>OY728132.1:1503239877-1503868379 GCA_963277665.1 Viscum album
CCTCACCCCGTGCATCATATATGGGGAGTCCCACCTCAGACATTCTCTTCATCTGCTCATCTCCATATGAGTGATTTATTCCTCACATGGAATGATATCCTCTTTTCTAGAGGGTTCTTGTTGTGGGGAAGGGAAACCATATTGGTGTAATCCCATATTCTTTCTTGCGAGAGGCAGCATTCCTGCTCCTCCTCCTTTCTTCGGTCCAAATATCCAAGAGGGGGGATAGGCACTAGAACCCTCCTATCCTCCATGCCAAATCCCTCTCCCGTTGTACTTTTTCATAGCCCAATCCTCCATCCTTGAGTAAGTCCCAATCTTCATCTCCCCAGGCTATTAACCACTCAAATCCCTTATTTCCTCTTTGGGCCACTAACCACGAGTAATCCCCAGTCCACTTCCCACGAATACACCTTTCACAACATGATCATCAAGTCTCTACTGCTTCTTGTTTCTTTCATCGAGCATGACTCAAATGGTCTTAGAGTAAGCATTGACCATGGAATCCTTCCCAGGCTGCCTTAGAACATAATCCCCAAGCCCAAACATTCCGAACTACAAGGACTTTGATCATTACCAAGGAAAGGTATGTAAGAAGACTCCCAGAGGTCAAGTATATCATCCATTGGTCCCAACCCCCCTCACATTATTTTTCCATCATTCCAAACTATGAAGACTTAGATCCTTTCCAAAGCAAGGTATGTAGGAAGCCTCACAGAGGTTCAAGCCCAACATCCATTAGTCCCGACCCCCTTCACATCAATTCACCAACATTCCAAACTACGAGAGATTTGATCCTTTCTAAGGAATGGTATGTAGAACGCCTCCCAGAGGTTCAATCCCACCATCCATTAGTCCTGACCCCCTTCACGTCAGTTCACCAACATTCCGAACTATGAGGAATTTTATCCTTTCCATGAAATGTATGTAGGAAGCCTACGAGAGGTTCAATCCCATCATCCATTGGTCCCAACCCCCATCATGTTAGTTCACCAACATTCATAACTCTAAGGAATTTGATCACTATAAAGAGAAGGTATGTATAAAGCCTCCCATAGGTTCTTTCCCATCATCCTTTGGTCCCTAACCCCTTCACATCAGTTCACCAAAGCCCCCCATTCCGAACTACGCGGACATTGATCATTTCCAAGGAAATGTATGTAGGAAGACTCCTAGAGGTTAAAGTCGAACACCCAATGGTACTGACCACTCCACATTGTTCTACCCTTGTCTGGATGATGTCAAAATACATGCCCCCTTTTATCCCATATGATGCTATGCTTTATTCTATTTGAACTATGCGGGATTTGATACTTATCTCCAACGCTGGGTATATAGGAAGCCTTCTTGAGGTTCAACCCCACCCAGTCGTAAGCCGTTGTGACCCCATCAGTGATAAGTAGTTTACCCCCACATAGTAGTAATCTGTTGTGACTCTATCAGTGGTAAGACATTCCCCCCCACCCAGTAGTATGCCATTTTGACCCCATAAGAGGTAAGTTGTTGCACCCACACAATGATAATCTGTTGTGAACCCATTAGTGGTAGCTCATTGTACCCATCTAGCGGTAAGTCGTTGTGTACCCCAATCGACAGTAAGCCATCATATTCCCCTCTGGTGGGACCCACATCTCTGGTCTATTCCAATGGCGTCATACCAACCCAGGCTGCTACCCATTAATAAGCCCCAGTATATCATCGGGTCGATGTCCTCTATGCACACCCCAATTCTATGCCCCCATCAATAACTACATGGACTTTGATTCCCTGCCACGATGATACATATGAAGCCTCATCAAAACACAAGCCTAACATCTTCACCGTCCTCACAAAGGTTCTATCTCTTTCTCTATCCACTTCTCTCGATCATCCATATCAATCTCGATTCTTACCCAGGATTCCACATCCCAGTGAGATCATGTCACTTACTCTTTCTCTGCTCCTAACAGCGATCAGGTAACTAACTATGCATTATCCCCAACATCAGTGTACCCTCCACAGATCTTACCCATATGATTCACTTCCATCAGTGTTCTAATCAGTCTGATCTAACTCTGCTAGACATTAAAATCATAGCATACCCCATGTTAAACATGGGTAGCTAAGGGAAACCTTAAAGACATGCCCATAGCATATAATTCCCCAAAATTGATGTGGGATGCCTCAGGCTTCCATGCCCTCAAGAATAATTATAATAAGAGGAAGAAACCCAGACACGCTACTGTTATAGCATCCAAACACACCAGTGATGTCCAACGTGACTACTCACCCCGACCGAAGTTTGTTACCCTGACTTAACCCCTTGGAATCTCCTGACAGAAGTAGTGTAATTAACTGGTGTCCATGAAGACATGACACTGGTAAAACTTTGAAAATCAATGACTTAATTTATGAGGGAGACCCAAACTAGGAAACAAGTTCCATGGACGAATCCATGAAAGGAGGAATCGACATCCCATCATCCTGATTCTATCAAGGAGAAAACATCCCTGAATAAGAGAAAGATGTCACCCACCTTTAGAAAGTTGGAATATGGGGAAACATATCTTTGAGTACACCACGACATACAGATGCATGTGTGTCAGGGAAAGTTTGATAAATAGATATCTTGAAATGGTTATGAAAACCATTTTCTTGGAACACTTATAATAGGGTCTTGAAAACCTTTTTAAAACAATTTCGTTGAGAATGTTATTAAAACATATAAATAATTCCTGAAATAATATTGAATAACATATTCCCTTAAAAATTATAAAATAATATTGAAATCAATTTCCCTTGAAAATGTATAATGTAATATTTGAAAAAAATTTAAAAACAATTTTCCTAGAAATCATATAAACGAATTCTAAAAACCTTTTGAAAAAAATAATTGAAAAATAATTTCATAAATTCTAAAGAAATCCTAAAATATATTAGAAATAAAATTCTATGAAATTTTTTTTTTGAAAAAAATTAAATATTATCATTTAAAAAATGCAATGGAAACTTCACAAAAATGATAGCAGATAAATTTGTATATATCATACAAGGTAAAAATAACATTACTTTTTCACAGTAAAGGAATATAAAAATTCCTTGTTTTGAATGTGACAAGAATATTATATGGAAATTTTTTGTAAAAAAATGGGAAATAATTATTTGAATTATTTATGAAGAATAATACAATATTCTTAGAAACCCTTTTTAGAAAACATGGTTTTAAAGGAAAATAGATTTCTGACCAAAATGTGGGTAAATTCGGGATATATTAAAAACCAGATCATAACAATATCATGTATTAAAGAGTAGAGAAATTGTTTAAATATATTTATATAGCATGAATAACTATAGGATATGAAAATCCATTAATGTTCTTGAGAGATATATTATATGATTTCAATAATGCAATCATAATCATTAACAATCTCTAAAAATAATGAGATCATTTCAATAGACTCTTATCACATTGTAACATTGAACCATACTCCCCATGTAAGAAAGAGAACTTACATGAAGCCTAAAATATCATGATAAGAATTTTTTTAGAGATAAAACATGTCAAATAATGTATGTACACCTCATGTTAAATATTGTTTGTTAACCTCACATGTGTCTCAAAGAAGGAAAATTGAGAAAAAATTGTCTTATTAATTTAGAATCATTTGAAACATAAACCCCATGAAATAAATATTATAGAATGGATACATAAATACACATAATTTTAAGTATACTAATCATATAATTCATCCATTATTAATATACACACCATACAAAAGTAATCGGTGGTGAATTAGCATGTACCTCATAGAAATTATAGTGGGATGAAATTCCCTTAAATTGTGTGTTGAATCCCTTCATACTCACAAAATATCCTTCTATAATAAATGAAATTTTATTATAAATAATTTATATAAGAATATTAATATGTACAATACCATATATTGTTTTCTTATTACCTTATATTAACTATTTGTTTACAATCCTATGTTTCGGTTTCACTTTGGGTAAATTTCATTTTGTTCTTTGAATGTGTCTTAATTTGTTATATCATTGGTTCTTATACTAAAATAATGGTTTCCAGAATGTACACCATGATATAAAAATCATTTTTATTCATTATATTTGTATTATAATAATATATATAGTATAAAATTATAAAATGTAATACACCGTTCATGGAGACGGTGAGGTATATGTATGCATGCAAGTTTTTTTCTATTGAAATTAATAAGGTAAAATAAATATTGAAATATATATGTATATATATGTAATTATTCCATTATAATTATTATATCATATATAACATATAATTTCACTAAACCTATCCTCAATACATTCCATGTAGTGTGTGGAAAAATCATGTTGCCTTCAGGGGGCGGTTGTCCGCACTTCCTCAAATGATTTATCCTATTTCCAACAAATGCAAAGTTAAATGATATGTTTTTAAAAGTGTGACATACTATTAAATATTTAATAAATATAATATATAACATATATAAATATTTTCCATCATAACATCCACCATGAGTCGTGGTAATGGAAAAAAGAACAATCATCATTCTATAAGGCAGTGGTTCTCCATACATGTAAACTATATATTTTTTCCCATTAAATAGAAGTGTGTGTAAGGGAAGATCTGAAATACAGAATAAAAAAATAATATTATATTTAGGATTTTTTTATAAAAATGGGGAATAAAAAGGTTGTAGGGGTTGGAGAAAAAAATAAATGAAAGGGGCTTGAGAAAAGATGTTACCTCTTAATCGGGTCACTCGTTTTGGTTTGTTACAAAATGTTTACTTGGATTGATTTATTCAAAATGGACTATTCTAGGAGGAAGGGATGCATTTTTATAATTGTATCAATTAGTTCATCGATGAACCTATGTTATTTGAGAGGTGTGAAGAATAGGGAGAGGAGGATTCCTTTCATAGGGATGGGAAAGGACACACTTGGCAATTTTGAAAAAAAAAATTAGGTGTACCCATGTGTTTAAATGAAGAAAGACATAAAAACCTACCAGTATCAATAATTTAATTATCATGGTCAAAATATTTCCATGAAATTAATTTTGGACAATTGTCTATATATTTTTGGATCTAAAATTTACGGTTTAGTACTCTGTTAACCTAATTTTTCTCTAAATCAATCAAAATAATTTTAACAACTTTTAGTAATTTTTTTTTGTAAAAAATTCAGTTTACCTTATTTGACATTATAAATCGTGATTTTCAAAAATATTGAATCAATTATTCCAAATTATTTTCACATAAGCTGTAGAAAATAATTTTAAAAAATAAACTCCTAGATGGGATGACATCATGTGTTTAAATTAAAAATGTCGAAATGTTTTCTATGTTTTTATTCCCAATATCGATGTGAATTTGATTATAATGACCACTATCAGATTAATTGATAAAAATATGATCTAATTAAAAATTTATATAAATTTAAAATAAAATTTTTCATTATAAATTAATTTGATGAAAAAGTATTTTTGAACTAAAATTAATTATTTTTAACAATTCATTAAAAAATTGAAGCCTTACAAAAAATAAAAAAAATTATCCTAAACAAATTTTTATATTCCTATTTTAAATATAATTTTTATTTTTAAATAATTAATATATTAAACTTCTAAAATAGGTATTTAAAATGGGTTATGAATTAAATGTTGGTAAAACTACTTTTATTAAAAATATGTTTTTAGGAACAAATTTGTGTTTGTTCATACCTTATGGTAATAAAATATATTGAATGAATATAATTTTTTTACTGAATATATAACATATATATTACATTAATATCACTCACCAATAATATTTAATTTAAATTTTTAGGGTAAAATAACATTGCGATAATAAAAATTATAATATTTCTATTTATATTCAATCAATTTTCATATTAATTTATTATTAATTAGTAACCATGGAATTCATCTTATATTTGTATAAAAAATATATTTTCATAATTTTTTTAATATTATATATAACTACTAATTTACCTTCTAGGTTATATCTAATTATATTAAATAACAACATTTTAGAGACATATTATAGTTCAGTAAAACTCGGTCATACATGTTAGGAAATCCATCGAGGAATGTTATTGTGGCATGTAACACAAGATAATCACTGTTTTTCAAGTAGATAAAAAAAATTTATGTTGTATGTTGTGAATTATTAACGTTGATATACATATAATTCAAAACAGAAATATTTTTTAATATAATATAAACTATTTGTAGTGTTTCATAAAATGAATGATATCAAAAAAATTAAATTAATTTTCAAAAGTATTTCACAAAATCTCATGGTGTTACATTCAATCCCAATTAAAATAAAATTTTCCCAAAAATATCATATGGGTTTTCAGTGGTTTAATACTTTAATATTCATTTCATAGAAACCCACATCGTAAAAATGAATACTAAAACTACCCTTAAAAGGGATCGTTGGAACGATTATGGTTACCCAAAGTCTCATATAACTTTGGGTACAAATGGGAGAAAGTTGTATGGGATTGAATATTGGAAATTGGAAACGAACATAAATATTTATAGAAAGTGAATGAGGTCATCAGTCAAAAACAATTGAATAGTCAATGAAAATTTTAGGTCCTCAAAGTCATAAATCTGTGATGATTAATAATGTCATCAGTTCAACAAAATTTAATGTATTATGATATCATTTTTTAATAATTATCATATATTTGGGTCATTCATTTATTGAATAAGAATATACCGAAATATACTTACTTGGTATATTTCTATATAAAATATTTCATTCTTTTGTTGTGATTTTTAATTTTTACAATTGTTCCATTACTTCATGAAATGGATATCTTGAAATTAACATTCATGTGTGACGCACTAAAATATACTTTTAGCATATATTAAGGCTTAAAATAGAATTAAAATTATCAATATTTATCTATAAATATTATTAAAAAGAAATATTTTTCATATAGTAATCCCTAATGACAAAAATTAAAAATATTATTTCATCAAAAATTATTATTCATCAAAAATAATTATACATTAACCATGCCATCTTATAGGACAGTGGTAGGCATGAAACCCATATCATCTTTCATTCATGCATTCAAGAACCACTGACTTTTCAATCATGATTTTTTTTCACCCCACAAATATGACATCCTTTTACAAAACCACACTAATATAATTTCAAAAATAAATATGATCAACATCCTTCGAATAATAAAAATCACTAAATAGCCTTTTAATGCAGGTTCTCCGTATAATCTGAATACATAAATACTTCCTCTAATATTAAAAACAATTCATGAATTGTTTACCATATATACCTTATGAATGATGAAAATACAAAACAGTAGAATGAATGAAAATAAATAAATTTAACTTTGATCCAAATATATCAAAAAGTAGTTATTGGGTGTTACAATCCAAACATGTGAATATCCTCAACGTATATTCTCTAGAAACATGGAAATGAATTGATTTCACATTAATACATTTTGAAAACATACATTCTTCATTATTCCAAATATAATTGGATATATTATTTTAATACACGAAATTGTAATATTCATCCATGATAACATAGAATACATTCTCAAAATTTCCATTATCTATTATGATGTAATCAATATCATCGACCATAATTTTTGATATCCAATATATATTTATATAAAAAACATTTTCATAACATAATATACATATTAAGGTATATATTTCCACAATCAAAATATCACATTGTCATTAACTCACTATTCCAATCCATCAAAAACACTAAACGTATTTTAAATCCTTAGAATTAAACATAACTGGAAAATCAATGATTATTTTACCATTCATTAAAAACAATTGAATCCAAATACATAAAAACATTCAATATTTTTCATGATCCATATTCTGTCAGAAGGTTACCTCATTTTATTACATAATACCTATTTCCTTTCAGACAAAATCTATAGTCTCATAATCTTCATTAATTTAACCATTACTTGGTCAAACATTCATATTCTCTTCAGGATAATTCTCTTGGTACATTGAGATAGATTATGACCATTTATTCCACACTAAAAATACTTAACCTTCAATGATTCATTAGGGAGGTTAATATTTTCATTCAATTCATTAAGCGAAATATTTATTTTCCCTTGCATTCACTTGCTTTGTGTCCTTATTTTCCACAATCAAAACATATTTTTTCTTGTAATAAATTAACATAGGGGATTCCTTCCACATTTGTGAAACAAAGGCAGCTGAATCATCTTTCCCCCATGAGTGACAAACCTGGTGTGCAGCATGGCCCATTGTCGAGGACCAAATTACCCCAAGTAAGCCGTGCAATATCATGACAGAGTTGTTACTCCTAGGTAAATTTGTTTCAGAATCATATCTTCTGGTAGATAAGGATGTATTGTTAGGAAACCTCTAAATCCAACAATTACCAAAATTCCCAAACATTTTCTTGTACTTTTATGTATCCTTATACTTATCTAAATACATTTTGAAAGGGTTATCACTAATTTTTCCTCATCATAGATTCCACAGGTTGACTAAACATATTCTCTAATACCAACTATATCAACCCTCCCTTTTCAAAAATCAGCATTAATAACTTTTTTCCTAAAAACTAAAAAAGAAAAAAAATGACGTCCAAATATCAAATTAGTCTAGTGCGTTCAGAAACATGGGGAAATAAAAAAATTTGTATATGTGAGCTACATTATTTCCCATTATTTTATTATGGATAAGAAACCTTCTTAGAAACATCATAATTAATACTTATATTCATAAAATGGGGAAAGAAACACAAAAAGGGATGGGCTCAGATGCTCATAAAGGGTAAACAAGGGAGGCATGTAATCATAAGCATGCACACAAGGTATTAGAATGTGATTATAATATTAGAATATCATACCTTGCATATAATAAGATTATAAACATCAATCAATCCATAAATATTTGATGTTAACAACACATTAATTATAAGTAAATAAAGAACATGAACCATGAAAGCATAACATAAGAATAAAACATGGAATTGTGGATGAAACATAAGAGTATGATATGATTTCCCTAATACTCTTGGTATCACTTCCTAGGACATCATAGAAGATAAGTCCTTAAATAACCACGTTCATGCCCCATTCCATACCTATATTAGTAAACAGATTTCACACCTCATTTCAACCATGTAATACTGAACTGATTTCATTTCTAGTTCCATCTCGGTAATACTGAACTGATTTCATTTCTCATTATATCCATGTTTATCCCATGAGATATAAATCTTTATACAACTAATTGGATGGAGATAAAGGTATCACAAAACTCATAATGAAATCATATACACTTGTTCTGCAAATTAAAAAACAATCATATCATAACCCATGAAATGAAATGGGTGTCATAAACATGTAATCAAATATTATCTTATAGTCAAATACATGTCTCATTCTTATATAATTAATGCATATCTTCTGAAAATAAGCAGGATTCAAATGCATATAGCTTATGTATGTGAATTGTGTGTCATAAACACCATTCCTTTAGAACATCAACCATTTGAGAAGGAATATTAATGAATCATTTTGTTTATTTCATTAAAGGTCATAAGAATCACAAGAAAATTTCATCATCAATGGAAAATATCTTAGAAAGATAATTTGAAACTATTTCATGTGGAAAATATCATTTCATCATTAAAAAGGCTCTTTTAGACATAAAAACCTATTTAAAACCATTTTCTTGAAAATAATGATGAAATCTTATAATAAAATTTTTGATTCCCGTATGGTAAAATTTTATTTTAAAACCTATAAATAAATTTTGGTAAAATTTTCAAAATCATTTTCCTTAAAAACTTATAAAAGGAGATTGAAAAAGTTTTCAAACCAATTTTTTTTTAAAAATAAATTGAAATATTATAATTATTGATTGAAATCATTTTGAAAACTGACATACATGAAAAAATATAAAGGAATCATGAAAACATTTTTAAAATTATTCTCCTTGAACCTATATAAATGAATCTTAAAACCATTTTTAAAAACAGTATCCTTGAAAAATAGTTTGAAAAATTATAAAGAAATCTTGAAAACATTTTCAATACCATTTATTTGAAATTTAATTTTAAAAAAATTATTAAAAATTAACTTTTTAAACATAAAAATTAATCTTCATAGAATCTATAGTAGGTAAATATTTATATGTCATATGAGGTAAGATGAAAATTCCTTTTTTCACGGTAAAAGGATAAAAAAATGTATATTTTTAGAAAGAGAAAATAAGATTCCTTTGAAACCATTGTCAAAAGAATGAAAGGTAAAAAATGAATTTTAAATATTATAAGACAATAGTACAATATTCTTATAAACCTTTTTTAGAATACATGGTTTTGAAGGAACATAGTTTTTTTTACTGAAGAGAGGTTAATATCTGGATTTATTAAAAAACACTATTTTAACTATATTATGTACCAAATATTAGAGAAATGGGACCAATATGTTAATATTTCCTGAATAACTATATGAGAATAAAATTCAATAAACATATGGAGAGTTGGATTATATTATTTCTATAATAGAGTAATAATAATAAATAATATCAAATAAATTGGATTATTTCAATAAACTACAATCACATCGTAACTCGGAACCATACACCACCTGTAAGAAAGTAAAATTACACAAATCTTAAAATATCAATAAATTAAATACATTCATGATATTACATTTGAAATGAAGTATGTACACCTCATAAAAAAAGGTGCATCACATGGCATGTGTCTAAAAAGGATAATTAAGGAAAAACAATCTTACCGATTCAGTGACTTATGAAACTTAAAGGCCATTAAAGAAAGTTCATGGAATGGATATTTGAATAAAAATAATTATAATTATATGAAAAATAGAATAGATCTATGGGATATATGCACACCACAATAAAAGAATGGGTGGTTAATAAAGCATGTACCACAGTGAAATAAAAGTGAGATGAAATTTCCTTACAATGTATCTTTGATCGCCTCGTATCTGTACATGACTCATATATAATATATTTAAGTTTATTATAAGTATTTTACAAAATAATGTTATTATATATAATATAATAAATGTTTTTATTATGAAAATATATTACCTGTATGTTGATAATCTTATGTTAAGGTGATACCAAAAAATTGGGTTTCTGTAGTGCCAACCTTTAACAGCGCTAAAAAAAGTGTGATAAATGAGGATCCATTATTGGTGCTAAAAAAATCACTGATAAAGGGCACATTTAATAGCGCAATAAAAGTACTGTTAAAATTTCCTCTTTATCAGCACTTTTTTAGCACACTTAAAGAGTCCCCCTTTATCAGTGCTTTTTTTATTAGCGTTGATAAAGGGGGGTCTTATCAGCATTTTTTTCCCAAGTACTGATAAAGATTATATTTAAAAAATATATTGCACAAAAAAATAATATATTGATATATAAAAATTAATTGAATATTTATATTGATATTAATATAATATATATTTATTAAATATGTTTTAGATAAGTATAAATGTTGCGACTTAGGTTTTGACCCAGTCAGATGTTGGAATATTTCTACGAATATTTCCAGAGCTAAGCATGGAGACGGCGTACGATTCTGAGGTCTAGTGTGCCCAAAATACATTTTATAAAAATATTAATTATTTTTTATACTATGTGTGGGGAGAGAATGAGTTATCTCTTATACAGTATATCGAATTGGAAATTTGAGGGCACAGTTGCATCTGAAGCATGTCGTTTACCTTAGGCGGGGTGTAAAATTTGCGGGTCCGGGCTTGCTGATAAAGGGGAATTTTTAACAGTGCTTTTATAGCGCTCTTAAATGGGCCCTTTATTAGTGATTTTCTTAGCACTAATAAAGGATCATCATTTATCACATGTTTTTTAGCGCTGTTAAAGGTTGGCACTACAGATACCCAGTTTTGTGGTATTTCCTAAACATAGGATTATTAACAAGAAGATAATATATGGTCATAATAAAACCATATATGATATTATATATAATAAAATTATTATGTAAAATATGTATAATAAACTTAAATATATTATATATGAATCATGTACAAGTACGATGCGATAAAAGATACATTGTAAGGGAATTTCATATAACTTTTATTTTGGTGTGGTACATGCTTTATTCACAATCTGAAGCATGTCATTTACCTTAGGCAGGTGTGGGTGTGGACCTGATCTGTGTATTGCTTGTGGTTGTGGTATTGTAGGGCTACTGTGGGATCGTTGTTGCAGGATCATTTGCGGGCAAGTCCTTCAGCAACGACGACGGTTGATGGTTCCACCGTCTTCCTACTGTGAATTGTGGTGCGGGGTGATGGATCACATACTGAGGTGTGGCTTGATGGTAGGTGTGCGATAGGTGCGCTGATTGGTGTGTGGTACGTTGGCAGGTGCGCGGCTCGAGGGCCTGTCATGTTGATTTGGGTTTTGATAATTTGAAAATCGAATTGGAGATGGATGTTTTGACGTGGTGTGGGGATGTGGTGAAGTCCTGTATTGGGTACCAGTAACTCTCAAACCAGCCTTTAGAAAATGAAGAAAAAATGATTTGCAGTCAGACATAGTGATTTTTATCACTGTCATTCTCTTCGAATAACTTTTGAACGAAGTCTCAGAATGGGAATTCGAGACTTATGTTGAGTTTGAAATGGGGTGTTTTGGCTAGGTGTGATATAATATAGGTGAGCTCAAAGGTCTCGTAATCCGTTCTCATCGAAAAAGTTTAAGAGTGTTTATAAATTCCATTTAGGTGATGTAATTAGGGGAAAACCAATTATTCCCTTATCTATCTCTCTCTCTCTCCCCTCTCTCTCTAATGTTCTTCAGACTTCTTTGGAGTTCTTCGTCGTTCTTTTCCAGATTGAGGAGAGAACTCTGGTGGATCGAAGTGGGATTGTAGCGGGCATGTTTCCAATGATGAACGGTGGGATCAAGGTAGGCTTTCTGTTGTTTTTTCCACTCCTTTGTTGATTTCAAGAGTTTTTGTCATATCCATATTTTTAATTCTATAATTTTAGAATTGCGATAATGGAAGAACCTACACAGCCACCATCTGAGTCCCGTTCTAAATCCTGGGTTCGAAACATTCTTCGTCGTTCTTCGACCAAATTTTTCGGATGCGCCAAAACTTATTGGGATCGTTGACTACGGCAGTCACTGTGAAGGCATCATCCTAAGGATTCTGAATCCTCATTTGGTGTTGAAATCGGGTCGCCGAAGCAATTGTGGTAGAAGAAGTATGCCCTCAGCTCCGGTAAGGGCGGTGGCCGGAGATCAGGGTGGTGCAGCGGTGGAGCTGGAAGGAGGTGTTCGTTGTGGTGCAGTAGGCCGTGGCGGAGCTCGTAGGGCTGATGTGTGGAAGCTGGCAGACGAGTGGATTCCGGAGTGGTCGGGTGTCACGCGGAGTGTCCAGGAGCACGAGACTCAGGCGAGGGATGGTCGGGGGTTCAGAATGGGTTTGCAGCGTCGGGTGTGGCCGTAGCAGAAGAGGTAGCTCTAGGTGGAGCCAATCTTTTCGGAGGAGAGGTGGTGCAGTTCGGCTGCTGTCACCGTGGTGTGCCCTATAGGCTGGAGCGACGACGTCATGCAGTGCAACACCGACCAGCTCGGGCGGCTGTCATGCTCAGCCGGCAGGAGGAGCTAAAGGCACTGACCTCAGTGGGAGGGGGGAGCCGCATGTTGCAGGTCCTATGGGTGTGGTGCACAGACAAAGAACGGCTGCATGGATGGTCTGTTTAGATGAATCGGACCCGATGGGTCCATTGATGCTGTGACGGGTCACGGATAGTGGGCCGCAGTGAGCTCAGGGGGACCCGCAGCTAGGCTGCGGGACGACGGTCTCGACCGGGCCGGTCATGGTGGACCCTCCAGGTTGGGTCTCTTATGTTCAATGGGACACAACTCTTAAACGGTGCATCTGTTTGACGCGTCGTCTACGGTTCTTTGCTCAAAGGCAGGTGACCCGAGACACTTTAGTTTAATAATGATATATTATTATTAAAACATGCAACACACATACCTCGCGAACCGGATGTCTGATGGACACTCCATCTGTAGCAGTGTGATCCTAGTTCTCATGAGGACAGTTTGAGATTTTTCTTTTAGTTTTCAGGCTAAAGATATGGTACATACCCCACATGGCCCTGTGTGCATGTTTTACGATGAAATGTTACTTTTTCACCTGACATCCGTTTGGAGTGTTTGAGAACTCGTCGGTGTGTTTTTTCAATGGTATTGCAATGGTGTAATCTTTCCACCTAAATTTGGGTTCGAGGAATGGGCCCCATGAGGTGGTTACTAGGCGTTTGCAGCGTTTTAATGACTTAGGCATTATAGGTCCGTTTGGGGAAAATGAATACCGTATCTTGCATGTTTTTCCATGTAGATTGTGATAGTGGCCTCGGTATAGGCGTAGGAGGTGTGCAATGTTGCGATGATTTTAGTCGCTCAGGTTAGAGATGTTTGGACCAACAGTGGTTGAGTGTACTCCCTTGGTTCGTTCCTTTGAGGGTTCATGTGGCATTACAACCTCATTATATGTTTTTGATCCCCAAGATATGATGAATTTCTATTATAAATGTGGCATCCCTCCGTCAGGTTCGGACAGGGATCATATAGATTTGTTTCTCTAGATCTGGTTCTTGGTATCGCTGTGACTGGTTATCCGTAGGCAGTGATCCCCTATCAAGCAGATTAATCCCGTAGGGTTTGAGGTATCATCATTAATATGATCCCCTACGTAGAGGGTTCGTCATAGTAGGGTTGTGGAATTGTTGGTTATAAGATCCCCTACATATAATGTGGTTTATAGTATGGTTTCAACATCTTTGGTTATACGATCTACTACTTAGCTTTTGGTTTTGATAGGGTTGGTGCATCATCGGTTCGATGGCCTACATCGCGAGTTATACCAGATAGGGTTCTGGCATCATCGTGACAACCTTTACATGGGAGAAGATCCTATATCTGAGTGACGTGATATGTGGAGCACCAGATTGGGTTGTGGTTTTTCCCCAGGGGTTCCTAGTTGTGATCCCCTATCTGTGAGTTCTACGAGTTATCGGAGTGGGTTCCTATATCCCCTAGCGGACCGTAAGAGTGATCCCCTATTCGAGGAGTTTGGTTTCTCTCTTGTTTCCGCATGATGTCCTTAGTGACGGTATTCGATGAGCGTATATCTCTCAGACGAGTGTCATCTGGGAAGCCAGATCTCATGGAGTGTTTTCTCCTAGTTTTGTACCTATTGCAGGTTACGAGGTCGGAACCTCATGAGGCTTGGTATGTGGTTTGAGTATATTTGGTTTCTCATGGTATATGTATGGGCATATACCTGAGAGGATCTTCATGGTGTATGTATGTGCATACACCTGAGCTAAGATGACTAGTCGTGTTTAGCTGAGGATGGTCTTGAGATAGAGTTTTTCTCTTATTTGGGTTCCCTATGGCTGGGATGAGATGGTCATTGCCTTCTATTTCTACCTTTTGTTTTGGAGTCTCTGGGGTGTCTAATTGGTATTTTATATACCCACCAATGCATGGGATTTTCCCACATATGTTTGTATCTAGTGCAGACCACAGGCCTTTTGATGGAGTTCCAGGAGGACCCGGAGCAGGCAGAGCTTACCATGAATGACCGACTAGGGGGTTTACTGGAGTTGTGCTGAGGAACATACCAACATGAGCTTTTGGCGGTGTTCTTCCTCCTTCTTAGCAGGTTGTATGTTTTTGTATTTTTCCATTGTTTGCCTTGTTTTTTCCTTTGTACTTCTATTGCACTCTCGTTTGGGATAGATTTATGCATGCTTTCCCTTTTCAGCTTTTATATACAAATCTGTATTGTTGCATGGATGTGTATGTGGGTTTGTGTGTACAGGTAACTTAGGATAATGCTATCCTTGTCTATGATATCCTACTTGGTGCTGGTTTCCTTCCCATGGCCTATTGATGGTGGGCTTGGGGAGTCACGGCTCAAGCTCCATTGGGTCGGGTCATGGTAGAGTGGTATTGGAGGAGGTTCCACCTTTGGGATCTCAGTACGTAGCTGGTCTAGTTTTGAGTTTGGTTTGGGTTGCATAACGGCAGTTTCAAGATGTTTTGAGTTCATCTTTTAGGCCAGGGACTCCAGTGTTACTGCAGGGTCGAAGTATCCATTCACTAGGACTCTGATAACCAGCCTTTTGACTCGGGATGTTTGGACACTAGTCATAGGGACATAACGGTACATTCATTATATAGGACAAGGTTTTTGGGTTTCTCTTGTTCTTCTTGAGTTATCTCTCTAGATATACTCTTTGACTATTGTGTGTCTTGATTGTATTTCAGGATTCCTCCACAATAACAAACAACGAGGGTTCTGCAGTGGGATCGTGGTGACGATCCACCCCATGTAGAAGCTGTAGACCAGGGCCCAAGTTATGAGTCTGAACCTCTAGGTGATCCACCAGTTGATCCACCACATGTCAAGCACTTGGTTGTGCTTGTAGTGTAGGATGAGGTTACACATAGGCTGAGTGCACTGCACGAGTTCCAGAGGCACCGACCTATGATGTTCTGGGGTGATCCAGACCCTCTGGTAGTTGATTATTGGTTCGAAGTAGTCACCTGAGTTTTCCTCCTGGTGAGGACACCCCCAGATCATATTTTAGTCCTAGTGGTGAGACTTCTACATTGTTCAACCAGGCGATGGTGGAGTATGGTGATGCAGTCCCACGATGAAGAGACGCTCACGTGGGCAGAGTTTGAGTGGATCTTTAGGGAAGAGTTTTATCTGGTGAAACTGTAGTCAGTGTGGATTCATGAGCTTCTACAGCTTTGGAAGGAGGGAATGAATTTGTTGGAGTACTCAGTACGATTTACAAACCTATCATGCTACTCCCTATATATGGTTTGATACTGGTTCTTTAGGGCATGGACCTTTGTGCAGGGCCTATGTAGAGACATTCGTGCAGGTGTGGTTTCCTTGAGTCTAGACACGTATAATGGAGTGATTGAGTGAGCCTTGGTGGTGGAGAGATTTCTGGCTGAGTAGATTCAGCCCATCATTGTAGGGAATGTGGCATCTGGGATGTCGGCAGCTGGCAGCCTGCGGAAGACGTAGGGGTCTGGGTGTGGCCAACCTTTCAGGAAGTGACCGTAGGATGGATGATCTGAGGCTCAAGGCTCATAGATCCCACATGGTAGTTTTGGTCAGCTGCAGGAGAGGCAGTGTTATGCTTGTGATGATCGGGGACATCTCGCTAGAGATTGTCTGGCCCATCATGCTGTAGAGAGGGATCCAATCGACAAGTCGTCTTGGCAGCGACAACGTCTTCAGTTTGGAGGTCCGTAGGGCGGCAGCCGTGGTGACGGATCTGGTGCAGTAGCATGAGGTGGTAGGTGGTATCAGATTCCACCACCAGCACCCCCAGGTTGTCCACACCGAGCTCAGGGAGCAAGAGGGCGATGGTGAGGACAACTGCATTCCCTAGAGGCTTTTGAACCATAGGCTCTGCGGATTGATAGAGGTACTCCTTGTGTCCTTTCTACTTTCTAAAGTAGATTGATAGACACTACTTAGTTGTACTCTTCCCTTTCTATTGGTTGCTCAATTTTTGTTCTGGGCATTGGTAAGACCTTGTGTGGGTGTTATTTGGCATTCTTTTAATTCAAGAGGAAGAGGGATCCTTCCCCCATCAAGATGTGTTTTTTCATGACGCGATTAAAACCGTTCAACCAAGTCAGTGCTACCCAAATCAGATAGTGTTGAGGGGTGGTGGATGAGTTCCTCTGACTTATGCCTTCCGGAAGGGTTGTGTGTTAAATAGCTTGCTGGCATGGGAGACCCAGTTGAGAGTCCAGTTGCCTTCCTTGTTCTTATGGATTTTCAGGGAAAAAATCACTAAGGTGGGGAGGATGTAGCGACTCATGTTTTGGCCCTGTCATACATTGAAATATCCATACGAATATATCCAGAGCTAGGAACAATGACGGCATGCGATTCCATGGCCCGGTATTCCCAGAATAAATTTTCTAAAAATATTATGTATTTTTTATACTATGCATGAGGAGAGAATGAGTTATCTCTTAAATGGAAGCTCAGATCAGAAATCCAAGGGAATGGTTGCTTTCGGAGGGTGATGTTTACCTTTGGTGGGGTGTAAAAGTTGCGATCGCGGGTCAATTGTGAGATATGTGACCTAGGGGAAAAATCATCATTTTTGAATAATGACTTTGTGATTTTTATCAGTGGAATTCTCGTTGAATAACATTCAAATGAAGTATCGGAATGGGAATTTGAGTCTTCTGTTGAGTTTGCAATGGGGTGTTTTTCCTAGGTGTGATATCAAATAAGTGGCCGCAGAGGTTTCAGAATTTGTTCCTGTCGGTAGAGTTTCATAGAGTTTATAAATTCCACTTAAGTGATGGACTTAGGGGGAAACCCATTATTCCCTTATATCTCCCTCCCTCTCTCCCTCAAAAATTTTTCAGTATTCTTCCTCGTTCTTCTCTGTTTATCGCTGGATTGAGGAGTGATCTTCGGTGGATCAAAGTGGGATCACAGTAGGCGCGTCACCAATGAAAAACGACCGGACCGAGATATGATTTCTATTTGTTTTTTTTGATCCTTTTTCAATTTCTTGAGATTATGTGAAATAAATCATTTTAATTCTATAATTTTAGAATTGGGATGATGGATGAATGAACACCACCACCGTCGGAGTCCCGTTCTAAATCCTATGTTAGACCCGTTCTTCTTCGTTCTTTGATCGAATTTTTCAGATGCTCCAAAACTCCTTGGGATCGTTGATCAGGGGTAGGCGCTGCAAAGGCCTCATCTCGAGGATTCCAAATCCTCCTTCAGTTTTTATATCGGGCTATTGGAGTGGTTGAGGCTGCAGACAGAAGCCCCAGATCCAGTAAGGGCGGTGGCCGGAGATTAGGGTGGCGTAGTGGTGGAGCTAGCCGGAGACGTTTGTTGCGGCGTAGTAGGCCGAGGCGGATCTCATGGGGCGGTAGGCCGAGACGGATCTCGGAGGGCTGGCATGCAGCAGACGAAAGACGAACGGAGTCTAGAGGAGTCACGAATCATGCGGAGTGGTTGGGAGCATGACTCTCAAGTGAGGGACGGCTGGGGGTGAATAATTGGTAGGTGGAATTGGTTCTAGCTAGTGCAGAAAGGGTAGCTCTGGGAGGAGCCGAGCTGGTTGGAGAAGAGCCGATGCAGGCCTGCCGGTGTCGCAGTGGTGCACCCTTCAGGTGGGAGTGGTGGCATCAAGAATTGCATCACCGACCAGCCAGGGCAGCTGTCACGCTCAGCCTGCAGGAGGTGCCCGAGGCACTGACCTCGGGGGGGGGGGGGGGGGGGACAAGGACCGGCGTGCTGCAGGTCCTGCTGGCGTGGAACGCAGACAAAGACGGCCTCCTGGCCGGTCTGTTTGGAATAATAGATCCCAATGGGTCCAGTGATACTGGGATAGGCCACAGTGAGCATGGTCGGACCCACGGCTGGGCCACGGGCCGACGGTCAGGACAGGGCAAGCTGGGGTGCACCGACCCGGTTGGGGCCTTTGTGTACAAAGGGACACAACTCCTAAATGGAATGTCTGTTTGACGTGTAATCTGTGGCTTTGAGTTCTTCTCTTCGAGGTAGAATTTTTGAGATGGGTTTTTGGATTCTTCACCCGAAGGCAGGTGACCTGAAACTCATTTGTTTAATAATAATAAATTATTATGAATACCTTCAATGGACTTACCTCATGAACCGGATGTCCGATCGACGTTCCATCAGCAGTAGTATGATAGTAGTTCTCATGCATACTTTTTGAGATGATTCATTCAGTTTTGGGGATAAAGAGAGGTTGTGGGCTCCATAGGGCCCATTTTTTACGTTTTATGATGAAATTGCACTTTTTCACCTGGCATCAGTTTGGAGTGTTTGAGAACTCGTCTAGGTGTTCTTCTGAGGGGATTGCAATGGTGAAATCTGCCTGCCTAAATTTGGGTCGAGTCACGGCCCTGACGAGTTAGTTACCAGGCGTATGCTGCGTATAAACGACTTGTGCTTTGTAGGTCCATATAGGGAAAATTAATAGCCTATCATGCATGTTTCTCTGCATAGATCGTGATGGTGGCCTCGATATAGGCCTAGGAGGAGCGCAATGTGGCGATGATGCGGGTCACTCGGGTTAGCGACGTTTGAACCAGAAGTGGTTGAGTGTACTCCCTTAGTTCATTCATATGAAGGTTCGTGTGGAATTACCACCTCAGTATATGTTTGTGATCCCCTCGATAGGTTGAATTTTTGTTAAAGTTGTGGCATCCCTCCGGCGGGTTTGGAGCAGGATCCCCTAGATTCACTTCCCTAGATTGGGTTGTTAGTATCTTTGTGACCGCTTATTCATGGGCGATGATCCCCTATCTAGATGGTTAATCCCACAGGGTTTGAGGCATCATCGACAATATGATCCCCTACATAGTGGTTTGTGCATAGTAGGGTTGCGGAATCATTGGTTATATTATCCCCTATTTTGCATGTGGTTTATAGTAGGGTTGTCGTATCATTGGATATATGATCCCCTAATTAGATTTTGGTTTTGGTAGGGTTGGTTCATCGTCTGTTCAATCCCCTATATTGTGAGTTATACCAAATAGGGTTCTGGTATCATCGTAACCCCCATTACATGGGTAACAATCCTCTGTCTGAGTGACGTAATCTGTGGAGCACTAGATCGGGTTGTGGGTATTCCCCAGTAGTTTCTAAGAGTGATCCCCTATCTGTGAGATCTACGAGTTACTGGAGTGGGTTCTTGTATCCCCTATCGGACCCTAGGAGTGATCCCCTATCCAAGGAGTTTAGTTTCTCCACTATTTCTGCGTGAGGTTCTCAGTGATGGTATTCGATGAGCGTATATCTCTCGGACGAGTGTCATATGGGAAGCAAGAGCTCGTGGAGTGTGTTCTCCTAGTTTTGTACTTGTTGCAGGTTATGAGGTCTGAACCTCATGAGGCTTGGTTCTTGGTTTGAGTAAATCTGGTTGCTCGTGCTATATGTATTGGAATATACCTGATCGGATATTCATGGTGTATGTATGGGCATACACCTGAGTTGAGCTGACTAGTCGTGTTTAGCTGAGGATGGTCTCCAGATGGAGTTTCTCTCTCGTTTGTGTTCCCTCTGGCTTGGATGAGATAACTATTGCCTATAGTATCTCCCTTATGTTTTGTGGTTTTTGGGTGCCTACTGAGTATTTTATATAATCACCCCTACACGGGCTTTGACCGCACATGTTTGTGTCTTGTGCAGACCACATGCCTTTCAACGGAGTTCTAGGAGGACCCGGAGTAGGCAGATCTTAGTGTGCGCAACCGAACAGGGGGTTTACTGGAGCTGATCTGAGGAGCTTACCAGTAGGGGATTTTTGCGGCGTTCATCCTCCTTCTGAGCAGGTTGAAGGATTTTTTAGTTTTCCTATGGTGTGCCCTATTTTTCCTTTTGTACTTCTATTTCACTCTAGTTTGGGATAGATGTATGCATACTTTCCCTTTTTATTTTTCATATACATATCTTCATTGCTGCATGGAGGTTTATGTGGGTGTTTGTGCACATGTACCTTATGCTAATTCCTCCCATGTGTGTGATAGCCTACTCGACGCTGGTCGGCAGCACCTGGACAATTGGAGATTGGCTTGGGGAGTCACGACTCATGCCCCATGGGTTCGGGTCATGATCGAGTGGTATTATAGGAGGTTATACATTTGGGATATCAGAGGGTAGACGGTCTAGCTGTGAGTTTGGTTTGGGTTTCATAGATGTAGTGTCAAGGTGTTTTGAGTTCAGTTTTCAGGCCAGGGACACTAGTGTTGGTGCGGCGGCCGATGTATCCATTCACTAGGACTTTGATAACCTGCCATTCGACTCCAGACATTTGGACACTATTCACAGGGACATAACGGTACATTCATCATACATGACTGGGTTGTTGGGATTCCCTTGTTTTTCTTGAGTCATCTTTCCAGATATAATCGTTGAATATGGTGCGTCTTGATTGTATTTCAGGATGACTCCACGACGACAACTAGAGAGGGTTCCAAAGTGGGATTGTAGTGACCATCTACCCCGTTTAGAGGTGGTAGACCAGGGTGCAGATTCTGAGACTACACCTCCAGGTGGTACACTAGTTGAGCCACCAACTGTCGAGCAGCTGGTTGTGCTAGTAGTGCAGGATGAGGTTACGTGTAAGCTGGGTGTGATGGATGAGTTCCATAGGCGGTGACCTCTAAGGTTACGGTGTGATGTAGACCCTCAGGAAGCTGATGACTGGCTCAAAGCAGTCACCCGTGTTTTCCACCTGGTGAGGACACCCCATATCTGATGGAGGTCCTAGCTATGGGCCTTATGCATGGCTCGGTCAGGCGATTGTGGAGTTCTGTTATGAAGACCCATGATGAGGAGAAGCTCACATGGGTAGAGCATGAGAGACTCTTCAGGGAAGAGTTATATCTGGTGATGCTGGGGTCAGTTTGGATTCAAGAGTTTATGCATATTTGGAAAGAGGTCATGACTGTTTCAGAGTACTCATCGAGGTTTACAGACATGCCACATTACTCCCTGGATATGGTTCGAGACCCGTTCATTAGGGCTCGGACCTTCGATCATGGCCTACGCCGAGACATCTGGGCAGGTATGGTTTCCTTGTGTCTGCCCACCTATGTTGGAGTGATGGTGTGAGACATGGTGAGGGAGATATTTCTGGCTGAGCAGATTCATCCCATCAATGCGGGGCATGGGGCAGCTGGGATGTTAGAAGCTGGTAGATGGCGACAGACGTAGGTGTCTGGGTGTGGCCGATGTTTCAGGAAGTGACACCAGGATGGGGGATCTGAGGTTTAGGGCTCATAAGGCCCACATTCCAGTTTTTTCCAACCGTAGGAGAGGCGGTGTTACACTTCCGATGGTCTGGGACATCTCGCAAGTGATTTTCTTACCTGTCATGCAGCTGAGAGGTAGCTGGTCGATAGGCCTCCTATTAGTGGAAATATCTTGAGTTTGGAGGTCCACAGGGTGGCGGACATGGAGACGGAGTTGGTGCAGCAACATGAGGTGGTAGGCGGTATCAGATGCCACCACCACCACCCACTGGTGGTCCATGCCAAGCTCATGGAGTTGGAGGGAGAGGGTGAGGAAAAATTCATGACCTAGAGGCTGTTGACTCAGAGGCTCCGTGGATGGATAGAGGTACGCCTTGTATCCTTTATACTTTATTTATTAGATTGAGAGACACTTCTTAGAGATACTCTTCTCTTTCTATTTCTTTCTTGAGTATCGTTTAGGGTGTTTGTAAGACCCTATGTGGGTGTTGTTCGGTGTGATTCTAATGCATGAGGCAGAGGGATCCATCTACCACCAAGATGCAGTTTTTTGTGACACGATTAAAACCATGCGATAAAGTCAGTGCCTTCCAAAGAATATAGTGTTGAGGTGTGGTTGAAATTTCCTCTGACTTATGTGTTTGGGCAGGGGTGTGTGTTGGCGAGCATGTTGGCGTGAGAGACCCAGTTAGGAGTCCAGTTGCCTTCCTTGTGCTTGAGGATTTTTGGGGATGAAAAGATCTAAGGTGGGGAGGATGTAGAGACTCGGGTTTTTTTCATGTCAAACTTTGGAATATTTCTACGAATATTTCCAGATATAGGCATGAAGATGGCATGCGATTCCAAGACCCGGTGTACCCGGAATAAATTTTATAAAAATATTAAGTATTTTTATACTATTTGCAAGTTTAGAATGAGTTATCTCTTAAACAGTATCTCAGATCGGAAATTCGAGGGCATGGTTGCATCCAAGACTTTTTGTTTACCTTAAGAGGGTGTAAAAGATACGGGCACGGGCTTGCTGTGAGAGATGTCACCCAGGGGAAAAATCATCATTTTGAAATAATGACTTGATGATTTTTATCACTGGTACTCTCTTCGAATAACATTTGAACAAAGTCTCAGAATATGAATCCAAGACGTCTGGAGATTTTGAAATGTGGTGTTTTTCCTAGGAGTGATATATAATTGGCAGCTGCAGAGGTTTTGGAATCCGCGCCCATCGACAGAGTTTCATAGAGTTTATAAATTCCACTTAACTGATGGAATTAGGGGGAAAACCCATTCTCCACTTATCTCTCTCTCTCTCTCCATCTATCTATCGAATGTTCTTCAACATTCTTAGGCATTCTTCACCGTTCTTCACTGGATTGAAGAGAGAACTCCGGAAGATCAAAGTGGAATTATAGCAGGCGCGTCGCCAATGACGAACGGCCAGATCAAGGTGGGATTTCTATTTTTTTCTACTCCTTCGTCGATTTCTTGAGTTTTTTCAAATCCGTCATTTTAATTCTATAATTTTAGAATTTCGATGATGTCTGAATGAACACGACCACTGTCCGAGTCCCATTTTAAATCACATGTTTGGCGCATTCTTCATCATTCTTCTACTGAATTTTTCATATGCACCAAAACTCCTTGGGATCATTGATCGGGGGCAGGCGCTGTGAAGGCCTCGTCCTGAGGATTCCGAATCCTCCTTCAGTTTTGAAATCGGGCCATGGGAGTGGTTGTGGTGGCTGACGAAATCCTCAGATCCTGCAAGGGTGGTGGCCGGAGATCGGGGTGGTGCATCAATGGAGCCAGCCGGAGGCGTTCTTTGCAGCACGGTAGGCTAAGGCGGAGCTCAGAAGGCCAGTGGGAGGCCGCCGACGGACGAGCAGTGTTCGGAGGGGTCATGCATCCTGGGGAGCATCCAAGATCACTACACTCAGGTGAAGGAATACCAGGGGTTTGGAACGGGTTGATGGCGTCAGGTGTGGCCGGCGCAGACGGGGTAGCTCCGGGAGGAGCTGAGCTGGTCGGCAGAGAGGTGGTGCAGGCCGACCGGTGGAACGGTGTTGCACCCTATAGGCTGGTGCGGTGGCATCGGGCAGTGCAGCGCCGACCATCCCAAGCGGCTATCAGGCTTAGCAGGTAGGAGGAGCCTGAGGCACTGACCTCAGGGGTGAGCCATGGACAAGAGCCCACGTGTTGCGGGTCCTACTGGTGTGGCGCAGAGACAAATAACGACCGCTTGGCCGGTCTTTTTGGAATAACTGGACCTGAGGGGTCCGGTGATGCTGCGATAGGCCACGAACTGTGGGCCATAGAGAGCTGGGACGGACACGTGGCTGGGTAGCGGGCAGACGGTCCGGACCGGGCCGGTCGGGGCGGACCGGCCCGGTTGGGGCCCATGTGTTCAAAGGGATGTAATTCTTAAACGGTGTGTCCAATTGTCGTGTAATTTGTGGATTTGGGTTAGACTCTTTGTTGATGCTACTTTCGTTATAGAATCTAAAGATCGGAAATGGGGAATATCTGAGCTCAAAGTGATTCATCCTTTGAAGAAAACATCAAAAATCGACAAAGGCATGAACACAGGATCAAAAGCAACTACACCGCGCAAGTTTTATCACTGTCGCGCAATTGACTTGCGCGACCTAAGTGATAACCGCCCGGGGTCTTCTCCTGCCTATAAATAGACCCTGTGGGCCCCCCATTCGAGAGGGTCTTTTTCCAGAAACTCGGATTGAAGCTCCGGACGCCCACGTTTCTTCTCAAAGCTTCCGGAACACTTCTAAGGTAATTTCTTACCTAGAATGGAAGATCTAAAGAGAGGTAGGAAGGCCTAAGTGTTGAAACTCATCAACACTTGCGCGCCTGAATGGCCAGCCCTTAAGGGAACTTGTCATATTTGCGCGCCGCCTTATTCCTTCAATAGAATTTGCGCGTCCCTTTTCTGGAAGAACCTCAAGGGGATTCTAAAGGGTTTAAAAAGGAGTTGCTCAAGTATTTCAATTCCGATTGAAAATCGCGCAAGTACACCATGTGTCGCGCAAGGTACACCTGCGCGACCAATACTTGCGCGCCCACGAAAGACTTGCGCGCCTTTCAAGACTTGCACGCCCCTATCTTTCTGGGTGCCCATCTTGCCCATTTTAACCCTCTTAAGCCATTTCACCTTTCCTATTAAAGATTCAGTCTTCAAGATACTCTTCAAAGCCATTTATGGCATGATTTCTTGATTTGACTTCCTTATCTGAAAGGAATTCGGTGGAATATCTCTCAAAACCTAGTGATTTTTACATCTTTATGTCACCAAAGATTGAGAGTTCGTTCATTCATCCTCATCCTTTAAGATGAGAGAATCCTTAACCTGGGTCTCCTTTTCAGAAATAATCCCCAGTTATAAATCCTTTAATCTGGGCATCTTCCTCAAGAGTTAGCCCCAAATTCTTAAAGTTCCCAAACATGGGCATCCTCCTCAGGAGTAAGCCCCAAACCTTAATTCCTAATCTGGGCCGCCTTTTTTAAAGTCCCAGTCATATTCTTGGGCTTCCATTTCAGGAGTAAACCCCAAGCCCCTTAATTTCTCTTAACCAGTCCTAAAGTACGTTTGATATGGGGTTCCTTCTCAGGAGTAAAACCCAATTATCAATCCTCTCCTAATTTGGGTTTCCTTTTCAGGAATAAGTCCCAAGTTAGAGTATTCAAATCTCCATAAAGCACATATACCTTTATAGACCCTGTTCATGGATTTTCTCCCTAAAAGTAAATCCTAAACCTTCATCTATTTGGGCAGTCATACATACATAAGCCCCAAACAATTTCTTATGATTGCATCTTTCATGGCACAATTGTCTAATTTTTACCAATACCTCTTGTTTCTCACACCGAGCATGACTCACGTGATCTTAGAGTGTAAAAGTAATTATGACATTCTTCTTTGAGCCATCAATCATAAACATCATACTCAATTACTCGAACTACGTGGGTTCTGATTACTTTTCCAAAACAAAGGATACGTAGGTAGCCCATTTATGGGTTCGATCCCAACTTTGAAATAATCCTTGTCCTTCTGAATGACGATAAACTTCAAGTGCCCCACTGAGTGGCTTTAAAACTAGCCTGGTCATCATAATGACCAAGAGACTTTTATATAAATGTTTTGAAGGATACCATTGGCCAAGAATCTCTAAACAGATATTGATGATTCTCTATTGATGAAGAACCTCAAATACATATAAAAGATTCTCTAAATTTCTTGCATATTTAATCATTGATTGTTAAAACTAAAGGAAAGCTCATTTTATACTTGGTAATGTAATAAGGATTCACGAACATAACTTAAATCTATAAAGAGAGTCCCGGAGTAGACAATAATTCCCCTCAAAAAGGTGTGATGAGTCTGACCTCCCATCCTCTCGACCAATGCAAATTCCTAAGCCTCATTAGTCCACAAACTAATGAGCGCCTACCTTTGGAATGTAGGTCCAAACGGATGTGGAATCATTGGATGTTTCCGATTCTACGAACAAACCCGATAGAAATCGATCGGAACGTTTGAATCTCCCATCCAGGAGGTCATCCCCGAAGTCCGTGCGAAACAAAAAATGGTGAACCCGACGTGAATCCTTAACCAAGTTAAAGTTATGTTCTTCTTATTTGTTAGGCCCCTTGGGCCAACAAATCAATCATTGACATGTGCTCATCCAAAAGATGCAGTGGCCAGATTTATCTTGATTATGTCTGTTATATGGAACATGCACTCTTTTTCTCAAGATCATCTGAAAAATGGATTTTCTTAAATTCACCCCTGTGAATACTGCTGTTGTGAACACCTCTACTGTGAGGTCTGCTGCTGTGAAAACCAATGCTGCTACTCCTGCTGGAACGTCGTCCGCTCTGAGGATGACATCACCAACTCAACGTCTTCAACACTGGGTTTCTAATGCACTGGTTAAGGAGTACCGTCGCAACGGTACTATCCCAACTCTGGAGGCCGCTCGTCAAGCCCTCCAAGTTAACAACTCTACCTGGTCGTCCGGACAACGGCGGCCAGCGATCAAGAAGCAGGCGGTGTTGACTACCATCTCCAACCATTTCGGTTCGTTATCCCCGGAACACAATTTCCATTCACTCCCTTACTCTGAGGAAGTGAATGAGCAGGTCACGCAGGGCCTTAATTCAAAAATAAAGGAGTCCTTCTCGAGGGATCCCATCAACAATCGCCGCCAGACTCGTGCGGTAGTGCGCCCTCAACATGATGAGGGTACCGACTCCAGGCATTCAGCTCAGGTTCCTCGAACCCGAGCAGGCAAGATGAACCGCCAGAGACGGAATCCGGTTAACAATGGGAAGGTTTTCATCCCTGCCATATCCGGAGAAGTCCACCAACCTAACTTGGTGGCAAATAACGAGCAGGCACAATCACCTGTCCGTTTTAATTCCACTGTCCAGTAGACTCGTCTGGCAGCATCACGCCAATCCCGCCAGGCAATTCCGGCGGAGTACTATAGGCAGGAACATACACCTGCTTATACATCACCAGTTAGTCAGCAGGCTCGTCTGACTACATATGATGGATCTCGTCAACCGCGTTTGGCGAAGTGTAATCAGCAGGCACATACACCTGCTAATACTAATCAAGCCTACCAATAGTCTCGCTTGGTAGCACACGGAGAAGTCAGTCGGAATGCCCCGACGACAAACAGGAGGCAGACTCAACTCTCTGCCTCCACACTTGATTACTGTCAAGATTCACTGACAGGTAAGGAGGAAAAGAGCAGGCACATACACCTACTCCAAGCTCGGAATGGACGTATATCCCCGTTCCGGCGGCTGAAGTCACCAAACATATTTTGTCAACTGTGAAAGAGCAGAATCAAACTCCTGCTCATATTCTAGATGCTTTCCAGGATATCATAACAGCTTCAGCATCTTCTCAGGGATAGACACATAAATCTATCCCTAGCAGTGGAGTGACACATCAACGATTCACTCCGGAACAGACACACACATCTGTTCCAGTCCAAGAGGGTTATGGGGCATACTCCCCCATATCATATGGACAACCAAGTCAGGCACATACACCTGATTTGAGTGGAGATCGTCAGCCTAACCTGACCATCTTTCCTGATCAGGCACATACACCTGCTCAAAGTAACCACTTTCATTAACAAGTGGTTTCTAAAGTGAGTAAGAAGACATCTATGAAAAAGATCCGCCCAGCAAAGTCAGGAGATCAAAGGCCAATCTGCAACAAGGCCTTGCTCGATGTGGGAGTTCTTAAAGCCCTCAGACATTTATCTGTCAGAATTCAAGATTCTACTCCCTCAGTTCCCAATAACGGGAACATTAATTTTGAAGGTCTTCAACAGACACTTCTTCATGAAGGCTTGCTTCATGAAAGTTAGGTCAATCTTGAAGTTTCTTCATCAGATGAGAGCCACAGGAACCCTTTGTGTGGTCAGAAGACCAAGGAGCAAGAGATCTCATCTTTTGCTATAACCCATTATGGTGGTCCTCCCCATGATGATGAACTTCGATGCGATAGTCCTCTCTGCAGTAGTGATTCACATTGCCTGGAAAATACTCCAATGGATAATGTAGTACCGAGAAAGCCCTATTATCTTGAGGCACTTGAAAATGCGAAACCAGTTATGTCTGATGCTTTATCGCTAACAAGTTAAATACTTTCTCAATCAGAAGATAGCCCAGGGTGTAGGTCATTCTCCGAACCACCCCTAAGTCATGAATCTTCTAGTTTGATCAATGATATCGCTACCAATCTTGTTGAATCCGATGAAGCAACAAGGAAACACCAACTCTGGTCAAAACGGGTAGAAGAATCTTCATTTAATGATAAAGAGGAAATTATGAACATGAGGAAAAAACTGGCAAAAGTTGAAGTACCAGTCATGTTTTGGCCTTTGGCTGACTCCCAGTACGACATTCCAAAGATGTTGACGGATGATGGAATCCATGATGTTCGTCTCAACATATGGAAAACTCTTTGTCAATTAAAGAAGAAGGTATTATCTTATGATGAATATGAAAATCACCTTAAGATAATAGAAGGGATACAACGTCAGATTGATTTGGCATCTCTATCAGTCTCTCGGTATCCGAAGGCTGAAAAGCAACAGAGAACCCTTCAACGTTCATGCCTTGTCGCACTAAGAAAATTACGTCAGTTAATTTCCAATGCTCCATCTGGTGTTCATATCAGAGGATGGGGTGTTCACGGAGCACTACATTTCACAGTGCTTTCCAGTCAGCAAAGCCCACCAAAAATGGTTTCATGCAATGTTATTGCCCATGGCCGGCCACAGTCAATGGGCTTTGTTCATAATCAAAAGCTTGCTCAAGAACATGCTTCAACTAGTTCCTCTCAAAATCAAGTATATAGAGAACAAGTTGTTGAATTGCTCCTACATCAAGCAGGAGAGAATATTGCACAAGCCTCTCGTCTGGAGCAAACACGTCATCAAATGACAGAAGTTTCGGAAATCATCCAACGGTCTGTTGAACCAGGTGATAAAAGTGGATACAGGTTAATGCATCCAGCTAATTTCCGAACTAAGATTCGCAAGATCAAGAGAGATTTTAAGAAGATCTCAGACATATCATGTCAAGAGACACCCCAGCTTGTCAGACTGGGGACTTCTCTAAACCAACCCTCAGAGTCAACAAATGGGATTTGAGGAGTTGAGCGGAAGCAGCAGGAACATCCCCAGTCCACCGGACTGGGGACTTTTTAAAATCCTCAATCCCTCCCTCAGAGAAAGTCAGAATTCTCTCGATTAGGGAATAAGTCTCAAGAGGAACGAATAGCCAAGCTATTAGGAGATTCTCTCCAAGTGACAGTTCTCAAAGAAATGCCTGAGGGATCAAGTCAACGGAATGCCATGTCTCATCATGGACATGGAAGAAGACAATATCACAGAAATGCTGATAGAAAGGATTCCATGAAATATGCATCCATTAATGTCATCAATGCCGTTGCTGCTGATTCACCAGATGAGGCTCAATCAGAAGGATCAGACGAAGAGGTTCCTGCTCAAGAAGTTGCGCACACAGACCTAAATGAAGAAGGTGTGCGCACACGTAATCAAAGGCTTACCCAAAATCTGGGTATTCCTTCAAGTAACCTACTTCCCCCACTCCGAAAAGGATCCAATAAGGGGAAATAAAAGAATCAGGTTACTTCTCACCCTTCCTCTGAAGGAGGTCAATCGCTCTCATTAGAGAAAAAGTCTGAACAACAGGAGGAATAAATGAAAGAATTAAGAAGTTTGAATGCAGAACTACTTCAGAGTAGTCTTCTTCTTAAGAATGCTGAAGTCCGACAGCCGAAGGAATTTCTTGTAACTACTGAGATGGATCAGGAATATCCTCCTTTATCAGTACACCCTCAGAGGTCTAATCCTACGGGTCAAACGCAACAACGGTTGGCAGCACTACCATCAGTTGTAGCACCAACCACCACGTCTGTCCAAGCTCCATTCATTGCACCTACCCAAAACCAAGTTCAACCTGATGTTTCTCAAAAGTTAATAACTACTATTGAGTCATTAACAGCTCGGTTAGAAACTATGGAAGGGAAACAGGCACAAGTTCAACCTGAAAAGAAAGTTTACCCTGAATAGGTAGATTCAATTTCTCCTCCATCCAGTTTTGGAAACCCTGTTTTCCCTACATTCAATGGATCAGGCGACCCTGAACAACACTTGACGCATTATGTGTCTTGTTGTGATCTTATGATGGGAACTCCAGAGCAGCAAGAAGCAGTGAAACTTAGATGCTTCGTGCGAACCTTGCAAGGACCAGATTTTGTCTGGTATACAAGCTTGCAATCCCGGTCAATCATCGGATGGGAGGATCTTCGTCAAAAATTCCTTCTTCATTTTAGCTCAACTTTTCCAAAAACGACAGTTTTTGATCTTAAAAACTGCAAGCAAAGAGAGAATGAAAGAGTCTCTGATTTCATTGCTCGTTGGAAGGTATTAACGTATTCCCTGAGTTTAGCACTTCATCAGGAGGAATTGTTGCCAATCTGTGTGGCAAATTTGTGTGACGAATTACGCATGCCATTGATCCCTGTGAAATACACAGGAGGGTCTCGAGACCTTACATCAATCGCTCAACAGATTGAAGATTCCCTTATACAGGCTAAGGTTAAATCTCGTATAATTCCATCAGCTCCAGGAATGAGAATGGGTAAAGCGGAAAGTGCTATAGTTATGCTTAAACAGGCACCTGTACCTATTTCTACTTCAAAACCTTCATCTTCTCGAAGGGCTCCACCTCCTGAATGCCAACAAAAAATGGTGTTTCGTCCAAATGATCAAAGAGATAAACGACGAAAACAATTTGAGGATTTGAAGAGTAAAACATACTCTTTCCGAAGTGAGCAAGTTCCTGGTTACTTCATTTCAGCTCTGGAAAATAATTTGTTTCAATTACCAGTGCCCAAGAGGCCAAACAAGGAAGGAGATGAAGACCGTCCCAATTATTGTCCCTTTCATCAAATGTTGGGGCATCCCATCCAGGAGTGTTTTGTCTTTAAAGACCTCCTGCAAAAGATGGTCGACTTGGGACAAGTCAAATTGAAGGGTTCTTCAGCTCATGTAGCGTGTATTACCGCTACAGATCTAGAGGAAGGAGGCGAGTGGCAGGAAGTCAAAATCAAAACAGCGAAAAAATATGATGATTGGATGGTCAGAAAGACAATCAATCGGACCCATTCCATTTTGCGAACACAATTGAAGAAGCCAATTGTGTCTCCTACAAAAGCTGCATTAAAGCCTCCATCAAAAGACAAATCCTCAAAAGGGCAGCACAATTCAAGGATGAAAGAGGAATCAGGAGAAGATGAGTATGTATCAAAGCCTAAATTGTCTTTGAATCTGGCAGATTTCATGCCATCTAGTTCAAAGCCATGGGCACCGCCCCATCAAACGGCACAGCCTAAACAGGCTAACCAGGTAGAGTCTTTATCAGACGAAGAGTTAATCTTTGGTTCTGTTAATATGATTCAATTAACAGATCCATATTCCAGTCTTGATGAGCCTGAATTCCCTGTATCAGATAAGGGAATCCGAGGAGGTTCTAGAGGTTCTAGAGTTTCAGGATATAGGGGAAGACGTGGATCTTTCCGAAGCCACTACTCTAATTTTACCCCTACTAGCACTGTATATGCAGCAGAAACTCGTGGTAGAGCCCTTCAGCGAGCTCAAAAAGAACAAGCAAGTTCTTCTTCAATGGAGAACTTAGTTTTGGCACATTTATTTTGGAAGACCGATTAAAAGTTCCATCTTCTTTATCTCAGCAAGTAAATGGATCTAATCAGTCTAATCTTCCAATACCAAGGATATTTCCAACTTCAATACCAGATGCATCAGCTTCCAAAGTATCTACTTCCAAGGTACCTGCTAAACCGCATATTCCTATTGGGAAACGCAGACCTCTAGATCAAAAGTATGATATATTGAAACACTTCGCCCAAGTACCATCCATATTTTCAATTTTTGATGCTTTGAAACTGTCAAAAGATCTTCAGGAAGCACTCATCGAAGCTTTGTCAAGTCCTCAGGTGTTTGAAGCTGAAATTGCTGCAGCTGAAATCTATCACATAGAGAATAATCCTGCAGAATGTCATGCAGTGATATCTTTTACTGATAAAGATTAACATGATGTTGTGAATGGGCACGTAAAACCTTTGTACCTATCTGGAAAATTCAATGGTGTAGATGTTCGAAGAGTTTTCATTGACAATGGTTCAGGAGTCAACCTCATGCCCATTCGTACACTTCGTCGATTGGGCCACATGGAATCTGATTTATCTCCTTCTACCATGATGTTACAAGGATATGATAAAAATGAACAAGAACCACTGGGAGAAGTTACACTCAGAACTCAGTTTGGAGATCTTGTATCCAATTAGGATTTCATGTTTGTTGATCAAGACTCAGCTTTCAATATCTTTCTTGGAAGACCCTGGCTACATCAGCATGCAACTATTCCTTCATCATACCATCAATGTCTCAAATACGGTTTCGATGGTCAAGTTGGAACATTGTATGGTGATAAGGCCCCGTTCAAGACATGTGAGTCTCAATACATTGAGGCGGAATTTTATCACATGAAGGGAAGAGAAAAATCTACAATGAAGGAAATTACCAAAGTTAATGCTTCATATGGTTTGGAGAAAATTCCAATAAATCCATTTTCACATGTGAGTATAGATTATGTGTTACCTATCAGTAAAATTGACAAAATAGGCCCAAATCAAAATACTCTTATGGAAAGATCCATAATGTCAATTACGACGATCGATCCAGACAACATAAGAGAAATTGGTAACCTACCAAGCAGTGATGAAAGCATAAGTGGTGACCTTTTCATTTCATCTGCTGAAGTCCAACAAGTCTATACTTCGCTAATCAGGCCAGAAGAAGTTATAGCAACACCAGAGGTGAATAATGATGTCAATTCTCAATCCATCATCTCCTCTTTATTTCCCAAAGAAGACCCTTTATCATCAATAGGGTCGTAAATGGAAGCTTCTTCTTCAAAATGTGAAAATTTTGACATCTCTTATGATCATGAGAATTTCGTTTTTTCATCTACTTTGCAAGTAGAAACAGAAGAAATAACACATGATGAAGAGGAAGAGGAAGATCTTAGAGATGCTCCTCCAGCATTTGAAGAGGGTATCTCTACCACTGTGGATGAACTCAGAGAAGTAAATCTGGGTACAGAGAAAGATCCACGCCCCACTTTAATTAGTGCGGTCATGACCCTTGAAGAGAAAGAGATGTATATTTCTTTTCTAAAGCAAAATAAAGATATTTTTTCTTGGAATTATACAGAAAAGCCTGGGCTTGATCCAGATGATGCTACTCATCATTTGGGTTTACCAAAAGAACATCGAGGTTTTAAGCAAGCCGCGAGAAGAACACACCCAACCTATGCTTCCAAAATTGAAGCTGAAGTGGATAAGCTGATCAAAGCCAACTTCGTCAGAGAAGTTCAATATCCCAAGTGGTTGGCTATTATTGTCCCTATAATGAAGAATAACGGACAAATTAGGGTTTGCATCGATTTTAGAGATCTTAATCGGTATTGTCCTAAAGATGATTTCCCAGTTCCGATTAAAGAACTCTTAATTGATGCGACGGCTGGCTATGAAGTACTTTCTTTCATGGATGGATATTCCAGATATAATCAGATCCAAATGGCCCCAGAAGATGAGGAATGTACAGCCTTCAGAGCTCCTCGAGGTGTGTTTTGTAACCGGGTGATGACCTTTGGTTTAAAGAATGCAGGTGCAACATATCAATGCGCCATGCATCGTATCTTCAAACCTCTTTTAAGGAAGTTTGTTGAATGCTATGTAGATGATTTGGTGGTTAAATCCAAACAACGTTCTAATCACTTGGCTGATTTGGAAGTCATATTCCACAAGCTTCGACAACATAATTTAAAGATGAACCCCTTAAAATGTGCTTTTGGGGTAACCTCAGGAAAATTCCTCGGCTTTGTTGTATGCCATCGTGGTATTGAAGTCGATCTTGATAAGACCAAATCAATCCTTGGTATGTCACCTCCTCAGAATTTGAAAGAATTAAGAGGACTTCAAGGACACTTAGCCTATATTCGGCGTTTCATCGCCAATTTGGCAGACAAAAGTTTACCCTTTACCAAATTATTGAAGAAAGGAGTCACTTACCAGTGGACTGAAGAATGTCAAGAAGCATTTGATGTTCTCAAGAAATACCTCTTGAGTCCACCAGTACTCATGCCACCTGTTGAGGGTAGACCGCTTATCCTCTATGTGACAAATTTAGAGCGATCATTGGGTGCCTTTCTCGCTCAAAAGAATGATTCTGGGAATGAAAATAGTCTCTACTATCTCAGTAGAACTATGATTGAAGCAGAAACCCGGTATTCAAGTATTGAAAAGTGCTGCCTAGCATTAATCTTTGCAGTTTAGAAAATGAGACACTGCCTGCAACATCACGAGGTCCAATTGGTATCTCGTAATAATCCGCTCAAATTCATCCTTAGTCGTCCAATGCTTACAGGACGTCTGGAAAGGTGCGCAGTTATTCTACAGCAGTTAGACATTCAGTATGTGTCTCAAAAGACAATTAAGGGCCAAGCTTTGGATGATTTCCTGGTTGAACATCCTTTAGTGGAAGACACGTATTCAGATATCAGACTCCCTAATGAGGATGTTTTCTCTATTCAAGAGAGTCCTCAAACATGGGAAATGTATTTTGATGGTGCTTCTAGAAGTCCAACAGGGAAGAAAATGGAAAATCCTAAATTCAAAAAAGTTGGGTTAGGAATTGTGCTCATTTCTCCAGATAAAGAAGTGTTACCTTATTCCTTTTTATTGTGGGAAGGTGGTACCAATAATGAATCTGAATACCAAGGTCTCATTATAGGCTTGGAGTTAGCGCTTCAAGCACAAGTGAATCACTTAAAGGTGAGAGGTGATTCAGACCTGGTAATCAAACAAGTCAATGGGGATTATGCCATCAGAAAAGAAGAATTAATCCCTTTGTATGATTACGTCAGAGAGTTAATGTCGGAATTCCCTTCAGAACCGACATTTTCTTATGTCCCAAGATCACAAAATGCTCAAGCTGATGCACTGGCTAATATAGCCACAGCTTTAGCAGATCCAAATCGGGACGAGACAACCATCAGTATTGTCCACCGTCGTGCAATTTCACCTTATGTTCAAGTCAGAATAGAGGAAATTAATGTAATTAGTCCCATTCCTGAACTGTATGGTCATACTACAGGATGGATGTCACCTATCAGGGAATACCTTCAAAATGAAACACTTCCACCTCATAGAGCCGAGAAAGAACAAATCTGGCGACGTGTGGTCAATTTTACTCTTTATGATAGCCCAAACCACCTAGAGAAAATTCTCTACAAACGTGGTTTTGATGGAGTTCTCTTCAAAGGCATTGATGGTGAAGAGACAATGGCTGTCATAAATGAAGTGCATACAGGAGTCTGTGGTACCCACCAGTCTGGACATAGACTATATGATCAAATTCGAAGTCTTGGATACTTTTGGCCTTCAATGATACAAGATTGTGTTAATTTGACAAAGAAGTGTCATTCATGCCAAGTATATGCCAACTTCATTCATCAACCTCCAAAGTTGCTTCATACAGATAAATACACGTGGCCATTTTCCACATGGGGAATGGATGTGGTGGGACCTTACCCTTCAGCTACGGCCAAGCAGTTTAAGTACATTCTTACTGCTACTGATTTCTTTTCCAAATGGGCAGAGGCAGTACCTCTCAAAGAAGTCAGTTCTAAATGCATTGTTAGCTTCATCAAGTCTAACATCATTACTAGATTTGGTGTCCCTCATACCATATTGACGGACAACGGCACCAACTTCTGTTCTTCTGAGGTGAAGAAATTGTATCAAGAATACAACATTAAGTCCAACCATTCATCTCGATATCATGCGGCGGCTAATGGCCAGATAGAAGCCTTCAACAAGACTCTTTCAAATATACAACAAAATATTGTGGATAAAGATAAGAGGTCATGGCCTGATAAACTCTTTCATGCTTTATGGGCTTATTGGACTACCACTCGCAATGCAACGCGGTCAACTCCATATTCATTGGTATATGGAACAGAAGCAGTCTTTCCAATTGAAGTTCAATTGCCCTCACTCAGAATAGCCATTTGTGATCAGTTATCTACAGATGAGCAATCCCAAAAGCGGTTGAATGAATTAGAACAGTTAGATGAGAAAAGATTGTGCACTTTGCACCACTTGGAAATCTATCAGAATCGAATAGAACGAGCTTTTAACAAAGAAGTTCGTCTTCGTTCATTCATTCAGTAAGAATTGGTATTGGTTCTCAGAGCACCAATGATACCAGGAAAGAAGCCTCCCAAGCTTGAACCAAAATGGGAAGGACCTTATTCAATACATAAGGTCTACTCCAATGGAGCGTATTCTCTAATCTCAATGGATGGAGAACACATCACGACTCCAACTAATGCCAGATTTCTGAAGAAGTATTTTGTATAAACACAAAATATTGTTCCCAGAGCCAAAACAGTCACATTGGTTCATATATGTCCGAGATGACATTAAACTATATTTTGTCCGAGATGACATTAAACTATATTATGTCCAAGAAGACATTAAACTATATTATGTCCGAGATGACATTAAACTATATTATGTCCGAGATGACATTAAACTATATTTTGCCCGAGATGACATTAAACTATATTATGTCCGAGATGACATTAAACTGTATTATGTCCGAGATGACATTAAACTATATTTTGTCCGAGATGACATTAAACTATATTATGTCCGAGATGACATTAAACTATATTATGTCCGAGATGACATTAAACTATATTTTGTCCGAGATGACATTAAACTATATTTTGTCCGAGATGACATTAAACTATATTTTGTCCGAGATGACATTAAACTATATAATTTTCGAGATGACATTAAACTATATTTTGTCTGAGATGACATTAAACTATATAATTTCCGAGATGACATTAAACTATATTTTGTCCGAGATGACATTAAACTATATAATGTCCGAGATGACATTAAACTATATAATGTTCGAGATGACATTAAACTATATTTTGTCTGAGATGACATTAAACTATATAATTTCCGAGATAAAATTAAACTATATTTTGTCCGAGATGACATTAAACTATATAATGTCCTACATGACACTAAACTGTATTATGTCCTACATGACACTAAACTGTATTATGTCCTATCTACATGACATTAAACTGTACAGAAGTTCCTTATTTGTCCGAGATGACATTAAACTATATTTTGTCCGAGATGACATTAAAATATATTTTGTCCGAGATGACATTAAACTATATAATGTCTGAGATGACATTAAACTATATTTTGTCCGAGATGAAATTAAACTATATTGTGTCCTAGAAACATGACATTAAACAGTGTGGCACTTTCATCGTCCAGCATGACGTTAAACTGTGTCAGTTCCCTTATCGTCCAACATGACGTTAAACTGTCACATTGGTTACTTTTATGTCCTACATGACACTAAACTGTGTTGTGTTAAACTATATTATGTCATAGAAACATGACATTAAACTGTGTGGCACATCCAACGTCCATCATGACGATAAACTGTAAAAAGTCCCAAGAACTGATATCCTCATATTGGTTCACCTTAGTCCTAGCTACATGACTTTAAACTGTACAGCACCAGTTAGTCCGAGCTACATGACTTTAAACTGTACATCACCAGTTCTTCCTTGCTATATGACATTAAACTATACAGCAATGGTCTAGTATGACTTTAAACTGCAACTTCGCCCTACCCGACATTAAACTGTGAAAAAGTTCCCTAAACCGTCCAGCATGACCTTAAACTGCATCATCCCTGGTCCATGTATATGACCATAAACTATTTGCAAATCCCTTATGTCCAGCAAGAAGTTAAACTGTGACGTCCTAAATACATGACGCTAAACTGTATAAAAGTCCCTCACGTCCGGAAAGACGTTAAACTGTATAATCATCAAAGGTCCAGCATGACATTAAACTGCACCATCCACGGTCCATGCATATGACCTTAAACTATTCGCACTTTCGTCCAACATGACATAAATGGTGTGTTATTTTGTCCTTACTGCATGACATTAAACTGCACAGTCCCCCTTTCTTCCAATATGACGTTAAACTATTTTATCCCCATCATCCTAACTACATGATGCTAAACTGTACAGAAACTCCTTGATATGTCCTACATGACATTAAACTATATTTTGTCCCTGCCACATGACACTAAACGGTGCAGCACCAATAGTCCTAACTGCAAGACTTTAAACTACATAGTCCCTTTATATGTCCGACATGACATTAAACTGTGCATCGTTAAGGTTATTGTTACCTCTTGTTTCTCACACCGATTATGACTCACGTGAGCTTAGAGAGAACATCAACCATAACACTCCCTCTGGGCCACTAACCATGTGTAAGTCCCAACAACATTTTAATTAGATCATTGTCTCCAAGAACAACTTGATCATTAATTCATTATTTAATTGAACTACACGGACTTTGATCCTTGCCCTCCAGGCTGGGTATGTAGGCAGCCTACCAGGGTTCAAGCCCAAAAAATAATCTCTTCACATCGGTTCACCACCATCTCATATGATGTTGATTTGTGAAACCACCCCTAGAATCAATATTTTTTTTATATTGATGCACTTTTGTCCTTGTTATACGACGTTAAACTATACAACACTTTTGTCTGGTACGACAATAAACTACAATATTTTTTGATCTCCTCACTTGAGAGAGAACTATTATTGACATTGATTTTTCTCAATCATGTTTCATTTCAAAAAAAAATTACCTGCATACAAGGTAATGCCTAAATTTTTTATCTCAGGTTAAACCATCATTGCACTATAGTCCCCTTTCACCCTTCACATGTACGAACCAAATTTGTACAAAGGGTAGTTCTAGAACTACGTGGGCTTGATTCCCATCCTTATGGGATACGTAGGAACATTCGAGTATCCCTAGAATCCAGCCCCAAGTCTCTTGGGCCTAACCCCAAATTTCACTTTCAGTCCCTTAGCTGAAAAGTCCTAATGAAAACACACACTGTGTATTCATTATTATGGTCCGAATTCTATGACCCTAAACTAAGATTTCTCATACTTTCGTCCTGTTTGACGTTAAACTGCATTTCATGAACTACGTATGGCTTGATTCTCATTCTTATGAGATAGGTAGTGAAGTCCAAAATTTCAATTCAGGACCCAGCCACAACGTGATTATGGTTATCATTGACCTATGTATCTCTATATACATTGGACAATACCCATCTTTATGTGTTATAATCCTAACCTTAAATATTTTCAGATCTTCATAACCCTTTCATGACATCTAGTCACAAAAATGTCAAACTTCTGAGAAATCTTTTGCCTGACTATGCATCACGTGCCCATAGGTGGCCTTGCATAAACAGTCCACATAACAGACTTGTCAGCCGAAAGATGCTATTTATTTGACCATGCATCCAATGCCCTTAGGTGGCCCTGCATATTTCAACCCCCTAACGGGTTTGTTAAATAATGGTAACTTCATTCTTGGGAATAATGCCTCTTTTTTCCTTATTTGTCTTAAACGACAGTATGTAGGGATCCGCAAAAAATAGTCGTCCTTGACATATTTGTCCCATATCCTTTTTCATGATCTGAAAGTATTCAAGTCTATGGTTTATTCTTCTTCCCTACGTTTGGGTTAGACCTTCGTAGGAGTGATATTCATCCAGTTCTTCGATATTCTTGTTCGGAAATATCTTCTCCATATTCAAGTACCTCTTTCCATACAACAAACTCTATACTTTAGAAAAATTGAATCTCCATAAACTTTCACTGGCTTTTAGCACTATGAAAGTAAATTTCTGGGAGTTCTTTTTCCTAACAATGCAGCATGTGCCCATAGGTGGCCTTGCATAAACAGTCCACATAACAGACTTGTCAGCCGAATGATGCTATTTATTTAACCATGCAGCCAATGCCCTTATGTGGCCCTGCATATTTCAACCCCCTAACGGGTTTTGTTAAGTAATAGTAACTTCATTCTTGGAAACTACTTCTTCTAATTCCCTTTATCTTTTTTTCATATCATTCCTCAGATTCAAATATTCTTAAGCCATAGTTTACATATTTTCCCTCATACATGAGTATAGTAGTATGTTTTCAGATGAACTTTCAAGAAATTGTGTCAATTCTAATCCATTTTCGGTCAAAGCTATTTCGACCTTAAACATTAGCCCCTTTATATCCGGCATGCATGACTTTAAACTGCCCACAAAAGACAAAGGAAATCTGAATAAAAGTCAAGTTCCAGCACACTTGCGCTCTACCCTCTGTGCCCTGAAGACTTGCGAGACCCCTTTTCCTTTGAATGTATTCAATTTCCTCAGAGTCAAATCCTCATTTCTTTCCGGATCCAACTCTGAGGGGGGACTTTTTTTGACGCTCCTTTCGTTACAGAATCTAAAGATCAGAAAAGGGGAATATCTGAGCTCAAAGTGATTCATCCTTTGAAGAAAACATCAAAAATCGACAAAGTCATGAACACAGGATCAAAAGCAACGGCACCGCGCAAGTTTTATCACTGTCGCGCAAGTACACTTGCGCGACGCTCTGGTCGCGCAAGTGACTTGTGCTACCTAAGTGATAACCGCCCGGGGTCTTCTCTTGCCTATAAATAGACCCTGTGGGCCCCCCATTCGAGAGGGTCTTTTTCCAGAAAGTCGGATTGAAGCTCCCGACTCCCAAGTCTCTTCTCAAAGCTTCCGGAACACTTCTAAGGCAATTTATTACCTAGAACGGAAGGTCAAAAGAGAGGGAGGAAGGCCTAAGTGTTGAAACTCATCAACACTTGCGCGCCTGAATGGCTAGCCCTTAAGGGAACTGGTCATACTTGCGCGCTGCCTTATTCCTTCAATAGAATTTGCGCGTCCCTTTTCTGGAAGAACCTGAAGGGAATTCTAAAGGGTTTAAAAAGGAGTCGCTCAAGTATTTCATTTCCGATTGAAAATCGTGCAAGTACACCATGTGTCGCGCAAGGTATACCTGCGCGACCAATACTTACGCGCCCACGCAAGACTTGCACGCCTTTCAAGACTTGCGCACCCCTATCTTTCTGGGTGCCCATCTTGCCCATTTTACCCCTCTTAAGCCATTTCACCTTTCCTATTCATGATTTAGTCTTCAAGATACTCTTCAAAGCCATTTATGGCATATTTCTTGATTTGAATTCCTTATCTGAAAAAAATTCGGTGGAATATCTCTCAAAACCTAGTGATTTCTTCATCTTTATGTCACCAAAGATTGAGAGTTCGTTCATTCAACCTCATCCTTTAAGATGATAGAATCCTTAACCTGGGTCTCCTTTTCAGGAATAATCCCCAGTTATAAATCCTTTAATCTGGGCATCTTCCTCAGGAGTTAGCCCAAAATTCTTAATGTTCCCAAACATGGGCATCCTCCTCAGGAGTAATCCCCAAACCTTAATTCCTAACCTGGGCCGCCTTTTTTAATGTCCCAGTCATAATCTTGGGATTCCTTTTCAGGAGTAAACCCCAATCCCCTTAATTTCTCTTAACCAGTCCTAAATTACGTTTGATATGGGGTTCCTTCTCAGGAGTAAAACCCAATTATCAATCCTCTCCTAAATTGGGTTTCCTTTTCAGGAATAAGTCCCAAGTTAGAGTATTCAAATCTCCATAAAGCACATATACCTTTTATGGACCCTGTTCCTGGATTTTCTCCCTAAAAGTAAATCCTAAACCTTCATCTATTTGGGCAGTCATACATACATAAGCACCAAACAATTTATTATGATTGCATCTTTCATGGCACAATTGTCTAATTTTTACCAATACCTCTTGTTTCTCACACCGAGCATGACTCACGTGAGCATAGAGTGTAAAATTAATTATGAAATTCTTCTTTGAGACATCAATCATAAACATCATACTCCATCACTCGAACTACGTGGGTTCGGATTCCTTTTCCAAAACAAAGGATACGTAGGTAGCCCATTTATGGGTTCGATCCCAACATTGAAATAATCCCTGTCCTTCTAAATGACGATAAACTTCAAGTGCCCCACTGAGTGGCTTTAAAACCAGCCTGGTCATCATAATGACCAAGAGACTTTTATATAAATGTTTTGAAGGATACCATTGACCAAGAATCTCTAAACATATATAGATGATTCTCTATTGATGAAGAACCTCGAATACATATAAAAGATTCTCTAAATTTCTTGTATATTTAATCATTGATTGTTAAAACTAAAGGAAAGCTCATTTTATACTTGGTAATGTAATAAGGATTCACAAACATAACTTAAATCTATAAAGAGAGTCCCAGAGTAGACAATAATTCCCCTCAAAAAGGTGTGATGAGTCCGACCTCCCATCCTCTCGACCAATGAAAATTCCTAACCCTCATTAGTCCACAAACTAATGAGCTCCTACCTTTGGAAAGTAGGTCCAAACGGATGTGGAATCATTGGATGTTTCCGGTTCTACGAACAAACCCGATAGAAACCGATCAGAACGTTTGAATCTCCCGTCCAGGAGGTCATCCCCGAAGTCCGTGCAAACACTCTTCTAGAAGGACATTTTGTGATGGTTCTCGAGGTTTTTGGGTTCTGCGCCTGAAGATGGGTGACCCGAAAAGCTTTAGTTTAATAATAATAAATTATTATTAAAACTTGCAATGGACGAACCTCGCGAACCGGACATTCGATGGATGCTCAGTCAGCGGCAGCATGATCTTAGTTCTCGTATGGACTTTTTTAGATGCTCCTTTCCATGATTGTGGTAAAGATACATACAGGCCCTAGAGGGCCTAGTTTGCACATTTTACTATGAAATGTATCTTTTTCACCCAACATCAGTTTGGAGTGTTTGAGCACTTGTCTGTGTGTTTTTCCAAGGGGATTACAATGGTGTAATCTGCCAACCTAAATTTGGGGTCGAGGTGTGCACCCCACGAGGTGGCTACCAGGCGTATGATACGTTTTAATGACATATGCTTCATAGGTTTGTTCGGGGAAAATGAATAGCCTACCTTGCATGTTTATCCGCGTAGATTGCGATGGTGGCCTCGGTATAGGCCTAGAAAGAGTGCAATGTGGCGATGATGTGGGTCGCTCGGGTTAGTGACATTTGGACCAGTAGTGGTTGAGTTTACTCCCTTGGTTCGTTCATATGAGGGTTCGTGTGGCATTACCACCTTAGTATATGTTTGTTATCCCCTCAATATGATGAATTTATATAAGACTTGTGGTATCCCTCTGACAGGTTTGGAGTGGGATCCTCTAGCTTCACTTCCCTAGATCGGGTTCTTGGAATCGTTGTGACAGCTTATCCACAGGTGATGATCCCCTATCTAGAAGGTTAATCCCATAGGGATTGAGGCATCATCAGGAATATGATCCCCTACATAGTGTGCCATGAATTTCAGGGTTGAGGAATCTATTATTATATGATCCCCTACTCAGCATGTGGTTTATAGTAGGGTTGCGGCATCGTCAGTTATATGATCCCCAAATTAGATTTTGGTATTTGTAGGGATGGTGCATCGTCGGTTCAATCCCATATATCGCGAGCTATTCCAGATAGGGTTTTGGTAACATTGTGATCACCTTTACATGGGCGACGATCCTCTATCTGAGTGAAGTGATATATGGAGAACCTGATCGGGTTGTGGTTTTTCCCCAGCGGTTCCTAAGAGTGATCCCCTATTTGTGAGATCTATGAGTTACCAGAGTGGGTTCTTGTATCCCATAGTGGACCCTAGGAGTGATCCCATATCTAAGGAGTTTGGTTTCTCTGTTGTTTTAGCATGAGGTTATATGCGACGGTATTTGATGTGTTTATATATATTGGACGAGTGTCCTCTGGGAAGCCAGAGCTCGTGGAGTGTGTTCTTCCAGTTATGTACATGTTGCAGGTTATGAGGTCGGAACTTCATGAGGATTGGTGCTTGGTTTGAGTATATATGGTTGGTCATGGATTATGTATGGGAATATACTTGAGCGGATGTTCATGGTGTATGTATGGGCATACACCTGAGATGAGCTAACTAGTCGTGTTTAGCTAAGGATGGTCTTGAGATGGAGTTTCTCTCTCGTTTGGGTTCCCTCTGGTTTGGATGATCTGACTATTGCCTTCAGATGCTCGCTTTTGTTTTCGGGCTTTTGCGGTGCCTACTGGGTATTTTATATACTCACCCCGGCACGGGATTAACCCAAACATGTTGGTGTCTTGTGCAGACCACATTCCTTTCAACAGAGTTCCAGGAGGACTCGGAGCAGACCAAGCATAGTGTGCACGACAGACCAGGGGGGGGGGGTATACTGGAGTTGTGTTGAGGAGCTTACCAGCAGGTGATTTTGGCGGTGTTCTTACTCCTTCTGAGCAGGTTATATGCTTTTGTAGTTTTCCTTTGGTGGGCCCTATTTTTCCTTTGTACTTCTGTTGCACTCTGGTTTGGGATAGATGTATGCATGCTTTCCCTTTTCAGTTTATATATATATATCTGCATTGTTGCGTGGCTATTTATGTGGGTTTGTGTGTGTGTATAGGTACCTTAGTCTAATGCCTCCCATGTGTGTGATAACCTACTCGGCACTGGTCTCCAGCCACTGGCATATTGAAGGCAGGCTTGGGGAGTCACAGATCGAGCCCCGTTGGATCGGGTCGTGACAATAAATGAACATTTTCATGTAATATATAAGATATGTAGTGAAAATGACTTATAAAATATCTTAAAAAATTATTAATTAATAATTTTCAAATTATCATCGACTAATAAACATTTAATTTAAATTTCAAGAAAACAAAAATCAATGATAAATTAATAAACAGTCTATAATTAGTTGAAAAGTTAACTCAAAATTCAAACAACCATAACTTTTGATCCGGGTATCTGTTTGAGCACTACATCATATCAAATCAAATCCTGCAATGATCTCTATGTTCTAGTAAACCAAGGGAACTTTCTGTCATATTGTTTTAGGGAAAAAGGCCCATAAGGCCTCCAAAACTATGTTTTTAGTCTGGATACCCAATTTTTTAAACATTCGATGGAATTTCAACCACATTTAAGGAGAGTCTTTTTTCCCTTTTTCTGTGGGGAATTAATTTATTTCCATGTATATGATTCATATTCATATTATGGATTTGAAATTTTATCATTTCTCATATTGTACATTTATTTATAATAGAATATATAACAATATCTAGATAGTTTTTATATATTCTCCCACAAAACAATTCAAATTTATAAATTAATAATTTAACTTATTTACATATAATATATATTTCCCAATATATAAACCTTATATAAATAAAAAACTAGAATAAATTTTATTGAAAATAAAAATTTATGAATATTTGTATACCAATATAATGTGAACATGTATAGATATATATATTTATATTTTTGTGTCTGTATTGAACAACTGATATATATTATATATATATTTTAACATATGTATATACATATTAATATATAATATTTGTAAATATATATAAATATGTATAATTATACATAAAAATACACATAATTTATATATATATATATATATGTTTTTGTGTGTGTGTATTCTATATATGTATTTATTTATTTAAAAACACACATAAAAGAAAATATTTTATAAATGCATTCCAAACCAATCTTATTAATATATTTTATTATATGAATAAATATTTGGATAAAAAATACTAATATTTATAAATGAATATATATTAATATATATTAATATACATATAAATATATAAATATATCTATATATGTGTACATATATATATTAATATATGGATATATGTATAACTAAATATATATTAATATATATTAATATATATATATGTTAATATAAATATATATTAATATAGGAGTAAATATAACAAAATTCATATATAAATAAACAAATATTCTATTAAATGGAGGGAAACAAATATTTTGTTGTGGTAAAGGTTTAGACGTATAGGAAAGAGGTTTCAGGTTCAAATCATGGGGGATGCAGGGTGCACGCATGGGTGGAAAAGGGGATAAGTGCTGTTAATGGATGGGGGTGGCTTGGGTGTGGTTGTTGGGGGGTGGGGCTGTTTAAGGGGGCTTAATGTGTTATGGAACCCCCTCCGTAAATTACAATAATCTTTTTTTAATGTTTTTTAAATTTTATCAACGCTAAAAAAAGTACCGATAAAGGGCCCATTTATCTGTGCCATTTTTTAGCACTGAAAAAGGGGTCATTATTAGCATATTTTTAGTGCTTATAAAAGTGACACACTTTATATTTAATTAGTTTAATAGTTATTTTTTAGCATAGTAAATCAACTTTTCTTTTTCTTTCAAAGGCCAAATTTGTAGTAGTGAGGTTTCACTTCAGGTAATATATGCTTTGTTCTTCGCATGTGTCTTAATTTGTAATATGTTTTATACTTATACTTATAGAATGATTTAATGAATTTAAAACATGATATAAATATCATTTAGATTCAGTATAGTTTTGTTATAAAAATCAATATAACATATATATAACCTATAATTCACTATTCATGGATATGGTATTCCGTATGTACGCATGAATGTTGTTTTTGTTTTTATTGTCTTATAGAAATAATTATGGTAAAATAAATATTTGTATATATATATATATGTATATCATTATTCTAGTTGAATTATTAATTCATATATATCATATATGTTCAATAAACCCATCCATAATATATTTCACGTAGTGTGTAAATGAGTCACATCACTTTGAGGAGGCGGTAATCAACATTTCCTCAAATGAAATTATCATATTTACACAAATTGGAATGTTTAAAGATAAGTGTTTTAAAGGAATGAAATATGATTAAATATGTAATAAATAAAAAATATAACATATATAAACATATTGTTCATTATAATGTTCATCATGATAGTAGGTAAAGGAAAAATGAACAATCATAGTTTTGTAAGGCAGTAGTTCATCCTACAAGTAAAAACTATGTTCATTACCCATTAGATGGAGTGTGAGTAAGTGTAGGTAAAAAAATTATAAGAAAAACATAATAGAATATTTATGATAATGGTGTATTAATACAATAATTTAAGTAATGGATTGGATGTGGTGTGGAAATAAAATAAAACAAAAGAGTTTGAGAGAAAACATTACCTCTCAATCAGGAAACTCCATTTAGATTGTGCCAAAAGGATTCCATGGATTTCATTATTCCAAAGGGTGGAATTCTTGGAGGATGTTAGGGATGTTGGTAAGTGGATTGGGTTGATCTAGAATGAATCTATATTGTTTGATAGGTGTGAAAAAGAGGGTTAGGTGGTAGCCTTTTATAGAGAAAGGAAAATACACACTTGGCAATATTGAAAACAAGTTACGTATACCCACATTTTTAAAAGAAATCATATAAAATATAAACAAATAAATAATTCCAGGTTCATTGTCTAAAAATTTATATAAAATGGGTTTTAGAAAATTGTATATTTTGTTTTAGGTTTTAAATATATGGTCTAGTAATTTGTCAACCAATTTTTTCTCCTAATCATAGTAATTAAATCTAATTGCATTAATTTATATTTTTATTCAAACAAATGATGAAATCATTCAAAATTATATATTATTCTAATTAAAAATAAGGGATGTATTTTTATAAATTATAATCAAATTAGTGGGTGAAATTAATTTAAAAAAATAATCCCATTGAAGGGACGACCCAATGGGTTTTAAATGTAAAAGTGTTCAAAGGTTTTCTATGTTCTTATAGCTAATTTCAAAGTGAAATTGATTACAATATTGGAAAAATATATAAAATATGACTTAATTAAACTATGAAACCAATTTAAAATATAATTTTCAATTATAAATGAATTATATGAATTTTTTTGGAATTAAAATTCTGTATTTTAAACAATTCATTAAAAAAATAAATCTGAACCAAAAATACAAAAAAATATAATAACCAAATTTATATGTTTTTATTTAAAATATGATGTTTTAGTATACATACATAATATATTAACGTTAAAAAAATTGGGATTTAAAATGGGTTATCCATTAAATGTTGGTAAAACTATATTTTTAATAATATATGTTTTAAGCATAAAATTGGGATTGTTCTTATATTTTGACAATCAAATCCATGGAATGTATTTAAAAAATAATTGATTTAAAAACATAACTTATATATTAAATTAATATCAATAACTAATTTAATTTAATTTAATTTATTAGTTAAATGTATATTAGTGACCATAAAAATAATAATATTTTCTTTTATATTCAACAGGTTTTCATATTCATTTATAATTAATTGATAACCTATGAATTCATATAATATTTGTTTAAACCTTGTATTTTCATAAATTATATAATATTATTCATAACCCTTAATTTAACATCTAGGCCATATCTTATTATATTAAATAATGAAATTTAAAAAATTTATTATTATTCAGAAAAACCCAGTCATGCATGTTACACCAGCCATCTAGGAAAGTCATTGTTTCCTATAACAAAAAATAACCTCAGTGTTATGTATACAGAATGTTAAAATCAATGTATTTGGTAGTGCATTATTAGTTTTTTTACCTATAACTCAACGGACACATAGATTTTAATAGAAAATAAACTATTTTTAGTGTTGAGTGCAATGGAAAATATATAAAATATTAAAATATCTACAAAAAATAATTCAAAAAATCTCGTTATATAACACTATCATTGTATTACTGAATAATATTTACTTAACATTCCAACAATATATTATTGAACTAATTTAACTTCTTGTTCAAGACCTATATTACTGAACCGAGACAAATCCTTATTGTACCCATGTATATCTCACGCGATATAAATCATTATCCAATGAATGGGAGGTAGATATAAGTCCCAATAATAACATAATTAAAACTATAGATTTGGGTTCCACCTGAATATAAATCATTCATATTATCATAACCCTTAAAATGAAATGTTCTTCATAAACATTTCATCATTTCATAACCTAAGGAAAAGTAAAATAACTGATTATAATCAAGCCATTAGAAACATTAAAAACCCAAAGAATGAGTATGGACAGTATTCTTGGATTATATATCCATTAAATCCTAAAAACATCATATAATTTTATTTTCTATGGAAAATAATTTTGTAATATTGCTTGAAATGATTTTTTCGTAAAAGACCCTTTTCATTATGAAAACATGTTTTTAAATTCCACGTAATTACAAAACACTTAAAGTTATTTGAAAGAAACTTTTAATATTCTTTATAAATCATTTTAAAATCAAGCAATCATTAAAATGGTATAATAAACCCGTGTTATATAAGTTAAAAAATAACCCGTTTGAATTTTGAAAAAGGGTACATTAAAATTGGGTTTTAAAAGAATTTACATTAAAAATAACGTTAAATGAATCTTAAAAATTAATTATTTATCTCAGTAATAAATATTTATAATAAATTGGAAATTTAACAAAAGATAATAACAATTTATTTCACACATAATATTATAATGAAATAATCAAAGTCGTTTATGTTTAAATGAGTGAAAAGAAGTTGTTTGAGGAATTCCATTACCTTAAGTCTTTCCTTTGTTTGTTCTCATCCAGAACTACTGTATAATAAATATTGATTTACTATTAATTTATCAAATAAACACAATTTTATAAAACAAATTATTATTTATTTATAATAGAATATCCCCCTTTTTTAACAATTTGTTATTAAAATCACTAATCCAACTGATAACTACTTCTTTCTCCAAGCATATTTTGGATCGGTAGTTTAGGCCCTTTCACTTTGATCTTGGTATCATTATTTCCAAAATGTTAATCATGGTATAATAATCAAATATATTAATTATATTCATATTTATAATCGTTCGTATAAATTATAAACTAGAAAATGAATTACACCATCAATAAAGATTGTATACTATACGTATGCATGAATGCAATATTAATTTTTTTGATTGAAGGAATGAAATAAAGGTAAATAATAATTCATATATTGAAAATAACTATTATATAATTATTATATTATATATTAATTAAACCCATTATAATACCCATCCATAATAGATAGTGACGAAAAATGAATTCTATTTCTATGTAGTGACGGTAAGTCGTATTTATGTATGAGCGATACATTCACTTCTTATTTGATGGGAAAAGGTTGTATAATAGTATTTTCATAAACCAAATAATAATTAAGAATATCAAGGATAGAAAATTGATTATTTTATGGTAAATTTATTTTATTTATAAGAGGTATGTAAGAATTGAAAAAGAAAGTGATTGCTTAGACTGATTACCAGTTCTTTGAAATGTCTCCTTTGGATCTCGTTTTATGGGCTCTGTGGTTGGAATGTTGACAATACCAGAACCCCAAGAATGTATATAATGTAAAGACCTGAATTTTTAAATAAATATTGTCTCCTAATTCTATGTGTTATTTTATTTTATTTTTATACTCAACAAAAATGTTTCATTCAATAACATGAGTATAATTAAAATGAGACTGTTGGGTTTTGACTGTTATTTGACCATTGTTCAATATGACCGCTGGAAACTAAACGTTTTGACTATTGTCTTTAAATACAAGCAATCTTGGTTAATTAATATAGAAAGAAGATTAGATGGCCTCACCCAGTAGTCTTGGACCGATCGAAGCCCATCTAACAGAACATGGGAAATAGGTAGCACCACTGGGCTTTGCTCTGGACCAAACCCAAGCTGAACTTCATCGTATAAAGCTAGAACGGGATCGCCTTTGCGAGAAGTTCAAAATGATAGAAATTACTACTCATGCAATGTTGGCCGAGCCTCCCTCGGATTCTCTCACCTTAGCACACCTTACATTTAGGTCCTATGCTGGTGTGATAAGGGGCTATGTAAGGAGACCGTAACTATCTTGTGTAATCCTTTGCTTTAATTAAAAATTTAGATTTCTTTTATGAATTTTCAAATGACCGGATAAATATAGTATGCATATAATTGATGAATTTTAAAAAAAGGATATTTTAAATATGTTTATGTAAACCCTAAATAATTAAAAATGTGTAATGATTTTCAAAAAATGGTCTTCTACAATTATGTTCAGTACGAAATTTAGAGTCTAATAAGATCAACTTGATTTTTGATGAATAGTAAATTATGAATAGTGACTTTATGATTAGGATTAATAATGTGTCCAAATGGGTTAGTAATCTCACTTAAAGAAAGTATTAAAATAAGCTAGGTAATTTGATTAAGTAATGCGATTCAATAAAATGGTTAAATAACGGTTTCATAAATTATTATTCAAGTATTAGTTTTTTCGGATGAATAGTGTTTTTTAATTAAAATTTTAATTAAAAATATTTAGAAAATTATTTTTATAAAATGGACTTCATTTTTGAACTCAGAGAATCGATAATATGTTAAGGTAATTTTTGGGGATTTTTCTGAAAAAAATAAATTTTCGATGAATAGTGTTTTTAATTAAAAATTTAATTAAAAATATTTAGAAAATTATTTTTATAAAATGGATTTCATTTTTGAAATCAGAGCATTGATATTTGGTTAAGGTGAAATTTTGGGATTATTCTGAGAATGTTGAATTTTCGATGAATAGTGAAAATACAGTTTTTAAGTTACGGGTGTTTAATGACATCATTAAATGATGTATTAAGTATGTAATCAATATGGTCGACTTATGAATAGTAAGATAAGGTATGAGGTGTCCCAAGTGGCCAATACCATGGGAAAATACCCTGGGCAAGCCCATGGTTTTTCCAAAACCACTAATGAGGTGTCCCTTGGCCATTAATGCCTTGTCCCCTCACTTTCCCTATAAATACCAAGCCATCCTCTCATCCATTCGACTCCCCACTCTCCCCCAACGATGTTCTAGTCTACTTACCTCCCAAGGATTCCTCCCAAGGTGCCCCCAAGCCCTCAAGGTCCAAAACATTGAGTTTTAAGAGTTACGTTTTAAGGTAAGGGATCATACCTCTCTCTTTAATTTCAAGTAATCTCTTTTATGTCATTCCTTTTATGCTCCATGTTCTTATGTTGGAGGATGTTCTTTTATTCTACTATTACTACCCTTTTCATGTTCATATAATGAGAGATCCCCTCTTACTCCCATTATTTCGTTTTATGATGTTTTAAGTGGCGCCGTTAGGCTGCCGAATTTTTAAGTGGTTCTTCACCCTTCTCGTTCTGAAGTTCTACTTTCATGTGAATTCTTTCAAGTTCCTTTTTGTTATGTTGGGGTATGATCTCTATATCTATCATACTTTACTCTTTTGTTCATATGATGAGGGACCCCATTTGATATCATCAATTTAGTATTTTTATGTTTTAAGTGGCGCCGTTAGGCTGCCGAAATTTTTAGGGGATTCTTTCACCCTTCTCATTCTTTACAAAGTTATACTTTCATGTCATGTTTTTAAAGTTACTTTTTGTTATGTTGGGTTGTGATCTCTATATCTATCATACTGGAATCTTATGTTCATATAATGAGAGACCCCATTTGATCTCTTCAATTCAGTATTTTGACGTTTTAAGTGGCGTCGTTAGGCTGCTGAACTTTCATAAGAGAAATCTAATTTTTTTGTCTTCCTTCCATGATTTTCATTTCAAATGGTATGTAATTGAAATTTCATTACCACGATCATGTTTCCTTCTTATTCTGTCCATATACTGTTTTATGGGTCATTTATGAATGTTTGACATATTTTCCCTCTCTTTTTAATGTCTCCTAAAACATCGTAACATAGCCGTTATGCTGCAGAATTTCCGTCTCAAAATGTCTCTCTCTTTTCCTAAAGTTCTTTTATAGTATTAAGTGAATACTCAAAGCTCTTTCTTATAAAGGGGTATTCACATATATACCAAAATGTTCTATTTTAAATTCATGGATTTACATACATGAGACCCACCTTCCTTTTCTGTGGGTTTTAAAGTGACGTAAAGATCATGTCTTTAAAGAAGTTTTTAAAACGTTATGATTATGAAATGAAACCCATTTATTTTATGCTATATGGGTTATTTAAGAAATGTTTTATGATGATATATGTGGCTCACATGATAATAAAGGGAAATTTAAGGGTGCGCCCTGATAGCGCTCCAATGCATTGGGTAATGATGTAACCACTAGAGATTACAATTTTCACGATACCTTGGTGAATAACCATGGTAATTTTCAAATGACACCTTGGGGATGGACCTTGGTGATATGTTAATGATTGTCTATGTTAAATGATGTAGTCACATTTTCATGTTATGAAAAATTTTATTTTTGTTATGATATGCCTCCTTATTTCATTCTCATGCCTTAAAGTTATTTTTCATGACCTTATTGAAGTATCTCAAGTTCACATGTAAAATGTTTCTCTTGTTTCCCTTACTGGGATTTTTCTCACCCTTTCTTTTGATGTATGATCCCAGGTTATGTGATGCAGTAATGAACCTAGGATGAACATGAGGAAAAGCCTTTCAAGTGTTGTAGAAGAATGTTTTATGTTTTCATGTTTAAATTTACTGGTTTCCAAGACACTAAACCTTAAAGATCTACGGTTTTGTAAAATGTAATTAAATTTTATGTGATAAAGAGGCGGGATGCTATATATAAGAATGTATATTATAGAAAATATAAGATTATGGTGGAGATTTAATGCTCAAATCAGTGTAATGTAGTGAGTGGGGAGGTTCAATTTCATAATTTAGGTGAGGGAGAATTTTAGAATTTATCAAAACATTAAATTATATTAAATTCATTGTCATTATATGTTCCACCAAATGAAAATGGATTATAATAAAGGCTTATATAATTTTTTAATATAATCAACCAATAAATTTCATATAAGTTCATGTTTAATTTAAAATCTTGTCAATTTTAACCCTTCGTTATCATATTTTAATTTTTATTAAGGTAACAACGTTTTATTTATTAAAAAGTCATAATTTTTACATATAACGTATAAATTGGACCGTAAATGACCATTTTAGGATATTTAGAACCATAAAATATCCAATTTTTCTTATTTTGTTTTAATTTTAATTTAATTATTTAATAATACATTATTTTCAGAAAATATCATTAATGTCAATTTTGAAACTATTAATTACATAAATATTAATAAAATCAGGAAAACGTTATATCTTTTATCCACATAAATTAAAACACCACTAATATGTAATAATAATGCATAAAATTCAGGTAAATAATTAATAAATTCAAATTATTTTTATTTTAATGAATTTAGTAATATTAGTTTCAATTTTCATTTAATTCAATAATTACAACATCAATGATGTGTACAAATTCAAGGTAATTGTTTAATTATTAAAAATGAAAAATTAATTACCATGATGAATATAAATCATGTATAATTACAAATAATAATTATATTTGATATTATATTCTTGTTAAACCCATATTAAAATATTTTACTTATTAAAACAAGAGCATGACATGTTTGGATTATCATTAAATAAAATTTTATAAATTTTATAATAATATCAATGTTATACTAATAAGTAATTATTATATTTATATCATGAAAATATGTTTATTAATATCCAAATATAAACTTATGTTGGATAATTACCTATTTTGTTCCATGTGGACACATAAGAGGTGGTTTAGAAAGGGAAAGTGGTTTTTTGTGATCTTCATTGATTAAAATAATATATAACACATTTTCAATGAAAAAAGACCATTAAAAACAAAAATATCAAACCGTAGGTGTTATGAGTCAAATTAAATTCATTTAATAAGAGATAGTATTATAATTTATAACATTATCAATTATTTTTATTCCCTATTAACATGTTTTACCCTAGCTACTGTAATTATTATTTACCATTGTTCCTATTAATATGAACTAAAAATAAAAGGGAAATATTCACTAAATATTTATGTTATTATTACAAATATTGAATCCATTTTTCCAAAATCTTAAAAAATGTTTTATAATTTAATTTATAACTAAACTATAGAAACTCAATGAATTTTTTTTTTTGAAAAATTGATTTTTTAAAAGGTTTTTTATTAAAATAAATTATAAAATCCTTCTCATAAACAATAATTTAATAATTTTTTAATAAAATTAAACTAAATTAAATTTAAAACTAGTAAAGAATGTATGTTTTCCTTGTAAACTATTTAAAATTGAATATAATTTTCAATAAAAACCAGTATTTTTTCATCATTCCTTGAGAAGAAGAATGTTTATATAAAAATATAGAAGATAATTTAGAGATAATTTTGAAAATATTAATTCCAAAAAGAAGTTATTATTTTTTAAATTAATTTTATATATATTCTATGATTTAATATTCAATCATTAAAATAATGAAAACTTATTTTTGATCAACATATATTTTTGATGAATTAAAACACTTCACTAATACTTAGGTGAAATTTCCTAAGAACATAATAATAAATTCATATTGTGATAGAAAGTTATGTTTATTTCAAAATTTATTTCTTCATAACCATTCCCTCTCATTTTAATTCTAGGTTATAATGGACATATAATATTTTAATAATATTTTAGGATTGTTCTACACATTTTATTGTGTGAAATGAAAACAATTAAAGAAATAAAATTATTTTAAAAAAAAAATCCAGGTGTTACATTTTACCACCTTAAAATGAGTTTCTTCCACTAAAATTTTCACATTTCTATATATAACATAGGATGATACTTCCACATTACATACCCAGTTTTCCAAATGGCTTCCTCAAATTTTTGGTTTTCCCATAAAACATTGACAAGGTGAGCAGTCATGTTTCAAATAACCTTATCTTTTATATACAAATATTTCTATAGGTTGTTTCACATAGCTAATTGTATGCTCTAGTGGTATGACCAATGATTTTAGTAAATGTTATGGATGAGGTATGTACATACAAAAGAGAGATACATGAAACAATTCGTGAAACTAGGAGAGTATTGTTGGACATTCCGATTGATAGGATTCTATCACTATATGATCAACAATTTCAAATGTTGTTATATACTTATGTATTAGTTTTCCCTTATATCATTCAAAAATAAATCCATATAAGGGACTTATCACTAAAATTATATTTAATACCACATAAAAACTTATTATGATAACATATCTATCCACATTGTGAAGTCTTTATATGTTGCTGAATAGCTTTAACCTTCTTTTCTATCTCATTAGCTTTCTTAATTCCCAATAAAATTATTTCCAAAACTCCATTATAGCATATTGGAGTTATACAGATCAATTAATTTATGTTTCCATGTTGATACATTTATTTTATATAGGGAAATATTTTATTGCAGAAAAACTCAACTTGAGGATGGTGTTGATTCCAATGAACTTTGAAATCCATAAAAAATGATCCTAGCATATCCTCTAGGATTTGAATTTTTATTTATAACTAAACATCTATCTCAGTATCATATGAAGTGTTGAAACTAAAATCCATATCAATATCATGTTGAATAATTCACCATAACATTGTGGTAAACTCTGTATTCTAATAAAATACATTTTAATGTAGTATAATTTGTAACCTTACAAATTTGTTAATGTATACTATCAAATGTGGATCCAAAGAGAAATATTCTTTGATAACAATAAAGTGTGTCGACTTCAAAAGGTGATCTAATGTAACACCTAGTTATCTCAATGTAAATGTAAATTGAAACATATTACCTTTATTCACATGTCTATGAATTCCTCCTCAAATAAATTTTTCACTATAAACAAAACAAAAGTGTTTTATTACATTAAATGTATCTTAAAATATCATTATTATTGATAGAACCCATCATAAAAAACATGAAGAAGGGGGTGAAATGGTATATTAATTTATGATTAACCATAAAAATATAAACTAATGATAGTATCCATAAATCATAAGTTAACCTTACATAGATTCATATAATATTACCAATAAAAACATGTCCATTATAATCTTTGATTCAACCATGTACCGATAGAATTTCAAATGTGATACAATTTTTCCATAATTCACGTATATGGAGATAATTACATTATGTTTTACTAAAGTATAAACAATATGATTTTAATAGGGATAACACATAGAAAACAAGACATGAAACTACCAATAAAGGATGGCAGGATAACTATGTCCTAATTGTCATTATTCACTTCATATATTATGATTTCATAATTTTTCAATTTTTTCCTTTTACATTTATATTTATTGTAGATTATAATCCATATTTTACCATTGATTTGGAAGTTAATTCTCATAAAACCAAATCACCAATCCATTGAAATATTAGGTTGTGGGTGGTTAATTTTGTACAACCTTATGTTTTTTTGAAACAAAAGTAAAATTTCTCTCATCAATTTGGTTGGAAATTGCCCAATAATCCTCCCTTTAACACATAAATAACTTACTAGTTACCTTAAGATAATTTAATCTATAATAATTTTGAAACAATGATCATAATGGAAGGATCAAATTCACATATCCACGGTTTTTAGATGTTCCCTTCAATTTCATCTTCCTTTTCTTTTAAAAACCATAATATTGTTACGTAACTCCAACCTCCATTTCCACCTGGATGGAACATCGAATGATTTCATCATAGTTATTGGATTCACTTATGGATGTACCCATTTGGATACTTCACAATAATCCACTAATGAATTTATTATCCTTACATTCCGGTTGGATGATAATTTCTTAAGCATACCTCACAAGTCTTGTAATGTTTTCTTCATTTGTCCCAACATTTTGATTATCCATTTTATTTATCTAATAAAATTAATTCTTCATATTCATAAAAAAAATATTTGTAATGTACTGATTAAAAAATAAATTATTTAACTCATCCCATTGCATGGATTTAACACCATATTGTTGCCTCGTATTCTTGATAATATTTCACTATTGTTTCTCATTAGCATATAAATGATAGAAAACTAAAATAAATTATTAATGTTCTGAACATTCGAGAATGGAAAATATAATTTAAATGGTATTACTACATTTTTCAACCCCAAGTTGATCAAAATACCCAATAATATAATTTGGACATTGCATCAGGAGAGAAACAACCAAATATTGTTCCCTCATATGATCTTATAGAAGTCTAACAAGAATCATATCTTGAGAATGTTGTGTGAGCATAGAAACAAGAATGTACATTCCCACTCCCATAAAATCTGGTTTTAGGTGGAAAATCATTTCATTTACCATCTCATTCAACATTAATGTGGTTCCTTTGGGTTCTATCCTTTGACTGAAGTTAAGAATCAATGTTTGAGAAAAAAAAGTCATCATGGGAAATCAATATAATTTTCAAGAATTTTAAATAAAATTTGAATCCATGACACCATAGGTTTAATATATATATATATTCAGGATCATTACCAATACACTTATATGTAACCTATACATAGTCTTATCCTTAAGGATCCTACCAATGTTTTTTATCCTATTTCTAAAAGGTTCACTAAGCCTTCCTATAATACCGACTATAACTAATCATAAATTTAATATAAATATATAAAATATTTTTATATTAATACTCATTACATAACATAATAAACCCCTGTTAGAAATATATATATATATATATATTTTCTATGGATACTTGGAATTCTAAACAAAAACTTCAGTATATTATCTCTCACTAATTCCTTCTAAACTTGAACCCTTTTTGACATATCATACGTAATTCCTTTGTTCATATCCAAGGGGAAATAAATATAATAGATGATGAGGAAAGATTCTTCATAGGGATGAAAAGTGGAGATAATAATGATTTCATATGAATTATATGGTCTTAAGGGTATAATTACATGAAAAAATTGAAATTATACCCTATATAACAAAGATCGTAATATTGATTGATGGAATAGATATTGGAATGTTATAAGACCGGAATCATAAACAAATAAAATTAAAAAAATATAGAAGAGCATAATATAGCCATAAGACATCAAATTTTTGTCATACACATAAACCTAGGAAATCATTTCCATATTAGTTAAGGATCACTGTCAAAAACATCATAGTAGAAAGAGTAATTTACTAAATTGAGTTTACTACACATTCCAACCCAATAATAATAAACCAAGATTACTTTTTATTCCATCCATATATTACTGTATCTTTTTTACTAGTCATTCAAACCCTGTATTACTTAACTGAGTTCACTTCTCATTCCATCCTTGATGTACTAAACCACATTCACTGATTGTTCTAGTCATGTATACCTTATGAGATATGAATATTTACCCAATAAATTGGAGGGAGATATATGTCCCTCGAATCACATAAATAAAATCATATTAATATTTGCCTCATAAACATAAATAATTCATAATATCATAAAACGTGAAAGGAAATGGGTTTCCGAAACATTTTATCACTGCCAAACACATGGATAAGTGAAATAATTTATAAAAATAATTCCATCATAGACAAAAACCATGTGAAAAAAGATTAAGGATGTTATTTGTTGATAATACACCCAATAAATAATAAATGAAATAAAATAATGTTTTCTTATATGTAAAAAAGTTTTGAAATGTCACTTGAAATTACTATTGGGGAAAACCACTTTTTTATTTTGAAAACATATTTTTTAAAGTTGAGATATTATGAAGGACAAATTTTTCATTGAAAAGAACCATATCATAATTTTTAGAAAATATAAAAAATGATATATCATGAAGATTGGAAAATCACCACCTAATCAATTAGTTAAAAACATTCCTTTTATTTTTCTAAAAAGATTCCTTTAATGATGATTTTTAGAAGAATGTCCCTTAAAAATAACATTGAAGAGAATGTTAAAAATTGATTATTTTTTATCATATTTAAATCCAAATAAATAATTTTTTATAGAATATATGATAATAAAATTTATTTTTACACATTATCTATGTAATACATAATCAATGAAGTAGATTCTTAACATAACGAATGGAAATTGAGCAATGAATACCCTTACCTCAAGTCCTCCCTTTTGTTTGTTCTTGTTCATACCACTTGTATATAAATTAAACATTTATTATAAATTTATTATTTATTATAATTTTTGTAATATCATGTATTAAATATTTATAACATCATATCACAATTTTTTAGAATTTTTTTTAAAAATCACTGTTTTGTGTTATAAGTGCTTTGTTTTCAAACCATGTTTCTATTCAGCGATCATGGTCCTTATTCATTTATCATGGTATAATTATTTAAATATGGTTAATAATGGCATAAAACTTATAAATTAAAATTATATATATATATATAATGTGTATAAATTATAAATAGAAAAATGAATGACACCATATATGGAGATAGTAGGATGTACATACACAGGAATATTATTTTCATTTTTTATTAATGGAATGAGAGAATAGAAAATAATAATTATATTTATAGGATAAATACTATATCAAATAGATCATATATATTAATTAAAACCAGCATAATACCCATTCATAATTTTTTGGTGATGAAAAATGAATTGCATCCCTACTTTGAGAGGGTAAGTTGTACGTACGCACGAGAGATACATTCACTTCTTGTGTGATGGGAAATTGGGTATATAATGATGTTTTAATAACCATTATAAAATTTAAGAATATATAGGATGTAAAATTTATTATGTAATGATAAAAATATTATATTTATAGGAGATTAGTAAGAGTGGAAAAAAAGTGATCGGTTAAAATGATTACCTCTTCTTTGAAAAATGCCTCTTGGATCACATATAAGGGATATAGGGTTGGTATTTTAAGATGAAGAAGACATATTTAAGGCATATAGAAAATTTTGGAAGATAAATTTTAATATTATGGTCTATAAATATTGTTTAATGTGGTTTAAATAAGTGAGGGAGGATGCACACATTACGATTGAGGTGTTGAGAACTTTTGGAATATCTCAAAATATCAAATTATATTAAGTTCATTTTCTATACAAGTACAAAAAATGGAAATGGATTCAAAGATAATATAATATAAGGTTATAATATTCTCAAAAAATATATTTTTGACATGTTTTGGTCATATTTTATATATCAAATTTTTTTACCATTATTTAACCTATTTTAATTTTAATTATGGTAACAAATTTTTCAATATTAAAAGGTGGTAACTTTTACTTATAAAATGTCAACTAGAACATAAATAGAATATTTATGATAATTTAGAGATAAATTTTTCTTTTTTTATTTGTTTAATATATTTATTATTATTAAATTATTTAATAAAATATTATTTTCAAAAAATATCATTAGTGTCAATTTTGACAATATTCTTTACATTGAAGTTAAGACAATCAAGATAAAAATATAGATTCAATGAAAGTAATTTAATCCTCCCATAATATTAGATAATAATACAAAATATTAATGGAATAACATAGTTTATTAAAATTATATTTCATTTATTATTTTTTAATATAATCCCTTTGAATTTTCATTTAGTTGAATAATTACTCCATCAGGGTTGTGTTGTAACTGAGGGAAATTATTTAATTATGAAAAATTATAAATAATTTATATTGATAAATATTAGTTACATATATTTCATAATATTATTTAAATTTTTGAATATATTTTTGTAATACCATATTAAAAATTAAATACTTATTATAATAATAGTGTGACATGTTTGGATTTTAATTAAATAAAATAATGTAATGCTCATAATCTTATCAAAGTGGCCAAAAATTCATAAATAAATTTCTATCATGAAGATAATATAATTAATTGAAATATGGATACTTATATTTTTTGATAATTTGTTTGTTCCCATATGGACACATAAGAGATTTTAAGACAAATAAATTGACATTTTGTGTCTTTCTAATATTTATATTATATTTAAGTCATTTTCAAGGAAAAATGTCCATTGAAAAACTAAATTTCCAAACATTTATTTTAAGGGTCTAATTAATTACAATGTAAAATAAATAATATGAAATAGTATATCCTTAGCCCTTATTTGTAAACCATATTTTCTCATTTTACCCTTTATTGAGGAAATAGTTTTTATCATACTAACTATTCACATAAACTAAAAATAAAAAGGTGACATTTATGAAATTTGGATATTATTATTCATAATATGGAATAAATTTTTCTAAATGAAAACCATAGATGTTTAAAAATTTAATTTAAAAATAATCCTATAAAATGCATCAAAAAATATTTTTTTAGAAAAATACATTTTTTAATATTAAATTTCTTTATAACAAATTTAAGAATAATATCTATTTTATAAAGAATTATTGGATTATATTAAATAAAATGTAACTAATAAAAATTTGAAACTAATAAAAAAAGTAATTTTAACCTATAAATATTTTTACATAAAATATTGTTCATAATAGAAATTAGTATTTTTCAATATTCTTTGAAAAATAAATTTTTTCAAAAATTTATAAAAAATACTTTTAATATAATTTTAAAATATGAATTCAAAAATGAAACTAATTTTGTAAATTAAATTTTCTATAACTCTTATAAATTAAAATTCTCTCATAAAATAATGGAAATTCATTTTTTTAAAAACATTTTTTTTGAAGAATAAAACGAATTATCTAAATATTTTTTAATATTTTTAATGAAAATACCAAAACAACCATACTGAGTTGGGCCTTCATATTTATTAAATAAATTATTTATTACTATTTATTCCCTCTAATTTAATGATCATGTTATATTGGAAATGTAATATTTTAATAATAGTTTAGGATTCCTCAAAACACGATGTAGCGTACAACACAAACTATGAATGAGATCAATTATTTAAAATGTAAAATATTAGGGTGTTATAGTATAATCCCCAAAAAATTGAAATAATTAATTTAAATTTAAAAATATATATATATTTAACCTCATAATCTCAAACATGGTTCCTTTTAGGATATCAATATGATAAAATCCTTCATAATGGTTTGTAAGGAAAATTTGAATTATCTGATGAATATAACCCATGAGTTTCAAACTGAGTTACCATTAAGGCCCATTGTTGTGCACTATTTGATAATCCAGTCAAGATTAATGAACCCTTTTCCTATTAATTACCCCTAGGTACAACAATTTTTAATCCATTTCTCACTTTAGTATTATTATATTGATGTATTTAAAGGGTAAATAAAATAATATATACCTTAACAAAACATTAGGTTGTTATTTTTTAGTTATCCCCAATGTTTATCATAGGGTAACGATGCCTAATCTATGTTTTTCATGAATCTCATTCCCAAATATAATTGTAAACCCCATTTGATACAAACTTTTGTAAACCTGAACCCTATAGCCTAGTGCTAGTGCCTTATTTATTACATTGGCATAAGATACAAGGAATCACATCCCAAATGATAGAATATTTTAGTAGTATTGGTAAACTGGACACGTATATGAGTGAATCATTACATTTAAAAATGAAAAATAAAACATAATTTTTTTAGGAATAAAATTATTACCTTTATCATATCCCTGAATATCAAACATAGTACACTTCATGGGTTCCATTGGAAAGGAAAAAAAATAAGGGTGATCTCAAATTCCATGTAAGGGTTTTGTAAAACAAAATCTATCAAGAATTAATACGAATAAAAAATGGAATTACATGTAACTGAAACATATTCTATTTAATATATAAAATGATCATAATATGTATGAAAGAAATTATGATCATGTAATTCTTTATAATTAATCACATGAGCTTGAAAACGTAACCATGGATATTATAAATAATTTAATAATCACATTGAATATCAACTAATAGTATTCATAATGATGGAATTTATAATGTGAAATTCTTGAAATATCATGACCTACACTAAATATAGTAACCTTCAAAATATATCCTCAATACAGTTACATTCAAGATCTATCCTCATGTTAGTTTAAATCAATGGGTAGAAACATGTCTGATTTCTCTAACTAATCATGAGACGTGTTTATTCATCAAAGAGATATAATGTCAAGGTCCCACCCATCACATTCTAAGTCCATTGAATTATTCATATGATGGGTAGAACAGTAAAAAAATTTGTATTGATAAATGGGCATAAAAAATGTGAATACATTACCCAATCAATAAAGATAACCATAAACCATCCAGATTAATATGGAGAATGGTATCAATATTGCACATCCATAGTCAAATTGATTGTAATACATCTATATAAATAATAAGGATAATATCAATAAAAAATTTCCCAACTTGATCATAATCAAAATAAAGGGATTAAGTCAATTATTAATGGAAATACCATAATAAAGAAATTCTTATGGGAACTATTATTTTCATTTTAAAATTCATTTTTAATATTCTTTTTGTTGAAAATAACCATTAAAAATTCATTAAAAATATACTCATAAACATGGATAGTATGGTTTAAGTAATTTATTTTCATGATATACAGTAACAAAATACAGGTATTAAATGTTAAAAATAAAATGCATTTTTCACTATAAAAAGTTTAGGAATTTTCCTTCTTCATCAAATGAAAAAATTATTCATTTCCTATTTTAGGTTGAAGCCAACTAAGAATTGGTTTGAAAATGACATAAAATTCCATTGAAATATAATTTTAATAGTGAAAAATGGGTAAATATTCCATTAAAAATAATTTTAAAAATTTTATAATCATTTTTGAAATTTATTTTTTAAAATAGGTTCTGAGAAAAACATTTTTATGATCTAAGAGATAAATAAAGTCAGATTTTATTAAAAACATTTTATCAATAATTTTAAGTACCATAGAGTTGAAAATTTTCACTATTACATGAAAATATCTGGAAAAAAAATTGGAGAATAAATTTAAATGGGTGTGTTATATAGTGATAAAATGATATTTTTAATTGGAATAAAAGTATAAACAATCATGATTAGAATGAGATAGTGTAACAAAACTCTATAATGATCCTAAAATTGATGTGAGAATTAATCAGTGAATGGATGAAGTTTTTTTACTATAAATCCCCACAAGGAATCTTAAATTCAATATATATTAATAGAAATTCATTGTGAACATAATCATATAATGACATAATCAATGAAGTGAATAATTATACCAATTAAAAGAAATTTTGTTATAAAATCCCATACCTCGCGGCTTCTTTTTGATATATGTGATTTATCCTTTTAAATATGGGTTTCTAAAAAATTATTATATTAAAAAATAACAACATAAAATTTTATAAAATTTTATATTATCCATTTATAAAATCCTATCACTTATTCATTAATAATGTTTTACAGTTTTCGTTATTTTAGCTGTTAATTACCTTGTCTTCTCTTGGGTTTTCCTTGAATAATGATATGTTATTATGAAAAATAAATAATCATATTATATAAATAATATTAATAATTACATATTTTTTATATTTATGAAGAATTTATAAATTTAAAAACTTTCATTAAATATGTTTATGAAAAATTGTTTACATTAAGATCATAAAGACAGTAGGTCATATGTAGGCATAAGTAACATTTCCATTTTTCAGTGATCATTAAGGAAAGATGTTAAGTAATATATTATCATTCTATAATGATAATATTATAATTTATATCATATTATATACTTTTATATATCATCCATGATGTGTGGTGATGAAAAGAGGGTCACATTGTTTCACGAAAGCTGTAATCTACACATACACAGACGACATTGTCATGTTGAAGTGAGTGAAAATGAATGAAAGTAAATGATATATATAACCTTTAATGATTGATAAATATCTAATTAATGTCTTAATTATGTCATTTACATCACATATAATAATTAAATTTAACCATAATACAATCAATGTAAAACATTATTTAAATAATAATCAAGTCATTTCCTGAGGGGTTAGTCTTCCATACACATGAGCTCAATTATCATCTCTTATATGAGATCTAATGTAGATATATATAGGATATATTTACTAAGTAGGTATTAATTTGTCTTAAATATCATATACATAATTTATATCCACCTTCATAGCAATACTTAAATGGTTTAAATGGAAGAATGAATTACATTACTTCGCAATGTAGTTTCCTGACGTATACAAAACAATGAATTCGAAACCCATTTGATGGAAATGGATATGGTTGAAGATCATGAAATTAATAAGAAAAATTAAAAAAATGTAATATAATGGTTTTATTATATCATAATTTCTTAATATGAGTTGATGGAGGTGGAGAAACAAATAAAATAAAGACTCTCATCTAAGAACATTACATCTTCTTCAGGTATCCTCCATATGTTTTAACTAATTCATTCTTAGGATTAGTTTATAACAAAACTAAGGACTATATAATGAGGTTAGATAATTTTTGAAGTTATTTTGGATGGTATTTTAAGATATAACTAGGTTTTTTTGGTGAGTATAAGGGAATATATGGTGTGTACTTTTTTAATTGTGTGAGAGGGCACACATGGTATTTTGGAAAATAATTTAGTGCTCCTGCATTTTAAATAAGTAAAATGGAATAAATGGTCCGTTATCAAATATTATAGGTTTAATATACTAAATATATCCATAAAAATTACTGTAGGAAAGTTTATATGTAATTTTACCCCAAATATGTTTAACTTAACTCCCTGATAAACTAATTATTACCTTAACCATGGTATTTAGTTTTTACAACATTAACTAATAATTTCTATAAAAAATTAATTTGAGAATATTATAAATTATATATTTTTATGATTAAAAATATGGAATAAATTTTTAAAAATTAAATTCATATAATTTAGAAAATTAATTTTTAAATTATTCAAATATATGTGACGATAAAACAAATTTTTAAATAAAAAACAATCAAAAGTTTATGTGGTTTTTATATCTAAATTCAATATTAAAATTATTCCAATGTCAAAAAATGGATTAATTTATATAAAATTAAATTTATTTTACATTAAAACCAATTAAATAAAACTTGGTAACATTATAAATTATTTAAATGGTAATGAATTTTTCAATTAAAATTTAGTATTTTTTACTATTCGTCAAAAAAATAATGCTTTTCAGAAAAATACTAGAAATTATTCATAATAAAATTTTGCTATTATTATTTCAAAATTTAATATTTTTTTCCAAAAATAATTTATCTATAATTTTTTAATATTAATTATAAATTATTTTTTCAATGCATGATTAAACTGTATTTTAGAAAGATAATTTCTTCAGAAAACAATTCTTTTTATTTTAAATGATTCTTAATTTATTTCAAAAAAAATTATAACCATAATTATCATAAATTTTTTTTTAATATTAATAACCTATAATTTAAAATCTACGGTATAACTATTATACTAAATAATAATATTTTAATAATATTTTACATTTTATTTAAACTCAATGGTTCCTATAACACCAACTATACTATGTATTGTGTGTAATGTATGAAAAACTCAGTGATGCATGTAACCAAATCTAAAATTAGTGTTTTGTATAGTTTATTATGTATACAAGGTTGAATTTGTTTAAAATTAAATAACTTATAATGTCATAGGGTTTTATATTTTCTTCTATGCTTGGTGTTTCATGTAACATATTCTTTCGAATACAGTGTTATTATTATAAAAAATTGGGGTGTTATTGGAAATTTTTTCAATAATTGTGATCATTTTAATAATTAATATATAATATATAATATTATAATAGATAATTACAGTAATTTATAATTCTATTATATCATTCCATATGTGATATATGTATGCTGTGTGAAAATGGAATCGTTGTTTGCTTTCTTTAGTGATTTTTTTCAACGGAGAAGATACAGAAATATGGTTAAATAGTTAGTATTATCATTCCAGAACAATAAACCAATAAGTATTTCATTATTATATTATTATTATATTATTATTTATATTCCCAAATTCATCCATGATTGAGTTTTTACTCATGTATGTGTGGGTGGCTAAACGGACCCCAAAAGTGGAAATGTTTTAATTCGATGGGTGAGTATTTTAAAAGAGGTGTTTCCTTGGACATAATATAATTATAACAAAATAAAAATTATATTATGTTTTTTTATAATTTTAACATTAATTTTTGTTTTATGGATAAATAAAAATCTAATTGATGAAAAAAGTTATTCTTTGAGGAGGTCGTAATCCGCACACATGCAGGACTAACATTAAATTGTTTTTCTTGGTGGATGAAAATAAATATATAAGGGGAATTCCATTAATATTATAATATATTATTATCATAATTATATATAATTCAATATATTATTATGGTTATAATAAACTTGTATGATTACGATTAAGAATAAAATCTTAAGAAGGATATAATACAGTTTGTTGGAGACTTGATCATTCCTTAGAATAATGATTGGAACTGAAGTAATTAGGATAACATAGCGTGGCCAGGGGATTTTAGAAGTTGGATTGGATTATTTTGAGATAAAAAATATCATATTTTGAATGAGTAATTAATTTTTTTAACCTGTTATGTTTTAAAATATTATCTTTTTATAAGAGGGGAAAATTTATCTTTTGAAAACACAATTCATATTTCAAGAATTTCATTACAATATTCAAGGGTAAACGTATAAAAATTGGAAAAAATGGAGGGAAATTGGGTTGGATTATAATAACACCATAATAACTAATTTTAAATAATTATTACCAACTTTTTTCCCTTTCACCTTAATAAAACACTTTTCATTATTTTTTTTAAAATTCTATTGGTGCAGTAATTTATTTATTCACACTACTTTATTTTCATAAAAAAATAAATTTAAATTATTACAAAAATTGAACCCACATATTTAAAAACTTTAAATCATTTAATCATATCAAATTCCTAATTTTTGAAATTTTATATTTCAAATAAAAACACTTAATCACAAAAAAATTTATATTATAAAAATGATGTTTTTTTTGTTTTTGATTTATATATATGATAAAATTGACATTTTTAATTATTATATTGATGTAAATTGATTTATTATAAATTTAATTAAATTTATGAGTCTTTCAATGAAATAAAAATCATAATTTCTTATTGAAAATAATTCATTCAAATAATATATTGATTTTTTTATTAAACTACCATTTTAATTTGGTTATAAAAATGATTGATATAATATTTCTATGATCAAAAAAATATATTAAAATTCATTATTTTGACCCAAAAATTAATTTTTTATCACATTGATGTTTTTATGAGCTTCTAGAACACTCTTACATTATTATTAAATAAAAAAATATAATTTTTCCAAAATCCATATTTTTTGACTAATAATATATCATTTCAGTAAATAGTAAAAATCATATTAATTAATTTAAAACATAGAAAGCCGGAAATAATTTTTATTTTATCATATTTCCAATATAAAAATGTAAAATTAGATTTTTTAAATAAAATTAAACGTAAAGAAATTTTTTTTATTGAAAATAACCTTTTTCAATATTTACAAATATTAATTATTAGTCTTTTAATAGAAATATATTTTAGTGGATTACTATCATTGTGTCTATTAATGAATTATTAATAATTTTTATCTAATATTCTTTGTTTGTTTTATATTAGTTTTATCATGAAACATGGGTTATCTAAAATAATATCTTTTTATAAAGGAAAAACATTTGTTTTTATACTCAACCCTGTGTGAAAAAAAATCATCCATGAAATTTCACTACAAGGAAGAAAACATTTGAGGGTAATTTTCTATAATCACATCCTATGGTTCCAACAAAGCCTCCCCAAACATAATATTTATTCATATAACGTTTACTAGAGGAGTGGTCTAGTTTTACATCACCTATTCTCCTCAATTTAGAATTTCTAGTGGGTTTTTCTCATATGATAGATCATGATCATGTCTCATTGAATCCATGTATAGAATACTTGAAGGGTATGGTATATACTTTCTCAAAAATGATTTATAGAACACATCATGTACTTAAGAGTGGTCAATAAGGAGTGATAATAGATATATTATTACCCCTCCATGATCACAGATTCGTAATGGAACGATTTTCCTAGGGATCATCTTGCACTTATTCCAAAATCTCATAAATCATTTCTATAGAGATATTCCAAGTAACATATTGTCACCAACAAAAAACACTATATATCTTTTATTATTATCCGTGTAAATCTTTTTTCAACTTTTTTACACTTTTATATATCATTTAATTATTTAAACCTCATCCATCATTTTTAGACATGGTTAAGGCCCATAAACATCATGTCCCCAACATCATCCAGTCTTGTTGGAGTCCTACATATCATCTCACATAGAGATTAAAATGGTCCAATCTTAATGTTAGTATAGATATTTTGTTATATGAGAACTCTACCTATGGATGTGTTGATCACAAAATACATTTAAATCCTTCAAAAAACATATCAACATATCCTATACAGTTTGAATAGTCCACTCAAATAGACCATATATCAATTGATGATAATAAGTGACGAAAATGGGCTCTATATCAAATTATTTCTAAGTAATTCTCTATAATATCAAGTTAAACATTCAATAATTACTAAATACAATGGATAATGGTACTTCATAAGGCCTTAACATTGCCTTTATGTATATTTTAGTGAGTTGGTCAATTGAAAATTATATTATGATGAAATAAAACATACAAACTATGAAATATGACTGATTATAATAATAATATCATTATAGAATTTACATATATTGGGGAGTCTTATGATGAAATACATTTCTATTTTCCCCATTTTAAAATTTGACATGGGTAATAGTTGCAACATACCATTACCATTTTATCCTTTATCCTTGACATGTTTTCATTATAAGTACCCATATACAGATTCTGAAATCTTTCTATTCAATTTAACAAACTAAATTATTTTCATCATAAAATTATACATATATATTATTCCTGGATAAATAAATAAGTATATTCTTTGAGCATCATACAAATTTTCTCTCTTATGATATGGTTTTTTGGGAATTGTATCCTGGATCGAAATCATATAACTCCATCCTTATCAACATTGAACTCTAGATTGATTTCATCCATTTTCTATAGATACACATCATCATTTCATGATTCTTTAATTTTAACCTAAATGGAAGGGTGAGAAGTTAGTTGGGAAAGATAGAATTTATCTTTTCTAAAGAAAGACATAAATATTCATACCATTAAAATAAATAAGTGTTGGGTATTTTAAAAATATTATCATGGATCGATTTGTAGGATTTTTATACCTAGACCAATAACCAACTTATTTGGGTTTTCTGGATGCTAATGTATTAGGAAATCATAATATTTAATCAATTAAAACAATATTATTTAGAACATATTAAATTAATTCCATTTGGTTGTATATTTTAATCTCTTTTGATCAGTATATATATCACACTTTTCTCAAAAGAGATAATTCCACAAAATCATCAATGAAAATATAACTACATCTATCTATAAACCTTGTGTCAAGTAATTTTTCTCAATATTTTTTAATCTTCATGAGGCATGATAAAATTACATCTCATTTTTCAAGAGTACACATCCCAAATATTTTTATTAGGCAATAATATATATTACAAACCGCTCCCCATTGGAGGGTAATGTAATTACATGTGTAGTGATGAACCGCTTATTTACTTCCTTGAAACATTCATCACATTACCCTATTTAATAGAAATTAACCCCCTTCCATTTTAATTTTTATGTGGATTTGATATCTATGATAAATTTCTCACAATGAATATGTAATATCTTACTAAGCAAAAAATTACTATAGATAGTGGTTATAGTGGCTGGTCTTGTATATTGTTCAATAAATTTTATTTTTGAAGGATATATAAATATTCCCATAATGCTGACTACATCAAAAAATAATGAAACCTTCTGTATATAGAAATTATATTTTTTATATTTCGAGTACAACATATGCTTTATTTAGATTATAAATTAAAACATCCAAAGGTTTTCATGTTATTCTTAGATCTTTGATTATATTATAATATCATCTATAAAGAAAATGTCAAACCAATATAAGTATTTTATAAATACACTATTCATGAGATCCATGAATATGGTATGGGAATTAGACCATCCTAATAGGATGATTATATACAAAAATTGTTCATACCTTGTTCAGAATGCTATTTTATAAATATCCTACCTTATTTAGTTATAATTGATAATATCTAGCTTGAAGGTCAAACTTCAATAAATATGAGCTCCTCTGATTTGATATAATGATTCATTTATAAATGGAAAAGTATATTTATTCTAAATTTTGATATTTTTAAGCTCATGATAGTTAATTAATAATCACATCAATCCACTATTCTTCTTATCAAAGATGGCTAGTGCTCCCTATATTAATGCAATGACGAAGATATGACCACTATCTAAATTCTTCTTTTGTATCTTATTTAATTCCTCTAACTAAATGGGAGCCATTCTATAGGTAATCCTTCTATGAAATCATAATGTCTATACATTTTTAGTATTATTATTTGGAAAATAAAAATTTTAAATTGGTTTAGTGGAAACCTTAAATTGACCAAAGCCCTATAGGCACCAGGCCTTGTAAAATCAGGATGTATTCAATGTTGAATTACTCTATGTTAATTTTATTTAGGTATCCCCCATTGTTCTATATCCAACCACATATTACAGAATTTTCTTCCATGGGGAGATAATCTATATATTGATACAAGAGATTAATATGATATGTAATATGAAATGAGATCCCTTTCTCCAAAATAATTTATATGACCTCCATATTGGGAAACCCTATCTATAGTAAAAATAATGTTAATTCAAGCCAATGGTTTACTAATTTGTTCTATATGAAGTATCCTCCAATAATTATCAATTTTAGAGTAGTTATATGTTTTTGATGTGATCATTTAACCATGAGGTATTTTCATTTATTATTTAATATCCATCACTTGCGGTAGAAATTAAAAATTCTAAGCTATCATTTATGATATCGAATAATGTGATAAACCCAAATCAAATAAGTTACTTTATAACCTAGGATAAAGAGTAAGTATAAAAAAAATTAATTAATTATCATGATTTTCCATAGATATAGTGATCCTGAATCCCTATCATTTTAATCTTTTTTTTAAGTAATGATAAGGGATATTTTCATCATTGTCCTGAGGGTTGGGTAATTGATTCACATAGCATCTAAACTCGATGAATTTGAAGCATTATAGTATGAATATATCTTAAACTAATACCTTATCTTCCTCTAATGTTCAAACCAAACTCTTTATATACTATAGTAGTTTTAGTCATGTAATCCTACTTTACCTCACTTAAGATACTACCTCGATCCTTTAAGGAAATTACTCGAGTGCCACCTCTACCACTGATGGCATGTTGGGGATTAAAAATTCCCCTCCCATGTGAAATGACATTTGTGAAACCTTGGATATTTTACTTAGTTTTTCTATCTTTATGGTATGAAGAAACACAATATTCAATCTCTAACTTTAGTTCACGTCGAAAAATATCTTTATATCTTCAAAAGTATCTTATAGATAAATCCATTGGAATACTATGATTTAATCCATTAAAGAAATGATCAGTTATTATTTTTATATCAATGTTAAAACCATATATATATATTGAAAGAATCGTAATGTTTTTTTGAATTTACCAATGGATTCATCCTAATTTTTTAAGTATAAAAATTCCCACATTATCTACAGGAAAGAGTTTGTGGAAAATGCATGTTATATAAATCCTCTTATATTATTCCCATTTAAATGGTTATAATTCTTATTTGTTTATTCTATTATTAAGTATAGTCTACCATGGTTCAAACTCATCTATTTAATGGTAAATATATAAAAAAATTAAATGTTCTCAAAACTGAATAATAAAAAATATTTTTCCTGTCACATTATTCAATTTTTTTTGTGTTAAGTGGAGTTTATGAGACACCAAAAGATGGTGGAAGATTCCCCATGAAATACCGAATAGCCAAATGCACTATCATTAGCGTTTTCAAGGAATCCAAAAATTTCACATTACTATTCAAGGATTGATATTGTTTAATGCTTTTTACTACAAGAACCAGTTCTCCATATCCCATTCCATTACTTATTTCATTTGATTAACCCTCACATTGTACCTCACACCAATATTTAATTTGATTTCTTATAGTTTAATTAATTATTAAAACAAAAATGATGTTTAAATTCTTCAAATGAAATTAACATCATAAGGGAACAATGACATAAATGTAATTAAACTTTATAAATATTTTTCTATGACCCTATAATGTTATACTATAATTATTTTATTTAACCAATATTATTCATCGATAAACTGTATGTTATATTTTATAAAATTTATTATCAATATTTCTTGAATAACTAGGAAATAAATCCTTCAACATGCTTTGTAAATAGTATGTTATCATCAAAAGAATATCCCATCGGAGTTTTTAGATATTTCTTTAGTTAGGACTTTTTCTTGAACATGGTCAAGGATAAGTAAACACCTAATATTCCCTCTCTAAGGTTATAACCCATATGTACAAATTTGCATAAGAATGTATCAAATTTTTAGTATCCATACATGGATATATTTTCAAGGAAAACCACATAATAATGACATTGCCAATCCCTCAGGATATAATTCTATATATAGACTCATCTCTTGGGTTTTTTTACTATGGTTATCTAACATTAATTGTCAAAATATTGTCTCTAATCTCAAAAAGAAACTAAAAATTTTATCTTATTCCAAAAATATAGTATAATTCTCACTTTTTTTATTAATAAACTTTATATTATTTGAAACATTAATTTAAAAAATTGTATTCCATGAATTGATAAGTTCACTATCATTAGAGAGTTTCTATAAAATTATTTTATTTTACAATACATGATATCAATTATCCTTGATGGAACCATACTGGATGATATTTTAAACATATCATTAGTAAGACTCATCCTCATAACACGGGGAAATAAAATATTAGAAATGGGGGAGATAAAATTCTTAGTGAGGGGTGAATAATTATTTCATCATGGATGATTTTATATTTATATGTGAAAACATAACCATAAGAGAAATATCATAAAATCATGAGTGATAACCATAAAACATAATTGAATCTCTAAATACATAGAATAAGAACCTAAAGACCAAAAATATCATAATAGATTCACAATATATGTTTCTTATTTTAGTAACATTTGATATAATTCTGGAGTGATAAGATCATAGTGAATGGAATCATTTATTTGTGGCATAAAATTTATCATAGAAAAAAATTGCATCTCAATGCTGAATTATTAGAGTAGATGATAAGAATTTATAACCCATATCCAATAAAAAACCAATATTAGTATATTTTACATTAAATTCATGATCCAAACCATTAGTGAAAATAAAAACATGTTTCTAAAATATACTTTTGATTACTTCATATGAAGGGATATAAATTTTAAACTGATGCATTGGTGGGATAAAAAATACCCACCAATCTATTGTCAATAATGTAACCACCCATCCTTTGATTATAACATAACAACCCATCATAAATATATACCTATGGGTGCATATTTAAGATCGTTCAATTTCACTTAATAAATATCCCATATAAATAAAATGGTTTTCATAAAAAATATAAATGGATATTATTTAATTCAGATAAGGAACCCATGGAATGAAAATTAGTTTTAAAAACACCCAAAAGGTATAAAACAACATCAATAAGTAAATATTTTTATACCAAAAACATGATCATACAATATAATCACATAAAAAATTAATATATGGTGAAACATGAAACATAAATCTATTGTACTTATATAATTTTAATTTAGATTAAAAATCAGGAATATCTTTAATAAAACATTTTGAATTCACCAATGTAAATGTCATAGTTTTTGTTTATATATTTAAAACATCTCTTTTATTGTTCAGAGAAATGAAAAGAAAACCTTTCATGATGATTTATTTCTTTAAAAAAATAATTTTAACTAGAAAAAAATGAAATATTTATTTAAATTGAATCTCATGTTCAAATGAGAAATTGTGTAACTCAAAGAAAGGAGTTTAAGATACCAAGTCCCTTACCTTTACCCTTGATTTTTTAGATGTTCATGAAACTATTCTATTATAAATATATATATTAATAAAATTACTAATAACCATATGAAAATAATTTTCACCTATACTCTAAATTAAAAAAAATCACTTCATGTATTAGATTATTGGAATCTATTTTCAACATCGAGTGTAAATCAATTCTACCGTTTGCGTATTCTTCAAAATTTTGATCTTATTATGAATTAATTTTAGAAAATATCATCATTAAAATATCATTTATGATAATATAATAAAAACCATTCACTTATTTATAAACCCATTATATAATTTTTAGGTGTTTTAGATACACTACATGAACATTCAATCGATTTTTGGTAATTTAGATTACATTAATTAAAGAAGATGATGATTTAATAATTTGTTAAATATTTAATATAAAATTTATAAAACCATGTAACAGTCAATATTCTAATAATATATTTTAATATTATTATTATTCTTCTTCCTAGAGTCATCCATGACATAGTTTTACAACATCAGACATATTAGTGGTGAAACTAACTCAAACATGGGCATGCTTTAACTCGATGATAGAATAAGACGAAAGAATTGTTTTTGTTTATATAATATCATTTTAAAATAATCATAAACATATTTTTTTATATATTTTTTATAATTTTAATAAAAATATTTTTTTATTAAATAATGAAATTATCAAATCAATAAAATAATTTTTTGTAGAGTTGGTAGTACGTGCACATGTACAATTGATGTTACTTTATTTTTTTAAGTGAATATAAATTAATAAATTTTTTTTGAAACATTAATACAAAAAACATATCAGTATAATAATTTTACTATACTCATTATTTTATAATTGTGATAAGATATTTTCATGAGTATTATTATCTAAAGAAAATTAAGAAGGATATATTACTTATGTTGGAGACCTCATCTTTCCATGGAATACCCATCGAAATTGGTGGGATTAAGATAACATTGTTTGAAAATGGGATTTAGGATATTGTAGTTGTTTGAATTAGGATAAAAATATCAGTTTCTGGAAGTGTAATTTGAAGGTGAAGTTTATCTTTGAATGGTGGAAGTGGTATCCATTTATAAGAGAAAAAGTAATATTTTGAAAAGATTATTATTTTTTCAATTATTACATGATAATATAATGCAGTTCATTAATAAAAATGGTAAATATTTGAGGGTAAATTGTGTTTGGTTTGATACACCCCCCCCATTTTAAAACATATTTATAACAATTTTTACCCTTTACCCTTACTAAAACTCTATTTATCAATTTTATTTTTTATGCAGTTAACTATTTTTTAACAATAGTAATTAATTTTGATATCCAAAATTAAAATTGATCTTATTATCTAATTTTAAACTCATATTATTAAATATGAAAATAATTTAATCATATCAAATTTCAAAATATGTGAAATGTTAATTTTAAAATAAAAACACTGAATAATGTAAAATAGTATTTTAGAAAAAACTTATGTCTTTTAATTTTAAATACATATAAGATAAAATAATCGTTATTACCAATTTTAATTACATAAAAAATTTCTTATAAATCTATTGAAATTTATGAGAATTTCAAGTCAATACACCACTAAATTTAACATTTAAAACACTTCGTTAAATTAAAATAATGATAAAAAATTTATTTAAAGTAAAATTTTAATTTAGATCCAAAAATGTTGTGCATAGGATTTATAAGATCAAATATTATATTAATTTCAAGAAAATTTCCTGAAAAGCATATTATATTACATAAAAGGTATTTAAACATTAATTATATTCTTATATAATGATAAAATCAAAAAACCCATTTTGGAAAAAACAAAATATTTTGACAAAAAATAATTTTTTCATAAAAAAACAAATTTTCATAATATGGGAATTTCGATGAGTTGATTTTAAAAAATTATATTATATTATATAATTTACATTTAAAAATATATAAATTAAGTTTTTTGAATAAATTGAAACATAATGAATCAAATTTTATTAAAAAGAACCTTTTTAAATATTAACCAATATTAATTAATTGCATTATAAAGGAATTAGAATTGATGATTTAATATCATTGTGTTTATTATTGATTTATTACTAATGTTATTATAATATATTTTGGGTCGTTTATATTTTTTGTAGCCTGTAATTTGTGTTATTGAACAATATATTTATTTATGAAGGAAGAATTTGGGACGTTAGACAAACGAATGAATGATATAAATTGTAGAGGGTCAATTTAAAGATCATAATTTGGAAAAAAACTGACCAATTGGTAGAATAAGTAAACAAATCCATAATTACTGGAGGACAACTGGTTACCTGGTGGAGTGTATCCAGCTGGTAGGTGGTATTGGGCAGATCCACATGTTCTTCTAGATGCTCCCTGACTACTCGACGGTAGCCAATGGCTACCTAGTGTAGTCTATAGGTGTGATTAAGGGAAACAAAATATCCCTATCTTGATTGCATGGTATTATAAATATCCTGAGGTATTGTTCCTAAAAATCAATAAAGTTTTAACTATTTTTCAAAAATCCTTGAATCGTCTCTTTAATTGATTGACTCGACCTGAGGGTCGACCAAAAAATGTTATAGTTAGAAATAAATGTCAACGGACTACTGGATATCAAAAAAAAGTAACACCAATTTCTCTCAAGATATCCATTATTGTTCCATAATGAATAATTTTAATGTATTTTTCATGTAATCTTCTTTTTCCAGTCACCAAAAGGTAACTATGCTTGAATTTCTTCAATACTTTTTTTTATGCTTCTTTTTAATCATATTACTCCCTTTATTTTATTTTATAATTATATTAATATATATTATCATTCAATCACTATCTCCATATTGGTCTTTTACATTCATCATATATTCTAAATAGAGTTGAGTACTTTTTCTAGGGTTTTAAAAAACAAACCTCTATCTTCTTTGTCTTATTCATTAAGAATTCACCACAAAAAATTGAATATTTTTTAGTTTCATGGGTTCTATTAAAAAAGGGAAATATTTATTATTTGGTTTTCTTGTTATTATTTAAAACCAATTTATTTAATCTGTCATTGGTTTCTGTTCCACCATTATAGCCAAGGGAGAAATATAATCCCCTAATTATAGTTTTAGAAGAGGAGATGTAGATTATGATTATTAAGATATTTCTAAATTCTTTTATCAATGTGTGACTTGAAATTTCCATAATATATTTTCCACTATTCATAAAGTTTAAATTTTAACAATTCATTGTTTAATTTGATGTTTTATATTTAAATCGATTGCTTTCCAGATAAAATATTTTCTTTTATAACATCATTAGGGACTCTATTTAAAATTAATTCACCCTCCACATTTCACGTTATCATACTCTTAAAAATATTTTGTATCAAATGGTTCTTGAATTATGATTATTTTATTTTATTTACTTATTCGTAGAGAATTTTTTTTTCTAAAATCCACTTGTATGTTTTCAAGAAACTTTTTAATGGAAGCACTTTCAAACACCCATCATTATACCAAAGAGATATATATGGTCCATTTTCCTAATTTTAATGACTGAAACTATAGTCATCTGATGAAACATGTTTCAACCATTCATATAAGTATTTTTTATATTGTATGGAAATTTTATATGTGTGGTTATATTTTTAATAGCGAAAAAGAATAAAACTATAATGATATTACTACTTTTGAATTAGATTTTAAATATCTAAAATCACTACAATGTGAAAGAAATAGATTGACCAAATATTTATTTGAAAAATAACCCATGACAATTTGAAACTCAAAGAAGTTACTCATAAAGGATTAAGTAAAGTTATAAATTCAATACATGATATATATAGGATACATATGCACTATAATGAGTATAATAATGAAATATTTGTGTCTTTTACTTACATATGAAATTGATGAAAGTATAATATTGAAACTCTAACTATAGAAACACTTATAAAAAATTATTTGGGTTTTACCATGTAATTAGGTTAATAAATTAATGGAAATACAAGAAATAAAGAAATAAAGAACCAGACATTTAATAATATCATCGAATCTATAATGACTTAATAGATTACAATGAATGGAAAAGACAATAAAAAATCCCAAAAATTAATGGATAAAAATATAATTTGTTGTATCACATAAAAGATCTCGTCAAAGAAAACATGAAATAGAAGGCTAATTCCTTGAAATAAAAATTATATAGTGGTAATGTTTATAATAGGATTAAACATGATTTTATTGGATTCGTGATAATTATGGGATTTTATTCCTGTATTTTTATGCCTCAGTTTTTGATCGATATGAATTTAGCCTATTCATTTGATGGTTTTTGTGAGGGTTATCACATAGCCTTTAAAGTTGGCCCCTTTGATATAAAAATATTGAATTGAAGATTTCATGGATAAAAATATAATTTAATTTGAAGAAACTAATGATGATTCGTACCATGGTGATTAAATGGATCATCTATCCATTAAGATGAAAAAAATTTAAAAATAAGAAAATCCTTCCAAAGTTCAAAAAATAATGGGGATTAATGTTAACAAGAATTAATAGTCTTCTAATAAATAGATAATTGAGATGTATAGAAAAAATCACCATGATGAAAACAAAAAACAAGGTGAAGAAGGATAAATTAAATAAAACCATTAAAGTTTCATCATGGAGTGCATGTGATGATTCCCTCTCACCAAGTGTTCCCCGCGATGAATTTTCCAAGTGTCTCAGGGATGAGGTAAAGGTTATAATGAAGTAAAATATAACTCGTATACATCCTCCTAATCAGATTCCTCTTACAATTCATCTTCAAATCACATAAGCTATGAATATCTAAAATATTCTCATGATCAACCTGACAAGTTTTTTCCAATTCAATAAAATTTATAAGGAGCTTAAAAACATTTATAATCAAGTGATCAATGAAAAATATCAAATTATAATTAAATAATATGAATTATCCAAAATAATTGAAAGACCAATCAAATGTGCACGAGTTGTAATCGAATATCAATGATATCAAAGAGCATATAATGAATTTCAACCGTGGAAATCAAAATCAAAATATAATTTTTTATTTTTAATTAATTTTTTTTTTAATTTTAAAATAGTTTGTGTACAAAATTCTAGTTTATCCCAAAAGATGAATTATATATATGAGGTTTCTCAAAATGAGTATTTTAATTATTATTATAATACTAGTCCTAAAATTTATGATTATAATTAGAAACATTATTTTTATGATAAACCAAAAACATTCAATCATTGATCATTTATCATATATCAAAATCATATTTCAAATAAATTTGCTACCTAAATCGTTATTTGTTAACATTTATAGACCCAATATTGTTGTACGAAAAGCTGAAGTTGTTAATTTCATAATAAATGTGTTTTAAGTGTAAACCCCAAATGTTTATGTAGTACTATTATAGTGTATTATATTAAAAAATGTGTGCTAATTCCATTAAATTTAATTACTATGAAAAATAATATGGAAGATATATAACATTTAATAACAATTGATGAATTGAAATAATTTTTTTGGTACAATAATTTTTATTAATTTTTAACTTATAAAAAATATTTTATTGATTGGTGGTTTAAAATCAAATTTCCATGAAATTATCCAATTTAGAGATAATAGATTTAAAATCAATTTTGAAAATGATTCTTGGAATGTTTTTAATCTGAAACGACAAAGTTAGGTTTATATATTTTTGTTTTCTAAATGTTTATATATTTAATTTACAATCAATTTTTTCTAGAAATGTTATTTTTTTTGCATTCAAGATAGAAAGTCTTTGATTTGGAATAGGAACCTTTGTAACTATAGCACACACACACATTTTATGCCAAAAAAATACATTCACGTATGATATTTGCTGAAATTTACATTCAATGATAATGTTTTTTGTAAACCATGACAACTTTGTAAGAAAAAAAAACATATATTAAACCATGAAAAATTATAAAGAACTTTATACATTTTTCTTGTTCAGTTTGATATTTTTAGACCCAGAATATTTAAAATTATTAAAGTCAAATCACATTCTTTTTTTCAATGATTTTATAGGAATCACATTGGTATTCTTCTTTTTATAAAAATTAAGGCTTGTAAATCCTTCATAATATTTACCAAGAGAGTAAAAAATTACGAACTGATAAAATAATTTCCTATCTAAGGGATAATTGGGGAGAGTTTAATATAAAACCATTTGGTGAAACTTTTGCACCACATGGTTATAATCATACTTTTTCTTTCTTACAATACCACACCATTGTTGGATTGTTGATAGATGGAATCAAAATATTCCTGGAATATTATGACCCATCTTGAATAATTTTAAATCCCTACTATGCATCTACCTAGATGTTCAATACCACCTGGTATATCAAAAACTATGATCTCATAGGAAATTTACATAGAAAGAACCCTTAAAAACATTCAAAAAATAAAATTCCAAAAATTTTTTATTTAACATTTTTTGGTTGTTAATGTTATATTAATAAAACTAAAAAACCAAGGGAATTTTGATCCCATATCTAATGTAGGTTATTTTAATGGTTACTAAAACTCATTTAAATCCTACTATGTCACTAAAAACAGAACAAAAACTATTGAATAATCAATTTATATCAAATTCTATGAAAACCCTTTTAAACCTTCATCCAAATATAAAGATGTTTTGGATATCCTTGAACCCTTTAATTTGATTGATCCACCATATCCCAGAGACCCTATAATTAATGAATCTTCCTTTGTTGATTTATCAAATGTTTTAGAAAAATATTAAGTATGTCCCTTGGAAAATAATATTAGAGATATTATAGTTGGAATTCATACTAGAGGATTTATCTTAAATGAAGTGGAAATTCATTCTTTTCCTTCCATCCTAGAATTTGAATCCTAAATAATGATATTAATGTTAAAAAATGGTTTTTTCTATAAAATATTATCAAAACTAATTCCAATAGAATAAGGTTCAGGTAATTTATGAAAAACGTTAAAATAATCCCATTACTAGTAAAAAATGTTCTTTTAGAAGAAATAAGACAAGTAAGGTAACATCACATATTAAAAAGTAATATTTATTACAAAATAATATAATAAAGATAAAGGCATTGATTATAGTATAAACTTAACTTCTGTTTCATAACCAAAATCCATTATAATCCAACTGTAATTATCTTATCAACTAAATTTAATACTTTTTTAAATATATGTTAAAATATATTTTTTAAATTCAATTTTATGAAAGGTTTTTAGTTAAAAAACCACATATTTTTTTAAAACATATAATTTTTAAAATTCTAATTTCATGTTAACCATGGATTCATATGGTTAAAAAACCCCATGATTTCTATTAAATAACGATGTGTTCTGTTCTATCATATGATTTTTTAATGGAAGATAATTATTAAAAATTATTTTTATTTTTTCAAGTAATGTTTTAAATATTGAAATATATGCCAATGACCTAATTTTCAGATCAATAAATGAATCCTTTAGTATGTAATTTTCAATTTAAACGAGAAAAGAATTTCAAATTGGTGTTATTGGTGAGTTAACATTCTTTATTGTTTTTTAAATACATGAAAATGAGGATAGAACTTTTCTAATCCATATAAGATACACTCACAAATTACAAAAATCAGTTTTTATTGATAAATATATTTAAATTAAAAACCCATCAACAACTAATTTAAGGTAATGTTTGATAAATCTAAAAAACTAGTTAAAAACATTATTTATATAAGTATGATTGATTTTCTAACTTGCCTTAATATGAATAGGTAATAAATTAGGTTTAAATTTTTTCATTGTTCTCATTTTCAATAAAATTATAAAAAATATAAATTGAAATACATTAAAATAGTTTTTTATTTTTAAAAAATGAAGTAAAACAATTTTTATTTTATCTTAAAGGTTCCTCTTTTAAAATTTCATTATTTTTCAATGCTAATTTTGTGGGATGTAAAATATTTATTAAAAGTACATGTGGGATATATAAAATTCTTGGATAAACCTTAACAAATTATATTATTAATAATGAAAAATTAGATCGCTCATTCTATTTTTAAGGTAGAATATATAGTTTGAGGGACTTTTTACACCCAAATTATTTAGATGTAAGAAATTATCTTAGGTTATGGGATAAAATTTCATCACATTAAAATTTAATATGATATATCATGTTCCACAAGAATACTTAAAATTATTTTTCACCATGATTAAAATAAAAATATTGATATACGACATCTCTTTTTGAGAGAAAAATTTCAAAAAGGATATATCATGTTAGAATTTGATAGAATAGAACATAAATAAGATGATATATTCAAAATAACCCTTTCTTAATAATTTTTTATTTTATTAGTGATAATAAAGAAATAATACGATCATAAAAAAATTTTATACATATTTTTTTCTAGGTTTTTTCTTTTCAAATAATTATTGTTTCTGAGAAATTTTTTTTTCATTTTTAAAATGAATTGTATATGATTTAAATATATGTTGTTATGATCTCTTGAATTTATTATACATGTATTATATCTTATATATCTATCCATTTTGTGTTTTTACTATATTTATATACAAAATGTGGAGGAATTATAATGTATTTGGGGAGTTATGATTTCAAATAAATAATTGTTTTTCCTATTAAAGGTATAAATATTAAATGAAATTGGAGTAATGATTCATTATCTAAAGAGAAGTATGCTTCATGAATGGAAGGGTGATATCATAAAGGGGAAATAATTATATAATATATAATGTTTTCAATTCAAGTAATGGAAATTGAGTTAAGGGGAATAAGTTTTTTTCATGGAATAAATATTTATAAATATTTTGTCTGTCACACATTTACATTTCCTTCATTACTCTATATTCTTCACCTATGTTATATCTTTTATTTTAATATTAAATGAGACCATTTAATCATAAAAAGAGGGATATTTTCAAACATATAATTTGTTTTTATGATTACAATAACTTGTGGTATTTTTACACTTTTTGACTGTATTTCATTAATAGTATTTGAACACCATCAAAGTATGTTATTAGACCAAATAAAGGCATAAAAAATGTTTATAGGGTCACTTTAACGAAAATTCCATGGAAATGTCACCATATAACAAGAAGAAGACCACCGTATAACTAGTAAAACATATATAAGTATCTATATATGAAGAGGTCCATAGGCTACCAGATGAAGTGCAACCGAACATCCGGTAGAAGTAGATCGAGCCACTTCTTCTTTATGTAGAACACCAAAAACATGATTGTACCGTCCCAATCCCAGTTACCCAGATTCGGTGCATTATTACATAACATTGGTATGATCACAAAAGATTATGTCTTGAAATACCGATTAATTTAGTAGCCTTGGAAACACTATATACATTCATAAGTCTTAAATTACATGATAAAGAGAACAACTACAACAACATAGTCTCCATAGTCCACACTCATATCCCCTCAGAATATCCCTACATGTCAGTCATAAAATACCTTTTCACATCCTAGGAAAAATAAAACATAGAAAGGGGTGAGCTCAGATGCTCAGTACGGATAACAATATAGAGGAAACATTAAAAAATAAGTATAAACAATTAAGGAAATGTAAAACTAAAACAAAATACTTTTAAACATGAACTTCAACATAATATTGAAAATATATAATAAAATAATGTCATTTACTTATACAAATGGATATTCTTCTATTCCAATAATCACATGAAATATCAATAACCACTTTCATTATGATGGAATTAATAATGAAATACTTTAAATTCTATGTCAAGGCCATGTGCCAAGCCCTATGTGCTAACTCTAACCAGACCCCAACACGGAGAGCCACTATAACCAGACTCCATCCCGAAGAGCCTCGGTAACTAGAACCCAACCCGGAGAGCCTCTGTAACTGGACTCCAAACTGGAGGGTCCACTTTAACTGGACCCCAACCTGGAGGGATTACTTTTACCGGTCCCCAACCCAAAACATACTAGTCCAATGCATTTTTCATATTAAAATGTTTAAACAAAATATAATAATTCGTATTAAAACTAGCATATGAAATGTCAATACTTTATCTATAAAACATGAATAGTGTAAAAATAACACATCCACATTCAAACATGTCACCAAACCATCAATATAAATTTGAAGTTTTGTATCATAATAAATAAACATCAAATATGATTAAAATAAATCAAAGGATGTTGTCATAGATGAAATCAAAACCTTTTATAGAAAAATATCACTTTTTATTTTGAAATAATCTGTGAAAATATTTATTTTTAAAAAATTCTTCTAAGATTTTAAGAGAAGATTCAACGATTTTATAATGGTGTAAAATAGCCGCACCCGCTGTATAAGTTAAAAAAGATATTCTTGCCTTAATTTTGTCGAAAAGGTTAAAAAGGACCTTGTTTGGAAAACGTCGGAAAGATTCCATTCTAAACATCTTATAAAATTTCAAACAAGGGTATAAATGACTTTAAACCATAGTCTATAAAATAGTATGAATTGTTTGAAATACATTTTTAAGAAACATGGATGTAGATGATAAAGAGATCCCAATAGATAATTACGTATAAATTACCTCGGATAATGAAGAGATTTTAGAAATTAAAAATTATGAATTTGGTAACATAAGAAACATACACCCCATGAATGAAGTATCATACAATGAATATGAAAATACACATAAATTAATATATATTACACAAAGAATTCAATTTTGGGCAGTACATACACCACACAAAAGGTAATAATGGCAATATGGCATGAATCTCACGGGAATAAGGAGTGAGATGAAAACCCCTTACCTTGTACTTTTCCTTGGTCAAGGGTAGGTTAAAATCCTATAATTTGGTGAAATAGTTGTTATTAAATTATAAAAGAATCATATACATTAAAATGATATCATATATGATATTTTATCATTTCTTTGTTCATAATATCTTAGTATTATCATCGTTCCGGGTGTTAATGGAATCGTTTTCCTTTATATCCATTATTATGTGAGTCATATTTGTTATAGATGGGATTTATCTTATTAATATATAGAATTATACCAAGTCTTTAAAAAAAATTTAATCATCAAATGAAAATTAATCTTGAATGGATATGATGGGGAATGAATCTCATCGCGTTCGTGGAGATGGTAATCCGTACGTATACCCAAGCGACAATATCATTATTTTGATATTAAAATAATATATAATTGTATTTTATATCATATATAAAGAATAAATTTCATGTTATATTTATAATTTAAATAAATTAAACATAATTATTATACCCATCAAAATAATAACGTATTGAATAACAGTTACACCACGACGTGGAGACGGTAAGCCGTACGTACGCACGTATGGTGACATGTCATTCACGGGATGGATAGAATAATGAATTTGGCTGTACCATATTTATATTAACATCATAGTATATAGAAGATACTTTAGTTGTTATTTTAGAATGGAAACAAAAAATAAAGAGGATGTGGAAGAAGAAAATAACATGAAAGAGGTGATGAAGTAGTTAGCTCTTCTTTGGGGTCTTCCTTTTGATTTGATCAAAAGGTCTTCTTATGTTGGATTTCTAACTAAAGGAAGTCCTATAAGAAAAATTTAGGATAGTTAAGAGGATATTTGGGTAGAGGTTGGCCTAGAAAATGTCTTAGATGGTGTGAATTAGAGAGAAGGGGGAGTGCCCTTTTATAACATGGGTGAGGGGCATCTTTTGAAAAACATAACATATTATTTTATAATAAAATCATATTCGGTTTATAATGTCTCCAAAGTGACTTATTTCAAGGATAGGGTGAGGATGAGTCAAAATAATCTCAACCAATAGGTTTTAGACAAGTTTAGGTTACCATTTTAACCTTATCATTTAGATTTAACTCTAAGTTAAATAATTTATCTTTTACTGTGTCTTCTTGTATTCATGCACTATATGGTTAATAAACATACTATAAATTACCAATAGAACCTCTATTGGTTCATTAATGTCATATATATTATTATATCGGTCTTTTTTTAGAACCTTATAATTTTAGGACCATTATTTGAACTAATAATATAATAATTGTTTTAAAAACTATTTTATGTTAATTTTGACACTATTTGGTATTTGTTTTATATTAAAATCATTACATCATTATTACTTCGAAAAAAATTCATTTAACCAACCCTAGCTTGTCATATTAACCTATAAATTTTTTGGAGTTCATAAAAAGTCTCAAATTACATTTATTGGGATATTTATAATATCAATTATTTTAATATTTCATTAATTAGGTAATTACTACATCATCATTATATCATAAATAAATTAAATTATTTAATGTCTAAAAAATATAACTAAAATACCATTATCTATGAAATATTTTTATCTTTCAAATTAATTTTTATAGTCGAATTTATCTTTTTTATAACTCTATATTAAAAATGTTTTATTTATTAAACATTGAATTTAACTATTTTAACTCTTCTTTAAATAAAATAATAATAAATGTCCTAATCAAATACAAGTGGACCTAAATGATCATATTTTATTCCTAATATTGTTTCTGGTCGAATTACACTTATCCAATAGAATTAGGACATGTGTTAGGGTAATAATAATATCATTTTTACCCTTAATTAACTTATTTACTTTTAATTGTGGTAAGTAGAAGTAAAAAGTTACTATTCACCAAAAATTATTTTAATCTTATTGAACCACATTTTACTTACTGATATCAACCGTGTCTCTCGGATTTTTGAAATTCAATTCATAGAAGCAGTTTGATTATGTTTTATGTAAATTTGCAAATTCACCTAGGAGGTGGGTAAAAGACTGTGAAAAGTTCTATAAAATTTTTATATATCTAACATTTTTATAAATTGACTCCAATGAATTAAATTGAACATATATAGGTATTATATATCTATTTTTACCTAAAATAAATTTAAATAAAATAAATAATTATTTAAATATAAATTCTGTTTTTAAACTATAATTCAGTTTTTTGCACTATTCATCAAAAATTTAAAGTTTTCAGAAACATACCAAAATTCACCCAAGGATAATTCCTAAATTTCAAATCAAAAAATGAAGACCATTTTGACTGATAAAATTTATAAAATTTCAAAAAGTGGGTATTACTATTCATAATTGCTAGTTTTCTTTTTGTGGTGTGTTCGAACTCAAAGTTGCGTACAACACACGCTATTGTATTATTCAAATAGAAGCGTACCATGGATGCTTGGGGTGTTACATTCTCCCATACATCAATAAATTTATTTCTAGAAATTTTAAATTTATATTAGAAAATAAATGTTTGAAAATAGAAAATACATTTGTGAAAACCCACATCAGAAATATGGTTAATAAAATTTAGTCTTAATAAGAGGGAAAGGGAAATGAGAAAGTCACCACCAAATTAGGGTTTTGAATAAGAGAACATTGGTGGAAATTATAGACACGTAATTAGAGGAAAACATAAATATTTATAGGGTGCGATTGAGGTCATCAATCACAAAAATTGTAAAATTGAGGGCCTCAAAGCCATCAATCTATGATGATTTAAAATATCACCAGTTTAACAAAATATAAGGTATTAGGATAACACATTTTTGGTTTTAATATCCCTTCCCTAAAGTTTAATAATTAATTTATTCATAGAATATGATATATATATATATATATATACTTTACATGTAGAGTTTCATCCTTCAACTAATTTCTACCACAAACTCATCTTTCAGTCCAAAAGATAATAGAACTCAAAAAAGTTTATATTTATCCTAATCGTATAAGGTTAAAAATATTAACACATACTTTTTAATTGAAAAAAATATTTTGTAATAACCATGGACTTCCTATAGGCTTGTGGTTGGTAATAAAGGCATATCACACTATGGTTGTGGGTTTGATTCCTGCAGCTTTGTCTGATGGGCAGGGTTATCGCCCGACCTGCAGGTTGTCCTTCTTCAAAAATAATCATAAGAAATTTTTTTCCTCAAACAATATTATCCAATGGTCAACATAATCAATTCAAAACTTTATAGTTATCCAAAATACCTCTGTCCAGACTCTCTGTAAAAGGTATCTAAATTCCAAAATCAATTGTAACATCAGATTACCCAAACAAAGTAATGTTTCTCTTATTATCACATAATGAAAATATGATTAACTTAGTCATATTAAAATCTTAATGTAAACAATAAGTACTACAGTACAATCCTTATATATATCACATTATTCTTATAACCAAAATATAATCCATGAGTCCAAAAAAACACAAATACAATAATTATTCCACTTCAACTGTAGTAACAACATAAGATTGGCCTTGATCCCTTGGACTTTTATGAGGTATGTTTCATTGGATCTTAGTAAATTCATTTTCATAATGCCCCATTTTTCTAAAATTATAGCATTAAACCTTGATAGCATCTTTCTTCCCCTTGCAATCACGATCTTGGTGGCCTTTTCACCACACTTATATCAAAATCCCATTTTTTTAGGCAAGCACCAGGTTTTTTCTTCGCACAATTATCACATAATTGAAAATCCTTCTATCCCTTTTTCCGTTTATTTGTCTCTTTCTCCACCATTCTCTTCTTCTATTGCTTTACATTTTTGTCATAAGATTTAGAGAATTCCTTTTCTATCTCGATAGCACACGAGACTATATCTTCGTATGATGAGAAGGATTGTGACACTAATGCTCGATGGAGAAATGGTTTTAACCCATCAAAGAAATGATCAATATTACTTCTTGGGTTACTTATATAATCTGCATGATGCCTTGCTAACCTTGTAAATCTAACTTCATACATTGTGAAATTTATATCCTCCTTTTTCCTCAGACTCAGAAATTGTCGTTCCATATCCGCTCAATTGTGATGAGGAAATTATTTTTATAAGAAAATATCTTTAAACTCCCTCCTTTACATATTTGATACATCCTTATCTTCCTTTGTGTTTTGAACCAATGACCACCATTGATCAGCATCTTCAGTGAGGCGGTAAACTTCCATGAAAACTTTTTCCCTTCCGCTACTCCACAAGGAATGGAATATTTTCTCTAAGAAATTTATCCATTGCTCAGCTACTGGTGGATTTGTACCCCCATTTAATATTGGTAGTTGTTGCTTCATGAGGCGATCTAACATTGATCCTCCATGCTACAGATCAGGGTGCTCCATATGGGTAAGGCTATTATTCATAACCTACGTGAGTTGTCCCAGTATGGTGATTAGCTAATCACCAACAATAACATCACTATATCCACTATTATTATCTTGAGTAGGAGGGAAATCCCTACATGGAGTGCGTGCATGGATACAATTTCAATTCCTTCCACTAGGTTCCATTTCTAAACAATGGCGTAAACTAGATTAGTTTATGAATTGAAATACATAATTCCAAACTTGTAAAACACTTAACATAAACTGAACAGTTTATGGATATAATCCATAATCATATAAAATATTTTGTTGAGGAAGTATATACTCATAAATCCTTCCTAATGGTTTGTAAAGAAAATGAGAATTATCCTAAGCATATCCCCCCGGAGTGTCATAACCAAGACTGTAGCAAGACCCGTTGTCGTGCACCAGTTTCTGTTCGAGTCTAGCTCAAAGTAGTGTTTTCGGGTTTTACCCCTAGGTACATTTATGCCAGATCTGCCTCTACTTGCCCGTATCCAAACAGGGATTTATTTCATGGAAAACACACAAAATATCTACAAAACCAATATTCTAGGAAGTTCTTATATACTAATCCTCAATGTCAATCTTATTGTAATGAGCTATAATCAGAGTTTATATAAATCTAGATTCCATGGTTTTTACTAAACTTCCTCTGAAACCAACTTTAAAGCCCTGACCACAGTTACCCAGAGTCGGTGCATTATTAAATAACATTAACATGATCAAAAAAGATCAAGTCTTGAAATACTAATTAGGTCAATAGCCTTGGAAACACTAGATACATTCATTTGTCTTATATTACACGATAAATAGAAAAACTACAAGAACATAGTCTCCATAGTCCGCACTCATATCCCCTCAGACTATACCTGTAGGTCAGTCATAAAATACCTCTTCACATCTGAGAAAAATAAAACATAGAAAGGGGTGAGCTCAAATGCTCAGTAAGGATAACAATATAGAAGAATCTTTAAAAAATAATCATAATCATTTAAGGTAATGTATAACTAAAACAAAAGCCTTTTAAACATGAAATTCAGCATAATATAGAAAAAATAAAATGAAATAATTCCATTTACTTATTCACATGGATATTATACTAGTCGAATAATAACATGAAATATCAATAAACACTTTCATAATGATAGAATACATAATTCTGAACATTAAATTCTATGAAAAGGCCTCGTGCCATGACCTAGGGGCTAACTATAACCGGACCCCAACCTGGAGAGCCTCTTTTACCAGACTCCATCCTGGAGATCCTCTATAACCAGACTCTAACCCCGAGAGCCTCTGTAATCGGACTCCAACCTAGAGGGTCTTCTGTAACTGTACCCCAACCCAGAGGGCTTACTTTTACCGGTCCCCAACCTGGAATATACTAGTCCAATGCATTTCTCATATGAAAAGGTTTACACATAATATAATCATTCGTATAAAAATTAGCATACGAAATGTCAAAACGTTTTCCATAAACCATTAATGGTGTAAAAATGACACATCCACTGTCAAACTTATCACAAAACCTTCAATAAAATGTGGATGGTTTGTATCATATTAAATCAACTTCAAATAAGCTTAAAATCCATCAAAGGATGTTGACATAGATGAAATCAACACCTTTTTTAGAGCAATATCTCTTTATATTTTGAAATTATATAAGAAAATATTTATTTTGAAAATATTCTTTTAAGATTTTAAGGGAATATTTGATGATTTTATAAAGTCATAAAATAGACGCACCCACCATATATGTTAAAAAATACATTCTTACTATAATTTTGTCGAAACGGTTAAAAAGGACCTTGTTTGAAAAATGACAGGAATATTCCTTTATAAAAATCTTATAAATTTTCAAAAAAGGGTATAAATGACTTTAAACCATAGTATATGAAATAGTCAGAATGTTTTGAAATAAATTTTTAAGAAACATGGATATGGATAATAAAGAGATCTCAGTAGATAATTTCGTATAAACAATCTCGGATAATGAAGAGATTATAGAAATTATCCTTAAAAAATTTGGTAACATAAAAATAATACACACCATGAATGAAGTATCATAAATTTAATATATAAATAAACATAAATTAATTTTTATTATACAAAGAATTCAATTATGGTCAGTACATACACCACACAAAAGGTAATAGTGGCAATATGGCATGAATCTCATTTGAATAAGGAGTGAGAAGAAAACCCCTTACCTTGTACTTTTCCTTGGACAAGGGTAGGTTAACCTCCTGTATAATGGTGAAATAATTTTTATTAACTTATACAATAATCATATTCATTAATATGATATCATATATGATCTTTTAACATTTCATTGTTAATAATATCTTACTATTATTGTTGTTTCAGGTTTTAACGGATTCGTTTTGCTTTATATCCTTTATTATGTGATTAATATTAGTCATGGATGGGATGTATATTATTCATATAAATAATTATATCAAGTCTTTAAACATAATTTTTAATCATCAATTGAAAATTAGTCTTGAATGGATACGATGGGGAATGAATCTCATCGCGTTCATGGAAAAGGTAATCCGTACGTACGCATGAGCGACAATATCATTCTTTTGATATTAAAATAATAAATAATTGGATGTCATATAATATATATAGAATCATTATCATGTTATATTTATTATTTAAATTAATTACACATCATTATTATACCCATCCAAAAAATAATGTATTGAATAACAATTACACAATGACGTGGAGACGGTAAGCCGAATGTATTCATGTATGGAGACATGTCATTCAAGGGATGGATAGAATAATGAATTTGGTTGTACCATATTTATAATAACATCACAGTATATATAATATACTATATTTATTATTTTATATTGGAAATAACAAAGATAGAGGAAGTGGAAGAAGAAAGGAACTTGAAATAGGTGATGAAATATTTACCTCTTCTTCGGGTTCTTCCTTTTGATTTGATCTAAAGGGCTCCTTAGGTTGGCTTTATGACTAAAGGAAGGCCTCTATGATGAAGGGATGACAGTTGAGAGGGTATTTGGGCATAGTTTGGCCCATCTAAATGGCTTTGAATGTGTGAATTAGAGAGAAGGGGTGTTCCCTTTTATAAGAGGGGTGAGGGGAACCTTAGGAAAAACATAAAATATTATTTTATAATAAATTCATATTCAGTTTATAATGTCTCCAAAGTGACTTATTTCTAGGATAGGGTGGGGATGGGTCAAAATAATCTCAACCAATAGGTTTTAGACAAGTTTAGGTTTCCATTTTAACCTTATCATTTAGATTTAACTATAAGTTAAATAATTTAACTTTTATCGTGTCTTCTATATTCATACACTATATGGTTAATAGACATATTATAAAATACCAATATAACTCTAATTGGTTAATTAATATCATATATATTATTATATAAGTCTTTTTGACCGAGCCTTATATTTTTAAAACCATTAGATCAATTAATAATATAATATCTGATTTAAAAACTATTTTATGTCAATTTTGACACTATTTGGTATTTGTTTTATGCTAAAATCATTACAGCATTATTACATTCAAAAATATTTATCAAACCAACCCTAAAATATAATATTAACCTATAAAATTAGTGTAATTCCTTTAAAGTCTCAAATTAAATTTATTTGGATATTTATAATATCAATTATTTTAATATTCCATTTATTAGGTAATTACTGCATCATCATTGTGTCATAAATAAATTATATTATATTATGTCAAAAAAATATAAATAAAATACCATTATGTAGGAAATCATTTTATATTTCTAAATAATATTTATAGTTGAATTTAACTTATGTATAACCCTATATTAAAAATGTTTTAGATATTAAACTTTGATTTTACCTATTATAACTCTTTTTAAAATAAAATAATAATAAATTTTCTAATCTAATAAAATTTGATCTAAAGGATAATATTTTATTCCTATGGTTTATTTGGTCGAATTAAACTTATCCAATATAATTAGTACATGTGTTAGGGTAATAATAATATCATTTTTACCCTTAATTACCCTATTTACTTTTAACCGTGGTAAATAAAAGTAAAAGTTACTATTCACCAAAAATTATTTTCATCTTATTGAACCACATTTTAATTAATAATATCAACTGTGTCCCTCGGATTTTTGAAATTCAATTCACATAAGCGGTATGATTAAGTTTTATGTAAATTTTCAAATGCTCATAGGAGGTGGGTAAAAGACGGTGAAAAGTTCTATAAAATTTTTATATATCTAAAATTATTATAAATTGACTCCAATGAATTACATTGAAATTATATAGGTATTATGTATCTATTTTGACCTAAAATATATTTAAATAACATAAAAAATTATTTAAATAAAAATTCAGTATTTTAACTATAACTAAGTGTTTTTCACTATTCATCAAAAATTGAAATTTTTTAGAAAAATACCAAAAATTCAACCTTGGATAATTTCGATATTCCGAATCCAAAAATGAAGTCCATTTAGAAAGATAAAATTTATAAAATTTTAAAAAGTGGGTATTAATATTCATAACAGATAATTTTCTTTTTTTTTGTGTGTTAGAACTTGGAGTTGCGTACAACACACGCTATTGTATTATTCAAAGAGAATTGTACCATGGAAGCTTGGGGTGTTTCATCGATGGTGTATTGTGGACATCCTGTGTTATCCCATGTATACCTAGCTGATCATGTAGTTTCTAGAAAGTCTACAACTGTATACCAAGATAGGCAGTTGCATTAACTAGTTATTCAGTGGATTTGATCTAGAACAATCAGAGGATTGTTAATTGTTGTTCTAAATGATCTAATATGGATCATTAATGGTTGGAATATAACCAAGAATCATATATCACATATAAATTCTATAAATAAACAAAATGGAGGATTTTATGTCAAGATAATTGTTTTGATACTAGGATAACATGTACTAGTGTTTGTGGGTTACATGAAGGAGATGGTTTGTTGGAAATTTTTTCTTTTTGGTGTTATATTTTTTTTAAAAACTTTTATAATGTTTTCCGAGATGCTATAATTGATTAATTACCACAAATGTGTTATAAAATTGGGTTCTAAAATTTATTGGCTACCTAATACGTGTTACCATTGGGGGTAATACATCTAGGGTGCTACTATTACGGTGTTAAGGGTGAGGTGATACCATAATGTTCCTAGCATTGGGTTGATACCACCTGGTTCTACTATGGGTGTTCTATATTCAGTTTTTACCATGGTTATGGTAATATTAGGTTTTATTATGGGTTTCTTATCATTAGGTTCTTCCATGGGAATGTTATCTCTTGATGAAAAACAAAGTAACCATGATTCGCAAGGTATTTGGTGCTACCATGAATTTAAATATTGAATTGAAATATAATTGTTTATTATTTTAAATATCATGATATATATTATCATGATTATTCTAAAAGTATGAATGAATTTATTATAGAAGGATTAATAGATTTATTAAGATCTATTGAAATTTATTGGGCATAGTGAAGAAATTATTTAATGAATAAGGTATATTGTACAGATTTGTACAATCCTGAAGAAGAAGAAAAATTAGTTGAGTTGGTAGTAAATTTCACCATTGTAAAGATTTGTTCAGTGACTATAGAATGAAATATATAAAATCCATCATGGAAATATTTATTCTCTACTTAGAAGAAGTTTATCTAGATTCCATTCATGCCTAAATTCATGACTATTTCATGAAATGAGTTGGGGGTTGTTTCCATGGAATGAAGGAGTTTGATTTTAAGGAGAAGAATTCAAATACTGAGGTTGTTGTGATATTGTACCTATAACATGCATATATTGATACATAAAAGTGGATAATATTCATGAAACATAGGTTTTGATGTAGAGTGAATATTTCATCTTAATTATTTTTTGAACCGATGTAGTTATAATAAAATTGTTTCCTAAAGAATTATGGTATATATTTCATGAAGAATTTATTATGATGACCATATCCAATTTTTCATGGGTTTATGAATTCAAATATATTTACACGGTATAATAAATATTTGAATTATTAAGGAATAAATAGTAACCATCACAAATCATTACATTTTAATCACATGTTTCCATATATTTTTATATGATTATGTGAATATGTGGACAAGGAGGGGTTAATGATGATAGATTTGTTGCAAGTAGTGGTGTGCATGAAAATTTAAGTGAATACTTGGGCATTCATGTATTGAAGAAGACGATATTAAGAAACTAAAATATTATACTATTTAAAAATTGAAGAAGATGTTTCTATTTTCTCTATATAATTATAATATTTTATTTTTCTAGGAAGAACATGGTTTGTGGGAAGAAAAAAACAATTGGGTCATTAATAAGAGAGTTCTATGTATTTTTCATACACAATGTGGTTCAAAAATATTTTTTGTTGTTCTTATTATCATAGGTTTTACCGGATCATTCCATGTACTTTCTACTAACATTGAGATGTAAACTTCTCAAATCTATTATACTATCAGTTTGGGTCCATTTGTTATGATTATCGTGAAAATTAAATCAATTCTACGTTGATGTATTTTTAGAAGGAAAAACATAAAATTTATGAATCATTGAATGAACCCCAATGTTATTCCTTAATCATTTATTCTACAATTTTATCCGATGTTGGTTTTCATTGTTATTACTTCTCTATTAAAGATCCTGTTTTTGAATTTGTGTTTATTTTTCTATTATCTTTAAGGGAAAATATTAATTTAATAAATATTAAGTGTATTAACATGTTTTATGGGAATATATTTCATATATAGAAGGAGATGATGTTACCCTTTCTAATTTATATGAGTTGTGATTCAATGAAAGTAACAACTGATTGATTTATTCTCCATAGTAAATGTGTTTTTATTATAAAATCAGATAAGATGAATTTGTAAAATGGTGGTCATGCTGGTAATGTTATTTTATCTTCTCTTTAATAAGATAAACTAATTAATGTAAAATGGATCAAATTAGTAAAAGTGATATGTGATAAACAATAGAATATCATTAATGGTATGACTAAAGTGAAGCAAACTATATTACTTTTATGGGGACATAATTATGAATATTTATGAATGATTTATGATGATATCATTTATTTTTTCTTAAACTTTTTAATGATGTTTTGAGTACCATGAGAGGCTTTAGTGAGAATTTTTAATATTATGATATTGTTAAAAAAATTAAATATTTTACAAGGTTACTTTGATGCTAATGTTTCATCATGAGAAAAAAATATCAAGTTGGTGTTCCTCTTGATAATATACACGATATTCAAATTTATTTTGAAATGTGGAAATCTGATCATCTTATGAAAAAGTTACAATCACAAAAAGATAAATATTTTAAAACCCCATAATAAAATAAATGAACGAGTATTGTTTTTATGGATGATGAATTTATATCATCAAAATCATATTCTGATAGTGATTTCAAATTCAATAGAATTATGATAATCATCTTAAAAAATATGTTAAGAGGAAAGGGAAAATTTAAAGGTAATATATCATATAAATTCTTTAATTATGATGTTGATGTATATTTTGTATCATATTTTCATAGACTGAAAGAATTTTATGCTAGTGAAATGAAGTTGAATTTTTTAATAGATCTTTAAGGAATAATTCATCCCTGAAAGAAATCTAAAATGAATGGTAATATTTTCTATATAAATATAAGGTGAAATTTTATATCAAAAAATGTTCAAAGTGCAAGTGGTAATGAGGAAGAAGTTGTGGATAATGAAACTAATGTTAGTGAAAATATTCTTATTTATAAATTTAATAATGAATTATTCAATATAGATAATGGTAGGGAATTTGGATTAAAGATGATTAAATAAAATGTATTTTATTATTATTATTTTTTTGGATAAAATTTGGAATTAATAATGGAAAAGATCAGCAGACGTACAAACACGAAGCCACGTAGGGAAGTGGTCCAGCCAGAGCAGGTTGCCATCAAAGGGGCCAGAGGCCGCCAGCTGATGGGCATCATTGTTTCCTTCCCTTTTGGTAAAATAGAAGGTGTAGCATTAAAAACCTTGAAGGTGGGAGAGGATTCTCTAGATGATGGAGCCAAATGACTGTAGTCCACCGTCGTTATGGTTGATAGCATTGATTTTGATGAGGCAATCTGATTCAAGGTTGATCTTATACCATCCATGATCTTTAGAGAGCATCATTCTAGCAAGGATGGCGGTAGCCTCGGCAACCACAGGTTCCCAAAAATCATGGTGTGATTCATGTTTGGCTACAATTATTTGACCCTGATGATTCCGGGCCAAAAAGGCCAAGGGAAACGGGTGGATTGTGGATGTTTCAAGCCCTCGGTCCATGATGAGGCCCGATCAATCCATAATTCGGGTGGTTTGTGGATGTGGTTGAAAATAGTATCATTGCAAAGGACCCAAATGATCTAGGGCAGGGTACAAAGTGAGCTCACTTTAGTCAATATCAAGATAGAGGGGAGGTCATAGGCCATGGTCAGTAAAGCATCTGAATTAGATTCCCATTTATTCCAAAATTTCCTTAGCCACCAGGCAATGAATGATGGTGTGAAAGGGGGATTCTGGGTCATTTGGGCATATGGGGCAACATTCATCATTGGAAATATGTCGAAAGACAGGAATTCTCTTTGTAGGGAGGGTTCTTGTGCATACCTGCCACCAAAAGTGGCGTATCTTTGGGGGGACGTTAAGTATCCACATTGATTTCCAGTTCCCCCCTTCCAGATCAGTTGATGGAGCACCAATGGTGAGCCTGTAGCCGGATTTCACTATGTAGGCTTTCGAAAGGTCATTGGTCTAGAAGAAATGTTCGGGGCCCACGTCTGGGACACATGGGGTAAACAAGATAATTCTTTGGTCTCATTAGTTGAACCAAGCATTGATCGTTTCTAAACGCCACCCTGATCCATCATCCGAAAAGAGGCACCTGATATTGGCATCCTCATACCCTGGTTGGGTAGGGGAGGATTCCCGCATACTATCCTTATCGATCAGCTAGGGATCAATCCAAATATTAACAGTTGAACCATTCACAATCCCCCAACCCAGCCCTTTTTCCATGAGACATCGGGCACCACAAATTCTTCTCTAGAAGAAGCTAGGATAGGGGCTAATAGAGGATTTGTGGAATTCCTTGTGGGGAATGTATTTTTCTTGGAGTACCCATGCACATAAAGAAGCTGGATGGTTAATAAGGCGCCATCCTTGGTTCTCCAGCAGTGCGTCATTGAAATGAAGGAGGATCTGGAATCCCAATCCTCCCTCAGATTTGGGATAGCAGAGTTTCTCCCAGGCAATCCAGTGGGATCTATTCCTTCCAGTATGCGTTCCCCACCAGGAGTTGTCTATGCGTGTGTGGATCTATTTAACAACAGCAGACAAGAGCTTAAACAGGTACATAAAATAGCTGGGGATGGATTGGAGGGTGGATTTAATGAGGGTCTCCTTGTCGGCTTTGGTAATTCTTTTAGGGGTCCAGCCTTGATGTTTTTTCTCAATCCTATCCCTCAAAGATGCAATGACTCATTTTTTGGAGCATCCAATCATCGTGGGTAGCCTGATTTACTTTTGGTGTTTCTCAACCATATGGATTCATGTAGTTGCATAGAGTTCTTATTTCTTGGAGGGAGGCACCCCTGCACTAAAAAAGATTTCCGATTTTCCACAGCTAATTGACTGTCGCGATACCCTCTCGTTCAGTTGGATCGAATGACTGATCGTCCGACATTCATTATTGGTTTATCTAGAGAAACGAAGTCAGACGTCGGCAAAGAAAAGATGTCAAATGGTGGGATTACCTGGAAAACCCTTTCCCCGTGGATAGTATTAGAGGATGCCACCCTGAAAATGAGGTTAGAAAAATCATCAGCAACAAAGATAAAGTGAAAAGGTGAGAGGGGATCTCCTTGGCGAAGGCCTCGAGTTGGGTCGAATCCTCGGGTGAGCTTCCCATTGACTTTGATTCGGAAGGATATGGACATGACACAGTGCATGACCATATTTTTCTATTTAGGACAAAATCCCATTTTTAGAAACATGACTTCGAGGAAATTCCATTCCACTTTATCGTAGGCCTTGGTCATTTCAAGTTTCTATTCCATGGTTCCTCTATTCATGGTGGAGCGTGTTTTTATAGAGTGGAAAACTTCATGGGCCACAATTACATTATCTGTGATCAGTATCTTAGCCACGAAGGTGCTCTGGTTTTCTGAAATGATGTCAGGTAACCATATTCAAAGCTGATTAACAAAGATCTTTGAAAAGATCTTGTAGGAGACATTGCAGAGGCTGATAGGTCTAAAATTTGGGACCACAAGAAGTTTCTTAATTTTGGAATGAGGATGAGGATAGTTTCATCAATGTCAGAAATGCTTGTTTTCCCAGCCTAGATATTCATCATTAGATTGCAGATGTTGGGACCAATAATGTGCCAATATTTTCTTAAAGAAAAGGGTGTGGAATCTGTCCGACCTCGGGGCCTTAGTGGGACGAATATTCTTCAGAGCCAGATGTATCTCATCATCCATCACATCTATGGAATGCTCCGGATTGATTTCATCAGTGATCACATGTCTGATACAGTCCTCTACATCAGATAAAATGTATGGAGTTCCTGTAGTGAAGTGGTTCTGAATGAAATAAATAAAGGCTACTTGGGTTTCCTCGGTGTCAGAGACTTTTCTACGATCAGGTTGTGCGATGCAAGTAATTTTTTTTTCAGCACCTATGTGATGCTTTTTGGAAAAAATACCGGTTATTTGCGTCCCATTATGTGATGTTGGTGTCCCACACCCACATATCCCAGAATCTTTCCTTGATGCGTAGGGCGGCATCCATATCTTGTTGAGTGGCACTGATCTTAGAGAGATTTCAAATGTATGTGGGTTGATTGAGAAGGTAATGCAGTTTTCATTCATGTAAAACACAGTGCCTATCAGGATGGAGGAACTTATTTTTTCTCCATGATCTTAGATCGGATGCGACCTATTGGAGGTTGGATATGATGTCTGCATGAATACACTTCTAGCTTGATCTGATAACATCTTCACATTCGTGGTCTTTTGACCAGATGCTTTCAATTCTGAAGGGTCTGCTGGCATGCCTATAGCGTTCTCCATGATTGTAGTCAATGAAAATTGGGCAGTGGTACAAACAGTTGAGCATCAGGTGGTCGATGTGACACAAGCTGAAGATACTATTGCAATCCTTTTGTTTTTCCTTCTCTATAATAAAGGCATGTTTATCCATTTTAGCTCAGAGCCATGGGCCATATTGAAGGATGATATTACCTGATTCATTCTCTTGCTTTGAGAGACATGCTCTTTGAAGATGACTGAGACGTCCACAAGAGAAGTAGAAGATTGGGAGTTTCTCGATCTCAAAAGATATCCAGGTGTTGCTGTCATTGATTTTCAAAAAAAATTTCCATCATCAACGGTTCTGAAACATCAATCTTGGCTTTAATATGAACCTTAGGTCTACATTGAATTAGGTCTGAGCAGTCCCACTCTAGGTAATGGCCAATTCATTCCCCAATTTCTCTCATGACACATTCCGTTCTCCCGTGAAAAAGTATTCCTTTTATGTGTATCCAAAAGGGGGATCATGTGATCTTGATGTGATGGATGTCGCCCCCCCCCCTTTGATGGGAGAAAACAATAAAGAAAAAATATGATTTTTAAATGAGATTAAACCTTTATAAAAGTTTTTTCATATATATAAACCATATCTAAATATATGAAATAATATATTAAATGATATGAAAATTAACATAATATTATTCGCAAAGGTGTTTCAATTTAGAGGAATAAATAAACCATTATAGATTTATAATTCAAAATTTTATTATATATTTTAGAGAATTTTAAAAGAAAAACAGTTTAATAATGTCAAAAAAACGTACTATTATGAGGATATTTATACCAAAAATGTGGGTAAGATGATTCATAAGAATGATCAAGTTATCGGAACCTAGTTTCTAGTCAAATCTATTGAGTCAAAAAAATAAAGAAATTATGGGATTGGTAAATTTGATTAAAAATTGATACTTATAGTAACTCTAATAAGGTTTAAAAGAATTAAATTTTGAAGATAGATATTCAATGTGTTTACCAAAACTATTCTAATCAAAAATAATACTTGTTTGTTGAAGAAAAAGGAAGAAAAAATTTAATGACATTTTCAAGACAAAATTATATTTTCAAAGGTAGATATAGATTTTATGTATATTTTTGGTATTATGGTGGATTTCTACAAACATCAAGGATGTGTTTTATCAATTAATATCAATAAGATGATTCTAGAAGATTGGAAAGATGAAATTTTTGTGGGATTTATCCCTCTCTTAGAATATATACTAATAAACAACTTGGAAAATATATTTTGAGGACTAAAAAAGATTTCAATTAGTAGAATAAGTGATTATAATATTTTATCATCCCGGTCATCATGAAAAAATTATTTCTCAACATTCTTAAATCCTAATTGGAAATATATCCATTGAAAAAATGTAAAGAATATGATCTCATTGTATATTATTCACTTAAATACTCAATGGAGTATTGTCCATGGATATTTGATAGTAGGTTATCTTCACATATGTTAGGGAACTTGTTGTTGTTGAATATTTTTTTAAATGAAAATATTTCTTGAGGAACTTTGAAAATGAGATGGAATTGTGAAAACTAACTCTATCATTGAATTCTTAGTCATCTTGTCCAAAATAATATTAGTAAGTTTTCTCAAAGTTAATGTGTTCACAACATGTTTAAAATGAAGAGTGATATTGATTATATTTTCTCTACATCTCAGTGAGGGAAAATATATAATTCAACACAAGATGTTTTAGAGTTATACATCATATCCAATGGAATTAAAAAATAAAATTTTTTATGGCCCATAAAAAAGTATTACAAATATTGATATAATTATTTCATTTCCATTATTGATAAATTCAATCATATAACATTTATTGTGTTTATGAAACATAAATCAGAGGATTTAAATATTTTCAGGATATTTTGAAGAAGTTGTAAAAAGAAGTATGGTTTATATCTAAAGTGATTTTGGATATAAAATGGTTCAGAGTACAAAAATAAATTTTTTGAGTATTATCTTGACAAACATGGTATTCATCATGAATATAGTTTAGCGTACAAACCAAAACAATGGTGTGTCTGAATGGAAGATTATAAGATTGGTTGAGATTGATTTAACAATGTTGAATAAAAATTATATTTCTATAAAAACTGAGGAAAACTATTGGGGGAATAGCTAATATTCAAAATCACTGATTATATAGAAAAAATTTAGATATTAATCAATATGAGATGTAATTTAAGAACAATCAATGATTTATTCACCTTAGAGTGTTTGTAAGTGCTTGTATCTTAAATATTCAAAATGAAAATCTAGGTAATTTTTAGCCAAGAGGTTCTTCTAGAACATCTCATGGTTTTTCCCTATTTGGAATAATACTTCATGAGTATTAAAAGGGGAATTATATAATTTTTGATAAAAATGATGTGAAGATACTTGAATTTTAAAAAAGTGAAATTTTGGATAATTAATATAGTTTATAAAGTCATGCTGAAAATATTTTTAAAAAAAATATTGAATTAATGGATGAAAAAGATGAATGTATTGGATATGTACTGACTAAAAGATAATATTTAGCCATCTCAAGTGATTAGGAACAATTACATTTGACACATAATAGTTTGAGAAGACATGTTTAAGGTCCAAACATCAATAAAAATGAACAAAAACAACTAAAAAATGAACTTTAAGGAAATATTGTAATATTTATCTATTATATAAAGATGAATCTAATATGTCGAGTAAGATCTTGAGAAAAGAGAGTGGTTTGCTAATTTATGTTTTGAATTAGATAAAATTTAGAAGAATGAGACCTAATATCTATCTCTAAAACCTTACCGTAAGAATAACATCAGAAAAATGTTGGTGTTATGAGAAAAAATTGAATGTAAAGGTAAAGTGGTGAGTAATAACGAATGATTGGTTTGTAAAAGATATTCACATATTTTAGGAGTTTTCTTTGATGGGAAATTTTCAATAGTTTCATATCGTGAAACTATTTGATTAGTCAGTAGTACTATTTTATGGTGGAATAACAAGATCCACCAAAGGGATTTTATGTATTCATTTCTCAACTATGAATTATTGGAAGTATTTTACATTGAGAAAAACATGTTGTTTTCTACATGGAGACGATTAATATGGTATTTTTAGGTCAAATAAGGATTTGTATGGGAGGAATAAATCCTCAAGAGCATGGTATGCTTTCTATTACACTTGATTAGAGAGGTTAAATTTAAAAAAGGGATTTTTGGACAAAAATATTAATATGAAATATTATAAAAAATATATCTCTCATTTTTATTGTTTATATAGATGACATCGTATTTTCTAATAATGGTGACTAACTGTGTGAGAAGTTTACTAAATAAAATGAGGATTTATTTAAAAAAATATATGATAGGAGAGATGAGGAATATTCTTGGCCTACAAATATCTCAATAAAAATATCTAATTTTTCTTTCTCAAGAAAAGTACACAAATAATTATTTCAAATGATTCAATATGGAGGATTAGTTTTTATTCCACACTAATTTCAACGGTAAATAAGTTTTATAAAGATAAATATAGAAGTTATAAAATTCACATGGTGTTTATTAAGATAATTAGTAGTTTATTATACCATATAGCTTCACGACCATATATTCTATATGATATCACTCTTCATTATAGATATCAATACTCTCCTAGATAATCCAGTTTTATTATAGGAAAAATGATTCTTGGGTATATAAAGGGTAAAAATAATTTTGGAATGAAATATTATAATTAGTAAATTTTGGATCTATTTGGTTATGCTAATAATGATTTTAAATGTTGCACTAATGAATTAAAATCCGCATATGGGGGAGATTTAATTCTTGGTAATTAATGTGTCTGTTCGCACCTAAAGAATCAGAGTTTTTTAAATTTATGAACTAATGTTTTATAATATTTGTATATAAATCATGTAAAAAACATTAGTTGATATAGTTCAAAACGTAGTTGTAATATCTTATGGTTAGTATGAAGGTGGTACCTCTTCTTGGATATGATAATAAAACTGCAATCAAAGTTTTTAAATAATTTATTTCAAAATTCTAATAAAATTAATTTGACTTAAAATATCAATTAATAAAACTTATTATGGACGTAAAATAATTAGATTAAATGTTTTTCAACAAAGTATAATATTAATGATAAGTTCAATAATCCATTTTCTAAAGATTCCTTCTGTAATCTATGGTTGATGTTTGGTGTTCAACATAACCACATACAAGGCTATGTCATGTGTGATTTTTACCATCACTATTCAGTAATTGGACAATGATTTTGAAGGGGAAAAAATGAAATCATAATGTACCGATTAATATTTCTTTACCAATTTGTGGGATATAATATATTTTTGGATAGTTTTTAATAGTGATAAGGTGTTATTTCAGTATGCGTAAAAAAATTAATAGTCTATTGATGTTTTTTAGGTGGTTATTCTCATTAGGTATAATCCTGTTTTCTTTTAGTGATGATGTTTAGAGATCATGATGAATTTTATGAAAGTCTCTTAAGTTAGTATCTTAAATCACTACTTATAAAAATAATTGAATTTAAATTCTACAATTATTTTTTCATACACTGAGTATGGGCTACGAATTTTTGGAATGTGATCTGTTTCTTGAGTTTCAGAGCTTCAATGATTTATGTTTCATTGTTGAAAAGACAATCCAATGAAGGATTATGGAGACTAGTAGTCTTTATGTTGCTTTTTTTGGATTAAGTGATGAATATATTTATAAGGAAAGGATAATATTATGATTTTCCCTTCTTTCAACACTTCTATGAAGATTTATAGGATTATACCATTATGTATCCACCTATATGGTTCTATCATTGGGAGTGATACCATTGGGGTGCTACCATTAAGGTTATACTAGAAGGGTGACGCCATTTGGTGGGATATAGTTGAGGTGATACCACCGGGTTGATACCATGTTAGTGATTACATTGACTTACTATTTATACGGTGCTACTGTTGGGGTGATACTATTGTGGTTTTACCACCAGGGTGCTACCATGGGTGTTCCACCATCAGTTGATACTATGGGTTTTCAATTTTCATGTTCTATAGTGGGTTTGCTACCATAAACTTCTCTAGTGAGTTTGTTACCATTAGGTGCTACCATGGGGATGTGATCAAATGATGAAAGTTAATTAAATCAAAAATCACATTGTATTTTGTTCTACCATGAATTTATTTTTTATGGTTTAATGTAATGTATTATTCTATTAAATATTATGATATATATTATCATGATTCTTGAAAAGGGATTTTTGGAATGAAGGAATAAGGATAGAAAATTTATGTGAGGTCTACTATAACATTTATGGTGTATTGAAGAAGGAATAGAATGAAAAAAGGTATAATGTACACAATTGTATGCGCATAGAGAATAAGGGTAGTTGGATGAGTTGGTCATGAAGATCACCTTTATAAAGAGATTTTGTATCCTTGTTGAATGAAATATGGATTAAAAAATCATAGATTGATTAACAATCTATTTAAAGAAACTTATCTCAGGTTTTATTCTGGGATATTTGGTTTAAGGAGTTATACATTTTTCAATGAAAGAAGGAGTTTGGTTTTAAGAAGAAAAAATCCATGTTTGAATTTTTGTAATCTCATATTTGTATAATTCTTGTATTGATTCATATGTTTTGATTTAATTTTAAAATCATGAAACTTTTAAAGTAGAGTGAAGAAACTATTTTCTTCCTTCATGAGATGATTTTGTTATGTATAGTTATGGAATTTGTTTCCCATGAATGTTATTACAGGGACCATATCCTTTTTTCATGGGAGTTTGAATTTAAATATGTATTACATAGAATCCTAAGTTTTTTATTTTAACAGTATAAAATATTGACCATAAGGGTTCATTAAATTACTAACATATTTTTATCATTCTATAGATATAAGTGTTAGAAATTATTTTTGAAGTGGTGTTGTTGATGAAGAACACATTTCTTGAAATGTTTTTCCTATTATTTAATGTGATGCCATGTTTGTGAAAAAGTAGAATAAGAACTCAGAAAAATGGATAATTAGATTATTTTATATTGGAGGAAGGTTCATATATTTTCTCTTTATTATTTGAATTTTGTAATATTGTTTGATGTACTATATGTTCGTGATGTAAAAATTCATCAGGGGTATTTTAATAGAGTTTTAAGGATTTTATTTTCTCACCGTAGGTCAAAATTTTAGTCTATATGATCATGGTATTTATATAACAATTACATGGAAAAGCTACACACACTTAGTGGTGAATATTATAAATAAATGATGATATCTTAAGGTTGTTTTAATTACAATAAAATTATCTCAAACAAATGATGTGGATTTTCTTAGAATAAATTTTTTTAAATGATAGAATCACCTATTGAAACCTCTGGTGATTTTGTGATCTTTTGTTCCTAGAAAATAAACAATAATTTTTATAAAATGATCCTTAATTAATCATTAATGAAAATTTCATTTAATTTCTAAGTGAGCTTCCATCCCTAATCAATAAAAAAAGACTAGCCTTCAACTTCATGGATCCTTTTTAATTTTACTATTATTTTTAAGCCTTTTTTACACATAATTTTAAATCATATGGATCTTCTTCTATCTTCTATATATATATATATCAACATCATAACCATTAAGACACTTTACATCTTTTAAATAGAATTTAGTGACTTTTAATGGGTTAAAAAAGTATATCTCTTATTCATATTATCTTTTTTTTGTCACCACCATCAATATGTGTGTGTATGGGGGGTCTTTATTTTCATTTAAAAAAATGTATTTATTTATTTATTAGGTTCTAGGTTTTTGTAAAAACATAGAGATTTCATCCATAGTTATTTTCATTAATACAATTGATTTTAATGTGAAAATTTAACCCTCTTAAGTATCCTATAAGGGATGATAGGTAGTGTAATATTCTGTTACTTTCTTACAGTTACCAATTAACATGTTTTATAACTTTTATTTTGGTTGGGTATTTCGTTGGGATTATTTTAAGAGTTTTGAAGGTTTTTTTGTTCCCTTGGTGATATTCATGGTTGGAACATGTTTAGGAAAAACCATGTCATTTGGCATATGAAATCATGAGGCCAATCAGGGTCTACTAGAGGGGGCACATGGTTTTTCCAACTTATGTGGCACCATTCCATAATCAGAACCCCTAAGAAGAAGGGTTATTAATGTTTGGAATACATTAAAAGTAAACATGAATCCAAAACCTCACCACAAAAGAATCCTTGTTTATGGTGCATGATTATAGAAGATAATTAATCTAACAATCCGACCTCTACAGAAAACCATTCATGTATACTTTTAATATTCCAAATTTTTAATTAAAAATCTATAAGACCTCATTATATCCTCAAATCACCCCTAATATCATAATATCTCAACCCAATAGTTCCCTAGTGCTAAAGTGGAATCTTAATTTGGATTCTAGATTTCTTCGCATTCTCTTGAAGAATCAACTAAGGGCATGTTGTCTTTCAATATAATTTTATCCATTTCATGTTAAATCCTCATTAAATCTCTTTACTTCTCATCTTGTGGAAATTAAAGGGTATGTTTATTATTGATATAAGGATTTCTCTTGAGTATTTATTTGAATATGAGGAATATATGATCACGAGGATCCAATTTACTCTTCCTTGGTCTCAGTTTTCGAAATGAACTATGTCTACCTCCATTTTTGAGATAGGTGTTTCTATACAAAGGGATAACTCTATATATTTCCTATTATTCATTAAATTTATTTTGGTGTATCAACAAATAGAAATGATTTGTGATTTCAAGGATTCTATTGGGAATGGTTTATTTTTTAAAAGGGAATTTTATTTAAAAATTGTTATCAAATACCAAGTGTTTGTTAATTTTTTTGAATAGTGGATTTGATTTGAATGATGGGGCTCCAAGTACAGATAAAGATAATATTTTTATTGTTTTTTTATAATTTTTGACAATAGAATTTATAATAATTTTATACATATAAAGTAAATTTTTAAACCAAGGTTGAGTCAGGAATAGTCATTTCACTCATAGTGTTTGTAATGCAAATTGAAATTTTCTTTCACTTTAGTGTGTCTGATACCACTATAGGTTATTCCTGTTGTATCCACTATAATCCAAGACTGGGGACTCATTTTTTATATCTACTATGTATATCCTCTTTTTATATCCCAAATGGTTTGATTTTTCATAATTAATTTGATTATCACAAGATGTATTGTTCATTTATTTTTTATGTGACACATTCACATGATAGATCAATCATGGTTATTTTCAATATAGATTTCACATAACAGATACATCATGGTTATTTTAACACATTATTTAACATGATGGATTTTTCATGATTATTTTCTCAGAATATTTATCATGGTAGATTTTTTATGGTTATTTGATAACATACATAACTTATGAAGTATTGAGGGATTAAATTAATTATTCTCTTACTCTTTATCACTTATACTTGAAATATTATTGTTCTTGAAAATATGATAGGATTTTATGAAAAATTAAGTCATGTTTTCAAAATGTAAATGATATATGAAAATACCTTCTAAAATGTATTTATTTTAAGGCTATAACAACATATTTATTGAAAATAAACTCAGTATAGATTATGTGGTGGAATCATACTATTTAATGTGGTCATGACATAATCTTGCATTTGGATAGTTATAGTCACTGTTTTATAGGACCTATGTAAATTTAAGGTAATATTACAACATGTCATGTTCTATTTTTATCATTGTCTTCAATGTAGGAGGTTTTAAAGGTAAATTATGGTCACATGGATCATTATTGGTCTATCATTGTCATAATTTATTTTTTGGATATTTTGGGTTGGCTAATGTGGATCCTAGATGTATCTTTTTGTTATAATTTGGACACTAATTTGTATTTTTACATGTATATGAAACTGGATTCACTTATATTTTTAATCCTAACTAGAATGGAAGGTTGGCTTAGGTGGCTTGTATATTTTTTCATGGTTAGTGCATTACAAAATTTTATTGGAGGAATGCTTATCTTGAATTCTACTAACACTGCATTGTTGTGGTTAAATGTCTTGTGTAGATAGTAGTTAAAACCATTTAGATTCATGTATTATGTGCATGGGTGGGGTGGTAAGGTCATCTCACTTCTCTGTCTACACTCGACATACCATTGGTTGTGAGTAATTTTTTTACCATGTTTGAGACTTGGAGTTTGAGGTTATTTTAAGGACCATGATGGGGAGTTTATTTAAATAGATTTTTCATTTTAAATATATTTATATATTTATTGTAGAGATAATATTTAATTAATATTTAATTATTTTAGGTAATTGAAATTAATTCCTGAATATGGTCATATGAATTTGGAATTTTAAAAAAAAATTATTTTTTATTGTCTTCTGTAGTGAATCATGGCACAGAATTCACTAAGAAGCGTCAATGCATCTTCCTTCATGATATGGTACCCTAAGAATCTAAGGAGTGTCTTAAGAAGATTCATTGGGCCCTTAACCTCACAAATATTACTAAGGAATTTAAAATGTGGTTTTCCATGTACATTCTGGAGGGACAAGGAAGGATATGATGAGAAACTATTTTTTAGGTATGTTTCAATAGGATATTAACATGAATTTTTTTGGAGAGAATATTCAATCGATAGTTTTACATAAAGATATTACATGTAGTGATAACATAGGTTTTTATAAACTTAGAAAAAGAATATTGTACTGGTTTGGATTATTTATTGCATTTTGGAGACTTGGAGCATTTAGAAATAGAGCTAGTTACCAATGAGTACCTAAAGGCTTAGAGTATTTTGTTTGGATTATGTACTAATATTTGATCAATGTTGACTCTATTGTGCCTTATGGCCTTCTTGAGTGTATTTTTAAAAGTATCTTTTATTTATGATGACATAGCTTGAATGAATTATTTATGTGGATATTTAGTTGGTGAAATTATTAGCTAGGGTGTGTCGTCTGGCTAGAATATTAAGGAAAATTGTGTTCTGTTTTTTAGGACCAGTTTCAGGTGAATTGTTAGGATAAAAGTAGTTTTTATATAATTAATGTGGAAGGAATGGTCATACCAATCCTAATTATATATAGACTAAAAAAAATTGTAATTTTTTGGACTATAAAGCCATATATGGTGTTTATATAAAAGTATATCCCAAAGAATTATTGAATGATCTTCCCTAACCATGGGGTTTTTAGTTTCATATCGATGCTTCCAAGGTTGGTGGGTAAAAACTTTTTTTAAGGGGGATGTTCATGTGGCTATGATGAGATGGTTTTTTGTGTATTTTTGTATTCTAGATCAATCTAATTCCACACTACCTAGAATTAGAGGTACAATGTTTATTTCATCTTCTATGGTGCAATAATTTTTATCCCAGTGATGCACATTCATTAATATAACCAATTATAGTTGATGTGCTATTCTTACATTCCGAACATATTCCATTCATGTTGTATTTTTCTATATGTTTGGGAATGATCTCTGAACAAGGTTTCATGTGACCCATATGTTGGGTGATGGTGGTTCAAATATAGGTGGTGTGGTATTTTTTTCATGACATAGACATCTTTTAATTGATATGTGACATGGTTGAGATTACTATAATTAAGGCCCATATTGACATATATTTTTTTCAAGTTCATTTTTTATCTTTTGATGGGATCACTCATGTTTTTAGGGTTTCTGGGAACCTACATTATGAATGGTATGAACTATTGATCAATATGACAGTGAAATATAATTCCAATATTTATAGATTCTTGTTGATTTCTTTGACCCTTAAAATGATATATGCTTCATGTAGTGGTGTGTTCATAGCCCGAGGAATTTATGGATGATTTTTTATTTTAGCACCATATAGAAATGTTAAATTTACTATTAATGTACTCATTATTATTATTACCATTTCCAAAGCATCTATCATACTGGTACCTAATGAGCTAGTGTAACTTATTGTTTAACTAAAAGAAATAGATGATAAGGGAACTATTAATCTTAGCATGTCACCATAGGCTTCGCATATCCTCATATGTAAGAAGGAATTCATGTGTATTATAATTTTAATGGATTATTGAATGTTTTATTGAGTGAATATTATGTATATATATACTTTCCCTTAGATTGATTATATTCATGACTATATAGAGGATCACATTGGTTTTCAATGATTTACCATCATTCAGGGTACAACATGTTGAGATTATGACAAGGGGATATACATAAGATATTGTTCAGGAGATGGTATGGGATTTTGAAGTTTATAGTTGTGCCATTTACTGTCACTAATTTACTTACAGTAATTACATATTTGATGAACAAAATCATTCCTCAGTTCTTGGACAATTTTTTAATTTTTATGGATGATATTTTGGTGTATTACATATTAGAAGAGGATCATAAAAAAATATGGATATCATTTTTCAATCAATGAAGGAAAATCATCTATATGGTATACTATTAAAATGTTAGTTTCAGATATGGAAAGTAATATTTCTTTGGTATTTAATATATAATTAAGGAATCTCAGTGTATCTTGAAAAAATATAGTTCATTATGTCTAGGGAGTAGCTTAAAAATGTCATTGAGATCCAAAGATTCTTATTTTTCACTAGTTATTGTAGATAGTTTGTTCATGATTTCTCTGTGATCAATTATTTCATTAAATATTAAACTTATAAGGGTCAAAAGTTTTAATGTAATGAAAATTTTCATATATATTTTTAGGATCTAATTTTTTGGTTTACTTCACCACCGATTTTTATTTTTATGGAACTGAGTTACGGTAATGATATTTTTTTGATTCTTATGGTGTGTGATTGGGTTGTGTATTTATGTATAAGAAAGATGATGATGATTAATATGGATAATTTAGATTAATACCTCATGATAAGAAATACCCAACTCACAATGTTGATCTTATTTCATTTTTGCATGAAAATAAAATTTGGCAGCACTATCTCTTAAGGGAGAGGTTTATAGTGTATTATAATCAAAATTTCAAGTAATATATATTCACTCAGAGGGATATGACCTTTTGAGAGATATATAGTTTTGGAGTATCTTCTGAACTTTTATTTTTGATATTGAATACATTTCAAAGAAAGGTAATATGGTTTATAATGCATTGAGAGTAAAATTACTGACAAAATTCATGAAGGAATCAGTTGAGGAGTGGTATTTACTAATTTTTTTTCTAATATGAAATTACGGGTGTAAGAATTTTGTGAAAAAGTGTTCTTGGTATCTATGAAAGCTTAATAATCATTTCATGATAATGTTTAACTTGATCAAATGATAGACACTGATTTCCAATGCATAGGTAAAAGCATTTGTGGTGGGGGAGAGATCGGGTGATGGGTCTTCGTCTCCTAGTAGAGATTTTTTATTCTGTATCTAGTTGATTTTTATAATTTCATTATTTAATGAGTTGATAATAAGAAGAAACTCTTCATGGTGGTCCATACACCCTACAGATAATAGAATGTATCTCTAATTGAGACTTTATTATTGGTGCCCAGGGATGAGGTGGTCTATTGTAGATTTACTATCGAGATGTATAATTTTTCAGAAAATTAAGGTTGAAAACCGGAGACCTAACTGTTTTTCGAAACCTTTACCCATTACGTTGTATAAGTGGGATGATATTTCCAATGATCTTATCATTTTTTCCCACAGAATCATAGTGGTAAAAATATAATTTGGGTGATTATTTATCAACTTATGAAATCATACCTTTTCATTCCAATTAATGAGATGAATAAAGTGAAATACCTATAATACTTATACATCCAAAATATTATGAGACTTCATTGGGTTCTCTTTTTTATTTTTTCTGATAGGTAATATAAGTTCATTTCTATGTTATGGATATATATAAATAAAGTAATCTGTTCTTAATAGAAATTGGGTGTCACATATCATCTACATATGGATGGACACATTGAAAGATCTATCTGGGTTCATTAGGCTATTCTTCAGTCTTGTGTGCAATATTTTGGGTGATCTTGGGAAAAAAATTTCTCTAGTCAAATTTTACTATAATTTTTTGTCAATATTCGATAATTATGTATCAATTTTAAGTGCTATATGGGATCCCATGTAGATCTCTCATCTATTGGGTAGAGTTGGGAGAGTGATCCATGTATGGTCCGATATTCATTTTGGAGATGATAGAAATGGTACAGTTGATCTAGAAGATTTTGGTCATAGAAAAAATTCATCAAAAATATAATATGGATCATCATAATAAGCTGCTATATTTTAAGTTTGTTGGTTGGGTTTTTATCAGAGTTTCACATTTCTTGGGACATCGTCTCTTGGATATGTTGGGTATGCTGGAAACATTAAATGTTATACCGCTTAAGATCATGGAATGACTCGGAAATGGTGGAATATTTATTTGGAATACTATCTTCTTTTACATCGATTGAAAAAGTGTATCATGTTTTGTAGTAGAGGTATTATCGACTAGATCATTCCCTTGAGGATAAATGGGAAGTAGTTGATCCTGATGTCAATGCCACCATTATTGAGAAACTAGTTCATATTATGGATTTATATGATAAGGTAATACTCAATAAAATGTTTGATTTGTCCCAGGTTCTATGGTAGTGTAGATAGGAAAACCACAAGACATGGGTGTGTGAATTGTTGATAAGGAAGTAGTGGGCTTATTTATGAGTCTGAAAGCTTGTGGATGTTATTTGGATATTAAACCATTGAAGTGAGGATATTGTAACATTAAATTTCATTATAATAGGTACATATTGATCATTTTTATTTATTTTCTGCCACAGTGTCTTGAATTGGGAATATTTCAAGAGTTTTCATAAAATTTTGGAGCCTATAGGGATATATGTGGTTGGCGCATGTTTGGGTTAAACCATGCAGTTTAGCCAAGGAAATCATGTTTCCAAGAAATATCTACTGGAAGGGGGTACACTATCTGTGTGAACTATGTGACCATCAATATAAATAGTGAACCCCGTAGAAGAGGGGTTATATACTGTTGGTGCATAGTTAATCTAATTGTGTGTAAAAATCAATCACCCCAAGCCAAAAATTATTTTATGTCATACTGTTAAGGTACACTGTAACCCCAAATCGTGCGGTCTCCCGAGAAAACCATACACACCAACATTTAATTCTCCATTGATTTAATTAAAAACTCAAAGCCCCCGATTTATCTTTTAATGACCTATAATATCGTATTTTCTTGACCAAATATTTCCCCAGTTCTCAAGGTTTATGTTCATTTGGATTCTAGGAATATTTTATTCATTCTGGATTACACATATCAAGGTATGTGATTTTTTTATCAAGTTTTTTAATTTTCATCTTAGATCATCATTGGATCTCTTTCCCTCTCATATTTTAGAACCTAAATGATATATTTATTCTGAATATAATGGGGTTTACATTGGATTTATGTATTTATTAATTTAGGATCTTGAGGACCCAATCTATTCTTCCCCAATTTCACATCTCAAATAAAACTAGGCATATCCCTATTCTGAAGGTATGTGTTTCAACACAATGGGTTAATTAAAAGAATTTCATATTGTTCTGGTAAATTGATTTGGTTTATTCCTTTAATTGAATTGTTTTGTGATTTAAATTTTTAAATTGAGAAAGGATATGTTTTTATAGGGAATTTTTTTAACAAACATTTTTCACCCACCAAGTGTTTAATAAAATGATGGAATAGTGATTTTGATTTGAAAAATGGGGTATAATGAATGGGAGTTTTTTTTTGGAATTTTTTTTATAATTTTTAAACATGGATATTTAAATGTTTTTTTCAAAACATTGAATATTGGATAACCTTTTTTGGGTGAGGAATAGTCATGTAACTCATAGTCTATGTATGTCCACATCAGTGTTTCTTTCACATAATAGATTGGTCATGGTTATTCTTTAAAATTCCTTCAAATGTTAGATTGTTTATTGTTATTTTCTCAAATTCTTTCATGAGATAGATTTAACATGGTTATTTGTTTCAGGCCTACCTTATGGTGTTTTAATGGAATGTATTGATTATTCTCTCATTATTTATCACTTGTACATGAAATATTCCAGATCCCGAGAATATAAAGGGATTTTATAAAAACAATGAGAAGATTTAAAAAATATGGGAAATTATGAAAATTATTTTTGAAAATATATTCATTTTAATTATATAATTGAAACATTTTTGATATTATAATTTTTATGGATTATGTGGTGGAGTCTTATTGGGATTTGTGCACAAAATCTACTTTTTCCATTTAGTGGGTTTAAACCTTTTTTGTAGGAACTAGTTAAAGGGAAGGGAATCTTGTAGAATTTTAGCTAATATTTTCATTTTTTCCTCTATAGTAGGATGGTTTGAGGGTAAAGGTTGTTCATATGGAGATGCGTTGGTGTAGTCTTTTGATACCTTCTGATTATGATATTTTATATCAGATTGTATGGATCATTTATATATCATTTTCTTCCTTGTTTTACTCTAGTTTATCCTTGTTTTCTTATATATTATGCTTTTTCTCTTCTGTTGTTGCACCTAACAACCAGGGTCGGCTGACTTGGGTGAATTTTCTTAAGATTTAGGGGCTTGATACATGTTTTAATAATATGTAATTAGAGCTAATACTAGTTCAACATGGATGATTGATTGGTGGAAGGATATCTAATTAAAAAAAATTTGAAATTGTATTTTTTATGAATCTAATGGTTATACAACATACAAAATCATTTCTCATCATGTTATTCAAATTCATAAATCTAAATATAAATCAAGACATCTGTATATGGTTTATCATTGATAGAGATATGATGTGATGGAAAATGAACTTCAATGGGTATGACTACCTCTTTCTAGTCTATAAATGAGTACAAGGTTCTTTTTGTGGTGCTACATGTAATCTTTAAATTATTACACTAAGTATATAGGAGTTTATGTATCCAAGACTTCTTTTATTTTGGAACTATTGTCTAATAGACAAGTGATAGAGTTTTTTAAGGGGTATATCAATCCATTTTCCACTTAATGATATTTTGATGAATGTTTAGATTGAGTATTTTACTCTTTGTATGACCTCATCAATTCCAATGAACAAAATTTTGTGTTATTTTCAATAAATATAATGACAAGGAATCTAGGTCTGGTAATGATATTAGAATTAATGACATTAATGACAATTTTCATTATGAATAACATTGAGGATATTTAATTGGCCCATTTGGAGAAGAAATCACCAATAGTAAAAATGAACTTAAAATACCTAGTCGTTACTGGAATGTATAAACCAATGCCATAAATCACCAATATGAAAAATAGATGATTGTTTTATGTAGTGTGCAATACCTATATGGTTTGATGAAAAAATATAATTTGTATTTGAAATTAAAGGAATTTATTTATGAATTCTATGTAGTCATGCATCATTAATGGCTAGAAGTGTCCAAAAATCCTATTTTGATAGCTGAGTTTTGTTAATGACTAGTTGGAACTGCATGTGCCATGATGGACGTCTTATATAATAGTTAGAGTCTCGCTTACTCTAGTGAACCTTAGGAGGAATCCATCAATGAATTTTTTTAATGGATGTTTTAGGAATTTAGAATTTCATAATCATTGAAATTTTATAACAACTAATAGATCTAATCTATTTATGATCTATAATATTGGATAGTTTTATTTTAAATTTATTGTAATACTAGAGAGATAAATTAAATTGTGACATCATCCTTTAAATAAAAAAGACTCTTTGGTCTGAGGTGGAATTAATTTCATTAATTTGTTGTGTATTATTACTGATAAACAAAGGAACCACCCTATGCTGTGTTATATTAATTTCCATCACATCCACATTTAGAACTACCATGGTAATATATGTAATGACTAGTTTATCCTCTTAAGAGTTCTATAAACATAGAATGTGAAATAGGGTTGGAGATGAGGGGAATTCATCCCTCAACCATTTAACATAATCTGGAAAGGGAACCAACTCTTCCTTATTGATGAATTAGTCACTATTTATGTGTTAATGTTTTCCTTAATTTCCAACTCACATGAAAATCTTCCAATGTGGTATTTAATGTAAAATTTTCCACATACATTGAACTCTATCTCATGTTATCTTTTATCAACACAATGTTTATACTAAATCTGAGTTGAATTAATGTATTATTTAATGGATTAAAACTTTTATAATCATTTCCTACACATGTAATGCTCCCAAAATATTACATTCACCAACTTTATAACAAGATATGGGATTTATGTGTCTCAAACTATATAATGGTTCATATGAGTCAATCTAAATATATCATTTCAAATCATTGTTGCATAATAATTCAACCAGTCATAAATATTGATTACAACCACCCTTAATGTTTTTTCAAGAAACCTATTAAAATAGACTCTTGTGTCCATATTTTCCTTTCATATTGGCCAAAAAACAAGGGATGATTGGTTATAATGATTTTGAAATAAAAATTCGTGTAATATTGAAACCTCAAATAAATAATAGAGGTAAAATTTGGATCTTAATCATTTTCAATCAATACTAGTTCCACATAGAACATAAACACTTCCTTGAGATATATATTGGAACATTTTTCTTTGATAATAATCCTGAATAGTGATGATGTGAGTAGTATTTTAAAGTCAATCCCTCACTAACCAAATGAAGATAATTAAATTATTTTTATTTAGAATATCCTTGAAAAAGTATAATGTGATGTTTTCCAAATACATGTTGTTATGGGAAATGGTTTTTCCATCTACATGGATTTTTGAGGCCCTACATTAACTTTTTGGTATACCATAATCTTTCTGGTGTAGAAAATTGTAGATACCCAAATCTTGACGTCCATGGAAATTACATTACTTTTCCAGAATATTTAATACATAACAAACACAAACACACAAGGACCATTATAGTTTAGTGTCTTTGGAAACTCGGAATTTAATCTTCTAATCATGGTGAAAGATAATCAATGTCTCCCATAAAGATCTTCCCCTTTTGTTTTATTACCTAAAACCTTTATTTATATCCTGGGGAAAAGAAAACATAAAAAGGGTGAGCTCAAATGCTCAGTAAGGGTAAGAAAAGAGAACACAAAACAATCCATAATCATTTGAATGCAGAAGCTTGATCATAAAATCTAAACATCAAAATCATGAGCAAAGACATAAGTCTTGGAAGTACGTAAGGCATATATCATAAAGTAACATCAATCTTAATAAAATAGCATGGTAATAAATCATGTAATTGTGGAAACCATTCAACACTTGTTATTATTTATATAGTAGCCAAGGCATTGCTTCCAAGACCATTTTAGTGGACAAAGTCCCTTTCTGAATCGAGTTCACTCCTCGTTCTAGTCATGTATCACTGAACCGAATTAACTTACCATTCCATCCATTTCTATCTCATGAGATATAAATCTTTACCCAATGCATTGGAGGGAGATATAGTTCCCAGACATCTCATAATGAAATCATTCTTTCGTGTGCCACAATATAAACATAAATCATTCATGATAACCCAAGAATAAAATGGGTTTCATAACCATCATCCCATCATAACATAATCCAAATAAAAAATGGATATAATTTGATCATAAGAAAAGTAAAACCATGTAAATCATAGAGACATTATACTTGAAACATACAAATATGAAATAATTTCATCTTAGATGTAAAATAGTTTTGACAAAACACTTGAAATGAATTCTTGAGGAAAATATCCTTTCTTTTTCTGAATCATTTTCTTTTCACAAAATGCCATTCAATTTTAAAAGAAAAGGATTATGTTGAAAATAATCATGAAATCTTGTACAGGAAGCTTCATAGAATTAAGGCTTTATGAAATCGTAAGAATCCGTTCATGCCGTATAAGTTAAAAAAACATTCTCCTCATAATTTTGTCGGAAAAGTCAAAAGTAACTCATATGGTAAAAAAAAGAAAGATTCCGTCCAAACGATGTGGTAAAACATAAAAAAGGGAAAAATGTATTTAAACATACATGGAAGAAAATTAACCATTTTATGAAAATATTTTGAGAACATATGGACATTGATAATAAACATAACCCCAGTAAATACTTACTAATAAACAATCTCGTATAAGAATGAGATTGGAATAATTATCCCTTAACTTAGGTCCGATATGCTTCGTACGTATCTGAACCTCCTAAATAATCATTTTAATAATGTCATTGACATATTAATGAATCATATTCATTGTTATGATGTAATAAATGGTTCACTTATGACTTTATATTACCTATTCTTTTGTAAATTCCATGTTAAAGCAGCATTTTGAGTAAAATCATTTTATTTATCGTATGTGTTTGGACTTGTTGTTCATGATATTATTACATATATACTGATTTACTTAATTACAGAATGTAAAACATGATTTATATATAATATATATTCATATATATATGATAGATCGAAAAATGGAATGAAATACACCGTTCATGGAGACGGTAGGTCGTACGTACCCATGAACGTTGTTTTCGTTTCCTTATTGAATTGAATGGAATTAAGTAGATGACATACATATATATACATAAATACAGTGTTATTATGTCATATATTTCACAATTACTTATTTTATATACTTTATAATCATTCATGAATGGTTAACATGGAGAATGAATCTCATCGTGTCGTGGAGACGGTTGTCCGTACGTACGCACGAGCAATGATACCATTCCCATGATCGTGGAGTTGTATTGAAGTGTATATAAAATATTTCAGAATCAATATCACATTACAATAATCATATATAGTTATCTATTTACACCATTATACCCATCCATGTAAGGTGGTGGTCGAAAACATATTACACCACGGCGTGGAGACGGTATTCCGTACGTACGCACGTGCGGTGATTTCGTTTTCCATAGGATGGATAGAAGGTGAAATAGGGTTGTTTCATCTTTATAAGAACATATAATTATACAATTAATACTGATGTTATTACTTTTTAATGAGAAAACTAAAGTAGAATAAGTTGAAGAAGAAAGAAACTTGAGAGAATCGGAAGATGAGATTACCTCTTCTTCAATGCACCTCCTTTAAACATTCTTTTAAAGAAGTAGAGTTAGTCTTTTGAGAAGACCAGAACCTCCAGAATGTTTCTAGGGAAGTGGATAAGAGTAATGGGAAGGGTTTGGCCGAGATTCAAGGCTAAAATGGGTGTGAAGAGAATAGGGAAGGGGTGCCCTTTTTTTGAAGGAGGAGAGGGGCATCTTTGGTAAAACTTGAAATATTATTTTATAATAAAGTCATATTCGGTTTTTAATAGCTAAATTTTGATTTATTTCTAAGATAAGGTGGGTATGGGTCGAAATCCCCTAAACCAATATATTTTAGACAGGTTTGGGTCATTATATTAACCTTATATGTAAGTTTTAACTCTTAGTTAATTAGATTGACATTTACCATGTCACTTTGTATTTTTATAATATATAGTTAATAAACGTACCATATACATCCAAGAGACCCACATGTGGTCCATTAATGATACAGATATCATGATATAAGTATCTTGGCTGAACCATAGATTTTTAGGAATATAATAACAATTAATAATATAATATTTGTTTTAAAAACTGTTTTATGTCAATTTAGACACTATGTGGTAATTTATTTTTGTGAAAATCATAACAGCATGATTAGTTAGAAAAAAGTTAATTACATAAATGTTGGGCAAAAATCTCTCAAGGTATCATTGAAGCATTTTTGAGGTGATTGTGTTTGTTGGCAAAGCAGACATCTATGTTGTGTTTGTTGACAAAGCAATCCATGGAGAATTGTCGAGTTCCCGAGAATTTGTTGACATTCCATGTTGACGAAGAACTATGACAAAGGAAAGGACGATCTGGAGGCGGTACAATAGAGCAGTACAAGGTGGCGCCATTTCCCAGTGTTTTCCAAATTTATGGGCCTGAAAATCTCCAATGGAAAATGGAGTGATATGTTTTTGGCAAAAGTTGAGGAGAGAGAAATGAAAGAGGTGCGCAGAAAAAGTAAGCGTGGCGCGCAAAATTAGCAGGTTGCGCCAAATCTTGAAGTATGGCGCGCAAAACAGCGGGTTGCGTGAAATTGTATTTCGCGCAAAAGATGTTTCAAGGCCAAAAGCTTGAAAATCGGTAAAGGCATGAGGCACGCGAAATTTTGGAGACGTGCGCGAAAAATTGAAGTGGCGCGCGAAATAGCGGATGAAGTATTTCGCGCAAAAGATGTTTCGAGGTCCGAAGCTCGGAAAATGGAAAAGGCATGAGGTGCGCGAAATTATGGAGCAGTGCGCGGAAAATGGTTGTGCGCGGAAGATTTAGATTTCGCGATCAAAGCGGATTACGCGCTCAAGGAGGGTTTTTTGCGCGGGGTCGATTTTGCCTATAAATATGAAGTGACCCTCCTCCATTCAGTAGAGTTCAAGACATAGAAAATACCCGAGCTCTGGTGCGGGAAATTGAAGTTAGAAAGGGTGTTGCGCGTAAACTTAAAGATTGCGCGTAAAGTCAGATTGCGTGAAAATCAAAGCCTGCGCAGAAAGTTGGTGATTGGCGCGTAAAAGGAAGATTGCGCGAAAAGTAGATTTCGCGCAAAAGTAGTGAATTGCGCGCAAGGCAGTTTCTAGGCTGCGCGTAATATTTGGAGGTTGCGTGAAAAATGAATTTCGCGCAAATCATAGAAATTGCGCGCAAGACACCGTAAGGGTTGCGCGTAAAAATTGAGGTTGCCCGGTACATCCGGTGCAAAGTGAGATTCATCTGCGGGTGAAAGTTGGACTTCAACAGAGCATCTACATACAGAGGAAGATGCATTCCTTCATGAAAATGAAGAGACCTACAGGTATATAAACTGTGAGTGAATCCCTTCTGGAGCAGTGAGCTTAGGAAGAGGAGAAGGTGATCCTCTCCACCGGCAGTGAGCCAGAGAGAGAGAAATAGGGAGTTACCCTTGGGAAAGCAGTGAGCTGACCCTAAACATTGTATAGGCAGTGAGCCTGGGCATAGAAGTGATCTAGCCTGAACATTGTAATCCACAGCTAGTGAAGTCTAGTGGAATTTGGTACGAACCGGCAACTTGTCGGCGTATGCTCCTTGGACGTAGCCCTTAGCGGTGAACCAAGTAAAAATCTCTGTGTCTGCCTGCTTACTTTCCTGCATTGCATTCAAAGCATCATCATCAGGTAAAGGAGACAAGTGATCATAGTAACCACATAAGTGAAAAAAAGTGACCCTTACAACAAAGAGGTCAAGATCCAGTGGGGCAGGAAGAACTTGAAAAATAATATCCATACCCTGATTCACCCCCCTCTCAGGGTATATAGGCCTCTATTGGCCCTAACAATTGGTATCAGAGGGAAGGTTGCTGTTATCAGATTTGTTTGCTCCAACATGGTGTAGTCGATCTATGTGGATAAAGAATCAGTCTTCTCTTATCTCAATCTACCATGGAAAAGGGAAAAACATCCAAGAATAAGCAGAAGTCAGGTGGTACTCCTCAGTGTGGGAGTGTATATGGAAAATGTGCGATTCAACTAAAGGAATCAAACAGCTTGCTGAAGGAAGGCTTGGATGAATCAGAAAGGGAAAAGATTGATTCACTCAATCATGATGTTGGAATGAGTAAAGTACATGAGCATCATAGTGAAACTGAAACAGAAGAAGAAATTGAAGGAATAATAGATATGCGAGCTGAGTTGGAGGCTTCTCTTGAAGAGATAGATGTTTGGAGAGCCAAAACCAAGAATTCTAACAAAGTTGTTCGCGATGCCAAACTCTATATGCAGCAGCAGGAAGAAGAGAAGTCTGAGTTGATAAATAAAATTGAGAAACTGAAGTTATCAGCACCAGAGAACTCAGAATCAGTTAGTGAGTATAAGCTTAAGATTGAAGAACAGAAAAGGGAGATCGATGGCTTGAATAGAAAAGTGAAAGATCAACTCAAAATCATCGATGAACCGAATATTCCAAGGGACGTTGGAAACACTGAAGAAGCCAAATCTAAAGATATCCGGATCAAGGGATTGGAGATTGAGGTCAACAAGCTAAAATGCTTAAATCAAAGGCTTATTGATATAGTTACTGACTTAACAGAGAAGAATGATTCACGTACTGAAGAGCTGCAGAAGATGGCCAGAATGAAAGGAAAACAAAAGGCTGGTGATTATGAAGAGATTCAAATGTCAGACGAAGCACAGAATCTTAAAGCCAGAAATAATGATCTAGCAGCACAGTTGTCTACAGAAGTTCAGAAAAATCAAAGGCTACAACAAGAGAATGCATGTTGCTCTGACTCTTTCGCTCAAGAAAAAGTGAAGGTAAAGGAGAAAAATGACATGGTTGACAAGCTGAAGCATGAACTGGAAGATGAGGTAAGTAGAGGGAAGCTTCTCAAGGAAAAACATGATGTCCAACTTGAATCAAGGGATATGATGATTCAAAAGTTGGTAGAAGAGCTTGAATCAGTCAAGCAGGAAATAGAGAAGTCTAAATCCAAAGATAAGCCCAAGTTGAAGGATGCACTGCACTTTCTATTTGATCATCCTTCGACAAGTGATGATAAAATGAAGAACAGATATGCTGTTTCTGAAGAGAAACAACATAATATTTTCTCAGCTGAAAGACCAGCAAGTTTTGGAAATGCTGGTATTGGATATGATAATTCCACTCCTATGGATGATAAGAAAAATACAGTGAAAATTTACAAAGGTAAGAAAAATCATGTAGGTGCTGGAGATAGGCCTATGAGGATAGTTTCAAGGAGTTATGATGTGTGCTATTTCTGCGGAGTTCATGGCCACACATCAAGCTTCTGTACAGAGGCTCTGGAGTACATTTCAGGCTGTGAAAAGAGAGACATTAATAAATCTGAGAACAGGAAGAAGCATCATGAGAAATTAGAAAGAAGAGCTTCTCAGAGGAAAGCATATATTTGATGCTATTACTGCGGAAGAATGGGACACACTATGAGCATGTGTCAGGAAGCTCAGGAGAACAATATCAGAGGAATAACTCAAGGTGCATCAATATCTTAGCAGAGAGATGATAAAATGAGGTATGCCTTTGAGGGAAAATGTTTTATATGTTCTCACTATGGGCACATGGTGAGACATTGCAGTATGAAGAATGCAGGAAAGGGAAAGGAACAAGAAAAGAGATCTCCACCACAGGAAGTGTACAAGAAAGAAGCCTGTACTGGGAGACAAAGTGGTAAGGAGAAGAATAGGCTTCGAGCCTCAGGGAAATCACATGGAGCTGAACGAAAGGTGTATCAGTCACCTCCTATGTCATACTCACAACAGCTCTCAAGGAGAGAATGTGAGAAAACCTGGAAGATTAAGAGGAGATCTACTCCAGTGGTGATAAAGAAGAATGGACGTTCAATGGAGGACCCACCACCAATGAAAAATAGGGTGGTGACCCATAAATCTGATAAAAGGCAGATAAGAAAAGAATGCATCGAAAAATCCACATGTCGTGTTTCTCAGCGAGAAGTGAAGGAAATAGGAAGACCCCTAAGATGGGAGAAGAAGAAATGGAAGATGCCAAATAGAGAGGTTTCTACGCAGAGAAATAATCAAGGAAAGTGGAATTTTGGTAGAACCTCAAAGAAGGAAATGTGTACCAGCGGGCTTATACCCCAAACGGTGAGAAAGGCTGAGCCTACCAAATCTACATATCAGAAAAAGGCTCATACTGTAGGCAATGAATGCCTAGTCATATGGCCAGAACAATTGAGGTTGGCTAGGCAGTTGGAGGAAGCAAGAATGGAGTGTGATGCTCTCCAAGAAAGAATCAAAGGATTGACCCATCAGGATCAACCACAATCCTCATCTTGAGGAGTCCAGAAGAACCCCTCTCCCTATATATTTAAATGCTATTAACTGATGATTCATGTGTTTCAGGTTTTAGGGAGATACGATTCATGAGGTAGTGGCATTTAAGGATGCGAAGTGGAGAAGTGATTTGCTCTAGAATTTCAATTGATTCAAATCAGGTACTAGAGTAGATGAAGAAAGGGAGCAACAGAGCACAATTGGAAGTGATTGTGTTATTAACTTTATCTCTTGTTTCCTATACCGAGTTTCAACTCCGTAGGCTTAGGGATTTTGTTAATGGCTCAAATTTGAGTGGAAGATGAGAAAAAATGATGCAGGAGGAAAAGACGTGTTATGGGTCTAAACTATTGGGCCTAACAACTGGAAGAGTTGCATAACACAGGGGGAGCATTCTATATCCAAATCAGATTCAAGAGCCATCAATGCAATAATTGGATGACTCGGCTCAGGTGTTTCCTATTGAGGGAAGAAAGACACACAGGGAGAAGCAGCAATAACAATGCATTTCATTCTTATCTATTTGATCTAAAAATATGGTATCAGCTGACTGTTTTTAGGATACCAAGAAGCTACAAGAGAAAATCAAAGGCGTGTCAAAAAAAATTTGAGAAACCTAGCTGAAAGAAATGAAGCCACTGAAAAATGAGTCTGTGAACAGATTCCTGATGGAAGTATTGAGGAAGAAAGCAACATAGGGAGATCAGAAGTGGATTATGCTGATTCAGAAGAAGACACCAATGATGAACATGAAAGTGTCTAGTTTGTGAGTACAAGGAAGTAAAAATCCTCATCTGCACAACAGTCAAAGAGTTGAGCTGAAATTGACATGCAGAATATCATTGGTGATTAGTTAGCTCTAGCTTAGACAAGGAGAATGAAATCACTGCAGAAAACATCTTTTATATCTCAGGTTGAGCCGAAATGCTTTACTGATGCAACTGAAGATGAAAACTGGGATTATACCATGGATGAAGAGATAGATCAGACTTGAGAAGAATCAGACGTGGGAGATTGTTTCGAGGCTAGATGATAAAAATGTCATCAAGAAAAAATGGGTCTATCAAGACAAGATGAATGAATGTGGCATGATGATTCGGAACAAAGCACGACTGATGTGCAAAGGAGACTTCCAGATAAAGAGTAATCAAAGGATGATGAGGATGGCAAGGCAGTTAATATCACAGAATACAGGCAAATCATTGGAAGTCTGTTGTACTTAAACGCAACTAGGCCTGATATTGTTTTCGCCACATGCCAAGCAGCGAGGTATTAGAGTAATCCCAAGGAAAGTCACATGCTTGCAGTGAAAAGAATACTTCGGTATATCAAGGGCACGGTGTACTTCGGCTTGACATACAACGACAAATCTCAGACAGAGTTATTGGGATATACTGATGCAGACTGGGCCGGTTCAACATATGATAGAAAATCAACGTCAGGTGGTGCATTCTATCTTGGTGGATTGTGTATTTCATGGCTAAGCAAGAAACAAGATTTAATTTCATTGAGCACCGCAGAAGCTGAGTATATTGTGGCCACTCAAACATGCACACAATTATTGTGGATGAAGCAGAAGCTTGATGATATGGGAGTTGAAGTGAAGTCTCCGATCGGAATCCAGTGTGACAACTCAAGTGCTATAAATCTTAGCAAAAATCCCGTTCATCATTCAAGGACAAAGCACATTGAGATTAAGTATCATTTTATCAAGGAGAAGGTTGAGCAGGGAATCGTGAAATTGGAGTATGTGCCTACAGAGCTATAGGTTGCAGACATTCTTACAAAGGCCTTACCCAAGGGAGATTTTGAGAGGCATCGACGGGCTCTGGGAGTTCAGTCGATTCCCCGCACTTGAAATAGTGTGGATACTACAAAGGCGTGTCCTTTGGGTTCGTTGACAAAGGGGGAGAAAAGTGTTTGATAATGGAGGCGAAAATAGTGGTTGTTCAAGGGGGAGACAGTGCGAAGATTTGATAAATATTTTTTTTGATACGGGGAGAAGCTGACAGGTAGAGCAGCCAGAAAGGGGGGAGTAATGAGAAAGGGGGAGATTACTAAATCTGACGATGCTAGAAGTGATCGATCAAATCATAGAAATCACGACAGCTGAGGATCGTGATAAAAGCAGAACATTGGTATTGGAATGGTGTGAGACGGTGTCCAGCTATCAAAAATTGGTATCAACTTAAGAATTCACCAATTGGTATCAGTGTGGTTCAACAACTGGTTTTATTTTAAGAATTGGTATCAGGGTGGAATCGACAATTGGGGTCTGAGATGAAGTGATTCATTGATGAACTTTTCATACTACTCTTGTTTCTCACGCCGAGCATTTCTCATGTGGGCTTAGAGTACGTGTTAAGTGAATCCTTGAACTCTATCATAATCACAAGAGGCGAATGGTGGTAGCAGCTGGAAGAAGACTCAGTGAGGTATCAACGTGCAGAAAATAATTCTGAGCAAATTTGTGAAGAGTTGTCAACAAACCCAAAGGGGGAGATTGTTGGGAAAAAATCTATCAAGGTATCATTGGAGCATTTTTGAGGTGATTGTGTTTGTTGGCAAAGCAGACATCTATGTTGTGTTTTTTGACAAAGCAATCCATGGAGAATTGTCGAGTTCCCGAGAATTTTTTGACATTCCATGTTGACAAAGAACTATGACAGAGGAAAGGACGATCTGGAGGCGGTACAAAAGAGCAGTACAAGGTGGCGCCGTTTCCCAGTGTTTTCCAAATTTATGGGCCTGAAAATCGCCAATGGAAAATGGAGTGATATGTTTTTGGCAAAAGTTAAGGAGAGAGAAATGAAAGAGGTGCGCAGAAAAATTAAGCGTGGCGCGCAAAATTAGCGGGTTGCGCGAAATCTTGATGTATGGCGCGCAAAACAGTGGGTTGCGCGAAATTGAATTTCGCGCAAAAGATGTTTCAAGGCCGAAAGCTTGAAAATCGGTAAAGGCATGAGGCGCGCGAAATTTTGGAGACGTGCACGAAAAATTGAAGTGGCGCGTGAAATAGAGGATGAAGTATTTCGCGCAAAAGATGTTTCGTGGTCTGAAGCTCGGAAAATGGCAAAGGCATGAGGTGCGCAAAATTATGGAGCAGTGCACGAGAAATGGTTGTGCGCGGAAGATTTGGATTTCGCGATCAAAGCGGATTACGCGCTCAAGGAGGGTTTTTCGCGCGTGGTCGATTTTGCCTATAAATATGAAGTGACCCTCCTCCATTCAGTAGAGTTCAAGACATAGAAATTACCCGAGCTTTGGTGCGCGAAATTGAAGATAGAAAGGGTGTTGTGCGTAAACTTAAAGTTTGCGCGTAAAGTCAGATTGCGAGAAAAGAAAAGCCTACGCAGAAAGTTGGTGATTGGCGCGTAAAAGGAAGATTGTGTGAAAATTAGATTTCGCGCAAATGTAGTGAATTGCGCGCAAGGCAGTTTCTAGGCTGCGCGTAATATTTGGAGGTTGCGCGAAAAAGGAATTTCGCGCAAATCATAGAAATTGCGCGCAAGACACCGTAAGGGTTGCGCGTAAAAATTGAGGTTGCCCGGTACATCCGGTGCAAAGTGAGATTCATCTGCGGGTGAAAGTTGGACTTCAACAGAGCATCTACATACAGAGGAAGATGCATTCCTTCCTGAAAATGAAGAGACCTACAGGTATATAAACTGTGAGTGAATCCCTTCTGGAGCAGTGAGCTTAGGAAGAGGAGAAGGTGATCCTCTCCACCGGCAGTGAGCCAGAGAGAGAGAAATAGGGAGTTACCCTTGGGAAAGCAGTGAGCTGACCCTAAACATTGTATAGGCAGTGAGCCTGGGCATAGAAGTGATCTAGCCCGAACATTGTAATCCACAGCTAGTGAAGTCTAGTGGAATTTGGTACGAACCGGAAACTTGTCGGCGTATGCTCCTTGGACGTAGCCCTTAGCGGTGAACCAAGTAAAAATATTTGTTTCTGCCTGCTTACTTTCCTGCATTGCATTCAAAGCATCATCATCAGGTAAAGGAGACATGTGATCATAGTAACCACATAAGTGCAAACAAAGTGACCCTTGCAACAAAGAGGTCAAGATCCAGTGGGGCAGGAAGAACTTGAAAAAGAATATCCATACCCTGATTCACCCCCCCCCCCTCTCAGGGTATATAGGCCCCTATTGGCCCTAACAATAAATAATATCATGTCATATTAACCTTGAAATTTGGTTTAATTCATAAAAAGTCTGAAATTACATTTATTTGGGTATTTATAATATCAATTATGTTAATATTTCATTAATAAGATAATTACTCAATCATCATTGTGTCATAAATAAAATAAATTATTTAATGTCTAAAAATTATAAATAATATACCATTATTTAGTAAATATTTTTAGATTTCTAATGAATATTTATAGTCTAATTTATCTTATTTATAACCCTATATTAAAAATTATTTAGTTATTAAACATTGATTTTAACTTTTTCAACCCTTCTTTAAATAAATTAATAATAAATGTCCTCATCTAATCCAAGTGGACCTAAATGGTCATATTTTATTCCTAAGGTTGTTTCTGGTCGAATTACACTTATCCAACAGAATTAGTACATGTGTTAGGGTAATAATAATATCATTGTTACCCTTAATTACCCTATTTACTTTTAACCGTGGTAAATAAAAGTAAAAAGTTATTATTTACAAAAAAATTATTTTTATCTTATTGAACCACATTTTAGTCCTTGATATTAACCGTGTCTCTAGGATTCTCGAAATTCCACTCACAGAAGTGGTAAAATTATGTTTTATGTGAATTTCCAAATTTTCCTAGGAGGTGGGTAAAAGATGGTGAAAAGTTCAATAAAAAGTATATATCCCTAAAATTATTATAAAATGACCCCAATGAATTACATTGAACTTATATAGGTATAATGTATCAATTTTTACCTAAAATAAATTTAAATAAAATAAATAATTATTTAAATAAAAAGTAGGCTTTTAAATAGTAACCCAGTGTTTTCACTATTCATCAAAAATTGACTGTTTTCAGAAAAATACCAAAATTTCACCCTAGTCTAATTTCAATATTCCGAATTCAAAAATAAAGTCCATTTTGAAAAATAAAATTTCAAAAAGTGGGTATTACTATTCATAGCGACTAGATTATATAACATATCATTGTTTTGTGAAACTCGGTGTTGCGGACAACATACACTATCGTGGAAGGTCGCGATTGCGTGTAATGCAAACCATGTTTGGGATGTGTGTAGTGCAAGCTCCTTTTGGCGTAGCGTACAACACAAGACATCGATGAAATTAAAAAGAAAATTTTTCATTAAATCTTGTGGTGTTATATTCTACCCCCCCTTAAAAAGTATTTCGCCCTCGAAATTCGTCGGGGTTATAAATGGTTTACTATTCAAAATTTTATTTAATAGAAACCCACATCATAAAAAAAATACCAAAACTTCTCTTTAAAAACTAAATTATGAAACGTAACAGTTACCCAAATTAACTAATCACTAGGTTTCCACATAAGAGAGCATAGGTGAAAATATGGATATGGAAGAGAAATCTAACCGTCATGTTCTGATGGAGAGTGGTAGAGAACATGGCTATGAAAAAGCCAATAATCACAAAGCCAAAAATTTGTGAGGATTTAGGGTACCATCAGATTCATCGGATATAAGGGAACTAGGAAAACATTTTTGGTTTTCAAGATTATTTCCCTAAATTTGATGAATTTGAATTAAATAAATACTTAGTTTATTTTGGTAAAATCACACCGTTGTTCGTGCCTTGAACAATTTCCACTTCATCTCTTTAAGAAATGAAGTTGAATTTGTCTTTCACGAAGTTTTAGCAGATCATGCGATAGAATGATAGGTCATTCCATCTGTCTCAAACATAAGTTAGAAAAAGTTATATACATAAGTCCATCTATGGTGAGATTAATCATATATGGTTCCAAAATGGACTTATACTTCATCTATCATCTTTCATAATAAAATAAAACAAGTTTCTTCGAACCAGAGACTTCCTTTAGGCCAGTGGTAGGAAATAAAGTCTTGTCGCACTTCGGTTGTGGGTTTGATTCACACATCCTAGTCCGACGGGATGGGTTGTCGCCCATCCTGCAGGTCGTACTTTTTTCTAAAAATACATTATTATAACTTTCCATCAATAATATCGAAAAAGTTCTATCCTTAAACAATACTAACTTATGTCCAACATAATCCATTCTAATCTTTAAGCTTATCCAAAATACTACTGTCCAATCTCATATTTTAGTGAAAAGGATTACGAGGGAGTTCATATAACAAGCATGCTAATACCATCGTTGATCCCCATATATCATAAGATATGTCTTGTTGGTCACATTCCAAAAATTCTAAGGCCTTAATCAAGTATTCTCTTGAAAAATGAATACCCATTGAACCTTAGTGAAAACATGAGTGCTGTCAAAAGTTAACTCTTTCCACATACCAAAATCCAAAATTTCTATATACTCAAACCATGATATCACTTAGACCTTATAACAATCATGAGCTCATGAATACTATCAAACATATTATTTCCTCCTTATCCATTCATCTTGTGCATATCATCTTCTTTCCAAAAATATTTGAATAATCATTCATGGTTACCAGTACCATTCAACATATACCTTCAAATACATTAGGAAAAACAATAGTGTAACAATCCTTAGATGTTTCTTTATTCCATAGTACCATTAAATTATATATACAACATAACTCGTGATAAACATACAATCATTCCACTACCTTCTTAAACCATTGACCAAGCTTTAACACTTCTTTCATCTGATATATCATTTGTAGTCTCCTCATCATCATCCACATAAATACTACCCATATGACTATGATGATTCTGTTCATGAGATTTTCCCTTAGGGCATTAGTTTGCATAATTCCCATACATTCCACATTTAAAACATCTAATCATTGTTGATCTCATAGCAATACCGTTATCCTTATCCACAGTGTTAACTGAACCTTTTCCTTTGCACTTACTAGATTTGTGTCCTTCTTTTTCGCACCCAAATCATCTTCCAGTTCCTTTGAAAACTTCTCCTTTATGCATCTTCCCGCATGATTTACAGGAATGAAATTGAACTTTCCTTCCTCTATGAACATCATGAAACTTCATCTTTCTCTTATTATCTAAGTTAGGAAACTTACCAAAGTTGAGATTATTGATCATATTATGAGATTTATGATTAGGCATAATAACGATATGTGGACCTCCAGATCCAATTTTATTCGGTTGATCATGAAGAATATCATTCCATTGTCCATCATATCCTCCATTATCGTGAATCTTTTCGTTCCCAGCCATTTTCTAAAACCCAAAAAAATAATGTGAGAGGCAAAAATCAAAGTCAAGGGGGATTACCTTCAATATCTAACATCTTAGGTTAAATTCTAATATTGTCACAATAATTCTAGGAATATAACCTATACTTATACTTAACCTTAGGGACATCCCTAGACATACCTTAGAAATATCTCTAGGGATCTCACTAAATTTCTCGCATCCATGTTTCCAAAGGTTGACTAATCCTTTCATATTATACCAACTATAGAGACCCAAATATTGACGTACATGGACATTACATTACTTTTATGGAATAAATAATACATAACAAACACAGACACAAAATTACTGTAATAGTTTAGTGTCATTGGAAACACGGAATTTAATCTTCTAATCGTGGTGAATGATCTTAAAATTCTCCCATAAAGATCTTACCCTTTTGTTTTCTTACCTAAAAACATTATTTATATCCTGGGTAAAAGAAAACATAAAAAGGGTGAGCTCCAATTCTTAGTAAGGCAAATCATAGAGAACATAATAAAATCCATAAATATTTGAATGGAAAAGCTTGAATATAAAATCTAAACATCAAAATCATGATCAAAGTCATAAATCTTGGAAGTACGTAAGGCATATATCATAAAAAACATCAATCTTGATAAAATAGCATGGGGATAAATCATGTAATTGTGGAAACCATTCAACACTTGTTATGATTTCCATAGTAGCCAAGCCATTGCTGCCATGACCATCTTAGTGGACAAAGTCCCTTTCTGAATCGAGTTCACGCCTCGTTCGAGTCCTGTATCACTGAACCAGATTAACTTACCATTCCAGCCATGTCTATCTGATGAGACATAAATATTTACCCAATGCATTGGAGGGATATATAGGTCCCACCCATATCATAATTAAATCATTCTTTTGTGTGCCGTAATATAAACATAAATAATTCATCATAACCCAAGAATAAAATGGGTTTTATAAACATCATCCCATAGTAACATAATCCATATAAAAAATGGATATCATTTCAATATAAAAAAAGTGAAACCATGTAAATCATAGAGACATTATACTTGAACCATACTCATATTAAATAATTTCCTCTTAGATGTAAAATAGTTTTGACAGAACAATTGAAATGAATTCTTCAAAAAAATATCCTTTCTTCTTCTAAATCATTTTACTTTCACAAAATTCCATTCAATTTTAAAAGAAAGGATTATTTTGAAAATAATCATGAAATATTGTACAGGAAGATTCATATAAATAAGGCTTTATGAAACCGTAAGAATCAGTTCATGCCGTATAAGTTAAAAAACATTCTCCTCATGCTTTTGTCAGAAAAGTAAAAAGTACCTCGTATGGTAAACAAAAGAAAGATTCCTTCCAAAAGATGTGGTAAAAGTAAATAAAGGGTAAAAATTCCTTTAAACATACATGGAAGAAAATTAACCATTTTATGAAAACATTTTCAGAACATATGGTCATGGATAATAAACACAACCTGAGTAAATACTTACTAATAAACAATCTCGGATAAGAATGAGATTGGAATAATTATCCCTTACCTTAGGTCCAATATGCTTCATACATATCTGAAACTACTGTATAATGATTTGAATAATGTCATTTAATTATTATAGAATCATATTGATTTTTATGATATCATAAATGGTTCACTTATGACTTTATATTACCAGTTCTTTTGTAAATTCCATGTTAAAGCAGCGTTTTGGGTAATATCGTTTTATTTATCATACTTGTTTGGACTTGTTGTTCTTGATATTATTACTTATATCCTGATTTACTTAATTAAATAATGTAAAACATGATTTACATATAATATATATACATATATATATGATAGATCGATAAATGGAAAGAAATACACCTTTCATGGAGACGGTAGGCCGTACGTATGCAAGAACGCTATTTTCGTTTCCTTATTGAATTGAATGGAAATAAGTAGATGAAATACATATATATTCATATATACAATATTATTATGTCATATATTTCATGATTACTTATTATATATACTTTATAATCATTCCTGAATGGTTAACAAGGAGAATGAATCACATCGCGTCGTGGAGACTGTAGTCTGTACGTACGCACGAGTGATGATACCATTCCCATGATCGTGGAGTTGTATTGAAGTGTATGTATAATATTTCATAATCAATATCACATTACAATAATGATATATAGTTATCTATTTATACCATTATACCCATCCAAGTAAGATGGTGGTTGAAAACAGATTACACCACGGCGTGGAGACGGTATTCCGTATGTATGCACGCGCGGTGATTTCGTTTTCTGTAGGATCGATAGAAGGTGAAATAATGTTATTTAATATTTATAATAACATATCTGTATATAATTAATACTGATTTTATTACTTCATAATTAGACAAGATAATAAGAAGAAGTTTAAGAAGAAAGAAACTTGAGAGAATCGGAAGAAGAGATTACCTCTTCTTCGACACACCTCCTTTAAGCCTTCTCTTAGGGAAGTAGAGTTGGTCTTTTGAGAAGAAAAAAACCTCCAGAATGTTTATAGGGAAGAGGATAAGAGAAATGGGCAGGTTTTGGACGAGCTTCAAGGCTCAAAAGGTTGTGAAGAGAAGAGGGAAGAGGTGCCCTTTTTATAAGGGAGGAGAGGGGCACCTTTGGAAAAACTTATAATATTTTTTATAATAAGGTCATATTCGGTTTTTAATAGATCCAAATTGATTTATTTAGATGGTAAAGTGGGTATGGGTATAAATCCTCTCAACCAATATATTTTAGACCGGTTTGGGTCATTATATTAACCTTATCTTTTAGTTCTAACTCTTAGTTAATTAGATTGACATTTACCATGTAACTTTGTATTTTTATATTATATAGTTAATAAACTTACCATATACATCCAAGAGACCCCCAAGTGGTATTTAATGATACATCTATCATGATATAAGTATCTTGGCCGAACCTTAGATATTTAATAATATATTAACAATTAATAATATAATATTTGTTTTAAAAACTATTTTATGTCAATTTAGACACTATTTGGTAATTGATTTTTGTGAAAATCATAACAGCGTGATTATTTCTAAAAAGGTTAATTAAATCAATACTAACATGTCATATTAACCTAGAAAAAAAGTGTAATTCATAAAAAGTCTCAAATTACTTTTATTTGGGTATTTATAACATCAATTATGTTAATATTTCATTAATAAGATAACTACTGCATCATCATTGTGTCATAAATAAATTAAATTATTTAATGTCTAAAAATTATAAATAAAATACCAATATTTAGGAAATCTTATTATCTTTATAATGAATATTTATAGTTTAATTTATCTTATGTATAACCCTATATTAAAAACAGTTTAGTTATTAATCATTGATTTTAACTATTTTAACCCTTCTTTAAATAAATTAATAATAAATGTCCTAATCTAATCCATGTGGTCTTAAATGGTCATATTTTATTCCTAAGTATGTTTTTGGTCGAATTACACTTATCCAATATTATTAGGACATGTGTTAGGGTAATAATATTATCATTTTTACCCTTAATTACACTATTTACTTTTAACCGTGGTAAATGAAAGTAAAAATGTTACTATTCACAAAATGATTTTCATCTCATTGAACCACATTTTAGTCCTTGATATTAACCGTGTCTCTTGTATTCTCGAAATTCCACTCACAAAAGCGGTAAAATTATGTTTTATGTGAATTTCCAAATTCTCCTAGGAGGTGGGTAAAAGACGATGAAAAGTTAAATAAAATTTCTATATATCTAAAATCATTATAAAATGACTCCAATGAATTACATTGAACTTATATAGGTCTTATGTATCAATTTTGACCTAAAATAAATTTAAATAAAATAAATTATTATTTAAATAAAAAGTCGGTTTTTAAATAGTAACCCAGTGTTTTCACTATTCATAAAAAATTGAATGTTTTCAGAAAAATACCAAAATTTCACCCTAGTCTAATTTCGATATTCTGAATCCAAAAATGAAGTCCATTTTGAAAAAATAAATTTTAAAATGTGGGTATTACTATTCATAATGGCTAGTTTATATAACATATCGTTGTTTATTGAAACTCGGTATTGCGTACAACAGATGTTATCGTGGAAGGTCGCGATTGCATGTAATGCAAGCCAAGTCAGGGATGTGTGTAGTGCAAGCTCCTTTTAGTGTATCATAAAACAGAGGACATCAATGAAATTAAAAAGAATATTTTTCATAAAATCTTGGGGTGTTACAACAATAATATCCTTCTTCATGTTGTCCCAACTTAAGTGGTCATTATGATCATGTAACATTATAGTACATGTAAATTTTATGGAAAATATGAACTATATGAAACACAAAGTAGATACTTATTTATATCCACTGATGATGACATGTATAGTCTACATCCAAATAGAATGACAATATTTTTTACAATATTGAAAATTTGAAGCTTTATTTCCTCCATTGTTCTCGCAATATTTTAATGATATAGATCATTTCATTGTGACTAATTAGATTTGTCTTGGATAAATGGTTTGGAGATAATATTGTTAATGTAGGATATCTTCCATGAAATTATGATTTCTAGATATATACTTTACATGTCCCTCAATATTGGTTTTTTCTCATCCCTCATCCTAGATATGGTAGTATGTTATATTATTATAAGAAAAACAACCCTTTTAATGTGTATAGAATTGTAAAATACTGATTAATCATAGTTCTAATTTTACTCCAACCATATCCATTAATGAATTTCTAGCTTTATCTTTTTTATTATTTATATTAAACAATATTGGTAAATATATATGTAGAACTTATCTCTATTATGGCTAGGAATATAAATATATATTGAATGATTGTTGTTGTTAACTCTAGATAACTTGTTGGGTAGCTTTGTTCATGTATTTTTTTCATGAGAGATTTACTATACATTTATCACTTTCTAATAGTACACAAACTGTTACTTTCTTTAAATAATCATTGTATATCACAAACTGATATCCACTTGACGATAATGTGAGTACAAGTGTATTGATTAACATATTTATGAGCTAATTAATTATGTATTCACATTATTATTTCTTGAACTACATTATACTCGTCCATGTTAGAGTAGTTAGTGTGAATGAAAATCATGATAAATTTATGTCACTGTATTGTATGAGATAATAAATTCAAGAAAATTACATATCGTTATCAAACATTTTTTCCAAGTTAATTCTTATGTTTTTTTAAATATATAATGATTCTCTGTACTTTGATAAAATTTCCTAAGTATTTTACTTCATTAGAAATTAACACTTTTTAAACATAGCTTTAGATTCTCCAACCATAAAATATTCAAAAAACTCTTATATATATCTCGTATTCATCATTTCTCTTGAAGTATATCAAAATATCATTAATAGAACTAGTGTAACTCTATTGATGTAGTCTCTAAATAGATTTTTAATCACATCCCTGGATATTATGAAATGTGTTTATAAGTATAACTTGTATATCTATGATCTATTTGTGTTAACATCTGGTATAGTGGGATATTTTTTAATATATTCTATCTTCACCTTCTATTTATGATATCCATAATAAATATATAAATTCAAAAAGTATTTATATCCTTAACTTTTATTAAACATATATTTAATCTATGGAAGAAAATACATTTTCTTTATGATAATCATATTGAGATCTCATTAATTGATGAAACCCTACATTGACACTTTCATGTAATTAAAAAAGACAGTCAATAGACCCTAAGGTTATGCTCTAGGACATATAAATGCACCAAAAATAATTTCTTATAAATGGTTACTTTTCCCTTGCAGTTCTATTAGTGACATCCCATTGGTGTTCTTGTATATATCTATATCTCTAAGATTAAGTTCTATTGAAAATTATAACTCATGATATGGGGAAGGAAAAATAATTATTTTAGGAATATGTGAGTATAATCAATTTATAAGGGAATTTTTATCATGTTTAATTATTCATGTCGTCTCAATAATTTTGAGAAATATATTATTCTTCATTACGTATTGATACTTATACCATTAATGTGTTTAATAAAAAAAGATATAAACTAGTATGTTAATTTTTATAGGATCACGGGATGATTTTGTATATGCATAGAGATATCATTTTCAAAATATTTGATATGATAACTATACAAAGAGATCCAACCCATGCACAGTATTTCATAGAATTAAATTAAGGGAAGAAGTATGATATTTTATACCCAAATAACCTAACATATTTTACTTATAGATGAGTCTAATACTAGGATTACAATGATTTAACTACTATATATATTCACCAATATCTTTAAATAACAACATCGATGATTTAATTTAATAGTTCCCTAAAACTTTGAAGATATAAATGAATGTATCAAACATAAATCAAATAAAATTGTCTCGATTTATGATTAAATTATAGGTTTACCTTTCAACATTTTTTTGTTTCTCCACATCGGTTTTTATGACATGTATAAGCATTTCCATTCCCATTTTTATATAGTTTTTGATATTTATTGTACTAAAATACACTTAGTTTGGAACAATAGATTATATAGATCCAAATTTCATTATAATTGAAGCACTTAACCATGGACGGTTCTTTGAGAGGTTCCTTCATTTCTTCTATTATATTCATTGTCTTATTCATATTTTATTAGAATTCATAATATTTTTAATGTTTTTATATACCTTAATAATTTTATCAATCATTTGTGGAAATTTCTAAGGATCTCTTAAAAACATATTTTCCACATGGTTAGTTGCATTTTCCTACTACTATGTATTTTGATATTTTATCCTCCAGTGTAAAACATCATAAATTATTTTATATATTCATGTATGTGGGACCATTATCCAAAATCCACATCCAATTTTAGAGATCATCAACCCTTCTTTGTAACTCATAAAGTCCTAGATAGCTTGAAATTTTCAAATATGTCTTCTAACCCACTAAATATTCCACTTATTTTGCAATCATTTCTTATAAAAAATCCAGATTAATAAATTTAAATCCTTCTAAAAATAATCACTTCCACTATAATAGATTCATTCACTTTTTAACATGAGATCTATAATTTATCCCTATATATTTTTGAGAAGGGTTTGAGGGAAATAATTTTTAATAAACATTTTCATACTTTATTTATCCAAAATTTTCAAATTGAATTATATTTTTCACCAATTTAAACCAATGAATAACATATCCTTCTAAATGATAGATAACATTATTTATTTCTATTGATCATAATAATTAATAATAGAATATATATTTTCCATAGAGTTTATTCATTGTTCTACATTAAGTGAATTATAATGTATACTGGATAAAGTTGGTCATTATTTCATGAAGTATTGAAGGACTAATTTCTATCTCTTAGGATAAGGTTTATGTTCCAAAATTTTACAATTACTATTCATAACCTAAGATAAGTGTTTAAATAAAACCATATGGTCTTGATCACAATTTTCCATCACAAGAGAATATCATCTAGTCAATCATTTCATTATCCATTACAAGGGTTTTTTATTAGTTTTTTTGGTTCACATAATTTTATAAACAATAAAATTTTATAAAAAATAATAATTCAATAAGACATAGACAAAAAGAATATTCATATAATTAAATAAATTATAAGGTATTAGATTATGAAATAACTAAGATTAACCTCGTTTTAATTTCATTAATCTAACTAAAAAATTAGTAACCTTTATTTGATACTGACTATAGACTCTTGGACCTTAAATAAATGATTCATACACGATTTTTAATATAAACAAACATAACAATACATCTCCCAAAATTGATAGGTTTGGTCTCTTGGAAAAATGATATACATAATACATTAAACAATTTATATATTTTATCATTATTCTAATCATTTTAAATTTTCAACTTATAGTATATCATAATATTCTCAATACATGAAATCACTTGAGGAAATAATTTAAATAATGGTTGAGGTATAGTCCTAGATAATCCTTATGTGACTACATGGCATGTACTCCAACTATATGTTGTGTACACCTAATAAAATAACATTATAACTAGAAAATATTGAATAATGTTTAATGACACCATGAAAATTTCTTCCACATGACATTAGACAATTTTTTAGATTTTTCTAGAGTGCATAATGAGGGTTACATAATGTAAAAATATTAGATTAAAGCCATGTGGTCTATGACATTCAGAGAGAATCCTTTGCTCCTTTGAATGAAATATTTAATCATCAATAATTTATTATATCTTTTTTGATATTTAAATAAAAATATAATGAACATTTTATCTTGACATTAAAATTTATAAAAATTAAAATTAAAAAAAACAAATATTTTAAATAGGTCAAGCATTAAAAAATAATTTTAATTAAATATATGATCGTTATGATATAACTTATAGTAATAGTGTTTAATAAAAGATGTTGGGATCATTCCCAAGAAATTATTTCATTAATTTAATCAAATAAATCCTCATAAATTGATAGGACGATCCCCAAAATATTCATATGATGGTCTTTTCACAAGAATTTAATAATTATTGTTAAATTAATAAGAAGTAACTTTGTTTGGAATTATTTCTTTATTATTGAATTAATTAAACATTCATTTAATAATATCATTTTTATGATTTTTACATATATAAAATCCCTATAGTGGTATCCAATAGTCCCAATGAACTATGGAACATCATTATACTGACCTCTTCAATTGTATCATGTTTCCAGTGTCTAAATTATTAAAATAGAATCGATATAGTGTGCTAAATCCAGAAGTACCAATTAGTGTAGTACTTTTAGAGAACTAGATATATACATTAAACCCATTTTAAAATGGGAAAATAAAATAAAAAATAATACGAATTAAAAAAAATAAAATTCATCCTTGAAAACTCATTGAAATATATCTTCTTCATATCATGGGAATAAAAAATGAAATTAGTTTCAGCCTATTTTCTCAGTAAGGGTTGAATAAAATGGAAGCAATAATGAATAATAAATGAATAGTAAATATTTATAAGTAAATAACTAAACAAAAATGATATTCTAATAACATTACATCATATATAGATAGTGTATAATCAATATAGTAGTGTAAACAACTAAAAAAACATGTTATTTAATCAATAATCTTGGAATGAAATGCATCTAGAGATAATATCATTGTGAAAATATTATAGGAAATAATAGTAAGTGAATTCTCAATTAATGATATTCTTAATAATTAGATAACATGATCTCAGGCCTCATTATACCTCTAGATTTGAGACCATTCAATAGATAATTTAAATATTCCATGTAGAAATCAGTTTAATTTGGCCAATATAATTTCTCTTATAATAGCTACTAATGTATCAAGTGGAAATATAATAATATTCCCCACCATTAATATTAATTAAAAATTATTTCTCATATATCAAATTTTTTTCTTTAATCATTAAACTAGTATTCCTTATCATCAAATATACACATTGACTAAAGGATACAAATTTTTCGATATTTTCCAAGTTAATCATTCAAAGTAAAAAACTTCTGTAGATAATGAATAAAATTTTGGTAATAATCATATCCAACATACATGAATATTTATATTTAATATAAATGTAAATAATAATGAAAAATTATCAGAACAATGTGATTTTTTAAGATAATGTTAAAAATCACATAATAATGTGAGATAGTACCATGTTTTTCCGCTTGTGAATTTTCAAGTAAGATCCCCTTAGTTGAAATTATACAAATTGAAATATAAAATACCATGAATTATTAATTAATCATGATATTACTTATAACAGGAATAGTATATGTTTCGTATAAATCTTAATTGGTGCATAATAAGAAATAATCCAAAACATGAATTTAAATTGAGATGAAATCCCTTAAATGAAGATTTCCTTTAGTTAAACACACTTTAACCTATAGTATAATGGTTTTAGTTTTATAAAATTTATAAAAATATTAATCATACTTATAATTTCATATATGATCCTATTATAACATTTTACTTCTTATTTTGTAATTATATTTCATTATTTCCATTAGTTTGGGTGATAATCACCTTGATTTCTTTTTCGTGATTTGTTATGAATGCTTATGTTCATGTGTATATTATATAGTTAAATAAACATAAAAATTATAATCATGAAATATTTTTCATATTTATACAAAAAGTAAAATTTTAATACCAATCATGAAATATGGTTTTGATAAATGATGTACCTAACGATCATGGAGACGGTCAGTTGTACATACGCATGGGTAACATTTCCATTTTCCAATGAACATTATTGAGAGTTTATATGAATTATTTTCTATATATATATATATAATTTAGAGCATTTTATTTATTTTAATTTACATATACCATATATGTGTTATGGTGATTACATGAGAGTCACATCGCTTCAGGAAGGCAGTAGTCCACTCATACATAGACAATGTTATCATCTTTATGTAAGTGAAAAGTAAATAATGAATATTATCATTTTATAAAAACAATTATGTCATAAATTTTATAATTATTTCTAGATTATCAAACATATTTATAAAAATTACTCTTATTAAAATCCATGTGATGCTTTAGTGAATGGAGATTCACCACACTTCGTGAGGTTGTAGTCTGTCGTACACACTAGTGACCATATTTTATCCCCTATAGAATGCAATGTAAAAAATATGTATATATTTGAAATTATTTAAATTTATATACTTTATATCCATCACCACATCCAACCATGAAATTGTGTAATGAAATAATGAATGACCTCTGTTCATGAGGAGGTAGTTTGTCAGACACACTAATGAGGATTTTGTAACCCATTTTATGTAAGTGGATACGGTGGTAAGTAATTCCAATATTATAAAAAATACCATTTGATGTAATATTCTGATGTTATTGTATCATCAATGATTAAATATAATTGAATTAGGTGAATAAATAAATAAAACAAAGGCGCTTGTTGAAATACATTTCATCTTATTTTGGTATCCTCATTAGGTTTTCACTAAAACCTTACTAGGTTTAATTTCCCCAGAAAATATGTCATATAAGATGAGGGGATCGAATTTGTAAAATTATTTTTGTTTTATTGGTTCAAAATATAGGTGTTATGGTGTAAATAACATAATAGAAGGGGGGATTTCACAAGAGAGGAATGCAGAACACATATAATTTTTTGAAAACATTTATTTAGACCCTTGTTTTTATCATGTAAAAATATTAAAAAAATTATATTATTGTAACCCAAAGATATGATCTATAAATTTTTCTATATAATTGCTTTTGAAAATCTTTTTAATCACTTTTATGCTTTATCCACTTAGTTTAATCTTTGGTAAATTATCTTTTACAGTAACCATGGTAATTAATTTATATTTTTTCACTATTTATTTTAGTAAAACATTATGTTGACCTTATTATAAATTATATGTTACACTAATTCCTAACATTTAATCCATTTACACAAATACCTTTCAGAAAAGTTAAAAAATCAAATTTAAAACAAATCCCATAGACATGATGAGAAAACAAGGTTTTAAATAGAAATTATTTAAAGGATTACAAAGTTTTTATACAAAAATTTAATATAAAAATTATGGAAATGATTTAAATTGTATGAATTGATTTAAAATTGATATAATTTTACTTAAAAACATTCATAATATAATTTTTATTATAAATTATTCATAAAAAATTAATTTTAAATTAAAAATCAATATTTTCATAATTCATTAAAGAATTAAACTTTTTATAAAAATACCAAAAAAATACTAATAAAATTATTTTTTTATTCTTATTTAAAAATTAATTTTATGTTTCCAAATATATTTTATAAAATTAATAATTCTTAATTTGAAATTATTTTCACAAAGTACGTTTAAACCATCTTTTAGAAAAATGCAGTTTCCAAAAAGCATTTCTGTTTAGTTTAAATGATTAATATTTTATTTCTAATAATTGGATAACCATATTTTCAAAATTTTAGTTATTACTATTCATCCCCTCCGATTTAATGGCCATTTTATATATATTATATTAAATATTAATATTTTACTAATATTTTATATTTCATTTAAACTTAATGATGTGTTAAATAAAAGATGAACAAAGTAATTCATGAAACAAATTCTATTAATAGTGATTAGTATAACAAAAAATGAACTCTATGTTGATATTTATACAAGTTATTTAATATAATTTTTATATTTTACAGTTTTAGAGTGTTTTATTCTCCTCAACTTATATAAATTCCATTCCCACAATTTAAACTTGATATTAGTAATCAAGGATTTTACATTTAAAAATAACATTTCTAAAAAACTAAAATCATAGATGTGTTAATAAAATATAATATTAATAAAGAGAAAGGTATGTACAATGTTCATATGGATTAACAGAGAAATAGGTTTCAAGGTAGGAGAACATTGTTGGGAAATAAAATCTAGGGAATATAAGAGAATAAAAATGAACAAATAATAATGGAGAGTGATAGGGAACATTGATCCGAAGAAATTGGGTGGTATAAAGAAGGTTAATGAACAAAAGTCGACAGTATTCAGAAGTCATAGAAGAGGTCATTGATATCCTAAAAAATATGATAAAATGAAAAAAAATTATTTTGAAATACTTCTATTAATTTTTTGAAAATTTGTTACACTCTATCTATATAATTTAATTTATGTAAATAATATGTTTCTATTTCATAAACACTATCTCATAATTTCGGTTTTCATTGATAAATTTTCAATTGATTTCTTACTCAAAGAAAATAATATTCAAAAATGAATTTTTTTTTCTGGGTAACTAATATTAAATTTTAATGAGTAATAATATCAATAATATAATGATAATTCATTACATTATTTTCTAGTTTTTATTGAAAAAAAGTGTTAGAAGAGGTTAAAGAACTACGTATAGTGAAGTAATAAATTGATGCCTAATTTCCTTGTCCTATTTTCTATATAAACCATTTCATAAATGGTTAACTTTAAAACCCATCCAATAGATTACGATCCAAAACATTAGAATTAAGGAAATAGATTTTATAAAATGAACATTTAATTAATCCACAAAAATTAGCTCATATTAATCAAATAACAAACATGTTAATGTATTATCTTAAATTAAATTTACCAAAAACCTCATTGAAAACGTGTATTCATCATTATTCCTTAAATACATTAAACATCACTGTATAAATTCCGTATATCAAAACAATATTTTAACTCCATCAATGATAGAATATACCCTGTTTGAAACAAAATATTAATCAGTTCCCAGTAGTATACAATATCAAATTTTCATTATTATTATCCACTATATATTTATCTAAACATCATTTTATAAATATTAGGAATATATTAAGGGTTATACATCCCTAAATATTTTATTTTCCAAGAATTTCATCTTTCTACTGAATAACTTTCTTGGTACCATTCAACAAATGATTTCAATTCAATTACGAAATAGTAATTAAATATAATAATTATACCATTCTTATTTCATATAACCAAAATATCATCATAAAAATACATTTACAACATATTTCATTGACCAAATACAATATAACATTAATCATTACACTTCGGTTGTATCAATATCATAAGTATAACCATGATCCCTTTTTTTATTCTGAGGTATATTGACTTGAGGTTTGGGGTATTTATTTTCATACTTCCCCAGGTCCATAAAATGGAATCATTGAACATTGGTTATTTCTTTCACATCCCTATAATCAAGATCATGTTATTCTTTCTCTTTATACTTATAAAAAACTATCATTCCCATCAAGAAGGTAGTATGGTGTTTCTATTCACAATTATCACATGAGGGAAAATACTTCCTTCCATTCATACATTTGTCTATTTTTTCTCTATCATCCCCTTCTTCAATTGCTTCCCTTAAAATCCATAAGATGTATATAATTCATTCTCTATCTTTATATCACCTTAAAATATTTTATTATATAAAAAAATGTTTGAGAGAACTATTATCTTCAGAGAAATGGATTAAGACCATCAAATAAATGGTAAATATTATTCTTGTTATTACATATGTAATCTATACCATATCTAGAAAACCATATAAAATTATATTAACACTCATCAACAAATTCTAACTAATTTTACGTTAATATACTTCACATTCTATTAACACATTTTTTTCTCATGAGGGATATATTTTTTTCGATGAATAACTCTTTAAAATATTTTTGTTTCACAAGTTCTATTTTATATTCCTCCCTATAATTCTAGATCAATGACCACCAGTAATCTGTATATCATTTATGTAAATACACTTAAGGTGTAGCCATTTTATTTCTATCACATACTATGGACATAAATATCTTTTCAAGAGACTCAATCCATTATTTATCCACTAGTATTAGTATCCCATAAAATGATGGGAACTTATATTGCATAAATACATCCAAAAGGTAAAATCTCATTGTGGAATATGTTTATCCATTATAGAATGTTTATTTTCCATAACCTAATCATGTTAACCTAATATAGATGTATTTTTTTCATTTCCAATACTATCTATACTATCTTCCTTAGTAGGGTAATCTATATATTGTCCATGATTATTCATACCCTTATTCCTTCAGAGTTCCATTTCTAAACAATAAAAAGACTATATTTGATTATATTATTATGAAATATTATTTATAATTTAAAATATAGTTAAATAGATGACATAAAATGAAAAAATATATTTATAACTAATATCCTAATCATTAACATGGTTTCATTAGAGATATCTTTATTTTCAAGTCCATCAAAATGGTTTGTAAGGAAAATGTTAATTATCTGATATATATCCTCCACGAGTGTCAACCTAGGTGTATAATAATGCCTATGTTCATGCCTCAAGTCAGTGTTTAAATTTTAAAATAAGGATATTTTTCATAAAATATATTTTCTATAATCAGGTTCCTAGGGTTTCTACTAAACAACCTCTGATACTTAATGACATGACCCCAGACCAAGTACCACGAAGCAAGTGTCTCCTTTATTACATTAGCATATATATAATCGGTCAAATTATAAAGAACCAAATAGTTTAGTTGTTTTTGATAACAATATATATACATGATACTTATTTGACATTAGGAAATGAACTTAAAACATAATATATAAAATCATAAAAAAAATGACATCATTTAAAACTCATTCAATGACATCTTTTACAAATCAAAGGGAATAGAAAAAAATAAGGTTGAGATCATATTATTATTAAGGGTTATGTAAAGTGTAAGATTCATGAATAATTAAATAATAATCAATATATAATGGTAAATAAATAGACACACATTGAATTTAAATAACCTGATTTCATAAATAGATAAGGAATATTAAATATGGAAATGTAAATAACTGAAAAAACATTACATTTAATCAATAATTTTAGAATGAAATGGATATATATGTAATATAATTGAGTAAATATAATGGGTAAAAATAAATAAATAATTCTTAATGAAGGATATTACTAATTATTTGATTGCATGATTTCATAAATCATGATACCTCTACTATCAATTCCTTTCATAAGACACTTTGAATACTATAAGTAAAATCACGTTTAATTTGGCCAATTGAATTTGTCTCATGAGACCTACTAATACATAAATGGGATGTATTATACTAGCCCCCACCCATATCTATAGGTCTAAATCATTAATCATATATCAAATAATATGTTTAATTCATAAACCAGTTTTCCTTATCATCAAATATTTGTATTGAGTAAAAGATATATATTAGTCAATATTTCCACCATTTAATCATTCAATGTAAACACCATATGTAAAAATGATGTGTAGTTTATGGTATTACCATATCCACCATACAAGAATATGGATATTTAAGATAATTGTAATGACCAATGAAAAACAATCAGACGAATGTGATTACTTTAAGAGAAGATAATAATGACAACAGAAACTGATATTTTATAATGAATTTTACCACACGGTAATTTTCAAGTCAGATGCCCTTTGATGAAATGATTCAAAGAAAAAATTATATTAAAATGAGTTATTAATTAATCATGATAATATATGTAAAATGGGAAAAATATTCATCATCTTAAAGTGAAAATTTTTATAATAACTAATATATCTCAATAGAATGTAAATTGAGATGAAATTCCTTACCAAACACTTTACGTCAGATGAGAGATCTAGTTCATGTAATAATTATATAATAACATCTCTTGAAGAATAGTAGTAATTAAATAGTTATTTTATTTAAACATCGATTATAATTTTCTATCCCATCATGAAATATGGTATTGAGAAATTAAATTTTTTTATGATCATGATGACTATCAATCTGATATACGCGTGAGTAACATTTCCAATTTCCAATATTAATTATTGCAATGTGGTAAGAGATAAATAATCATTATATAATGATAATTATATTATAAATAACTTATTATTTATCTAAATATAAATATATATAACATATATTTTGTGGGATGATTGAAAGAGAGTCACATTTCTTCATGAAGGCGGTAGACCACACATAAACAAATGACGTAATCATCTTTATGTAATTGAAAATGAAAATTGAATATTATAATTTATGTATGATAAATATTTCATGAATAGAATAATTAGTTAATGAAAATTACAAATATTTATTTACTTTATCTTTATTATTTACCATGTGATGTGTTAGTGATGGATGAATCACATCGCTTTGCAAGGCTGTAGTCCATCATACACATTAGAAAGGTTATTGTGTCCCCAACATAATGGAATGTAAAAAACAATTATATGATATAATGACTCTAGAAGTATAATTTTTTTATAAATAACATATATATATATATACTTTATATACATTATTATAAAAAAGCATGAAATTTTGTAAAGGAAGAAAGAAGGACATTGGTTTGTGAGGTGGTATTCCACTTTACATGTGAACGACAATTTCGTAACCCATTTTATGTAATTGGATATGGTTCAATCCATTACCTTATTATAAAAAAATTATATGGAATATAATGTATTTATTATATTATCATAATTTATTATGAATTTAAGGAGGTTGATAAATAAATAAATCAAATATATTGGTAGTAACCATTAGATATTCCTTGGTTATCCTCCTTAGGTTTTGTACAAAATCCTTTCTAGGTTGGATTTATGCCCAAAATAAGCCATCTAATTTTAGTGGATTTAAGGTGGGAGGTGATTTGGGTAGGAATTTACTGTACCAAAGAGGTGTGAAGGTGTGAAGTAGATATGTGAGGGGGTGCCCTTTTATAAGAGATGTGAGTGGCATAATTGAATTATTTTTGAAAATATTCTATCATACCAATTTTTATATAATTTTTAAGGATTAAAAAATGGGCCATTATAGACTATAGAAGAAGTTATGTCAATATATGATCATCTGATTTGTTAGAGACCAACCCATGTTGACCCTGAACCGGTCACCTGAACTGGATTGTGACATCTCTAAGGCATGTTTCTAATCGCCCCGGAGTGGTGACAAGAAACAAAAGAATTAAAAAGAATTAAAAGGAATTATATTGAGAAAATTAAATAAAAAAATTAGGAGGAAGATCCAAGATCATACATATGTAAAATAAAATAGACTTCATGAACATAATTCATAACATAAAATAAAACTAAACTAAACAATATTACTACTAAATTTTTATGTGACCCTAAAGGTCACTCTCTGAAACCCAAAACCCAACACCACCCATGATGGTAAAGTCCTATAAACAACCTACAATTGAGGCCAAATAAAAGAACTAAAGTATGTGTGTAAGTATTTGAATAAATTAGTCATTCCAAGACAAAATAATCCCAAATAAGTTAATTTAAATAAATGATTCATTTAAAACTATTTTCAAAAAAATTATACAAACATAGGTTTTTCAATCATTTATTTATAAAAAAAATCCTTTTGCATTTCCATATTTATTTAATATAGGTTTTCATGAAAAGTTAGGATATGAGTAATTTAAAAATTAATTAATGTACAGGGGGAGTGGGATAATCTTTCTAAAACACATTTCATATGTAAATTTAGAGAAAACACACTTAACTAGAATGGAGATAAATTCTACCAATGAAAAGAAACAGGGACAGTGCCATGTACTAGGAAATAGAAAACTCCACTCATGAAAATAAACAATATGAGGCACCATAATAATCTTCTATAGATAAAAAATTACATGTGTACATGGGAATACCTATGAGCTCAAGTGAATTTATTGATCATATTGTAATGTGAACCATCCTATCATCATGTTTTATGAAATAAAATATCCCTTATAGTTGGTTCTACCCATCTTGGATTAACTGAGGGTCTCCATACTCAGAGCATTGATAGTCCATATATTGGGTCCACTAGCCAAGGAATATTATTTAACAAGTGTGTCATGTGTTCTTGAATATTCTGTAATCTATTCTAGGTTCCCAATCCACATATATAGTGGGGGTGAGAAAAGAAATTTTCAACAACCACCTATACGTAGATAATAAAAACATGTAATGCACAAAAGAATCACCCTCGAACATCACTCCAAATAATAATACCTTAGCTTGTCACTATCAATTAAAAAGGTAGGTCTCATGCTAAGGACCTCCCATTTCCTTTAAAATGAACATGGTAAGAGAGGAATATCCCATGTTTTTGTTTCCATAAAAATCCATTTTCAAGGGTTCCAAATTCACCTTATGTATCCTCTCAATTAAAAATCATTTCAGTGAGGGCCAAAAAATCTTTTAACTTCATGAAATCATTAAAAAAATTATTTAGACCAAATAAACATTTAGAAAACATTTTTTAAATAATTAATAAATTTTTATAAATCCAAACACATTCAAAAAGTCTACACAAACATTTCAATAAACATTTGGTGTGCGAAACTCAAAAAAACTCAATTAAAAAAAATAAATTTCAAGAGAATACGACCTCATTTCATTAAAAATAGTTATTATAACTATAATGTATTAATGATTTATATACAAAAAGTGATAACATCAACAAATCAATGTTTCTTAAATTTTATAGCCAGATGCAATGGGGAACATACCTCAAAATAAAGTGGTTAGACAATGGAAACGAGAAATGGATTCATAGTGGTCGAATGATGCAAGAACGCCCAAAAAGATCCTTAATAACACAAACCCACCAAAATTTAAAAACTATTAATTAAATAACCATAGAACAAAAAGATAAAGGGATAAGAGGTACAATGAATAAAATGGAATAAGAAAGAAGAAGAAGAAGAGAGGGGAGTTTAGCTTTATAAATCATGCCTAAAATGTGATGAAATCACATGATTTAAAAATTTATGTGAGATTAGAGGTGTTAGTGATAAGGTAGGATCCTATCTTGAGTCAAACCCATTTATTTGGGAGGAATAGGGTCATTTTGGGGTAAAAAACAAAGAGGTGATAAAAGGGTAAATTGAAATTTTAAATGAATTTTAGCTTTGTGAATGATTTGGATACACAATTTGATAAATTATGCACCAACTATGGATCCCTTATTGGACTCACATGGAACCATCATGGGTTGGACACATAGTTTGAAAAAATATGTTTCAATCTTGGTCCATCGTTCTATAAAAAAATATTAAACCATGAACATGCTTGATTCATAGTTTAGACTAACTATACTTGAGTAGTGGACCCTCACATAGGGACAAAAAAGTATCTAATGGATTGTCTTATTAATTAAATGGTATAAATAAAACCATGAAAATATAATGAGGTTTTGTTCAATAAAAATATAAACAATCATGCACATACTTGTCTTATGGTTTGCAATTACCATGCTCAAGGTATGAACCCTCATCCAGAGACACAAAAATTCATGCACATGTTCTCCTAGGAACCTCATGTTTTGAATCAAACTTTTTCCTAGTCATGAAACCCTAATAGTGAAAGATAAAATGATCTTAAAAGGACATCTTCACTAGGTGATTACATGATTTCCCCTTAACCATGCATGAATACAATTTCACATAGGTAAAGTAACTCAAAACTAAAAACATTGATCTACATTACCCAATACACAAGTGAAAAGAAAAAGGATAAAATTATTTAAAAAATAAAATAGAAAAAAAACATGGTCTGACATTTCTCCCCAAGAATAAAGATTTATTACAACACAAAGTCCCAATGATTCCATTTAATATGGTTGAAAGACCATGGTTCACATTCTCAGATGATTCAATGCCTTAATATAAATAATAACCCTACCACTAATACTAAAATATGTTCATATCTATTTTAGAAAAACCATTGGAATCAAAATATTCCTCGAATGATGACAAAAAATCCCAGATGGAAGCCAACCACCATATCATAGCCATAACCATTGGACCCATTTTAATATCCCAATGATTACCAAAGGCGAATGAAAATTATAGGATTGATGATCTAAGAGGGAATGGTATAACATTGTGAAATATTATCTTATAATGATACAAAAAATTAAAAATATTAAGATGAAGGGATTCAATTTAATAATATTCGGAGGACATGGTGTAATCCCACCAATATTAGGATTCTGGTTGGATTCACAACCAACACTACCCATCAACTATGAAACTCTTTACTAGAACCATCACACAAAACTATATAGGGAATAAATGATTGGAGTGATAATTTAAACCAAACACGCTTTCCCTGAAACAAGAAAAAATATTGAATTTTCTAAAATGTTCTTCTATTAAAACTAGATTCCACAGGTGATACAGAATATTAATTTGAATTTAAAACAAAATAAATCACTAAAAGGAACAAATAATATAATTAAGAAACATTTAAATCAATATCCTTAAACCGAACTCCCAACGCAAGAACATTCATCTGAGTGACCACCAACTTCTTTGAGAGAGTGGATCTGGCTCCACTATTCTTTCTAGAAACACCCTTATATAATATATAAAGATTGTATAAATGACTAAAATACCATAGTATTTAAAATCACATAAACTTGAAGGCTTATTATGACCTGACATAAAGCATTGAGATACACTAGGTTCATATGACTAGAGGAAGTAGAAAAAATATTGGAAGCCCTAAAAATCCCACCACTAGTATAATCAATTTTTGGTGTGTTTCCTATATCTTTATAGAAATTACCTCCATTTCATCTAGGTAGTGGAGGCGGATTATTTTGCTCTATCATCCCTACTAACACTGTATCCACTATCACTGCTTGCCTCACCAAATTGGAAAGGGATGTAAGACTAAATTCTAACACCGTTAACTATAGACCCGGAAGAAGCCCATTCTAAAATTTCCAAGCATTTATAAATATGTCCCTAGAAAACATCATAAGATAGAGGAATAGATACAAAAAATAAGGAAAGAATTCCAACACTGATTCGTCACCTTAATACAAGAATAGCATGTCCATCACCCTTTCCACCATTATAAAATTTGAGAAGTATTATGTGATAAATTTGGCCTTGAGGAAATATGAAGGGAGGTCTTCCCTAAGGTTGGTCCTAATAACTAACTACTAACACTCCCAACTCAGTACTTCGGGCATAAAGGTCATGTAAAAAACTATAATAGACTTAGAAAACACAGGAAAACTAAATAACCTTTCAATTTTTATGTCCACACTTCCACTTCAAAATGATAAATTTGACCATAAAAAAGGGATGGTTCAACCAGTAAAACTCAATTAGGAAGTCTTTAGGTTGATCAATTAGAGGTCTCACTAAAGGTGAATCACTTATAACATTACCTCAATGTCTCTCAAATGTTTGGTGGGTAATACACTAAATATCATGGAGAGAAAAACTCAATCATAATCAACTCGTCATCAATGAATCTCCACAACTAAACACTAGACCGAACAAGAAACCAACCCAATAATATTATAAAAAATTGTCCAAAAATATTACTAACCACAATATTGAAAGATAATTTCAAACTACAAAAATATATTGGGTTTATTGCACTAAAAAATAATTTAAATTCCATCATTAAATCTGACCCCTTTTTCTATTTAAAAATCAATTTCATTGTAAAACTGGACCCATTTTAATAATGAACATTTAATGGAGACCCTTTTATCAAACATTTTTTTATTTAGAAACCATATTCATAAAAATTAATTAGAATAAATATGAACCCTAATTAATCATTTTGAAAAACTAAAACATACCCACATGAAATATAGTTGTCCACAATTTAAAATAAGGGTTCCAGAATGATTTTAAAATTAGGAATGAGTGAAAATAAATTCCTAGAGGGGACAAGTAATAATGGGTGACTTGGCCATATAGTTGGAGTCTATATTATAATCACAAAATTTCCACTAGGATTCCATTAAGAAAATTTCCCTAGTCACCACCTTGATTTCTAGAATATGAAATATCTCTATAAACCAGTTGAACAAATCTTGTTTCATTGCCCATGAATGAAAGAACACATAAAAATTAAAAAAAGATAAATAAATCGAACATCATCAACAAAATCCATAAAATAATGGGAAAATTAATGACAAAAAAATAAAAATAAAAAACTCAAACTCCATTTTCACTTTGTAACTGAAGTCACAACACTATAAGTGTTAGTTTGACACCTCCTCACACTGACACCCAATTTTCTCATAGTCCTACTCTATCTACTTTGACATCCCAAATAGAAAGGTTGAATCCAAAAGATAATTCCTTTGAAGAACCTATTATCAGATACATTTGTTTCTAGAACCACTCCAATATGACCCTAAACTCGTCACTGGAGCCAGACCAGGACATCCCAGGGGCATCATCCCAATTTCCCTAAGACATTAAAAAAAAACACGGTCATCAATGGGAATAAAAGACAATGATTTTTCACAAAATAAATAATCAAAAATTAGAAAAAATGAATTAGAAAACCAATGTAAAATAAGATAAACTAAAATAATTATAAATCACAACTAAAAGTAAATCCAAACAGAACTGTAAAACTATTAAATTTTCATGTGACCCCATTTTCCAGTTTATATTCCCAAAACCTAATTTCTTCTAGGCTGATCATGGCCAATATTGTAACTACACTTATGAGTAAAAAATAATGAAATTATAGAATTGTTAAAACTCAAAAGGATTTTCCAAAGAAACTATTCCCAATTAATTTATATTAAATTTTTTTACCATGAGTTTGAAATATAGTGTCTAAACATAGATATTTTCTTAAATTTATTTTTTTTAAAAATCATGGTATACTAAGCTCTTCATTTAGAATAATGTTTTCCTGAAAGGAGGGTGTTTTATTATCTTTAAAAAGGATATATAGAGGGGGTGGGAAAATCATTCAAAAAAATCAACAAAATATTTATGAAAAAAAATGTGCAATAAGGACCACAAAGGAAAAGTAAATGGGAAAAACTATGGTGAGGGAAATATAAGACACTTCTCTAGAAACAAAACATGATGACGAATCCTAACTATCTACCATAGAAAAACAAGTACTAGTTTCTGTGGTAATACCTAGGATCTCTGGGATAATTTATAGAACATATTGTAAAATGATATATCCTATTAGAAATCCTAATGCAATAAAAAATCCCTCACATTGAGAAATTACATACCTATCCTAACTGAGGGGAACCATCCCCAAAGAAATGAATATCCTTACTAAGGGGGCATAAGCTGGATAATAATCCTACCCTAGTGTATTACTTGTTCTTGTATATTCTGCTATCTAATCTCGATTCCCATGTCATATTTAAATTAATGGTGAGCCAAAAATTTCCATATAGAAAATTATATATAGACAATAGACATAGAAAACACACATATGTGTCACCCTGAAAGACCACTAAAAGGAAAAATCCCGTTCTATGTATCTATCTATTCAAGAGGTAGTTATCATTATGGGGACCTCCCATTTCCTTTAGCACAAATAAAGAGTGAGAGGGAAATCCCAAGAATATTTTTCCAAAGAAAACCATTTTCAATGTTTCTAATATGGACTCACATTTCCTTTGCATGAAATACCATTTCAAAGAGATACCAAAAAATACTTATAATGTCCTGAAATATTAAAAACCAATATATAAGTCCAAATACATATTTAGAGACCCTTTAGAAAATTATAAATCATCATTTATAAATAGAAACACATTTACAAATCCCAACAAGGAATTTTAACAAATTGTTGGTGTTTGAATCTCAAATAATCAATTTAACGCAATTTAATGTCACGAGGGAATAACTTTATTTCATTTAAAATTTTTATCCTCACAATAATATATCATTATGTTATATAAAAAATTGTGAAAACATCAAGAAATTAATTTTATCATTTAAATGAAAAGCAAAATGGTAATCCAACCTCAATATCAAGTGCATGGGAAATAGAAAATTGAAACATATTCATAAGGTTACAAGGAAGCAAGAACACCCTATAATATCCTTGATAATAAAAATCCTCTAATTTATGAAAAATATAGTACCATTGACCAACATTTCAATGGAAAATAGTAAATAAGTAGAAAATAGAAGATTAAGGAAGAAAAAGAAGAGATAAGAATAATACCTTGGTAAATCACCCCGAAAACATTATAAAATCCCATAATATTATGATGTATGGCATATGGGAGGCATGAAAAAAAGAGAAGATCCTCCATTGAGTCACACAAACCAAAAGAGGAGGAATAAGGGCAATTTGAGTTAAAAATCAAGGAGTGTAAAAAAATGAGAAATTCACATTTTTAATCAATCTAGGAACTATGCATGGTTATGCCATATAGTTTCAAAAATCATTCACCAACCATGTGTTCTTTACTAGATACATATAGAACCCTTAATGATTGGTGAAAAATTTCGAAAAAACATGTGCTAACCTTATGGTTCGGTTCTTTCAAAAACTATAGAACCATGCACATGATTGTCATTGGGTTTGTACTAACTATGCTTGAGCCTTGAACCCTCATACAAGGACACCTGAAGACTCGAAAGGTTAATCCTAAGAGGAAATTAGTTTTCACCTACCATTTTGATACCCACGAAAACATAACCATAAAATAATAAAATGATCTCAAAAGTGACTCATAACTAGGAGGTCACCCTATTTCCCCTCAACAACGAACACAAACCATTCCATTGAGGAAAAAAATCCTAAAAATGAAATATTTGATTCAGGACACTAAATACCCATGTTAAAATCCAAAAAAAAAGACAAGTAAAAAAAAGATAAAAATACAAACCAAAGTGTGAATATCATCCAAAAAAATGATTTTTAGCCCCAGAATCCTCAATATTTCCAGTTTATCAGGTTGAATTTCCAAGGTTCTGATTATCACATGATTCAACTCCATAATATAACAAATTACCCAACAAATACTATGAATAAAAATTCATCCCTATCCAAAACAAACCATCATATAGAAATCATTATGTAATCGATGAAAAAAATTATATTACTCAATCCAAACCCCATACCATTGTGATAACCATCACTCCTATTTCAAGATCCCAATGTTTACAAAAGGAGAAGTAAAATTAAAGGAGAAATTACCCAAGATGACCATGGATAACCACATGACACTTTATCTTTATAATAATAGCCTAAGGGAATGGGAGAAGATGAAGTGGTTCAAAATATAAACTTTATGCGGATATGGTATAATCCCCACCATATTAGGATTTAGTCTGACTTCCCAACAATTACTTCCTATCAAAATAAAATATCTAAAATAAAACAAACATACTTAGTTCCAAAATGAGAGAACCATAATACCATTACATAAAATGGAAGAAAATTTCTCCAACACAAAAATATATATAATTTCTCAAAAGGTTATTCCATCAAAACATAATTCCAAGAGGGATAAACAAAATCATTTTATATTTAAATCTAAAGAGAAAATTTCAAGGCACAACCACTAAGATGTAGATAAATTTATATGAAAACCCTAAAATAGATCTCATAATTTTACCATCTTCATATGAGTGATCCACCCATTTATTTATTGGAGTAAATATGTCTTGAAATTATTTTTTAGAGACACCATTGGAGAACATATAGAAACATCCTAAATGAATGAAATCATGCCAGTTATTTGAAGCACTTGGAAATTAATGTTTCTTTTTACAAAAATTTTTGTATTGATAACAGACCCGTCTCCTATTACTAGAAGAATATAATGAAAGATTAGAAGGCATATTAATTTCACATTTGAAAAAATTAACTTCTATCCATTTCGCATCTCTTTAATAGAGTTACCTAAACTACCTCCAAGGACTGATGGAGGATTTCCAACCTTCAGCACCCACTCTGAGATTGAATCATCCCAAGGACTCCCACATTTTGTCCTATGATCTACATGGTTTGAATATAACCTTTCCAAACCCATGAAACCCATACTATGAATGAAAATATTTAATTTAAAATGGACTCAACACCAATAGGTTCCATTTTTTCCCCTTAACCATGCAAATAAACCATACTATAATGGAATAAAATATTTAAACTCAAAAAAATTATTTAGAACACTAATGACCCAATAGAAGATCCAAAGGAAAAAAAGATAATCCAAAATAAAAGTTAAAACTAAAAACTACTGTATGAAAAAATGGGTTTTGGATAAGATGGTAGGTTAATTTATACCCTCATCCTTTTATTTGATCCCAGAGTAAATTAATATTTACTGTAACAATGTGAACCAATTTTTACAATTTTTACTATTCAATTCGATAAAAAATTATGTTGACCTTATTATACATTGATAATTATGATGATTCCATGTATTGATTTCATTTTTGTAAATTCTATTCACATAAGTAGAAAAAATTAATTTAAAATTAATCTCGTAGAGATTATATGACGGTTAGTTTTTAAGAAGAAAATGTTTAAAACATTACAATGATTTTTAATAAAATTCAAAATGAAAATTATTCCAATGATTGGAATTGGATTAATTGATATATAGTGGATCTAATTTTACGTTATAAAATTTATAATTATAATCTAATGTTATAAACTTTTTAAATCAAAAGTAAGTTTTCAATTAAAAATCTTTCTTTCTCCCCATTCAACAAAAAATTAAACTTTTCTGAAAAAATCCAAAAACTTACCTACAAGACAATTTTGATATTATAATTTTAATGATTAAATATATTTTTTTATATAAAATTTCCCAAATTAGTAAAAATTATTTATAAACTATGTGCACAAATTGAGATTAAATATTCTTTTAGAAAATATCATTTTGAGAAAACATTTTTTTTATTTTGAATTATTCTTAATTTTTAATAAATATATAAACATATTTTTTATAATTATTTTTTTTCATTTTGTACAATAAAATTTACATATAGGTTATGAAATTTATTTTAATTAATAATATTTTTGTAATATTTCAGTTTTCTGAAAAAACTCAGTGTTGCATGAAACACAATTTTAAAAAAGTATTTAATGTAATGAAAGATTTAATTATTGTTTCATGTAACACATGATGAACGTGGTTTTTTTTTCATATTATATTAAATAAAATTTTCTTTTTGTAGAGTTTGGGGTTGTTATAATCGTCGTTGGATCTTCTAGTGGTTTCATGGAAGAAATAAGCCACATGAGTCATGTGTCATCATTCATAAGAAGAATCAATTCTAGTCATAAAAGAATTTATATTTTTTCATAGTATTTAGATATTATATTATGATAAATACTCTTTATTATTTTTATTATTATTGTAAATATATATTTACATTTAGGGAAAATTCACTAGAGATTTATTATTTGTACAATAAGTCATTATTTCATGATATTACATAAATCATGTTATATACTTAGCTCAAATAATTTGTTACTACATTAATTAGATAAATAAATATATTAAAACTAAATGAAACATGTTTCTAATGATAATAATAATAATATTACCATTGATGTAACGTAAGTCTGATGTATATTTAAATATAATTTCTTTTAAATAATTAACCTGACCCATTAATTGTCCTCAATATTTATTGAACCTTGTATAATAACAATTCATTTAATTAAATAAATATCACTATGTTATTAATTAATTATATTTTTATGCGATTAGTATAGCCTAAATAATTATTATTCCTTAAAACAAGATAGTAATATTTATTCTAATATTAAATTCAAATTTTAATTTATTTGAGGTTCTTGAAACACATAATGTTTGAACCTGTATTCCTCTTTCAGAGTGAAAATAAGTGAATCAACCTATAGTCAAAGGTCAGAATCTATAGTATTGTCAAGGAACCCAACTTAAAAATACTAATTTTACAATTATAGAAACCTCTTATGAATTCTTAGTGTTTAATATATTCCCTTTGTCTTGATATATCATCAATAAGGATATATACTTGTGTTGTCCACCATTATTCTTGATATATAGTTCTTTTAAATTTCTAAAATGAAGTCATCAGTAAAAACTCCATGTCCACAGACTAAATTGGATAGTTCCTTTCCTATCAAAGAGATCAAGATATATACATCCATTAAATCAAAATGGGAAATTAATTCTTGACTTATTCATTAATGTTATATCACATATGATACAATGAATATATCCTACATTTCTAGAAGATTTTTTTTGTGATAGTATTCATCAATAAATTATGGTAATTGATTAATGACACACATTCCTTGTAATATAGGTATCTTCTGTATAAAGATACTTATAATTTGACAGACCCATTAGACTAACATGTATGAATTATATTATGGTTAACTTTGAATTGTTGTTATGGTACTCGTATTCCATTAAGGGTTTTTCAATAACTTATATTTTAATTTTTCCATTATTCTAACCTCTTTAATAATTTTTTTATGATCTTTGTTCTTCGTTTAGTATTTTAGTATGAGATTTATTGAGGGGATAACATAAAAGAATTTGGTAATAGTGATTTACATTATGAATACAGAGCTAACTAAATGAATTTCTTAATATCTTTATGAGGATAGAATGTAATATTTTGGGTAGTGTTTCTAACATTATTTATCTCCACCTTTTATTACTTCATTTTTCTAAAACAAATATATTATTGTGATATATATTAAAAATAGGGAGAATAGAATATTGATTCTTCTCAATTACAATACATATTAATTAAATAATTTTTTACCATAAGAGGGTGAAGTCTATTGATGCGTGGGACTAACTGATACTTATTAATTGGGGGAAAATATAAAAAATTTAAATTGATCCATACTCAGGGTGTAAGGAATCTCTTTCAGGTTTGATGAGGATGTGGTGGTTATAAGATAATTTAATGTTATATATAAATGAATTCTAGAATTTAATACTATATAGGTATATAAAAATAGTAATACCATTATTTAAATCTGGATTAGAAGTCCTGAGTTTTACTCTATAATTTATTCCAAATATATAGGAAATAATGCATATACCGTAGTTAGTTTTTTAGGAAGTCATGATTGTTTTTCCCAGTATAAAACTAAAAAAAAGATTTAATGTTATGAAACAATTTAGACCATAAATTTATATAGTTTCATGCTAAACATTCATATAATCATGGAATGATTAAGTGTTTAAACAGAATTTTAATTTATAATAGAAACATTTATTTGTAATGTTGTAGTTTCATACCATCTATAAAGACAATCTGTTTATGTAAGGATTAATTTATTATAAAAATATAGAATGAATTTTAGAATTAGGGGGTGTAATAAATGTATTATAATTAGACATGTATAATTATTCAAAAATATAGAAATTATTACAATAAATAACCAAGTTTTTTGGGTCATATTTTATGGTCATGTGGCAAGTAATAACACTCATCTATAATAAATGATTATGTTTTTATTATGATTATAAAGACAGAATAACTTTTAGTCTAATTTTATATGAAAAAGATATTAAACTCATAATTAAATAATGATCCTTATAGTTGGTATTCATGTAAGAGTGTGTTCTCTATAGTTTACTATCATACATATAAGAATATATACCTAAATGTTTAAGGCTATAAAGAAAGGACTAGTACCATATATTATTATTTAATATGGTTAGGACTACTCAATTCAATTTATGGAAAATTTTGAAAAACCATAATGTATTTTTGTTCATTTAATACAATAAGAACCAAAGATATAGTATTTTTATATCACATAACTATGATAAAATATGGAACATATGCAAGGGTGTCCCTTTCTAATCCCAAATACATTAAAATAGAGTAACTATCAAGATTTGTGTTTTACTTATAATGAATTCACCAAAATTTAGCATCCCATTAATGAACTAGGTGTTAATTTCAGGCATTTACATAGAGTAATACAAATTAGATTAATGATCCATATAATAATGAATATATACTTTTAGTTGGAAGAGTTGTCACATACTATGATTGCGTATTATAAATATTAAACCCATAGTGTAATGGATCTAAATTAGTGTGAACCAAATAGGTTTTGATTAAATAAAGAATTTATATAATGTGATTTTGGTTTATGGTGAAAAAATTTAATTTTTGGGACTTTCATTGAATCGAGTGAGATTTGACCATATATGGGACCAACAGATGGGTGGCCTAATTAGTTCCCAAGAGTGCTTGAACTTTTGTAAAGTATAACCCATCTTATAATTGGGTATTTATCATTTAATAAATATAATGAACAAGGGAATTCATGGATATATTGTTTTTATAGAAAATATGTTTTTGGCACACCAAGGATAGGAGGGTCCAAAATGTTTAGTCCCTAGGGTGTAATCCTTTCTAAGAACAAAAAAAACACCATGAAGATAAATCATTTAAGATAGATGATATTACTGATTATATAAGATTTAATTTTATATGGTAAGTGAGATTATGTAATAATTATCAAATTAGAATAATTTGGTATCTGGTAAAACTTTTGAAGGAAAATAATAAATCCTTCTTATATTTATGGGGTGATTGTTGAGTATTCCAATCTCTATCTATGTTTTTAAAATTATCATAAATGGTAATATTTCTCCGCGGTTAGGTTTTTTTACCTTCAAATAATGTTCTTTTAAAGGTTATTATTGATAAAACATTTAAATAAATATTCTTTTTTATATTCCCATCCACTCCCTTGGGTTTTCATTAGTAAATCACTTATTTTAGTTGATTTTAACTTTAATGGATTATTGAGGATGAAATTTTTTAATCATAGGTAGATGAATTAATGAAGATATAACTCTTTAGTTTTATACCATTTTTATATGAGAAGCGAAATATTCTATTTTTAGGAAGTTTTATTTTATTCGATTAACATTGAGTATGGAAATAGAAAAACTCAATCATGGGGCATAATAATATTTCAACATTTCACATGTTGATCCATGTCCTTTCTGAACTATTATCTATTATAAAAGAATTATCCAATGTTTTTGTTATCCATAATTCAATTTTTTAATCTTTTTTGAGTGTTAACAACCCCCCCACCAAATAGATCAATTCCATATGAAATATATTTCTACGTGAAAATAAATGAATTTCGTATATTTCTGTATATTTTTTTGGTGTTATGTTAAGGTTTTCTTATTTCAATAATATATACAAAAAAGTACCAAATAAGTTAATTTTTTCCTTGATTATTTCTTTATTAGTTTCTCTACATATATTAAAAATTTTAAAAAATTTCAAATCATGTTCACGTAAGTTTCTATCGAATTTTTACCACACTATGGACATAATGATTAGGAACATGGATAAGGGGCATAGAAAATAAAATTGATTTTTTTTTAAAAATATTTCTAATAATTATTATTTATGAAATTTGAAATGTTTTTTTTGTATTATATGATGGGACATGACTATATTTTTAGGCCCCTTATTGGTAGAAACTAATTCCCACACTACATGTTCAATACCTATAAATGTTTATAATATTCTTGTCTAATCAATATAAAATGATTAAAATAATAAAAAAATTCATAATGCTAATACTAAAATTTACAACCTAAAATAATATTTCCATTGAGCTTTAATGTAGTTAAAAAAGATAATGATAAATTAAATAATAAAATAATTTCATGATTTTTTATAATACCTCTCATAAATAGTCACAGAACCTGTGGTCTGAAATTTTATTATAATAGAGATTGGAGATATAAACATCTCATTTTATAACACTTTCAAACACTAATTCATAATTTTCATCCTATAGAACCTTTTCTAGAAATACCACTGGATATAATCATCTTTATAACCATATGGATTGAAACATAAAAAAGTATAAAGACACAGACATAAACATACAAGGATATTACATCATTTTATATAAATATTTAGTACATTAAAAAAATACATTATTGTGAACCATAATAGTTTAATGTCTTTGGAATCATGAAAACAAAATCTTCTATATTGTTGAAATATCTTCAAAATATCCCATAAAGATACAAAACATTATAAATTCTACATTAAACACCCCTCATAACCAGGATAAAGTAAACATAATTAATGGGTGATCACATTTTCTCAGTAAGGATAAATAATGAAAATTCATAAGTATAATATTAAAAAAAGTGTATGGAACATGAGCATTCCATTTGAAGGTCATACCCTGCATATCATAGATCATAATAAATAATCTCAATTCATAATACATGAATCATAGGGAAATATTTAACATAATCCATGAAATCATTACATAGGAATAAAACATTAGATTACGACAAAGACATATAGAAATCCAAAGTCATGGTGTCTTACCAAGGCCTTTGTAACATGTTAGGCTTAGTTTAATCACATGTATACTTACATTGGTATTGGGATTCACTCATGTGTACCATATTGTTTATTATTGGAATGTCCTCGTGGGTACCCCCTTATTTTTGGATTGGGATTTCCTCTCATGTTCCCTCATGATTTGGGATTGGTAAGTTCTATCATGTTCGCTATTGTTTTGAGATTGGGATGTTCTCTCCTAATCCCTCTTGTTTCTAGATTGGGATGTACTCATGTGTAACCTTAGAGAACATAAAACATTTATCATTACTTAATTCAATTTGAGGAGGATATATGTCTCACACATCACTTAATAAAATCATACATGCATGTTCTAAAAACCATTTACGATATCCTGACCCTTGAAAAATGTTGGCTCTATAAACATTATATCATAACCCACAAAATGAAATTGGAATCATTGACATTTAATCTCATTATAACCTATGAAAAATAGATATGTTTAATAATCATTTCATCAAGGAATAATCTAGGAAAAAAAGCAGGTTTCAAAATCATATAACCCATTAAAAGAATGGAATTTCATAAATATCATGACAATTATCATACCACATTCATAGAAAAGATATGAATGGAACCTTTAGATCATTTCCAAGAAGATAATTAGTATCATCAATAGATTTCATGATATATGGAAAATAAATTTGAAATATCATTAATAAAATTATTGAGGAAAATAACCATTCTTCTTTGTAAATAACTTTTTAATGTGTAAATCCATTTTAAAATCATGTTCATAGAATGTATATTTAAAAACATGTAAAAAATATTTACAAAATTTTAAAACATTTTCCCTTGAAAACATATAAAAAATAATTCAATACCTTTTAAAAACCTTTTTATTTTAAAATAAATTGAAAACCATTAATTAAATCATGAAAATGATTTGAAAATTATTTCATTGGAAATAATTTTAAAACATATAATTATAGATTAATAAAGTTTCTAATACAATTTCATTGAATAAAATTTGAATAAGGCATGAAATCATTTTGAAAAATATTTTCTTACAAAACATATAGAAGTAGTTTGAAAACATTTTTAAAACATTGTTTTGTGAAAAATAAATATAAAAATATTATCTTAAATATTACAATTTTACAATTGAATAGGATGATTCAACGAAATGATGGTGGGTAAATATGTCCATATCGTATGAAGAAAAAACCATACATTTTATATGGAAAAAATTTTAGAATGATTCCTTGTTCTGAAAGAGAAAATAATATTCCTTTGAATATATTTGTAAAATATATAAATGGTATAAATTCCTTTTAAATATTGTAAGATAATGGTATAATATTCTTGGAATCCCTTTTTTATAAAACATTGATTTCCCACCGAAGAGAGGGTAATGTTTGGATTTCATAAAGACACTCTATTAACAATCTTATGTACCAATGAGTTGAAAATGGTACTAATACATGATTATAACATGAAATAAAATAGGATAATCAAAATAATAAGTTTTCTTGAGATCTGTATCATAATATTTCATCAAAGTTATCCAAAACATAAATAATCTCTAAAAGCAATGAGATAGTCTCAATGAACTCCTATAACATGGTAACTTTGGATGACACACTCCATGTAAGAAAAAGAAATTACATTAATCATAAAATATCATTAAAATATTTATATTCATTATATAAAAGGTAAAATATAATTTTATACACCTCTAATAAGATTTTGGGTTCATATTAAAAAAACACGAGTCTCAAAGAAGGCAAACTGAGAAAAAAACTATTTTACTGATTTGGTTAATATTAAAATTTAAACCCCATAAAAGAAGGATAAAAAAATGGAAATTTGAATAAAAATAAATTTACATAAATGATACATATAATTAAATCATGGTAATTATAGACCACACAAAATGAAAGAGTGTCGAAAATAACATATATCTCACAGAAATTAAAAGTAAAATGAAATCTGCATACCTTGTGTCTTGATTCTCTTCTTACTCATAAAATATTCTTATATAATAAATATAAGTTTACTATAAATATTTTAAATAATAATATTATTATATATAATACCATATAAGTTATTGTTATTACCTTATATTACCCTCTCAGTAATGATCATATATTAAGGTTTCACTTCAAATAATATTCAATTTGTGTTCGCATGTGTCTTAATTTGTTATATCATTAGTACTTATACTTATATCATGATTCTAGAATAAAAAAAATTATATAAATATCATTTATAAACATTATATTTATATAATAATAATCTATTTCATAATGATATAAATAATGGAATACAACATTCTTGGAGATGGTATGTCGTACATACGCATGAACATTGTTTCCATTTTTTTGTCGCATTGAAAGAAAGTATGTTAATAAAATATGTATATCTATATATATATATATATATCATTAGTAAAGTAGCATTATTATATCATATATATCATATAACTTTATTAAACCCATCCTTGATAGATTCCATTTTGTTTGTGAATTAATCACATCGCTTTGATGGGGTGGTAGCCCTTGCTTCTTCAAACGAGATTATCGTTTTCAAAAAAAAATGGAAGTTAAAAAAATGTGGGTTGAAAAATAAATATTTAGGCTTAAATATATAATAAATTTAATTTATAAAATATAAAAATAGATTGTTTATCATAATGTCTATAGTGATTAGTCGGAAAGTTGAAATGAACACTCATCGTTTCGTGAGCCATTAGTTTGTCGTACATAGAAATAGTATATTTGATATCCATTAGATGTAGGTGTGTATTATTTTAGGTCTAAAACATAGCATAAAAACGTAATATTATATGTAGGATAATTTTTTGGTCACACAAGAATAGAATAATGAGAGTGGAGGGGGTGAAGAGGTAAATTAAAGGAATGAAGCATGAAGGAATACATTACCTTTAAATCCGGTAAATCTTTTTGGTTTAAACCAAAAGGATTCCTTGAAATGATTTATGCCCAAAGTGAGGCATCCAGTGGAAATGAATCATTTTTAAGTGTATTTGATAGGGTGTGTCCTGACCTAAGAGGTTTGATAAGAGGGACGAATGGGTAGAGGTGGTGGCCTTTTATAGGGATGAAACATGACTCACATGGAATTTTTGGAAACCAGTTAGGTGTTCACAGGTTATTACGTCAATAAAGACATAAAAATCCAAAAAAATCAGGAATATAATTTCTATTTCAGAACTATGGACATCCAAGGGGTTTTATAGATGTGTCTAGGATAGTTTCAATCATATATTTAAAGTTTAATACTTTACTATCCTATTTTTTCTCTCAACCAGTGTAATTAATTTTAATAGCATTAACTAAAATTTTTGGTAAAAAATATAGTGTAACTTATTATGAATTCTAAATTATTCAGATTCCAATTTTGGAATACATTTTTAAAAACTCGAATAACATAATTGGTAGAAATTTATTTCAAATTAATCCCACTAACAGTACGACACACTGGGTTTTTCAAGTAAAAACGTTCAAATGTTTTATAAGTTTATATATCCAATTTCAATGTTAAATTGGTTAAAATTACATAAATTATATTAATTGGTAAAAATATTATCTGAATGAAATACTAAATCAATGACAAATATAATTTATCTTTATAAAAATTAAAATGAAAAGCTGGTTTTGAATAAAAATCATGTATTTTTAACAATTTATTAAAAGACGAAACATTTTATAAAAATACCAAAAATTTATCCTAATATAATTTATATGTTTATATTCAAAATATGAGTATTATTTTTAAATTTAAAATCTTCAAATTTTACAAAAAAAATGTAATTAAAAAGGGATCTCCATTAGAAGGCAGTAAAAATTTCCTTAATAAAAATATAAGATTTTATGCATAAAATATGGTTTTCTATTCTATAATTTCAATGGAATTTATTGGATGAATATAAAAAATATTTTATTTAATAAATTACATATTTATTACATTAATATCCCTTGAAATTTTTAATTAACTAGGTTAAAATATATTTGTGATTATAATAATATTTTCTTTCATTTTCAATGGGTATTCATTTTCATTTATAATTATTTGGTATCATTTTAAGTGATATAATATTTGTTTAAACCCAATATTTTTAATAATTTAGTTAATAACATTCATATTATTCAAATTAATGTCTATGTTATATTCTATTATAATAATAATTGCAAAAATATATTATAATTACATAACACTTGGTCTTGCATGTTACAGAAGACATCGACGAAGGTATATCTTGTGTGTAATGTATACTAATTAGATGTTTCCTGTAATGTACGCCGAGTTGGTGTTTTGTGTAACATAATCCAATTTAGAGTCATGTAATACAAATTATTGAATTTTTTTCTAATATATATATATATATAATAACTATTTTCCAGGGCCACGTAAAATGAAAAATATCAAAAATATAATTTAATTTTAAAAACAATGCTTCAATAAATCATGGGGTGTTACATTCCAAAACCATTAAATTGAACTTCAACTCTAAAATTAGTCTGTGTTATCAAAGGTTTAATAATTTATCGTTTTGTTCATAGAAACATGCATCGTAAAATTGAATCCTTAAACTCCCCTTTAAAGGGAATGTTGGAACAATAACAGTTACCCAATGTAACTCATAATGATAATCCCACATATGAGAAAATAGGTGTGATGTGAAAACATGGAATTGTAAGAGAAATATCACCATCATGTTCTGATGGAGAGTGATAGAGAACAAGGTCTGGATAAATTTGACAATCACAATGTCATAAATATTTGTGCAGATAAGGGACCATTTGATTCATATGAAATAAAGGTACTAGAACAACATTTTTGTATTTAAAATACATTTCAATAACATAACTATTTTTATAAAAATACATAATTGAAAGATTTCATAACAACATTATCCTTTGTTGTTCATTGATCCACTTTACCTCTTTATCTAAAAATTAAGGTGAATTATTCATTATTGAAGTAAAAAAAGATCTTGAGATTAATGATATTCTATCCCACTTATCATCAATTATCATAAAAAATATAGTTTTAATAGGCTATCATATATCCATAAATCCCATATGACCAGATAATATTTTAATCTCACAAACTATATTTAAATTTCAACTTACCCATTACATAAATTGTTAACTTTTAACCCTTCAAAAATATAATTGACCATTTTTTCCATTAATATTCTAAAAAAAATTATTAGACACTTTGGTTCATCATTGTACATATAAGACAATAAATGTGATTTTATTATTCAGTATTCCCTTTCAGGAATGATAATCAAATTAAACCTCACCAAAGGATGAATAATGAGGCATTCATAGGTATTATTTATAAAAAATCAATCATAACATTCCCATATAAGGATAGATGGATAAGTACTTATTAATTATATGGGTTGACACCATCCCTTATGATCACATAATCTTTCCCTCTATATTTTTATTTATATGTTTTTGTGGATTATAATTCACATTAGACCTTGGATTGGGGAAATTTTTAGCTTAATGGCCAACCTCCATGTAATTGTAACACTGAAGTGTGAGATGTATAATCTATGAGGGTTAATCATTATTTTCATCATTATCCAACATTCTCCCATAAGTTAGATATTCAGATGCTTAACGACCTTCCCCTCCACACTTGAAACATTTATTATTCCCATTAATAAAATTCTCTATATGTTTCTTACCATAATGTGTGCATTATGGATGATTTATTTTCATTTCTCCATGGTTTGTAGATTATTGATTGAACTCCATATTACTTTTCTTGTTAAAACCATGATATTTAAAAGTAAATCAATCCTCCATTTTAACTTTGATTTTAAAACAAAAAATATTTTCATAGCTACTGAAATGCATTGTTGTGGGATCCCTCAAATGATTAGTGGTTTTTGGGTACATAGGTGGAGTAGAGTGGCTGACCAAGGATGTCTCTCAAAGGAAGAAGAAAATTTAACAAACATATTAGTGGAATTTTCAAAAATAAAATAAAAGTAAATAAGAAAAAAAAATTATGTAGTTTTTTATCATTTATATATCAAAAATATGTTTTCTGGAAGAATATTGTATTTTTTTGTTTTTATTTTGAAATGAAGTTCTATTAAAATGACACAACAGGAAGATGTTTTTTTTAAATATTAAAATGTGTAGTCGTTATAACTCTACCTCTTCACTCAATTATTTATCATTATCATTTAAATGAACATTCACTTAATTGTGAACACTTAATTTTTTCATACATGAACCCTATGAGAATTAACATTCCAACAAATATGAAGTGATTTTAACCCAATGCTAACTTCAGAACATGCAATCGAAACACCCTACTTTGATTGATTTTCTAAGATTATCTTATAGTTAGTGGTAAATTATGGCGTATTTTCCCTCTATAAATTATAATTATTTGAGTTTAGGAATTATATGTGAACACTACAAATTGATCTTGTATGGTTTTGTATTACCTATTAAGTTTTCACTTTCACAATTTACACAAAATATCATCCTCGTGTGTTTTTGTGTTAATTGTTAAATTGACTTCATAGTTTCAATTGAATTAAATACTAAATTAATTTATCATATTATGTTAATTATAATATAACATTTATTCAAATTAAATGATTGTATAAGGATAGAGGTTGATCAATTACTAAACATAGTACTCTTCCATGGGTAGTGTAGTCATCGTAGAAATGTTTTTCTTTTGAAAGGGGTTGAAACGGTATAACCAAATATTGTTTCTACTCTTGAATTTCATCCCAAAAAATAAGATAAATTGAAAAATAAATCTGAAAATAATAGAATAAATGGTAGATAAACCAGGATTTTATTGAAAGAAAAACCACATTACAACAAAGAAGAGGAAAATAAGATCATTTTCGAGGATATCCTAACTTGAGTGATAACGTCCTCTAATTGTGAATTGAAATGGTATAGAACCACTTATACTCTGATCCAAATCACTTAATGCACGAACCAAACCATCAATATGAGAAATAACAAATTTATAGAGTGGAGGGGAGGCTATGTTTAGAGAGTTTTAAAGTGTGAATTGGGAATCTCATCCAAATATTTTATTCCATCTTGCACCGCCCATTTGACCTTAAAAAAGAGTGAACCAACTATTAATCTAGAAGGATACTTTTTGAAAATTTGGGTTGGTGATCTCCTCTCAATATTTTGGCCCAATCCAAGTTCTAATGAAGAATTTATGGCCCAAATATATAACCAATGTCCAATATGGAGTGCCCAACCCACCTTTGGATTCATGGACTATTTAGTCCAAACAAATGAGCATTTATCTCTAATGTCTTAAACTAATGTTATAGAAAATTAATTCATTAAGAGAGTTAAAAAATTTCATGTTCAAATAATAAATATTAAAATATTTATCTTTTAAATACTATAGTGCACTATAAAGGGTAAAACTGATATTTCAATCAAATTTTCCAATGAATGATATAATCCCAAATATTTTATAAATAATCATATTTAACACACTGTGGGGAAATTTTAACAATAAAATATTAAATAAAAATTTGTTTTATCAACTCCACCACTCTTACCCTTTTGCACTCATGGGGAAAACCTCATATCATGTATTCCGAAAAATTATGACAAGTAAACATAAATATAAAATCAAGAAAATTACAAACATATATCCTTGTGATCAAACAATTCCACACTAAGAAACATAAGATATCATGCCTCTTAAAAAAAATTATTTCAAGTTCTCTATTTATATAATTCAATATATTTACACTACATTTATCATCACATGCACAAAACACTTACCTCACATGAATTTTCTCTTATCACACAAATGTCAATTTTTCAGCAATGTATTTCTCATCCAAACTAATAAAAGGGTCAACATAGGTTTTATATATTCCTAGATCACCACCCAATGTGATTCAAGGACATATGTTTATCATGAGGACTTTCCAGGTTTGTTTTGTGGCTTTTAGTTGGTTGGATTTAGATGTGAAAAATTCTGAGACTGAATGATGAGGGCTTGAATATTTTTTATGCAAAATTGCATTAATCTAATTTTAAATTAAATATAGTCTACTCCTAAATCCCCATAGAATAAATTCATGTTCATAATAATTAAAAATAATATAACTTGAACCCCATTAAAAACTTTAGTAGTAAAATTTTCAATATTCTCAAACATGATTTTCATGAAAGGTCCAGATAGGCACAACTTTGTCCCTCCATTAGAAGCTCCAAAAATGAACAAAATCACTTATCATGAAAGCTCATGAAAAATAATATATTTCAATATAATTATTTTATTAAGAAGAAAACAAATATCTTTAGAATTTAATTTTCCACCCAATGTATCACAGAATGTGGTAGCACAACATAGACAGCTTCCCCCACAAGTATGTTCGACTATATTAAGGAATTTCACTTCAACAGATGGTTGGATAGGGAAAATTGTCATGTAATGGGGCTATAATAATAGGTTGTTATTGTATTATAAGGGATAAAAGGATTAAATGTTCATGGAAGGACATTATAAAAAGGATTCTTTTAAATAATGGATTTAATACCAAACAAATGCATCAATCATTTATACATAATTACCTACAACCCTAATCTTTTAATAAGAATGAATCAAATTCTGGTTAAATCAAGCATGGTTTGGTTCCATCAAAATGTATGGTAATTTTATTTAATATAAAAATAATGGTTATGAAGCCTCGCTGGAAAGTGATTTAAAATATAAAGATAGTGAGATTTGGAATGGGATTTAAAATTTAGAGTACTTTTCATAAAATTACTAATGTTTTGAACTAAAAAAAGTCATTTCAGTATTAATTTAAGATTATTTTCATGGGATAAATTATTTCACATATAGATATGGATTTTAAAATGGCGATGATATTAATTTCTTCTCAAATTTTTTTAAAACACATCAAAAAAAATTACAAAATACACACACGATATTTTAAAAACACACAATATTTTTTTGAAAATCATTAAAAAATAGGCAAACAATTGAAATTACTAAACTAAAAGGTTCCCTCCCCCATAATTAAAATTTTTCATTGTCCTCAATGTGAACTCATGATATGATATATACACATGAAATGTATATTTTTAAAAAGGAAAATGAATAATTAAGTGAAAGGGTTAAGAACAACCTGATATGCTCAAGTGATGATGTGTTTATGCAGTGTGATGAAATCCACTACATCATTAGGAAGTACTTCTATGTATTTCTTCAAAATTTTCCCATTGATTATAAAGCTCTTTCATTTGTCCTATTGTGTGATCCTTACAGCACCATAAGTAAAAACATTATTCACAACATAAATACCTAACCATCTGGAACACAACTCACCGAGCATCGGCTTCAATCGTGAACTGTAGAGAAGGACTTTCTCTCCAACATGAAACTCCCTCTGTTGGATCATTCTATCATGAGATTCTTTTGATCTTTCCTTTTAGAGCATTGATTTATCATATGAAGACAATCAAATCTTCTCAAGTTCTTGAATGTGAAACTTCATTTGGATTCCAGCTTGTGCCAAATCCATTTTGAATTTATTTATAGCCCATAAGTCTGACTCTCAACTTCCACGATGAGATGACAGACTTTCCAAAAAACAATTTGAAATAGGGAAATACCAACTGGTTCATTCAATGTTGTCATATATGCCGAAATCCCATCATCCAAGTACTTTCTCCAATCATTCATATTTGGTTGCATGGTTTTCTCCAAAAATTGTTTCAAATATCCATTTGAAACCTAGGCCTGACCATTTGTTTGGGGGTGTTATGGTGTTGATGTTTTTCGTGCCACCCCATACATTATAGGCAAATAAGAAAACTCCTGATTTCAAAAGTATGTCTCTTTGTCACTAATGATGGCCTTCACTACTCCAAACCTGTAAAAAATCTATTCATTGACAAAGTCCACAACAACATGAGAATCATTAGTCCTAGTGACCTTTGACACCATCCATTTTATAACATAATCAATAGAAACCAAAATATAAAAAAATTAAATGAACTAAGAAAAGGACCCATAAAATTGATGCCCCATACATCAAATATCTCATCGAATAGTATGGGTAGTTGGGGATTCTCATGTTTTCTAGAATTGTTCCCAGTGTGTTGGTAAAGATAGCTTGACATAAAAAACACATGGGAATCATGGAATAATCTAGCTCAATATAATACATAGTCCAAAACATTCCAAGCTATCCATTGAGATCCAAAGTGTCCACCAAAAACAAGTGTATGACAAAAATGTAAAACAGACTCCAACTCATGATCAGGAACACACCTTCTAATAACCTGATCACTACACATGTTCCATAGGTATGGATCATCCTAAACCTAAAATCATGACTCACTATTTAACATTTAGACTTGATATTTCATTAAATTTTTAGGTATTTCAGAGGAAACACGGTAGTTAACTAAATCACATACCAATGACATGTACCTGAGAGGGAATAAAGATGATCATCGGAGAAAGTATCCCGAAGTGGTATTTGTCCCAAGGTGGCATCCCATAGTGTGTGAGTAAGCCTAGTCATTTGGTCCTACACCATTTTTTATACCCCCATACTATCCTTTATCTCAATATCAAATTCCTAAAGAAGGAGAATTCATTTGATGTGTTGGGGATCTACATTTGGCTTCTTCAAGAGGTACCTCGGAATAGCATGATTATAAAAAATAACTACTTTAGAGCCCAATAAATATAAACAATATTTATCTATGGCATCAATAAAATATTTTTCTATGGTTGTGTAATTTGATTCGGCAAAATCTAATGTCCTCAAAGCATATGTGAACACATGTTAACATCCCACCACCCTCTGAGATAAGATAGCTTCAACCGCGATATTGGAGGCGTCACACATAAACTCAAAAAGAAGCTCCCACCGTGGAGGTTGTATGATAGGTGGAGTGTTCATACGCTGTATTAGATCATCAAATGAAATCCTAAAAGAAACATCAAACTCAAAATTATAATCCTTTTGAAGTAATCATCACATAAGAAGAAAAATATTACGAGTTTTTTTTGATGAAGCACCTATAAAATATAACATTCCCAAGAAAAGATCTAACATCACACACACATGAAGGTTAGGGTAGGGATGAGCTAATATCTACATTATATCTATAAACCTCTATCCAGTGTTTGGACAACACTTTTTTTATTACAATTCTATACCCTACCACAAAATGAAACTTTTCAATGTTTAAAACCAGATTCTTCTCAATACAATGATTCAAAACAATTCCCAAACTAGAGATACAATCATCAAATAAAGACCCATACACTATGAAATCATCCATGAATACCTCCATGTAGGTCTCAATAAAATAAAATAAAATACCAACCACGCTTCTCTGGAAGGTACTTGGAGCATTGCAAAGTCCAAATGGCATCCTTCGGTTAGAAAACGTACCGAATAAATAAGGAAATGGTGTCTTCTCCAGATCCTTCATAACAATAGGAACCTGAAAGTATCTAGACAATCCATCCAAGAAACAATATTGTGTTATCCCAGCAGTCCCTCAAGCATATGATCGATAAATGTAAGGGATAAATGGACTTTGTGAGAGGACTGATTTAGTTTCCTATAATCAATACACACACGCTAATTGTTTTTCACCCTCATTGGAATAAACTCATCCTTCTCATTTTTAATAACTATAACACTAATTTTCTTAGGAACAACCTGAGTAGGACCTACCCACTAAGAGTCTTAAATGGTAAAGATTATACCTATCGTGAGCAATTTCTCAACTTCTTTTTTAACAACTTCCAAAAGAGTTAGATTCAGTCTCCATTGGGGCCACATAACCAATTTAGCCCCATCCTCCAAAATAATCCTATGCATGCTAATGGAGGGGATAATACTTGATATGTCACCCTAGTTCCACCCATTTTCTATGATGTTCTCCCTCAAAAGGTTCAAATTTTTTTCTTCATGTTCAAAAGAGATATTGTTAGAAATTATAACATGTAATTTCTCACAACTTAACAAGTATGATTATTTTAGATTTCGTTTTAATGGATTGAGTTCTAATGTAGGGGGTGATGTGTGGATGGAGAAATTTAAGGAACTGAAATATGTGCATAGTGAACATCAGTATCAGAATATTCATAATCAAAATCTGAGAATGAATCATCAAATCCATCAGCATACTCCACAACCATGTCATAATCTGATTGAAGAAGATAAAAATCAATATATAAATCCATTTCGAAATAAATTCTATGAAATTACTGTAAATTATAAGTAGGTATAGAAGTACTCTTAGACATTAAACTAGAACCAATACTCATAATCTCACTAATAGTAGGACAATCATATTCCTTGGGTTTTTTATTCGGTGGTAAAAATTGGATATAACAAATGAAGAATGGTCCTCTGAGGGGTACTTCATGGAGTCCATAACATTAAATATCACAACATCATCCCAAAACTCTATGTAAAGTGTAAACTCAATGACATTTAGGATATTTTTTCAGTTTGGAAGAAGGGATTACCTAAGATAATGGTAGAATATGAAGTTTATTAATTTTCCTCCATGTTATGCACAAAGAAATATACTGGGAAGTTTATGTCTCTTACTTGAAGAGTTATATCCTCAAGGACTCCCACTGGATATGTCATAGCTCTATTTTCCAACTGCACCACTACTCTCGTCAGTTTCAACTCACCAACATGAAAATAAGAGAATATATAGTGGGGAATCATATTTATTTAAGCTCCTAAATCACAAAGAGAATCAGAAAAGTGTAACTCCCATATGGTGCATGGGATGGTGAATGTCATAGGATCTATGATCATTTTTGGAATTTCTAGAGTCATTGTAATGAGTGTTGACACATTCCTTACAAGATTGATCCTTTTATTTCTCTTGATCCCTCTTTGATTGGTACAAAGTTATTTTTAAATTTTGGCATACCTTGGTATCTTTTTAATGGATTCAAGTAATAGTGTGTAGATCTCCACATGCTTGAATGTGTCCAAAACTTCTTTTTAGCATTGCCTCTTTAGCTATATTCTTGGTTTGTATAACTCTATTTGGAAATAGAAGTGGTTTAGGAGGAATATCATCAATATTTTACTTACCATTATCTTTCTCCTTGGGATTCTTATTAGTTTGTATGGAAGTGGGCTTCTCATGAGTTGAGGAAAATCTAGGTTAGATGATAGGTGCAGAGATATCATTTGTTTTCTTTCCACTTCTCAATGTGATGGAACTAACATTCCCCGTGGGATTTGTATTTGGTTGTGAAGGAAGATTTTTGGACTTAGTTCTTACTAGTTCGTGGAGGGTAGTGGTGAACTGGTTCATTTGTGTCTTCAACTCCCTCACCTCCAAACCATGACTCTTTATCCCATTCTATTTATTAAGATCAATTTGCATCAAAAGATCATTAGGTTTAGAATCTACCTTGGGTGGGGGATTCCCTTGTTGTTGGCTTGTTGATGCTTGGGCTTCAAATCTCTTTTGGGGTTGTTTGAACCCTTGTTGGTAAGGTAGAGTATACTGGATGTTTGGTTGAAAAGTCAACCTTTTTGATGTCCAGAGACATTCCTCGAGCCTGATTGATCCATCCACCCTTGGTTGTATATTGGTGAAAATGAGTTGAACATCATTTAGGTATATGTCTGTTGTTGCTGCTGATATGGTCTCTCTGGAAATAATGTTGTGCAATCCTCTGTCTCCTGTAGTTAGGGGAAACAGTCAGTTGGGTGGCTTGACTCTGTGAAAATGCCACAAGGCCTTGAAGGAGGGGGTTGGGATGTCTTTTGAGCCAAAGTATTATCTCTCACCATAATTTTTAATTCTTCCAACATGTTTTCAATCAAATGAATTTCACGAGAAGAAGGACTTACCGGATATACTCCTCGAAGCTATGGTGTACCTCAATTGCAAAATTGTAGAGAGTTTTGTGCAATTTTGTCTATTAATTCACGTGTACGTACTAGTTTCTTTTCGACCAATGCTCCTATAGTGGCTGAATCCACAATGCTTATCCCTATATGTGTGATTCCTTCGTAGAAGTACTTGATGAGGAGTTGCTCACCGATTTGGTGATGTGGAAAGCTTGCACACATCTATTTGAATAGCTACCAGTAATAATACATTGACTCCCCTTGGTCCTGCATGATCATCAAGATCCCCTTATAAATTGATGTGGTCCTTGATTCTGGAAAAAAATCTTCATAAGAAAAGACGTTTCAAATTGTTCCTACAAGTCATATATTCGAGTTGTAAATAATACATCCAATCTTTCGCAACACCATAAAGTGAGAATGGGAATGCTCTTAGATTGATTTGGTCTTCATATAAATTTCTTGGTTTTAGGGTTGAGAAAAAAATATTAAATTATTTAAAGTTTTTATTGGGATCCTCGCCAGAGAGGCCATGAAATTTTGAATATAGGTGAATTAACTCAGATTTCAGTTCAATGTCTAATTCAAGATTTGGGTAAGGAATGCAGTCTAGTTGATAATTAATATCAGGTGTAGTCAATTCTCGAATGGTTTAATTAAGATCATTTACATTATTATCATCCATTGGTTATTGTTTTATGTTTTAATATTAATTGTTTCCAATTTCAATGTTCTGGAAGTGGAGGAATTCAACAACTGGTTTAATGTTGAAACTTCTCATAAACTGAGAATGTCTAATTCAAGCCCGAAGGCAACATTCAATCTCAAGATCATGATCTGAGAGATATTTGGGATTAGTTCGTGTCATAAATCATAGAAAAATAAAATGAAGCAAAATAGACCATAAAAAATGAGAATTTTGATTTGATGGTCCAATAATAAAAAGAAGAAGAAATCCAAAGAAGAAGAAAATTTCAGATTGGGTAAAGAAGGAAGAAAAAAGATTAGAATTGAAGAAAATGTAAAATAAAATAAATACCCTTAAATATTTGAAGTAATTACATGACTCCCCATAAACAGTTCCAATTTTAATTGTGATTATGTGGGTTCTATCAAAGGAGTAGTGGGTTTTTTTTACTCAGGTGCTGCAGAGTGGCTAACCAAGGACGTCTCTCAAATGAGGAATTAAATTTTACAATATATTAAGTGAATTTTTGAAAATAAAATAAAAGGAAATAATAACTCTAATTAAAAGGATGGGGGTTGTTTATCGTTTATAAATATAAAATTAGTTTTCTTGAAAAAGATTGTAATTTTTTGTTTTTTTTTAAATGACGATCAATTGAAATGACACAACAAGAATATGTTTTTTTTAGAAAATATTAAAAGGATTAATTGATCTAACTATACCTATTTACTATATTATTTATCATTTTAATTTAAATAATCATCCACTTAATAATGATCCATTACTTTTTTAAATCCTGAACCCTATGAGAATTAACTTTACTACAAAGATGGAATTAATTTAACCCTAGGCTAATATCGGAACATGTAATCATAGCACCCTGGTTATATTGATGTTATAAGGTTAGATTATGGTCAGTGGTAAATTAAGGAATATTTCGTCTCTAGAAATTAGAATTAATTTATTTTTGGGATTTTATTTAAATAGTAGAAATTTATCATATATGGGTTTGTATTACCGATTAAGTTCGCACTCTCACAATTTACACAAAATCTTGTCCTCATGTGTTTTGGGGTTAATTTTTTAATTTCTTTATTAGATTCAATTAAAATAAAATCAAAACAAATTAATCATGTCTTTTGAATTACATTATATCATTGATTCCAAATAAATGAATGAATAAGGATAGAGGTCAGTCGATTACTAAAAAACTACTCTTTTATTGGAGGTGTAGCCATCATAGAAACGTTTTTCATTCATAAGGGGTTAAGAATGGTATAACTAAATATTGATTCTACTAATTAATTCCTTCCCAAAAAAGAAGATAAATAGTAGAATAAAATTGAAAATAATAAACGAAATGGAAGAGAAACTAAATGTTTATTGAAAGCACAACAACAATACAACAAATAAGAAGAAAAGAAGAGCATTTTTGAGGAGATCCTATCTTGGCAGCATTATTCCTCCAATTGTGAATTGAAATGCTATAGAAAACTTCTAATATGCTCCCAATCTCAAACATCACGTCCCAACCCATCCAAAGGAGAAAAACACTAATTGATCAAGTGGATGGGAGGCTAGGTTCAGAGAGGTTTCTAGTGTGAATGGACAATAACTAATAAATATTTTAATCCAAATTGTACTGCCCATTATTCATCTAAAATGCATGAACTTGCTGTTTTTTCATGAGTAAGATTTGTGAGAAATTGTTTTAGAGAGATCTCCTAAAAATTTGGCCCAAATCCAAGCTCAGATAAAGAATTTATTGCCCAAATATAGAACCAATGTACAATCTGGTGGGGCCCGCCGACCTTTCCATTCATGGTCTATTTTGCCCAACTAAATGAAAGATTTATCTCCAATGACCAGAACAAAGTTGTATAATAGTAAATTGGGAACATAGTTATAAACTTTCAAGTTCAAATAATAAATATTAAAATATTTATCTTCTAAATACTACAGTTAACTATAAATGGTTAAACTGAAATTTCCATAAAATTTTCAAATGAACGATATTATCCCAAATATTTTATAAATAATAATATTTAACACAATTTGAGGAAATTTAATCAACAAAATATTCCTTAAAATGAGATTTAATATCTTCTAAAGTCATTTATGTTAAATTACCTCTAGATAATTGGGTTTAGGCCACTAAAGAAAATATCAACATTACTTTCAGGTTGAATGATAATACCACAAGCATACATCGCAATTCTTACGAAATTATCCTCATATGTACAGACAGATTCATCATAATTGTCCTTCAACTCGAGGAAAACCCTTTCCATATTTTTACGAATAACATTAGGAATATACTTATGCAAGAACAAGTTCTTGAACTCATCCAAATACATGGACTCAATTTTATCTTGCTTCCTCATATTCCTAATTAGAGTACACCATTAGTGTGCTTCACCTTATAAACGATAAAGGACTAGAATGAATTTCTCATGATCGAAACACCTGATAACAGAGAATATATTTTAAATGGTACTGATCCAGGGTTCAACATCATGTTTTTTTAATGACCAGATCAAAGAAGGCGGATGAGGCCACATGAAGGACTCAATATAATGTTGTTACCTCTTTTTATCATTTGGACACTCAACATGATTCATAGCTTGGGAATGCTATGAGAGTATAGAAATGAGGTTTTGTATTCAATACCCCACAACATTAGGATCTTCAGGATGATATTCATTTCATTACCCATTATAATCACCATTAATGAGGATCCTTAGAGTTTGAGCTATTGGGAAAAAAATTATTGAGTATTAAAAAATTATCATAATGAGGAACCAAAAAATCATGAAATTTTACCTATAGCATGCTTAAAGTATTACTCCTTCCTTAGATTATGAAAAATTATATTTATTCTAGGTTATTCGTATCAATCTTCTAGTTAAATCATTAATGATGGTTTGTGATGAGTTTGTGAATTCTGGAAGCATATCCCCCAGGATTTTCAAATCATGTGTGTAGCAAGGCCCGTTGTTGTGTAACAGATTACCCAGAGTTAGGCATGCAACATTTTTTCATTGTTTTTACCTCAAGGTGCATCTATTCCAGAGCCACATACACTTATATTATACAAGAAGGTATTTATTTCTAGGAATCCACTTACACAATATTTCAAAAAAAATCCATGACATTTTCCCAAATGTTAAATCGAACTTATTCGTATCTTGAAATACATCCCTATACATATCCTTATAGATATACATAGGGATATCACCAATGTTATCTCATACTAGTTTATAAAGGTTAAAAAAATTCTTTCCTTTTATACCATATTTAGCAACCCAAGATATATATACATGGATATTACATCATTTTAGATGATTAGTTAGTACAGGAAAAAATACATGCCTAAGAACCATAATTGTTTATTTTCTCTAGAAACATGGAAAAAACATCAAATATAGTGAAAGATCATAAAAATCTCCCATAACGATTTTCATCTTAAGAACATCTACCTAAAACAATTCTTCATAACCTATATAATGGAAGCATAAATAATGGGTGAGAATAGATGATTAGTAATGGTAAATAAAGAAAAAGAGTAAGCATAACATGAACAAAAATTAATGGAACATGAGCATAAAATTTTAAGGACATACCCATCATATCAGATATTATAATAAAGAATCTCAATTTATAGTACATGAAACATAATGAAATAGTTATGATATGACACGAGAGCATAACATTAGAATAAAAATTAGGTTGTGGATAAAACATATAAAACCCCTAAGTTAATGTGGCATACCAAGACAGTTGTAACATGTTAGGCTTGGGTTAATAACCCATGTACCAACTTCGTACTAGGGATTCCCTCTTATGTACCCTCTTGTTTCAGTGTGGGGATGTCCTGTCATGTATCCTCTTGTTTCGGGATTGGGATGTCCTCCCATATTCCCACTTATTTAAGGATTGTGATGTACTCCCTTGTTCTCCCTTGTTTCATGATTGGAAATCTATCCCCTATTTCTTCTTCTTTTTTCAGCATGGGATGTCCTCTTGTGTACCCTTTGAGATCATGAAATATTTTTCATTACCCAATAAATTGGAGAGAGATATAGGTCCCTCCAACCACATAATGAAATCATACATGTCTGTGCAATAAAAAAATTATCGTATCATGACCCATGAAAAGATATGGGTCTTAAAAAATCAAATCATAACTCATGAAATTAAATTGGAATTAATAAAATTTCCTCACATAATAACATATGCCAAAAATATGGGTTTTATAATCATTTCATCGATGAATAATTTTTGAAAAGGAATAGGTTTCAACAGAATATAACCCGTGAAAGGAAAGAGATTTCATAGAGACCATGACATTAAGAATACCACATTCATGTAAAGGATATGAATAGAACCTTTAGATCATTTCATATGAGGTCATGAGAAACATCAACAGATGTCATCTTAGATGGAAAAAAATTGAAATATATTTCAAAAACCTTTATTAAGGAATATATTCATTCTTGTTTGAATATAATTTTTAATGCATAAAACTATTTTACAATAATTATCATAGAATTTAGCATTTGAAAATTATAAATAGTATTGGAAATCATTTTGAAAATATTATACCTTGAAAAATATATAATATTTTTCAAACCATTGTAGAAACCTTTTTATTTAAAAACTCATTTAAATACATTAAGTAAATATTTAAATAATTTATAAAAACATTTCATTGAAGATACTTTTAAAACATATAAATAGAACATAAAACCGTTTTGAAAAAAAAATCATAAAATACATTGAATAATGCCTGAAAACATTTTTGAAACAATTTTCCATAAAATCATGTAGAAGATGTTTGGAAAAATTTTAATTTTTTTTAATAAAAATCTATATAAAAACATTATCTTAAATAATATCCTCGTAAAAAATTCAAATGACACTTCAATGAATTGACGGCAGGTAAATTAGTACATGTAACACGAGGTAAAAACAACAATCCATTTTTATAGTAAAAAGGTTAGAAATATTCCTTGTTTTGAAATTGAAAAGAATATTACATTGAAGATATTGGTAAAATATAGATTGGGTAAAATATGTTTTTGTTATTATATGATAATGGTATAATATTCAGGGAAACCCTTTTTAGAAAACATATATTTTCTACCAAATAACTGGTAAAATTGATCTTTCATTAAGACACATTCTAAACTATATTATAAACCAAAGAGTATAAAATAGAAAAAATACATGTCAATATCATGAAATAAAATTTTATAATTAAATTGATAAGTTTTATTAAGATATGGGTCATAACATATCATCAACAGAAGCCGAAACATAAACAATATCGAAAACTGATGAGATTTTCTCAACAAACTCTTTTAAGTTAGTAACATGGGATCAGACACTACATGTAATAAATGAAAATTAAATGAAGCAAAAAATATGAAAATAAAAATTATATTAATTTTATAACATGTATAATGGAATTATATAAAACTTTTATAAGATTTTAGGTGCATAACAAAAACAATACGAGTCTCAAAGAATCAAAATTGAGAGAAAACGATTTTAAAAATATTGTAACTTTTGAAACATAAAACCCAAGAAAAAGTATCATAATATTTCAATTTAATTGCCATTATTTTAATTATAATTTAAATATATTCAATAATGGGTCTTATATGCACCACACAAAATGAAAGAGTGCCGAGCATAACATGTATCTCATGAAAATTAATAGTAATTTGAAATCCACTTACCTTGTGTCATGACTCTCTTTATACTCATACAGTATTTCTATATAATAAATATATGATTTTTATACATATTTTATAGAAAAATATTCCTATGTTTAATACCATATATGGTTTTATTATGATATTATATTACCTTCTTTATAATCATTCTATGTTAAGGTTTCACATCAGGTAATTTTCACCTTTTTTCACATGTGCCTTAATTTTTTATATCTTTGATCCTTATACTTATATCATGATTAAAAAATGTAAATAATGATATGAATATCACGTATAACCATTATATTTATATAATAATAATCTATATCATAATGAATTATGTAATGGAATACAACGTTCAAGGAGATGGTGACCCGTAAGTATGCATGAACATTGTTTCCATTTTTATTATCGTATTGAAAGATAGTATGAAAATTACATATGTTAATATATTAATGTATATATGTATATCATTATTCATTTATAATTACTATATAATATATATCTTTTAAATTCATTAAAACCATACCTAATACATTCCATGGGGTGTGGAAACGAATGACATTTTCTTGAGGGGGTGGTAGTCCACACTTCCTCAAACAAGATTATCCTATTAACACAAAATGGAAGGTAGAGATATGTCTGTCGAAAAAGGAATACAAAATATTAAATAATAAATATAATATAAAACATAAAAAATATATTTTCCATTATAATTTTCATAATAATATGTCGTAATGTATATATGAACAATCATTGTTTTTTGAGGCATTAGTTCATTGTACACGGAAACAATATCTTTGATATCCATTATATGGAGGTTGGTGTAATTTTAAGTAAATACATTAGCTTATAAACATCCTAAAATATATTGGATGATTTTTTGTTTCAAAATAATGTAATAATGATAGTGGAGGGGTGAGCAAAGAAAATAAAGAAATAGAGCTTGAAGGAAGAAATTACCTCTAAATTGGGTAACTCCTTTTGGTTTGGGCAAAAAGGATTCCATGAGAGGATATCTACCCAAAGTAAGACATAAAGGTAGAAGAGATGATTTTGGGGAAGTTTGTTTTTTAGGTCCTCCACATACATAAGTGGTTTTAGAGGTTTTAGGATTGGGTAGTGGTTGGGGAATTTTATAGGGAATGAATAGGACTCACATGTAATTTTTTGGAAACAAGTTTGGCATGAACATGTTATTACCTAGTAAAGGTCATAAACAAAATAAAACTCAAGAATGTAAGGTTTATTAACCAAATATGGGCATTAAATGGGTGTTGGTCATGTTTTTATGTCTTTTGGGACTTCTATTTAATGTTTAAGACATTATTAACCAAATTATTCTCTTAATATATGCAATTAATTTTAATCACATTTTGAAATAAATTTCGTCAAAAATTGGCCTTATTATAAATTATAATTTATCAAGATTACAAATATAGAATCCATTTTCAAAATTCTAGTAACATAATTGGTAAAAGATGATGTAAAATTAATCATGTTGAAAGGACGACCCTGCATGTTTTTGAAGTAAAAATCATCCAAAAGTATGATAGGTTTTTATATCCATTTTCAATGTGAAATTGGTTATAGAGACCTATATTCGATTAATGGTAATAATATTATCCAACTCAACTATTAAATCAAATAAAAATATAATTTATCCACATAAATATGTTTTACTAAAATATTGTTTTGAATTAGAATCCAGTATTTTTGACTATTCAATAAAAGATGAAACATTTCATAAAAATACAGAACTTTTGTCCTAAGATAATTTTTATGCTTCGCATAAAAATATATAGTTTATTTTGATATTTTAAATAAATAAAAGATCCAATGTTTTGATTTTCAAATGGTTCTCCATTAAAATGAGGTAAAAACTACCTTAATAAAAATATTGGTTTTTAAGTTTAAAATTGGGTTTATTCTTATCTTGTGTCTATTGAATCTATTAGATGAATATGAAAAAAATTATTGAATATATAAAATAGGTATTACCATTATTTAACATAAAAATTTAAATTAACTTGGTCAAAATAACTTTAGGACTATAATAATATTTTATTTTATATTCAATTAGTTCTCATATTCACTTCTAATTTTTTTGTAACCAATGAGGTCGTATTATATTTTTTGAAACCATATATTCTCATAATTTTGTTAATATTATTCATATTCAAAACCATATAGTCTGTGATAGATTAAATTATAATAAAATTTGTAATGACATATTATATTTGGGAAACCTTTTGTATTTTCTCTTACCTAATAAATTGTGGAAGATATATCTTCAGTGTAATGTATGCTACGTCAATATTTCAAGTATCGTATGACGAGTGGTGTTTCGCATAGTGAAATCCAAATCGATACTGTGTGAAATGAATTTTATACATTTTATTTATATATATATATATATATTAAAAAATAAGTATTTTTTGGGTCAAATGAAATAAAAAATATAAAAAATATTAATTAATTTGAAAAATAATATTTCACAAAATCTCAGTGTTTTATAGGAATGGATCATCTCAAAATATCAATAAGTGAAAGACTTTTCATAATGTATGAGTTTATAATGATAGTGGAGAATCTTAGGAATGTGATTTATATAATATTAAATTATAATAAGAATATATATGATATTTATAAAGCGTGAAAGAGAAATTTAAGATCATACCAAATCATACAAAATCACAAATGTTAGGAGATATATAAAAAGTCATCCCCATTATCATAAACCATGTGAGAATGATATAATAGTGTAAAATACATTAAAAAAGGTATAACATGAAAATATGTCATATAATAAAAATAAAATGAATCATAAAAATGTGAATTGAAATTATAAAAAACATGGGAATGTGTCACAATCATAATTATAGGAAAACCATTCTGATAAATCTCATCATTTCCTCACATATGTGAACCAATTAATTATATCTACAAATCAAAATGTAAGAAAATTATTATTCCCAATAATGTGTTGAATACACATGATAGTAAAGTATAACTAAGTCATGAGATATAAACATTGACCAATTCATTAAAGGGTGACAAAGAACACCGCCTCCCTTCATTCATACATATGTGTTCCAATTAAAACTAATCATAACAAATTTCTTAAATAACTCATGCAATAAGAGAGTGTTTGTTAACCATTCAAAAATCATCTCATTTATTGAACATAATAAGTCATAAGATATCATAAATACCACACTACAAATAGAATAATATCATAATAAAATATTCAGGTTGATCAAAACAAAACATTAGGATAGATAATCCTTAAAGGATAAAGAGATTTTAAAAATAAAAAGTTCTAACCAAACCTTTTATCCATTATTATAAAATATAAAGTACAACTTTACATAAAAATTTAATTTGAAAAGGTAAATATAATAGTTTTAAAAACATTATTATCGAATATTTATAAATAAATAACCCTTTAAATGAATCAAAATGAATCTAATTTACTAGAAGTTGTAATTAATGAAATGAAATTCCCTTATTAGTCATTTTATGGCAGTTAAAAAAACAACATAATAAAAACATTGAATGAAATTAAATTCATAAAAAATTTAAAGCAAAATATGAATAATATAAAATTAAAAATGGACATTGATTTCATTAAATACAAAATTTAATTGAAAAAACATGGAAATGGGAGAGGATATTTTTTTCATATGAAGGGTTGTTATTTTTACCAGATTTATACTTTAATTTTGGAAAATTTTAATCAAATAAGTGGTTATTTATGAGAGAAGTAATTTAATAAATCAAATAGAAGAAATTCCACTTGAATGAGGGTAATTTAAAGATCAAATAAATCAGAAAATTATTATTCATATAATAAACACTATGATATAATGAATTGGAAATTGATTCAATGAAACCCTTACAGTATTTGTAACATAAGAATCAAAAAATATTGATAGGATGAAAATGAAATAGAAATTAAAATATATTAAATTGGAATATATTTTCATATTTGAGGAAATTAAAGAACATAATAAACTATATAAAAGAGAATATGGTTTATAGTACAAAACATGTCATATGGAAATAAACTTGAGACATAGAAACCCTTACTGTGGTTCAGATTCATTCTGAACAGGCACATAACATCATGAGTATTAAAATTAATATTATTATATATCATCATAGTTAACATATTATGATATATTTATTTTTACAATTACAATTAATTATTATATTAGATTTATTTAGGATAATATATTTTTTACATTTATGTGAATATTGACTCTACCTGGGCTTAATTGAGTAATTTTAGTGATCCAATATGACATAATAAATAGCTAAAAAGTATTAATATAAACATTCTAGAACCATAATCCAATAATTAATTTATTAATTTCTTAAAATAAAATTATACATTATGTTTCCATCAGCATCCATGATATAGTTTTGATTTGTTTTTTAGGTAGATGGTTTGACAAACCCAAATTTGAACGTTGGACAATTTGAATGATGAGTTAGGTTATGAAATTTTATAATTTTACATAATATCATTATAAAATAATTATTATTATTTTATTTATATATTTTTAATGATTCAAATCATATTTAACTTTTTTTTATAAATAATTAAAATAAATTATGAAAAACAAAAAAAAAACTTAATGGTGATTGTAATCCACTCAACACATAATTAATGTTTTCCATTCCCAATTATTGGTTGAGAAATAAGGCATATAATTTTTTATCCTTAAAATAATAATTATATTTTATATATCACATTTATCTTGTAATTCCATTATTATAATTTAGTTAATATAAGTGGTGGTAGAAAATGGAGAACATCAATTCGTGGAGGTGGAAATCTGCAAGATCCATGTCATTCTGTTTTATAAATGGAGGTAAGGGAAAAAACATTATTATTACATTAATATAATAATTTTTCAGTATAATAATACTAATGAGTTCATTATATGAATATTCCAAAGATATTTTTTGATGATAATGAATAATAAGAAAATGATAATGATTATGTAATACTCATATTGGAACATTTAACATTATCTTCAAAGCCTTTGTGTAAATGAACAGATTAGGATAACTAATTGAGGCCAGTGGTGTATGAACATGGTATATGAGTCTCATATTATCAAAATAGAAAAATTTAAGGACTAAATTTTAAAGAATTTGTGTCGTAATAAAGGGTTTGTGTCTCTCCTTTTATAAATGGAAAAACATAACTTTAGGAAAATCCCATTATTTTTCAAAAGTGAAATAACACTTTTACGTGTAAATGATTTCAAAAGAGTTAAATTATGATTTTTTGAGTTGTATATAGTCAATAAATACCCTATTTATATATTTAATGGATATTTTAAAGAAATTTCAATACATTTACAATTAGGATTTTACATTCTACAATTTTTTATATTAATAACTTGTTTTTAACTAAGTAACATATGATTTAATAAAATAACAAAATATTTATTCTTACCAAATTTGGAATCTAGGAACATAACTTAATATCTATATAACCTAATTAAATTTCTAAATATGATAAAATTTACTTTTAAATTAAAAATTTACTATATAGAACAATAGTTTTTTAGAATTTTTTTATCATTACTTGCTACTAGTCTTTTTTAGTACTAGTTAACAATAATACGAGTATTAAAATTTTAATATATGATCATGAAAATTTTATTTTAGTGATTATATTATATGGTATTAGGTTATTTTATTATATAAAAATTACACAAGTAAAATATAATAATTGACGGAAACTTATAGTATTACTATTATCATTAGAATTAACTATTGTCTTTCTACTCATAATTATAAGCTACAAAATTATTTTTAAATAATATTAAAATAAAATTTTCAAATTAAAATTAATAATATTACAAAATTTAATTTTAATATAAGCTCACATAACACATAAAAAACATTTTGATTACAAAATTATGTTTTAAGATTAAAATTTACATGTATTATAAAATTATTAATAGTATTTAATTTCATAATAAAAATTGGTTTATTATATAATTAATATTATTTATTTCAATAAAAAATTAATCTAAAACAAAATATTAGGTTTAAATTATTTAATTATCTCAAACCACTAAAAACTGATTTTAAATTATATTGAAATGTAACTTGTGTTCTAAAATAATAAAAATAGATATTATAATATCAAAATGATATTTTAAAATAAATATTTTTATAATTAAATAAATATTTAATAAATTAAAGGGTTTTTGAAAATTTTATTTCTTTTTCATATATTTATAATGTCATAACTTTTTAAATTTTAGTGAAAATATTATTTTTAACTATTAAAATAAAAATCATTGATTAAAAAATCCAAAAAATTAATCATAGGATAATGTGGATATTTTTATTCAAAATTGAAAATAATTTTAATAAATTAAAATAATAAAATTTCCTAAAATTATCCTTTAGGTGAAAATAAAATATATAAATAAAAACATCATTTATTTAGAAATCCACTATTAAAACATTATGTGTTATTAGTATTTTTTTATTAACTTCTAATTGATTATAAATATATTTTACAAGATCTATTATTACTCATAAATTTTATAAATAATATTCATCTAATATGTTATAACTCCTTTCATTCTGGTGTTGCAAGTGGAAAAATCTATCAAACATAGTATTATATTAGACTAAATATATTTCAAAATCAATGGGGTTTACTTTTTTGGAGTTCTAACTATAGGATCACATGTTATTGTATACATTATGGATATTAGTCAACATGCCTATTTCATTATTGAATGAAAATCTATACTTAAATAAAAATCTATTAAAATAATATAATATAAACAAACCAAAATATCCTTTAGATCATATATTAAATAGTTTTCAAGTAGGGAAACATAAATCTTTTAGAAATAAAATACCAATCATGATGAAAAACATATAAAATTGATTGTGAAGCATATGGATACATATACCTATATGAAATACAGCTCACCAATCATTTCGAGGGATGACACATTAGCCAGAAACTATCTTCTTGGTTTGGGTTCATGGAAAAATTGATAAGAGTTCCCTATGATAAGAAGATCTATATTGAAAATTAGGAGATAATGATGGATGTAGTAATCTATGAGACTATTTTGATTTTCATGATGTATATCGACATGCATGTTGAATTCTAGACTGATGTTTTAATAATATTGATGTCCCACAAACCAAAATGTTTCATTTGATAAATGAGGAAGTCAAAAAAAAACATATAGGAAGTGAATAATATTAGTGGAGACCTTATCAATGGAAATGTGAAGGAAGAATTCTTCCACCCTTTGGATACCTATTAAGAAGTAGAGCATTCCACACCATATTTGAAGGTACTATTTAGGGTAACAAAATAAATTTTGGGGAAGAAACCATGGCTAAGGAAAAATGTTTTTTATACATGGATAAAGGTCATCCTAAACGTCCACGAATATGATCTATATTTTACACAGCCAATAAGGATTCTTGGGTAACCATAAATCATATTCATTGGAAGTTATAATCCCTCCATGTAATAGGGATGGAATGAATAATGGTAATAGAGGATCATCCCAAAGATATACCACTAAATATGTTGATATCTCTCCATATAATTTGATTTAGTATTAAATATTTAAGGCCAGGAAATTAAATTCTATTCAGGGAAAATAACCATTATCATGAAGTTCCATCTGAAACAATGAAGGAAAATTAACATGGTGTTTCCAGAAATAATAAAAATCCACTGGTACTTATTTCAAGAGTAATTGGGGTGGGCTCTTTTTGACATGTAAGGGATAATCTATATTATCCCAAGGTGTATTTAGTTCTACTTCAGTGTGAATAAATTTCAAAACATGGTTGAAATTTATCTATTGTGTATCAAATTCATATATTCAATTCCTTTTTTGGTATTTGACATTTATGATGAGATAATGATATATCATAATGGACCTAGAATTTATTCCTAGTTTTAGTTGTAACCATATGATGGATATCTGACCCTATGGATCAACGATGATGTCTCCATGAGTCATGATAAATGGTTATATATAAGATATAACTCCAAGTTAGAGTGTCAATCACATTGTTCAATTAGGACCTAATTTTTAATACATTCACCTCTTATCACTTTTAATCCCATGTTTGGTATATTCAAATATTAGTAAAATTTGATTTGATAAGGTTTGGTAGTAGAGAAAACAAATGGTGGCCCAACAATTATGTCTAGAAATATCATGGGAACACATGAATCCCAACATAACCACGCCATTGTATAATTCCAAAGTCAACTTTCAGTGAATGTTTATTAAGGGATGGATTCAATATTATCTTTCGTAATGTGAAGTATATCTGATTACCAGGATTGATAGTAGTCATGTTGTGGAATGGGGAAAAGGAAATCATATAAATAGAGGACCAGTGAATCTATAACAGTGATGCCACTATGCCATAGTGAAATGTTTTAGAATCCAACCATTATAATAAGAATTAAATTTCTATTGATAGATTATAATGAATTGCGGAACAACAATAGAAGGTTACAATGGATTTAGTAGGTGGATAGAGGGGAAGTCTTGAGAAAACCACTACAACATATTGAGTCATACTTTCCCACGATAATGGAGAAGTTTTACTTTAACACCCCCTTAATTTCATTAACCAAGATTCATTTTTATTCTAGGATACTATGGTGGTAAATATGATTATAATTTTTTTTGTGAATTATACCATAATTAATATCTCAACAATGAGGAAACTAAATGCCTCGGTTGATGTAAACTACATATAAGAACTTGCTGATACAAATGTCTTTGTTTATAAGCTTGAGAGGTTAATTATTGTGGTTGATAATGAAGATACCAATATAAGGTATATTTGGGTCAATGACATTGGTAATTAAGACCCAATATTCAATGAAGTGCTCATTGACTGATGGTATGAGTATATCAAAATTCCCATGGTAATGTTGAAACCTAAATTTTATATATTTAAGTATGATTAATTTTCCTATGTTTAATATTTTTAATAATTATGGGATATCCCATGGAACATTATATTCCATTTTGTATTTAAAAATATAAACTAAAATATTGGGGATGAGGTAGAGCAAGTGGACCAATGGATACTGATGTATATCTAGTGAAAATGGAACTACTTTTGGCAGTGTTGGTGGATACACTAGGGACCTTCCCTAAAACTTCCAAAGTCGGTTATTGTTCAGAAAACATTCCAAAATAACTCTTCAATTAATAGAACACTGAGAAGTTAATTAAACACCTTAGTATGGGTAATATATGTTATCTCAATATAAAACACCATATTTACTAGTTCTTTTATATTTAGACATAGTTTGTTTTTATAATTGTGAAATTAGAATTTTTGTGAGAGGATCCTTGATTTACATAGGTAGTGCACCTTATGGTAGATTTTTCACATTTTGTGACAAAATATGAAAATAGTAAAGAATCCCCTATTGCTGGAGTGAGAAATTTAGTGGATCAATTAATAAATCCTATAGATGATGTAAAAAATTAAACTACATATGACAATCCATAATGATTCGGTCTGAAAATTCAATGCCAGAGAAAGAATCATCAACAGTTATGGCGGGTTCTATAGTGCTGATAGTAGGAAACTTGATGGTTTTAGAGCCAAAATATCTCTCTGAGAAAGAGGTAACTCTAATAGACATGTTATTAAATTCATTTTTTATTCCTTTATATGATTCTTACAACTGTTTTATTACAATCTAATCAAAATGTCGTGACATAGCCGCAAAGATGGACCCATTATTGAAGATATCTTTATTAACACTAAGAAAACTCAATATGTGGTGGTATAATATTATATAAAATATTTTTAGAATTATGTGATCCCCCTTCCTAATATTTTTTATTTTTTGTCCTCATTACATTATAAATAAAGAATCAGGTGTTTCATTTTAAAAAATTTATCTCCAAAGTACCATATAAAGGAAATCCAATGGAAATGATTTATATTATTTAATCCCCCTTGACATAATTTAATTCCTACCAATTTCCAATATAAATAAAAAATCAATTTTATTTTACGAGTGAAACCTCTTATATAAGAGATAAGTGATTTTGCAAGGTTATTATCTCATATAATTTCTATAGTTGGACCAGTAGTAACACAAGTGTTTGATTCCCTAGTGAATGATGTTGAGTACCACTAAAACCTTAAACATTCCATTGTAAATTTTTGTGTGGAATTTTTTTCATTATTAGTAGAGGATTCATAAACTAAAACCATCTATGGGTAAATATATACACTTTTTATATTTATAACGACTTTCTAAAAAATACAAATGGAATAAAGAAATACCTCCACAATACCTCAATTTTTCTCCATTATCATTTGATTGAATAAATTCTGAGGGAACAATACCACACACATGGGATATTATTTTCCCTAAATAAAAATGTTAAAAATATATTACAAATTAAATAATAGAAGTCCAATAAAACTTTTTTCATTATAACTAGGATTTTTGAACATGCTTGACCAATGCTAAATTATCCTGCAATGGAACACTTGTTTGGTAGATTACATGATCAATAAAAGATTAAAAATATGTGTGGAAGAGAACACTTAAAAAAATGGTCCAATTCAAACATAGATTATAATGAAGATGGAAACTTAGTCAAATACTAGTATAAAATATTAAGGAAAGATAAAAATTGGATAATGTAAAAGAAAATAAGTCCCAAGTATGTAGTATCTCATTAAGAGCAAAAATTATAGTCTTTATAGTAAATTATCCACATGTATTCCAAATAATAAAAATTTTATCATACTAACTTGTAACGCCCAGACCCTAGTTACCCAGATCCGGTGCATTATTACATAACTTTGTCATGATCACCAGAAAGACCAAATCTCGAAAGCCTGACTGGTTTAGTAGCCTTGGTAACATTAGATATATTAATAAAGTTTACATTACATCATAAAATGAAAACTACAACAATATAGTCTCCATATTCCACATTCTTGTCCCCTCATATTATCCCTGCGGGTCATTCATAAATTACTTCTTCACATCCTGGGAAAAATAAATCATAGAAAAGGGGTGAGCACAAATGCCCAGTAAGGATAACAATATAGCGGAAACTTTCATAAATAAGAATAAAAATTTTAGGCAATGTGTAACTAAAACAAAAGCCTTTTAGACACGAATTTCAACATATTATGGAAAAAATAAAATGAAATAATGCAATTTACTTATTAACATGGATATTCTTCTAATCGAATAATCACATGCAATATCAATAACCACTTTCATAATGATGGAATGCATAATTCCAGACTATCATAACCACATAGCCAAGGCCTCGTTCCAAGACTAAAAATAAGATTTTTCCATGGCCTTGTTCCAAGACACTAGTTTGTCTCATGAGACCTACCGATGCATCGAGGAGCTATAGCGGGCTCCACCCGTCACATATTATATCCAATGCATTCCCATATGAAATGGTTTAAACATAACATAAAAATTCATATTAAAACTAGCATACGAAATGTACTTACTTCATCCATAAACCATGAATGGTATAAAAATAACACATCCACAGTCAAACATATCACAAAACCTTCAATACAATATAAAAGTTTTTTATCATAATAAATCAACTTCAAATAAGCGTAAAATCCATCAAAGGATGTTGACAAAGATGAAATCAAAACTCTTTTTAGTGAAATATCTCTTTCTATTTTGAAAACATTTATGAGTCATATATTTATAAAATTAAACATTTTCCTTGAAAATATTCTTATAAGCATGTAAGGGAAGCTTTGACAGAAAATTTCCGCACCAACCGTATAAGTTAAAAAAAACATTTTAACCTTAATTCTGTCGAAAAGGTTAAAAAGGACCTTGTTTGGAAAATGACGGAAAGATTCCTTTAAAAAATTCTTATAAAAAGTCAAACAAGGGTATAAATGACTTTAACCCATATTTTTTAAAATAGTAAGAATGTTTTGAAATAGATTTTTAAGAAACATGGATGTGGATGATAAAGAGATCCCATTATATTATTAATTATAAACAACCTCAGATAATGAAGAGATTGCGAAATAAACCCTTACCTTTTACTTTTCCTTGGTTGAGGGTAGGTTAAACTCATGTATAATGGTGAAATAATTGTTATTAAATTATACAATAATCATATATATTAATATGATATCATATATGATCTTTTAACATTTATTTGTTAATAATATCTTAGTATTATCGTCGTTTCGGGTGTTAACTTACTCATTTTCATTGATATGTTTTGTTACGTAAGCCATGTTTTAAATGGAGAGGATGTATCTTATTCATATCCAGAATGATATCAAGTCCTTAAAAATTATTTTTAAATCATCAAATGATAATTATACTTGAATGGATACGATGGAGAATGAATCTCATCACGTTCGTGGAGACGGTAGTCCGTACGTACGCACGAGCGACAATATCATTATTTTGATATTAAAATAATATTTAATTGGATGTTATATCTTATATAAAGAATCATTATCATGTTATATTTATTATATATATGAATTAAAAATCATTATTATACCAATCCAAATAATAATAATATATTTAATAACAATTACACCACGATGGGGATACGGTAAGCTGTACGTACGCATGTATGGTGACATGTCATTCAAAGGATGGATAGAATACTGAATATTTTTGTACCATATTTATAACAATATTACAGTATATAGGAGATACTGGATTAATTATTTTAGAATGATAATAACAAAGAAAGAAGAAGGTGAAGATGAAATGAATTTGAAAAAGGGTGGTGAAAACATTACCTCTTCTTCGGGTTCTTCCTTTTGATTTGATCAAAAGGGATCCTTAGGTTTGATTTATGATCAAAATAAAGCCTCTAGGTTATATTTAGGGAAGTTGGGAGAGTATTTAGGAAGAGTTTGGCCAAACCAAAAGGCTTTTAAGGTGTGAATTAATGAGAAGGAGGGGTGGCCTTTTATAAGAGGGGTGATGGGCACCTTTGGAAAAGCTAGAAATATTATTTTATAATAAATTTATATTCCGTTTCTAATGGCTCCCAAGTGGATTATTTAAAGGTTAAGGTGGGGATAGGTAGTAAACTATTCAACCAATAAAATTTAGAGAGTTTTGGGTCATTATATTAACCTTATCTTTTAGTTTTAACTCTTAGTTAATTAGTTTGACACTTACCATGTAACTTTGTATTTTTATATTATATAGTTAATAAACTTACTATATACCTCCAAGTGACCCCCAAGTGGTCAATTAATGGTAAAAATATTGTGATATAAGTCTCTTGGCCAAACTTTATTTTTTTATGAATTTAATATCAATTAATAATATAATATTTGTTTTAAAAACTCTTTTATGTCAATTTTGACACTATTCAATAGTTGATTTTTGTAAAACTCATAAAAGAATTATTACTTCGAAAAACATAAATTAAATCAATCCTAATATGTCATATTATCCTATAAAATTAGTTTAATTCATTGAAAGTATGAAATTATATTTATTTAGGTATTTATAATATCAATTATTTTAATTTTTCACTATTATTGTAATTACTGCATCATCATTGTGTCATAAATAAATTAAATTATTTAATGTCTAAAAATTATAAATAAAATATCATTATGTAGGAAATATTGTTAGCTTTCTAATGAATATTTATAGTTGAAAATCCAAAATATATAACCCTTTTTAAAATAAATATTACTAAAATATATATGCTTTTGTCATTTTTATATTTATTTTAACATAATTAAAATAATGTGTCCCTATCACCTACGTGTGGCTCCATGGGGTCCCAAAATCGGCCCAAAGATGACCATGGTCCGACATGTATCCACCAATAAGTTTAGGACACGTTTTTGGGTAATTTAGTATTATTATAATATTAATTTTTAACCCTTATTTACCGGATTTACCCTTTAACCATGGTAAATAAAATATTTACCGAAGTAATTATTCAAAATGTCTAAAAATAAAAGTTCCCTATTTACACAATTTGGACATCCTGATTCCAAATATGGAATCCATTTTTTCAAATTCAGAACACAGAAGTGGCATAAATTAATTTAAAATTAATTCCGGTTGTCAAAACAAAAAACGTGTTTTTAAGATATAATAACTATCAAAAAATTGATACTTGTTTATGTCTGGTTTAATTGTGAAATTAGGTCCAATGACCAACATTGTATTAAAGGGTTAAAATATATTCTAAATATACTTTAAAACCAATTAGATTCATAATTTATCACTATTAATTATTTTGATTAAAAAAGTTGTTTTTAATTAAAATTTAGTAATTTTCTCTATTCATCAAAATATTAAAGTTATCCAAAAAGTACCAAAATTTTACCTTAGGCTAAATTCGATACACTGAATTCAAAAATGAAGTCCATTTTCAAAGATAAAATTTCTAAAATTTCAAAAAGTAGGTATTACTATTTATAACGGCTAGTTTGATTGGTTGTGGTGTGTGTTAGAATTCAATGTTGCGTACAACACACGCTATTGCATTATTCAAAGAGAAGTGTACCATAAAAGGTTGGGGTGGTACATTCTCCCCTCCTTCAAGTAATTTCTTCCTCAAAATTTCTAGAATACTACCACATGAAAAGACTCAGGCGGTTCTTCATCATAAGTTCCTCGGGTTCCCACGTTGCCTCTTCCATCTTATGGTTTCTCTACAAGACTTTTACCAGAATCGTCATCGGGTTTCTCAGTACTTGTTCCCTCGTATAAAGAACCTTGAAGGACTCTTTGCAATAAGACAAATCAGGTTCCAGTTCTAATTCCCCGTAGGTGAGTACATGCGTTGGTTCAGGCATGTATTTCCTCAATAGAGATACATGGAACACATCGTTGACTTTGGAGAGACTTGGTGGCATTTCCAATCAGTAAGCTACAGCCCCAATTCATTCTAGAATTTCGAATGGTTTGATGTACCTGGGACTCAATTTACCTTTCTTACCCAAACTTATGACTCCCTTCCATGGAGAAACCTTCAGAAAAACATGATCACGGACTTGAAATTCCAAATCCTTCCTTCGATTATCCGTATAGCTCTTCTACCTACTTTGAGCTGCATTGATGTGATTTTGGATTACCTTCAACTTTTCCATCGTTTCCTCCCCTAGTTCTGGACTTACAAGTTTTCTTTCACGAACTTCATCCAAACAGGTTGGTGTGCGACATCTCTTTCTGTATAACGCTTTATATGGTGCCATCTAAATACTCGAATGGAAGCTATTGTTATAGAAAAATTGTACCAGAAGTAAATATTCATCCCACATACACTGAAAGTCAAGTGGGAAAGATCTCAACATGTATTATAAGATTCGAATAGTCCATTCTGATTGTCCGTCTGTCTGAGGGTGGTAGGCAGTTCTCAAATGAAGTTCAGTATCAAGGGATTTCTAAAGACTTTTCCAGTATCTTGAAGTAAAATGGGGATCATGATCAGAAACAATCGATAGGGGTACTCCATGAAGTCTCACAACTTTATTAATATATAGTCTTGCTAGACGTTCCAGTGGTAGATCTTTTCTTATAGCAAGAAAATGTGCTGACTTGGTAAGATGATCAACAATAACCCATATTGCATCGTTTTTTCTAGGAGTATTTGGTAGTCCCCTGAAAAAGTCTATAGAAATGTTTTCCAATTTCCACTCAGGTATGAGAAGAGGTTGCAATACTCCACCAGGCTATTGCCTTCCAGCTTTTACTTGTTGACAAACCATACATATTGACACAAAATTGGCAATATCCCTCTTCATGTTGTCCCACCAAAAATGTTCCTTCAAATATGTATACATTTTGGTTCTCCCAAGGTGTATAGAGAAATTGGAACTATGAGCATCATCCAGCAATTCCATTTTTAGATCAGGTATATCAGGAACACAAAGTGTCTTCCCGAATTTCAAAATTCCTTCTTCATACACAAAGTCTCTCAATATCCCATCTTTCACAGATTTAATCTTCTTTTGAAATTCTTCATCATCAGGATAAGATATCTTAATCCTTTCTAGTAATGATGGTTCGGTAACCATTTGAAAATGCATTGTTGTTTCACCTTCCCTGGTTATTCCCATGTCCATTTTGACTAGATCCATGAAAATTGGATCCCTTTCAATTCTCATCACGTTCAAAACTCCATGGTCTTTTCTACTCAATGCATCTACCACCTTGTTTGCTTTCCCTGGGTGGTAGTGTATCGTACAATCATAATCATTGAGTAATTCAAGCCATCTCCTTTGCCTCCTATTGAGTTCTTTTTGTGAGAAAATATACTTCAAACTCTTGTGATCAGTATAAATCTCACAATTTTCACCATAGAGCTAGTGCCTCATATCTTCAAAGCAAAGATCACAGATTCTAACTCGAGATCATGAGTATGATAGTTTTGTTCATGAATTTTCAACTGTCGTGATGCATAGGAAAAAACCCTATCATTCTGCATAAGGACACAACCAAGTCCTTTCTTCGATGCATCACTATAAAAAACGAACCCATCATTCCCCGATGGTAGAGTCAATATAGGATCATTGACTAATCTTCTCTTCAGTTCTTCGAAATATTATTCACACTCTTTTGTCCAAACAAATTTAACCCCTTTACGTGTGAGTTTCGTTAATGGGTTAGCCAATCGGGAAAAATTCGGGACAAAACATCAATAATAACCTGCCAAACCAATAAAACTGCGTACCTAAGTTATACTCGTAGGTGCTGGCCATTCTTGAATTGCCTTGGTCTTAGAAGGATCAACAAAGATTCCATCTTTAGAGACAATATAGCCAAGAAAAGAAATATCCTGAAGCCACAATTCACACTTGCTAAACTTCCCATATAATTCATGTCTTCTCAGAGTCTTTAGGATAATGCGCAAGTGATTTTCATGATCTTCGTAGCTTTTGGAGTATACCAAGATATCATCAATAAATACCACCACAAATTCATCGAGATATTCCTTGAAAACTCTATTCATCAGATCCATGAATACAGAGGGTGTATTTGTCAATCCAAAATGCATTACTGTAAACTAGTAATTCCTGTGCCTGGATCGAAATGCTGTCTTCGGAATGTATTCCTTCTTCACACTCAACTGATGGTATCCAGATCGAAGGTCAATCTTTGAGAAGTATTGAGCTCCATGCAGTTGGTCAAATAAATCATCAATGTGAGGTAGGGGATACGTGTTCTTTATTGTTATAGCATTGATCTCCCTGTAGTCGATACATAAACTCATAGATCCATCTTTCTTTTTAACAAAAAGATCATGGGCTCCCCATGGAGAAAAACTAGGGTGAATAAATCCTTTATTACTCAATTACTATAGTTGTTTCTTTAGTTCATCTAATTATACAATGGTCATTCTATAAGGGGTCTTCGATATAGGCCTTGATCTAGGAATTAAATCATTGTCAAACTCAACATCTCATTCTAGAGGATGTCTAGGTAAATCTTCCAGAAATACATCTACATATTCACAACAGGTACATCTCTTATTTGAACATTCTTTTCCTCACCCACAGTCATTTCATTCTCTTCCTCCCCAATAATTGAATTTAGTTGAGCTACTTGGGGAGGATCTAGATAAGAATTAGGTGGTGATGATTCAGCTCTAAAGATAAGGTGTTCCTTATCATCATCATCGAAAATCATAACCTCCATATTCTTACAATAAATCTTTGCATCATAGTGTGAAAGCAAATCCATACCGAGGATTATATCAAACTCAATCATAGGTATGATAATGAGATCAGCAGATAAAGAACATTTATGTGCTCTAATGTGGAATGATTCACAAAACATTGTTTAAATGATACTTCCCTTATGAGTTTTAATTGACAAATCCCTTGTTAAATCAAATTGGAAATATATAATTTTCTTAGAAAACTGGGAAGATATGAAACAATGCGATGATCCATAATCAAATAATGCATTTTCTAAACTTGAGGAAACCATTAAATTACCTGTCACCATGTCTTTCGGAGCTTCTACCTCAGCAGTAGTGATAACATAAGCTTGTCCTTGATCCCTTGGAATTTTCTGAGGTAAGATCCCCTGACACTTAAGACATTCATTTTCATAAAGTCACATATCCCTAGAATTGTAGCACTGAACATTGGTAGCTTCCTTCTTCCCTTTGCAATCACGAGCTTGGGGGCCTTTTCACCACACTTGTAACAGACACCCATTCCCTTCAAGCAAGTACCAGGGTGTTTCTTCTCACATTTACCATAAAATGGATATTCAACCTTTCCCTTCTTCCCCTTATTTCCATTCCCAGATTGATCGGCGATCTCTTCTTCTCATTCTTTGCTTTAAATTCATAATACTTTGAGAATGCTTTCTCTATCTTGATAGCACATGAGGCAATGTCTTCATAAGATGAGAAGGATTGTGAGACTAATGCTCGACGGAGAAATGGTTTTAACCCATCAAATAAACAATCAATATTACTTCTTGGGTTACATATATAATCTCCAGCATACCTTTCAAACCTTGTAAAGATAGCCTCATACATTGCGACATTCTCATCCTCCATTAGTATCAGACTTAGAAATTGCCTTTCCACATCTGCTCGATGGTCACGAGGAAAGTATTTTTCTAAAAACAGATCTTCGAACTCCCACCATTCCATATTTGATACATCATCATCTTCCTTCACGTTTTGAAACATTGACCACCATTGATCAGTATCTCCAGTGAGGCGGTAAACTGCCATGATAACTTTTTCCCTTTCACTACATTCCAAAGCCTGAAATATTTTCTCTATAGAACATATCCATTGTTCAGCTACTAAGGGATTCATACTCCTATTGAATGTTGGTGGTTGTTGCCTCATGAAGCGATCTAACATTGATCCTCCATGCTGCGGATCAGGGTGCTCCATACGGGTAAGGTTATTATTCATAACCTAAGTGAGTTGTCCCAGTATGGTAATTAGCTGATCGGCACCAATTGCATCACCAGCTCCACTATAATTATCTTGAGTAGGAGGGAAATCCCTACATGGAGTGTGTGCATTGATACGGTTTCCATTTCTTCCACTAGGCACCATTTTTAAAAAATGGAATAAACTAGATCAGTTTATGAATCAAAATACAAAATTTAATACTTATAAAATACATAACATAAATTGAACTATTTATAGATATAATCCATAATAATAAAATTGTTTTCTTTGAGGAAGTATATACTCATAAACCTTTCATAATGATTTGTAATGAAAATGAGTGTTATCCTAATCATATCCCCCGAGAGTGTCCTAACCAATAGTGTATCAAGTCCCGTTGTCGTGCACCAGTTTCTGTTCGAGTCTAGCTCAAAGCGGTGTTTTCGTGTTTTACCCCTAGGTACATCTGTGCCAGAGCCACCTCTACCTGCTCGTATCCAAACAGGGATGTATTTCTTGGAAAACTCAAAAAATCTCTACAATACCAAAATTCTAGGATGTTCTTCTATACTAATCCTCAAAGTCTATCTTAGGTCTATGTGCTCTAATCAGAGTTTATCTAAATCTAGCTTCCATGGTTTTTACTAAACTTCCTCTGATACCAACTGTAATGCCCTGACCCCTGTTACCCAGAGCCGGTGCATTATTACATAACTTTGGCATGATCACAAGAAAGATAAAATATCGAAAGACCAATTGGTTTAGTATCCTTGGTAACACTAGATATACTAATAAAGTTTACTTTACATCATAAAATAAAAACTACAACAATATAGTCTCCATATTCCACATTCTTATCCCCTCATATTATCCCGTCAGGTCATTCATAAATTACTTCTTCACATCCTGGGAAAAATAAAACATAGAAAAGGGGTGAGCTCAAATTCCTAGTAAGGATAACAATATAGCGAAAACTTTCATAAATACGAATAAACATTTAAGGCAATGTATAACAAAAACAAAATCCTTTTAAACTTGAACTTCAACATAGTATGGAAAAAATAAAATGAAATAATTCCATTTACTTATTCACATGGATATTCTACTAATCTGATAATCACATGTAATATCAATAACCACTTTTATAATGATGGAATTCATAATTCCAGACTATCATAACCACATAGCCAAGGCCTCGTTCCAAGACTACAAATAAGATTTTTCCAAGGCCTTGTGCCAAGACACTAGTTTGTCTAATTGAGACCTACCGATGCATCAAGGAGCTATATTAGGCTCCACCCATCACATATTAAGTCCAATTCAATCCCATATGAAAAGGTTTAAACATAACATAAACATTCGTATTAAAACTAGAATACGAAATGTAAATACTTCATCCATAAACCATGAGTGGTATAAAAATAACACATCCACAGTCAAACATATCACAATACCTTCAATACAATATAAAAGTTTTTTATCATAATAAATCAACTTCAAATAAGCGTAAAATCCATCAAAGGATGTTGACAGAGATGAAATCAAAACTCTTTTTAGAGAAATATCTCTTTCTATTTTGAAATAATTTAAGAGACATATATTTATAAAATAAAACATTTTCTTTGAAAGTATTATTTTATTCTTGTAAGGGATGCTTCGACCAAAAATAACCACACCCACCGTATAAGTTTAAAAAACATTCTTTCCTTAATTCTATCGAAAAGGTTAAAAAGGACATTGTTTGGAAAATGACGGAATGATTCCTTTATAAACTTCTTATAAAAAGTCAAACAAGGGTATAAATGACTTTAATCCATATTCTGTAAAATTGTAAGAATGTTTTGAAATATATTTTTACGAAACATGGATGTGGATGATAAAAAGATCTCAATATATTATTACGTATAAACAACCTCAGATAATGAAGAGATTGCGAAATAAACCCTTACCTTGTAATTTTCCTTGGTTGAGGGTAGGTTAACCACCAGTATAATGGTGAAATAATTGTTATTAAATTATAAAAAATTCATATATATTAATATGATATCATATATGATCTTTTAACAATGCTTTGTTAATAATATCTTAGTATTATAGTCGTTTCGGGTGTTAACTTACTCGTTTTCTTTGATATGTTTTGTTACGTAAGCCATGTTTCTCATGGATAGGTTGTATATTATTCATATCCAGAATTTCCATAAACATTATTTTTAAGTCATCAAATGATAAATCAAATTTGAATGGATACGATGGAGAATGAATCTCATCGCGTTCGTGGAGACGGTAGTCCGTACGTACGCATGAGCGACAATATCATTCTTTTGATATTAAAATAATATTTAATTGGATTTTATCTCTTATATACAGAATCAGTATCATGTTATATTTATTATTTACATGAATTAAACATCATTATTATAACCATCCAAATAATAATAATAATAATATATTGAATAACAATTACACCACGATGTGGATACGGTAAGCCGTACGTACGCACGTATAGAGACATGTCATTCAAAGGATGGATAGAATACTAAATATGGTTGTAACTTATTTATAATAATATTACAGTATATAGGATATACTTGATTCATTATTTTATAATGATAATAATAAATAAAGAAGAAGTTTAAGAAGAAATGAATTAGAAAAAGGGTGGTGAAAACATTACCTCTTCTTCGGGTTCTTCCATTTGATTTGATCAAAAAGGCTCCATAGGTTTGCTTTCTGATCAAACTAAGGCCTCTAGGTTGTATTGAGGGAATTTGGGAGGGTAATTGGGAAGTGGTTGGCCGAACCAAAAGTCTTTAAGGGTTTGAAGTAATGAGATGGAGGAGTGCCCTTTTATAAGAGGGGTGAGGGGCACCTTTGGAAAAGCTAGAAATATTATTTTACAATAAATTCATATTCAGTTTTTAATGGCTCCGAAGTGGATTATTTAAAGTTTACGGTGGGGATAGGACTAAAACCATTCAACAAAAATAATTTAGATAAGTTTGGGTCATTATATTAACCTTATATTTTAGTTTTAACTCTTAGTTAATTAGTTTGACACTTACCATGTCACTTTGTATTTTTATATTGTACAGTTAATAAACATACTATATACATTCAATAGACCCTAAAATGGTCCATTAATGATGAAAATATCATGATATAAGTCTCTTGGCCGAACCTTAGATTTTTGGTAATTTAATATCAATTAATAATATAATATTTGTTTTAAAAACTATTTTATGTCAATTTTGACACTATTCAATAGTTGATTTTTGTAAAAATCATAACAGAATTATTACTTGGAAAAAGGTCGATTAAATCAATCCTAATAGGTCATATTATCCTAGAAAATTATTTTAAATCATTAAAAGTCTCAAATTATATTTATTTGGGTATTTATAATATCAATTATTTTAATTTCTCACTATTGTGTTAATTACTGCATCATCATTGTTTCATAAATAAATTAAATTATTCAATTTCTAAAAATTATAAATAAAATATAAATATGTAGGAAATCGTTTTATCTTTCTAATGAATATTTATATATGAAAATACAACATATATAACCCTTTTTAAAAATTGTTTTTCTAAAAGACATAAGCTTTTGTCATTTTGGTATTTATTTTAAGTTAATTAAAATAATTTGTCCATATCACCTACAAGTGGCTCTATGGGGTCCCAAAATCTACCCCAATATTCCCATGGTCGGATATGTATCCAACAATAAGTTTAGGACACGTTTTTGGGTAATTTCGTATTATTATAAAATTATTTTTTAACTCTTATTTACCGGATTTACCCTTTAACCCTGGCAAATAAAATATTTACCGAAGTAATTATTCAAAATGTCTCAAAATAAAAGTTACCAATTTAGACAATTTTGTTATCCTGATTCCAAATATGGAATCCATTTTTCCAAATTCAAAACACAGAAGTGGCCGAAATTAATTTAAAATTAATTTCCACTATTAAAACAAAAAGCGTGTTTTTAAGATATAATAACTATCAAAAGATTGATACTTGTTTATGTCTAGTTTAATTGTGAAATTATGTCCAATGACCAACATTGTATTAAATGGTAAAAATATATTCTAAATATACTTTAAAACCACTCAAATTCATAATTTATCACTATTAATTATTTTGATTAAAAAAGTTGTATTTAATTAAAATTTAGTTATTTTCACTATTCATCTAAATATTTAATTTATCCGAAAAGTACCAAAATTTTACCTTTGGCTAAATTCAATACTTTAAATCCAAAAATGAAGTCCATTTTCAGAGATAAAATTTCAAAAATTTCAAAAATTAGGTATTACTATTTATAACGGCTAGTTTGATTGGTTATGGTGTGTGTTAGAACTCGATGTTGCGTACAACACACGCTATTGCATTATTCAAAAAGAAGCATACCGTAGAAGCTTGGGGTGTTACATAACTCTTGATAGCATGTGAATTGACTACCCATACATAAATTCCCTTAACTACCTTGAAAAGGAACTCTACCATTACATAGCCGTACAAACAAGGTTAAAACATAATCTATAGGTATACATATATGGTTTTAGTGTAATTCACCCAATAAAAGTTAGTACAAAACCTTTACATATCTATCTTGAAACCAATTGTAAAATATGAAAATAAAAAGTATATAAGTAATAAGAAATCATAAAATTTTTGTCAAATAGGGTACAACATAAACATATGGCCATAATTTCCAAGTATAAATGCTAAAAATGTAGTCCTGTTAAAATGAAAATCATTCAACTCAATTAAAAAATAACAATAATCATTTGATAATAATATTTTAATAATTTTCATCCAAATTAGGAAAACTTTTTTTGAACCATGCTTGGAATCCAAGTGATGGATTTTCCACCTAGGGGACCCTTTATATAGGGAATATATGATTGAATTCATTATCTGAAATGTTAAAATATATATATCGATATTGATATATTTGTAAAACATGATGATTTTATATTATGAATTTTCAATTTAATCTCTTTGATAGATTACGTTGAAAGAAAATAAATAAATTACCACCTTTTTCAAGAGAGCCAATATTGAAACTAATTTTTTTGAATATTTATAAATTGTGTTTTTCAAAATAATTATCATTTTTTATTATGAAGTTCAAAATTATCTTTCACTGAATTTTTAAATTTTACAAAAAAATATTTGATGAATAGTGAAAATTAATTTATAGTAGTTAAAAAATTCCTTTCCATTGAATATTTATTATCCTTAAATTATATTTTAAATTGGGTTTTAAAGACATAATATTTAAATTATAAATATATTAATCCACTTTTGGTCATTGTAATCTTCTTTTATATTGTAATTGGATATAAAAATTTATGATACTTTTAAAATTTTTTACTTTAACCAGTTTTCTCTTCAAGTCTTTGGGAATAACATTGTAATTAATCTATCCACATAGATATACATATTTGTAATCAGTATGATATTTATTTTCTAATAGGATTAACATAATATTTTGACATTATGAATAATAACTTTATTTTTTATTTACCATTCTTATGGGTAAATATTTAGTTAAAGGTTAGTATACTATGTAAAATATTTTAAAATTATTCTAAACCATGTAATAATTTTATTGGATGATTATTATTCATTATTTATAATTAATGGATCGAATATGAGAAAATGTATGGCGTTTTGGACGATAATATTGTATTGACCAGGAAATTTCAAGGAAATTTTTTTCTTAATTTTCTTTGGAATTTTACAAGAACGTAGTTTCTGACGGCACCTAATTCCGAGGCCCGGTGTGCCCAGAATCATTTTCCGAAGTTTAGCTCGGGTACGTTTAGTGAACAAACGAGCGAGTTTTCCTAACATTTGAAATGGTGCTCAGAATCGAAATCTGAGGGCACCGATGGAATCACATCGCCGGTAATTGCTTAGAAACACTTTTTCTGGAGTTGTGTTTTCTCGGGTGTGGTTATTAAATTTTTGGGTTAAGTAAAGGAATAAAATAAAAGTGGTGGAACCAATTTAATTTTATTTAAAAAAAGTGTTAAGCTAAGATATGTGGTTTAGTGGGACCCACATCCTAACTAATCCACTAGGTAGGATATTAGTGGGGTGGGTTCCACACGATCCCCACCATTTCAACTTCCTCAACCCCTAATAATTAAGGTAACACACCCGCACCCCCCTTTCTTTTAAATGAAGTAAACTCATGCGTTTATTTAAATATTGAATGCCTCTAATAATTGGGCGGTTTAAACATTGTAATTAAATTCAATTAATTGGTTGATTCAATTTTGAATTTCAAAGACGTTGGCTTCTGTGTTAATGAAATAAGACAAGTCTTATTTTATTATTGTTGGGCTTGTTGTGTTGAGCTTTTGGGAGAAAAAAGGGGAGTCTTGAAGTTCTTCGTTCTTCGTCGAAGAACGCGAAGAACATGAAAAACGCCGACCTCCGACGAAGGTCGATAAGAACGTCGGATCTTCGGAGATCGATGAAGCGACGCCGACTAATCTTTTCTCCGCGACGCGATGATCCTACTTCAGCGACCTCCCAATTCCGCGACGTCCCTTTCTGCAACAAACCACGTTCGACGACTATGCTCGAGGTAGGGGTTTAATTTGAGAATATTAATAATCTCATGATTGTTTCCCATCTAAAACAATAATGCAGATCAACTCATTATTACGTTGATCCGTAAAAGTTTTTGTTTGCGGGTTTTGAATTTCCATTTGATTCCGGAAAAACCGTAGGGCGATTTTTTCTTTTGTTCCTGATTACTTCCATCGCTGTTTATCATTCTTATTCGAGCCACCTGATATCACAATAACGGGAGGAGGTCGGACCGCACGAACACGGCCGACCCCCTCCCCCTTTGGTTGTTGATTTTGTTGCGGCACGTGTAAGGCAGCGCGGTGCCGTTGCACCGCGCTGAAGCTATGAGTTTGGGTGAAGAAGCGCAGCGCTGTCGCGCCACGCTGTTGAAGTCGAACAAGTTGTGGCACCGTCGCGCTACGCCGGAGAATCAGGAAAACACCACGGCCGAAGCGGGGCCCCGGCGGAGCAAGGAGCAGCGGCCGGTTTCCGGCCGCCAGCGTCAGAGCAGGGGACACGAGACCGTGTCGGTCCCGTGGTGCAGCAGCCGACCGGCCGGAGCGGGCCGACCGGTCATGGGGGAAGACTAGGGGGTTGAAACCCCGGGCCGGATGGTGGATCAGACCCCACGTGGGGGGACACGTTTTTTTGAATAGGGGGCAGCACCCCCCCCCCCCCCCCCCCCGACCGCCAGCTCGGTTACACAGAGCTGGCCAGCGGACCGCCAGTGCGCCCAGGTCGGGCCGGGCTGCGCCAGCCGGGCTGGGCCGCGCCCAAGTGGGATGGACTCGGACCCGGGTCGGGTCGACCCGGTTCGGGCCGACCCAGGGGTTATCGGGCCGGGTCGGACCGGGTCGGACCGGGCCCGAACCCCCTATTTGCGGACCTCTTACGGTCCGTTGCACATATCTTTGGCTACAGACCTCCTATCGACGCACTTTCAGCTGCAATGCGATCCTTGGATCGAGACGGTCGTTTCGGTATATTACACTCAAGGTTTTGGAGATCTTTGAGTATGGCCAGGTTGGTTCGGATACGAAACCAACCGGGCCCTCGGAGCGGAAACACATATATCTTGAGCTTCAGATGTCCGATTGACGTGCCATCAACTTTATTTGATTCCACATGATGATACGGAACATATGGAATACTTTTACTAGGTTTTGGTTACAGTAGGATAGTGGCTGGGTTGGATTGTACCTGAAATCCAACCAGGCCCCTAGGATGGAAAAGCTGATAACTTTCAGATCGGACGTCCGTTTGATGAACCGTTAGCGGAATTGGTGTTCACGTTGAGAAAAGGTCCCTATGAGCTTACCCTATGTGTTTTTGGGGTACATTTGAGATATGTTCGGGTTGGTTCGCACACGAAACCAACTGAGCCCCTGGGACGAAAAGGCTAATAACTCACAGACCGGGCATCTGATTGACGCACCGTCTATTGCGTTGAGACCCCTATGACGAGGCGGTCCTTTGAGATACTTCTTCGTGGAACTTTTAGATACTTGGAGTATCGTCCTGTAGCTCGTGAAGTGGACCCTCCCAGAGACGAGCGTACGGAGTACAGAGACCGTGTAGCCGGCTGAGACCTGACGACTGCTTGACCGACTCGACTTGGAGTGAGTCGACTAGCCCAGTGGATGGAGCACTACATTGTTTGGGTGCAGACCCATGGCGGATGGAGTACTACAGTGTTTGACTGCAGACCTGAGGTACTCGTCCGGAGAGTACCTCTGCAGGCGATTAGGGGGGATGCACTACTGTGTTTGGGTGGCAGACCCCGGCTGGTAGCACTACTGTGTTTGGGTGGCTGACCCGTGGTACTCGACATGAGGAGTACCTCAGCAGTCTTAGGTTAGTGAGCAGTACCTCGGAGTCGTGACAAGATCACTATACAATCCAGAGACGGAGCTCTTCAGTAGTTACGGTTTCGATAATGAAAATCCCGGTTTCAGCTGAGTCTATTACCTCTGTGTTTACCTCATGAATGAGATGTGTCACTTGATAACTTAGGTATATGTATGGGAATATACCTAGGTAGTGGTTATCCGTTGATTTCATAACCTTTGTGTTTCCACATGATTGAGATGGGTTGCTTGATAACTTGGGTATAAGTATGGGCTTATACCTATGCAAGGGTTATCTGTTGAGATTCTTCTTTGTGGTTATCCTTGTCAGATTTAGTGAGACCTTGAGGGTTTCATGGTTCCTACTGAGTATCATATACTAACCCCTACACGGGTTGTGCCTTCACCTCGTTGTGTTGGTTGCAGACGTCGGGCAGTGCTTACAGAGGCCGAGTGTTCGAGGACTGGACGGTACCCGTAGGTGGACCTCACGACGAGTCAGTATCCGGAGGTGGACTTCAAGACGAGATGACACTCGGAGGAGGTTGACGGGAAAGAGCGTTGTGGAGGCTATCTGTACATACCCTTTAGGTAGGATTTGTGGTGGACGATCCAGGTGCTGCGCTATTTGTACCTACCCTTCCGGTAGGATCCAAGGAGGACGACCCAAGAGCTGCTTCCATTCTTCCAGTTGTTTGTCTTTTTCTATTGTACTTTTGTTCAGTTGTAGCTGTACTTTTGATTGGGTTTGTATTCTGGTCCATTTACTTTTCAACACATCCTTTTGTTCTTAGTGTGTTACTTCTACGTGTACTCTGTGTGTTTTGTTTACTTTTATAACGGCAATGCTTTCCCAGTTATCGGGATTTACGCCTTTGGTGCTAGTCGCCAGCCCCTGGTCTATGGAAGGAGGGCTTGGGGTAGTCACGGAACGGGCCCCGAGGACGGGTCATGACAAATATAACCTTTAAAATTTTATATTCAAAGGAAAGTCATTTTTTTCATACTTGTGTTTTTAATAAGTGAAATATTTTTAATATGTTGTTACATAGGGGATATGTTAGACTATATAAAGTTATTTGAAATATATTTTTTTTATCTTAATCATTATAATTTATTATTATTTTTAGGGAATAAATAATTTAATTAATGTCTTGCACAATGATTATGTCAAAATTATTTAATTAATGGAAATATCAAATAAACGATATTAAAAATATGAAAATAAATATAATTTGATAAGAATAATTATGTCCACAATTGTATTATATTTATAGACATATTACGTATTTATTGAAGTTTTTTTCAAAGATATCATTTTGAAATGATATTTTTAAAATTTCAAATAATGAATAGTGATAAAATTGACCTTAATGGTATTTAAAATAAATAATATGTTATTAAATGTTATAAAATTCATAGAAATTTTTAATTCATCTAAATTTTTGGGATAGGGATTAATGTTTCATCACTGACTCATTTATGGTTGACTTAGTATCTTATAGTAACTATCTAATCCCTTAAAGAGTTAAAAAACAAGTATTTACAGTAATTGTTAACGAGTTTAACTAAGGGTTTAAGCCATCAAATAAGAGTGAAAATGAGAACTAAATGTGACAACAATTTATTGATAAAATAATATTCAACCCTTGTCACCTTAATATTGAATTTTATATGTTTAGTTGAGAATTGCCCATGAAAAAAACCTATATATTTTTTCAATCAAAGATTGTTACAAAATGCCACACTCATTATATGTAATATCTTATATGTTTCTACATAGGGGAAAATCACGACATGAATGAAAATAATTTTATATTTTAATATTAATAAAAATATTTTCATTATTGTTTTTTTAATCAATTATATAACTACATTAAATTCTTCTTCAATGCTAAAATAATATTTATTTAATTAATATAAAAATAAAATAATTGATTTATAAAGAATTAATTATGATATATTTGGGATGATTTAATGTGTATAATGAATTTTATAGACATATAGAGTATATCATCAATGTGTGAAATAATAATAATAATATGACCTCCTTTTCATTATGTCTTTGAAGTCAATTAAATAAATAGTATCAAATTTATAAATAATGAATTTTATAAAATTAATATATTATTAAATTATTTACAAATCCCAAAAGGATAAATAAACATAAATTGGACAATATGGGGTCAAAATTATCTTCCCACATTAATTTATTATCAATTTGGATGTATTTTACTGTAGAATAGCCTTATTATATTTTAATATTTTTTGGATTACCGAAAGTGCCCCTCACCTCAACTATAAAAGACCGCATCCACCCTCACTTATTCATAGCACATTTATAATAATATCTCTACCAAACCCTACCCAAATAAGAATCCAAATTCCCTTCCATAATCCTTGAAGCATCACATTGGACAGAAGGAAAACTAATCAATGAGTTTGGTATAAACTAATAGGAGTTACCCAAATAAAAGGTAATGTTCATCAATGATCAATTTAGTATCATTTATTTCCCCACCATTTAATTTCATATTATTACAAGATTTTATAATAACATCTTACTCTTCATTATAATACTATGTTTATAGGTTAATTTTTATACCTACACTCACACACACTTCCATCATATGGATATCTAATTTACCGTCTCTGTATGGCAAACTATCGCATCGCAGAATGATGTCCTTCATTTTTTTTCATTACCACCTCTCATGGGTATTCATTATGATTGAGACACTATTATTATATTATATTTATGGTATTTGTGTTATATTTATTTTTTATACAACATATACATTCAATCCTCACATTCTGTGTAAGTATGATAAGATGGTTTGTGGAATTGTGGACTGTCACCTCCTCCAAGGGATGTGATTCGTTCACCCTATGCATAAGAAATATTACATATTGTTTTAATAGAAATATGAAACATATGTGAGTTATTTATTATACTGGAATTATAATATACATATATATGATTTACTACTCATTCTTTTAATATGTAAAAGAAATTAATGTAGAGTCCATGCATACGTACAGCCTACCGTCTCCATGAATGGTGCATTTCATTTACTATCACCAAATTTTATAGATCATTAATATCTATATTTATTGAATATAAATATTATTTAATTAATGTTTTTTATTATATATATTATGAAATCATGATCTAATTAATTGAGAAAAAAATAACAAGTCAAAACATTCTAATTAAACTAGTAAATTATGAGCCGAAATATTGAAAATATTGAATGATTATTAACAAAATGTAATAAAATATTATAAGAGGATCATATAAGATATAATAAATATTAATATGGTTTTTTAATATCTTATTATCATTTTTAAAATAATTATATATGATATAAAATAATGATATCTCAAAAAGAACCCCAAGGTAAGGGAATTCATCTCAAACTTGTTTCATTGAGGCATAGTTTGATGTTATACACCCACCTCCTTTTATAAGGTGTATATATAGACCATTTTACTTATAATTTCATTAATTAATTTATTATATTGTTATTTAATGTTTTGTTAAATTTTATTTATTCATTGGTCTTATGATTTAAATATTATAAGTAGTATAGGACACCATTATTTTTTAATGATTTAATTACTACATTTTTTCTCCATGTCCGTGTTTTCTAAAAATATTTTCAAAAATATTTTTTATATTATTTAATGATTTCTTAAATTAATATTTTACCCATTCAACTTATTAAAAATTATTTAATATTTATATATTATTGTTTTTTAAACTAGGTCATTTGAGGCTTTCCTGACAAAAAATATGTAATTTTTTTTACTTATACAGATGAGATGATTTTATCGAAATTATGGTGCATTAATGTTTTAAAGTTTATTTAATAACTTTACAAGGTTGTTTTCAATAAAAAAAATTATTTCAAAATTGAATTACCATTAAAATAAGTTATTTCAATGCAAAAATGGGTATTTATCTCATGAAATTTTAATGATTTTGTTGGTCTATTTTCATATATGGCAACATCATTTGTTGGATTTTATACATAATTGAGGTTGATATATTATTATATCAAATATTATTTAATGTTTTATGATCAGTTTGACTATGGATGTTCTATTTGGATACCACTAATGGTTTATTGTTAATGTACTCACATATTTTATGATAGTTCTTCAACACAAATGTTTATGTAGTTTATGTTTCTACCCTTTCATATGTTAAACGAATTGGACTTAGTAAGTGTAATGTGGGGCTCTCAATATCCCCTTGATGCATAGGTAGGTCTTATGAGACAAACTAGACTCGTTTTTACCCATTATTTAATGGTGTCTTGGATGAAGCCTTGATGGTCGGTTTATGATGTCCCATATTATGCATTCCCTCATTATCAGATTTTTTATTGATATTACATGTGATTATTCAACTATTAGAATATCAACGAGTAAGTTTAATTATCATGTGATTATTTATACGACATTATTTGATAATGTTAAAACCCTTGAATATTTATTCTCAGGTTATTGATTAAATGGATTGTGTTTCAATTAATAGCCTTTAATTGTTTAATCTTATTTGTGACAACTTCTATTTTATTTCATTCACTTATTGAGCTTCTGAGCACACCCCATTCATATGTTTTATTTTCCCTAGATTTTTAATATCTATATCATGACTGATATGAAGGGTTAATCTAGTATAATTAAGGTGTTCTCAAAAGACTATCTTTCTTGTATTTTAGGATTTAAATGATAATATAATGTTCATTCATGTAACATGTCTTCCAAAACTATAAAATTTCTCGGTCCTTTGGGATTCGATTCTTTTATCTATACCAATGTAAAAAATTAATGCATCAACACTATGATAATTGGGTTTGGATATTTATAGTAGGTATTGATGGAATTTTAGAAACCATATTGGAAAATACATATAAGGAATCATCGATCAAAAATCATAACCACATGACTAACAATGAGGATAAGTTTATGTATAGGATATTATCTTATAGATTTTTTAATACCCTGGATAACCTATGTTAATCCTTTATAATCATAGATATAGAAGAAGATGTCATGATTTAGGAATCCTATAAATGATTAATAATGAATATATCACAATTAATAATATTTATCACATTGTGATTTTAGTTTTGTTCATTGGTTATAACCAGTAATGTCATATAAGTAATGTTTGTACTTCTGATAATGAAGATACTACACAATTAAAATTAAAGGATTGATTTATTAATGAATAATATGATGAAGTATAGTTAATGGTTTAAGAGTCAAGTTTAATTATTAAATTTATTTTGTATTTGGATTCCTAAATTATTTCATTAATGGTGCTCTGTTTATAATAATTATCAAATATATAAAGATTGTGTTGATGCACTTATTCATTATGGATAATGAAGAATGAAAATTTTAATTTTTTTGTAAAGTGATATAATATTATATAAGTGGTAATAGAGATAATTTTTTTTGTATTTTAGGAAATCTAATGTCTCGTTGATTTTTGGAAATTTAGTGGCCTTTCTTAAACAATTTTGAGCTATGAATTTGGATAGAGGTATTTTTGATAATTATTAAGGTTAGAATGGAAAAAGTTTAACATTGGATAGTATTTTTCGAGGTTAAAGTATAGTTTACTGGAAACATTGTGATAACTTTTTTCGTTTAAATAAATATTTATATAATGAAATAAATTCTTATGGACCTTATGATTAATCAAATGTGCTTTTGACATACAAATTTTTCTTGAATATCTATCACTAGGTGTATTAAATTAGGTTAATATTGATCGGAATACCACCAATGGATGAAATTATTACATGGAATGAAATGAATTAGTTTTATTTAGTGCATTATCTATATATAAAATAATGGATTAACTTTAGAAAAATTACTTTAAAACAAAACCATTATACATTTCCATTTTTATTAAGAAATCAATGGTATTTTAACCAATTAGAATATTTTCATTTTACGATGGTTATCATTATAATAATCATATTCTCTATCACTCTTTATCAAAATTTGATAGTTAGATGTAACTCCCATATCAATGTTTTCACTTTCCTATAATTTTATCAGATTTGAAATCTTATTTTTGGGGTGACCATCACATTCCCATTTCCCTCTTATTAAGATTATATTTTATTAACCCTATTTTCAATGTGGCTTTACCACAAAATAAAATCAATTATAAACCTTTTGTTTTTGAATTTTAAATTAAAATTTCAAGCACATATTTTATTAATGTAGAAGGAAATGTAACACCCCCTGATTTTGTGGTATGTTTTTAATGTTAATCTCTTTGATAGCATTTACAACAAGAAAAACTATGCTTTTCCACCATCTAATGTCGCACATATTTTAAAACTAAATTTTATAAATTTTATAAATTTAAATTTTCAAAAAAAAACTTTATTTTTAAATATTTAATGTCAAAATTATCTTAAGGTGATTTTGTGGTATTTTTCTAAGAGTTTTCCTTTTTTATGAATAGTGTAAAATACTATATTATAGTTAAAAATTATCACATCAATTAAAATATTATATATATTAAAATATATTTTAAATTTGTTTTCAAACTCATAATAAATCAATTATACCTATATTAATCTAATTTATTTAATTGGGATATTTTTTATATTTAAGCTATATATAAAAATTTATTGAACATTTGAACATTTTTTAGATTAACATGCTTTCTCACCCCATCTACGGGATTGGCATTAAACTTAGTTTATCCACTACTGTTAATTTTGTTTTGTAAAATAGGCCTAAAAATTAATAATTAATATGGTATTTATAGTCTAATAGAATCATGTTAATTTTCTTACATAATTAATACTAACATTAGTAAAAAAAATTATTTCCCACAGATGAGGGTAAATCAGATAATTAAATGTAAAAATAATATTATAAACCTTTAAAAATCAGCACAAAACATATCATTATTTTATTTGACGATTAATATTCCTGAATTATAATTAATGGATCATTAATGATAGCATTTATGTTTTTTTGGATGACAATATAACCCTTATAATTTTATATTCAATGGAAAGTCAACTATGACATACTCTGGTTTTTAAAAAGTGAAATATTTTTAATACAAGGTGATATAGGGGATATAGTCAACTATAAATATTCATTTTAATAATAAAATTATTATGTTAATAATGATAACTAATTTCAAATTAAGAAAAAATAAATAATTTATTCAAAGGCCTGCGTAAGGAAGATTTTGTAATTATTTAATTAATTGAAGTATCAAATAAATGTTGTTAAAAATACAAGAATAAATATAATTTAAAAAACTTAATTATGTAAAAGAGTTTAATTGATGAAAAATCCATTTTATTGATGTATTGATGTGTTTTTGAAGATGTTATTTTAGTCATATATTTTTATAACGTCAAATAATGAATATTATCAAAATTGATCTTAATGGTATATAAAATAAAAAGTATTTTTATAAATGATAAATATTTCATAAAAATATAAGAATATTCTAAATTATTATGGTATGTTTTAAAGATTAATCGATGGCTCATTTATGGTATGTTTTTCATCTTATAGTATCAATATTATTCTTTAAAGAGTAAAAATACAATTTGATAGGATAAGAGTTAATGTGTTTAACTAAAGGTTAAAACCAAAATCTAAGAGTAAGAATGTGACCATAAATTATCTAAAATTTATTGGATGAATATTATTGTACCCTTATAACCATAATATCTAATTTTAGCTGTTTAATGGTAACTGGTACATGAAAATAACATATATTTTATTTAAATCAACCATGGTTACAAAATGTTGCACTCTTTGTATTTAATATCATTATTTATCCACATATGGACAAAATCAAGTTATGAACACTCCTAAATGTGTAATTATACTTTTATGAAATTATTTTGGTCATTAAAATTAATTTTCCATTTTTAAAAATTATATATCTACAATAAATTCTACTTCAATGATAAAAAATTATTTATTTATTAAATAGACAAAAAAATAGATTTTAAAATTATTAATTTATATATATTTGGGATGATTTAACGAGTATAATGAGTTTAATACATCTAAATGAAATATTAGATATGTTTAAAATAATTATATTCTAATTAACACTGGTTTATAATGTCTTTGAAGTCAAATTAAATGAATAATATCAAATTTTACAATAATGATTTGTTATTGAATCAATATAATATTAAATTATTTAAAAATAAAAAAAGTTAAATAATCAAAAATAGGATAATATTTGGTCTGAAATTTATTCCTCCATTAATTTGTTATCAATTTTTATTAATTTTCATCTTGAATTGAATTATTAATTTTTAATATTTTAAGAACTTATAAAAGTTCCCCTCACCTAAATTATTAAAATGAACATCCTACAACACTTCCTCAAAACAATTTGATCCTTCATGATTAAAAAACCCTAGCCAAATAATCATACAACATTGCTCCACTCATCCTAGATGTAACACTTTGGCCATAAAGAAATCCAAGTAAGGCTTTTGGTATAAACCAAAAGATGTTACCCAAATAAAAGGTAATGTTCTTCAAAGATCATTTTAGTTTTATTTATTTCAAAACTCTATTATTTTTTATTAATATATGTTTATATAATAAAACAAATATCCTAAATATTAAAATATTTTATTAATTTAATGGTTTTTACTACACCTACACACACTTCCATTAATTTTGTAATGAAATTACAGTTCGTGTACAGAGAACAACCACCTCCCAGAATGATGTACTTATTATTCATTCACAACCACTCATGGTTGGCCATTATGATGTACACACTATTTTAATATGATATATTTGATCTTTATTTTTTATTTATTTTTTATTTAATATATACATTCATGATTTTCATTTTTTGTAATTACAATAACATCGTTTGTGGAAGGGTGGACTACTGCCTCCTCAAAGCGATTTGATTCGTTCACACTATAAATGGAACATAATAAGAATATTTTTATTAAAAATATGTGACATATATGAAATTAATATTATATTGGAATTATAATACAAATATATTTGATATAATTTTCTTTCTTGTATAATATAATGGAAATGAATGTATCATCCACACGTACACATGACCTACCATCTCCAGGAATGGCGTATTTCATTTACTGTCTCAAAATCATTTTTGATTGTTACAAATATGTAAATATAAATAAATTTAGGTTTTATTATATTCAAATCATTATATAAATTATGAAGATGATAAAATTAGGATATAAGTAATTTTATCTACAAATAACAAGTCAAAATATAATCGATAGACTAGGAAATCAACACCCACAATAGATTAAATATTGAAATATTGCTTACAAATGGTAAACAAATATTACAATAATATCATATATAAAATAATAAACACTAATATTGTTATGAAATAGGTTATTAAAATTTATAAAACCATTATTTAGTAGATTAAATCATGTAAAAAAGAAAACACAACGTAAAGGGACTTTGTTTACATCAACTTTAATTGAGTCAAAGTTTGATTTTATTCACCCATATTCTTTTAAAATGTGTATATATAGGCCCTTGAAATAATTATGTCACTAATTAATTTTTTATCTTGATATATGATGTTTTATAAAATTTTATTCTTTAATTATTATTATGAATTACATATTCAAAGTTGTATGGGGCACCTTGAATGTTTAATGATTTAATTATCACATATTTTTCCATATTTTAATGTTTTCTAAAAATAATTTGAAAAATATTATCACTATTCTAAAATGAATGATTAATGTCATTTTTAATCCATTTTATATTTTTAAAATTTATTTTAAATTTAGATTTTTACATTTTCAAAATAGGTTCCTTTGATTCATTTCTGATAAAAAAACAAAATGATTATTTTTTTAAAATAATACACCATGAGTGGATTTTTCAACCGTCATGTCACCTTAATTTTTAAAGTATCCCTACTAAGTTTAAAAGATTATTTTCAATGATATTTTTTTCTTTTAAGATTTTTTCACCTTTTAAATAAATGATTTCAATGTAAAAAATAAGCTTTTTTCTATGGAAATGTTAATGGTTTTATTATACTATTTCCATTTATTTCAACATCTTTTATTGAATTTTATGCTTTATTGTGGTTAATATATTATGATAAAATATTTTACTTAGTTTTATGATCATTATGACTGTGGATTTACTCTTTTGATACCATTCATGGTTTATGGTTTATGTATTCACATTTTGTATTATAGTTCATAAATATGAATGTTTATGTTGTTTATGTTTCACCCCTTTCAGGAGAGGAATGGATTGGACTTAGTATGTGTTGGGAAAGGCCCAATATATCCCCTAGATTCATTGTTAGGTCTCATGATATAATCCATATTTTGGTTCTACCAATTATTGTATGATATCATGTCCAAATCTTGGATGGTAAGTTTATGATGTCCCGCATTATGCATTCCCTAATTATGAGAATTGTTGTTGATATTCCATGTGATTATAAGAATAGTAGAATATCCATGGATAAGTTTAATTTAATTGTGATTATTTATACGGAACTATTTGATCATATTCCATTACATCCAAATTATGCTTAGTTTATTGATTAAATGGCTTTTGTTCCTGTTAATCACCTTTCTGTAATTGTTTATGATTGTTTGTGATAGCTTATATTGTATTTATTACCCTTATTGATTATATAATCTCACCATATTCTTATATTTTCATATTAACAGGACACCAAGATGTATATTATGACTAATATGTAGGGTTAATCTAGGATAATGATGGTGTTATCCTAATATTATCTTTTATTATTTTATGATTTAAATTGTAATGTGAGGTTCATGTTTGTCATATTGTTTTCCAAACACCTAAAATGTTTTGTCCTTCAGATTTAATTCCTTATAATCATGAAAATTTAATAAAATAATTCAACATATCAAGGATTTTGGGGTCAGGGTGTTATAATATATATGAACAAAGTGTAATATTGTATAGATATGTACTATGAATTATGGTTTCATTTTTCACTTAAGTAATGGAAGGCCTTTCAAAAATAATATTTCCACTATGGATTTTTATCTTCTCCATAAATTTTCATTATACTATCTTATTACAAGATTTTTATTATTCTGTGAATTTTATATATTTAAGTATCCTCTTTACGATAAAATAATTTATGCATAATTAAATTATTTTATTCCAAATTGAATCCTTATTTATTTATTTATTTTCATTGATCCCATACAAATAAAAAATAAACATTAATAAATAACAACACAATGGATAGAAATAAAATAAATGTATTTCATTATCAAGAGATTTACTATTGGTAAATCTATTGGGAAGATGATAAATTAACCCTTTATGATAGGGGAAATCTCCATGAAACAAGGATGGATTGAGTGGCAGTATTCCACCTTTTTGCATAAGTATCACATTAGTTTGTTTCAACACAACTCTTTTTGAAACTATATCCACTCATCTAGGGGACTATTAATTTATATATGTTTACTCACACGAATGTGAATCAAACTATATTTATAGTGAAACTTAAAATATATCACGATTATGTTGTCCAATACATATTAAAGGTGGGTATGATTTACAGATCATCATTTGTATTTAGTAATTATTATAAAAAACCACATGAAATAATACTTATATTAAAATAAACCTAATACAAATGTTTTTTGACCCTGGTCATGATCATACAAACATGTAGTGACTATGAATTTAAAATAAACTATCATTCATTTAAATTATATTATAATTACGATAAAATTATAGAATTAATAAATTAATTTTCTCATTAATTATTTTATTTATTTATCTTAATTATCCATAAAAATATTCCAATAGATTATTATACACTATAATTTTTAATAAAATAAATAAATTAATTTTACTTTAAATGTCATTCAAAGACGATGGGTACTAATCATCATCACGACCTATACTATTCTAGACAGTTTTAAATTCTTTCGATAATTATTAACATCAATTTCTATATGAAATTAATAATGTAACCATTTTTATATGCATTGTATACTATCATTTTTCGGTTGTGTCAGTTCCCTATATATAGTCTTTATCATATAGTATGAATATACATAACAAGTAATGTAAAAGGAATTTTATTATACTACACAAATTATAGTTCTATGCGTTGATAATCATAATAAGTATGATTTTTAGAAATAAAATAAATGCCATTAATATATATAGAATCTATCATAAAAGATTACTATGAACTAAATGTTGTGTGTGATGATAATAAAGGTTTTGTATCTACTGAATTGCACAAAAATAATTAATTAATCATTTAAATACCCCAGATTATCCTCCATAATACTCAACATGTAATATTCTTGGTGACACCCTATCACATGGGGAAAACATTATTCTACATGACATATTTTTTACAAAATTTAATTATTTCCTATACATGATAAAACACATTACATGCTTGGGGACAAAAAATATTTTTTTCATTGGTATTGTGAATTATATAGAATTCATAACCTGCTACACATCGTGTACTTCACAATATACTATTCTTAACAAATTGATGTTATTACATGTAATTTTTAATTACCATCCATTAACTTTAAGAACAAGTAATCTACAATTCCCATGGGTAAAACCCTGTGCAGTTACACTATGTGTACTCCATTAATACACATGGTGAACCCTACCAAACCATTTGATTATTTGCAGACAATACACTACATGTAATTAAATCTTATAATTATATACCACATGACATTTCATGCTCTATATAGCTCATCCTTATGTGGTTGACTAAGGGTTAATGGTGTGTACATTTTATTTACACACCAGGTAGATCACGTCAAGGGACCAAAATTTTAAACACCTTTAGATGGGAGATTTGATAATTTTTCATCTATTATCACCTTGTTCATTTTCATATAAAACTGAAAGATCATGTTACATAATTATTTGGATTCTATAATCTATAATTGAAAATTAAAAAAACAATGAAATAAATAATTTGGTTATTTATTACTAATAATTATAAATAAATAAGTTACCACTATAATCACTTGAAGGTTTTGTGACATATAAAAAGTTATTAGACCCATGTTTAGCAATGGAATTATTCTATTTAATTGCATACGTCATCATGACATGATGAATTCAACCCTAAAATATTCACCGAGAGGATATTTTTAGATATAATTCATAATTAATTTATAATAACAAGAATTACATTTTTCAAAAATGATTTCTTCATCATTGAATTGATTGAACTTTCTTATTATATCATTATTTTGGTAAAGGATCCAAGGATCCGATCCCTCTGTCATCCACACATGATCCATGGTCCTTGAAACATTATTGATTGATCTATGGGTGCTTGATCAAAAGAACCAAACAACATGTTTCCTTGATAATATCTCATTAAGTCATAATTTAATTATCTTGAGACAAATTATAGTCTATTTGAAATTGTTAATCCCAGAAATGACATAAATTGGGTTATATAATTAGTGTATTTATATATGTATGCCAAAAAGGCCTTTAATTTATCTTTTAATTCTAAGTAAATCTCAGGTTTAATAATAATAATAATATTATTATTGTTATATTTTTGACCATCATTAAACTAATTGATATTTAAATATTATTTCTTTCGTAGCCATAAAATATTCTATTAATTATCTTAGAAATTTATAGAACTCAAAATTATAAATATTTTTTAAAATAAATAAATATCATTGTATTATTTATTTAACTAAAATTTATTAGATGAACAGAACCTGAATAATTATTATTCCTCAGAAATTATAAAAAAAATTATATAATGTTAAATTAAAAGAGAATTTAACTAAGTTTCCAGATGCATATAGTGAGTAAACTACTAGGCCTTATACATATTAGAATTAATATAATTAGACTACATTCCATTACCTGTGTATAGAAACTTGTTTAGTCATCCATAGAGAGTGATTCTACTGTCATAATGACAATAACCTCCTATGAATACTGATTATGTAACGTAGTCACATTATCTCAATATCTTATCAATCAGGTTTTATACTGATTTCATCAACCAATATTCTTGATATATCTTTCTTTGATTTTATTAAAGTCAACCTTTAGAAAAAAACCCAATTTCTATGGGATTAATTAGACACATCCTTTTCAATCAATGGGATTAAGATATCTACATCAATTATAATGGAAGGAATAAAATAATCTATTGATTTATTCATTAATGACATATCACATGGGTCTTACCCAATGTATCCTACCTCACTGTTATAATATTTCAACATATCTTTCATCAACAACTAAAATTATGTGATTGATAAAAATTTATAATAATTCCAAATATAAAGAAAAAAGTAATGCCACCAGATAGAAATAAACAATGACATACATCATGTGGAATTACCTAAGGTGTTTATATTCTCATTAACTATTCTCTCAGAGATTACCTTATGATAATATCCTGAGAAAAAGTCTCAGTGTATGTTTATCCTCCAAAACATAATAGATTATATCATTTGTGTCCTTTTAGATAGATTCCATCAATCAATAGTGAATTTTCAGAATAATATCCTCATAATAAATAAATAGAATCATCATAGTGTTAATCATCTATAACCTTTAGAAGTAGAAGATCCAATAAGGTCATAATCACATAAATGGTACATATAATGATGCTTCACATATTTTTCTAATAAAAAATATTTTCAATGAGAAAAAAAATGTTAATTAAAAAATTTTCATCAAAAATAAAAAACAAAATCATCATATTCAGATTGATGGTTATTATAAAATTGACTAATGTTTGACAAGTGATTAGAAAATCAGGAATGAGTCCTTCCAAACACATCATCTAAGTCTTGTTTGATAGATAAATATTTTGTGGTTCCATGGTTGATCATCTATCATTTCTATCATTTATTCTATTTTTTAAAACATTGGAATGGTTTCCATGAACCTACTCAATGGAAATACCCTCATGGTGGTGGAATGTGTTTGATACAGCCACTGTAGATAAAAAATATCATAATTCCCTTCTAGAACTGCATCACCCTCTTTGGACTTTGAGGGGGCAGTGGGAACTCCTGGATTATCTTTCATCCATCATCTGAAGAGAATGAGGAATGATCATTCAGCTTGGATAATGATGCATCAATACCATGCCCACCAAACATGTGATAAATGAATAATATCCACAAGTGAATTAGCAACTATAATATCACCAACTATGGTTTTAGAATCCTCTACTACCAATCAATCTATGAGTTTTTGATCCACTAAATAAGAAGGGTTAAATTTAGGAACTAATGGATAAAACAATCTATTAAAATAAAGGAAAATAAAAATATGGATGATGGAACTCCTGAGAAAAAATAATATATGTCTAATAAGATAATTATATAGTCATGAAAGACTAATCCAATGATTTTATAATCATGGAAGGAAGGATCCTTTATCTCTACCTAATTGTATCATCTCCTACAATACCAATTGATGGGTGTCCAGTGGCTCAATAAAAAATAAATTAAAATGAAACTAGCCTTATATTTCAACTAATTTTACTTCTAAAAGCTATCATATCCATAAAAAAGAGACAAATGCATCTTTGAATGGGTTGGGAAAGATAAATCATGACAAAAAAACTAGAAAAAAACATCTTCACATAAACACAACATAAAATCATAAATTCCTACGAGAAACCCATTAAATTTATTTATACCATTATGGGACATCATATTTCTTAAGGGGATAAGTTTTATTAATAGCTGAATACACACTTTTGATTTCTTACTTTCAGGATTTTTGTAGAATACCATAGTATTATGGAAGAGAATGAACAATAGATCTACCCAAATTCAATATTCTAAGTATAATAATATATTAAAATCACACTATGAAACTAGGTGAATGTAATTGTAATGATGGTTTAAATCCTTCACAACTATTTGTAATTTTAAGACCGAAATATCCCAAATGAACCTCGAAATGACCCATAATAATGATTAGTCTAAAATGAACCAGCTTACAAAGGTTTAATAATTGAGTAAAGATGTCAATTTGAACTATAATGATGATATGGAAAAGGCTAGAATACTCTTAAAGAAACCCCATTATTTTTGGTTTGGATGGATCATTATAATTGGGAGATCATATGAGAATACCACTAAAGGGTGGATTGTTCTCAAAAATAAAAAAGAAAAGATGATGGGGAGTTTGTTTGTTCAACCATTGAAAGTAGTCTGACCCCCTAATGAGGGTCTTCTGTTAAATGATTGGATGAAAAAAACCTTAGTGGAACAACCCAAAACCATCCACTATTTATATATGAATAATCACACTCATTGTTTGATAATATATAAATATATATATTCAGTAATTTTTAATATATAGGTTATTTAATGTAAAATATAGTTGGTTTTATAGATCCAACTCCAAATGTTTTCTTGTGCTATGAAAATCACATGGTTGGGAATAAAATCTAGATACCATGAAAATAAAAACCATTACTATGGTAGAATTACTTTTTTTATCTTAAAAACATTTAATATATATATTTTTTATAGATTATATACTTTTGAAATATCATAATAGAGTTTATATTCATGCCAAACTTCAAAAAAGATAACTTTTTATATAAATGTTTATTTAGGATTTCAGAGATGTAAAATTGAATCTATAAAAATGATATACACAAATATTTATTGTGTATAAATATATTATATTTATTAAAAGGAAATAAATATTAATGAAATAACTTTTAAAATGTTATTTACTTTGATATTTTCTAAATATAAAATACACACTATGATTTCAATGTAGTTAATTATCTGATTGAGTTTTATTAAAAGGGTACCTTAAATTGATATTCATGGAATTAGATCCATATTATCCTATTAAATTAAAATTTTAATTGATTTTATTATTGAGGATAAAAATAGAATATTATTATGAAATGGGTTATTCATAACATGTTATTAAAATTGAGATGGTGTGACCTATAGGTTGAAATGATATTTATCTAATTCCTGAATTAATTGAATAGGATTTCTTATATATTCCTTATGTAATATCTTAGTGATATAACATAAATTTAAATGGGATAATTAGAATTACATGTATGGATTATGTGAAGGTTAACATGGAAGGGATATTATTGTACTCTTATTCCTAAATGGTTGCTCTTTTTTAAAAAATTATAGTGTTTCAATATGATAATAACTTTAATGAAAATTTTATTTATCTTGGATATTATTATAAATTTTTAACATTTTGTTATTATGGGAGTACCTAAAGGGTTAGGGACAAAATGTTTTCTACTAGGAAGTCATAACTAACAAAATAAGTTTTCAAATAACATTCTTTGCGTGTAGATTTATATAGTGTGGAGTGTTTCTTCATTTACTATCTGTACCTTTGAGTCACTACTTTAGATTGGATAAAATATATTAATAGGATGGATATAACAAAATAAAGACAATATCATAGTGAGTATTATTAATAAAAATATTGGTAAATTACATCACTTTTCATCATAGTATGGAAATGACCGATGATTAAAGGGTTTTAATGATACTTATTCATTTAGAAATATATATAAAATTAAATCAACCCATGTTATGGGTATAAGGAATCACTTTAACTTCTTAGGAGGAACTAGTAGTTACACTATAGTTTAAAGGTATATATGAAGGTACTATAGAATTTAACACCATATTATGTAGTAAACATGGAAACCCTATTTTTTATTAATAGAAGGGATGGAATGAATTTTCCTCTATAATATAAAACTATATTGGAAGGAATACATGTTTGCACCATAGTAAAAATTATGTTTAGAATGCATGGATTTTATGTAGTAGTTTAACTATAGACCAAAATTCATTAACGTTATGTAATTTTCAAAACATAAATAGAATGGTATGAAGTTATATACATAATTATTATGATACAAAAGACACTATAAGGGCTTACATAATATTTTAATGAAATTTATAAAGGCAATAGGTTTACATTGGAGTTTTATACAATCCTTGATGACTTCAGGATTATGATAAAGTTTAATATCATAAAAAAGATATAAAATATTATATAAAGAGGTGATTAACAATAGTGTATGGAATGATCCTATATAAGTAATATTATTTATTTTAATTATGAAAATCAAAAACCATGTATTTTGGGGTCAATGTTTAACGTCAAGTGAACAAGGATGATAATAATATTTTATAAATGATTATATCAATTTTAATCCAATAAATATGGTTTAACATGTAGTCTAAATCCATGTGATAAAGTAATTAAAATCATAATTGACGATGATTATTTCAGTAAGAGTCCATTTAAAAGTTTGTTCCATACTTTTTGACACTATAAAGATAATTTTATATAATTGGTAGTTTATAGTCAAATGAAAGGAACTATTACCATGTAGTTTTAGGTTATATTTTAAGGACCACTCCATGTAGTTTAACCTCATGTTGTATAATACAACATGAAATTTTGTTTAATATCATAAAATAAAGACAAAATATATAAATAGTTGTTTAATGTAATATGACTATGGGTAAATGTGGATTTTTTCTAAGGGTTTACCCTGAATTATATAAATCTCTAAAACATGGTAACTAGTGGAAAAGAAGTCATACTTACACAAAATTCACCCAAAATTAGGATCCCATTAATAATATGGGTGATTGTTTTATATTATTCAATAGATGAATCCCCTAGATAAATTTGATCCTTATTGAATAACATATATGATTTTGAGCAACAATTGAAGTACATGTATTTTGATTGGGTAATGTTTAGAGAAAAACTATGCTTCATGGAGCTAAGAAACCTGGAACTGTTATGTTTTTATCAAATAAGGAATTCAAATAATATTATTGGTGTTTATTCATGAGAAAATGAATGTTTGATTGTTTTAAATAAATATAGTCATATCAACTAATTTGTTGGATTTTCACACATGCAGCCCATGAAATTTGCAGGATTGAATGAACATGGGAAATATAATTTCATATGGGATTATAGTTTTTTTCAAAAAAACATGGTTAATATTATTACATGGATTCTAGGAAGTCATGATATATTTGATGTTTTTTCGTCTCGAAGGCCAATATGGCGAGGAAGGTGAAGAACATGGAGAAGAAACTTTTCTAAGATCAAAATTTAAATGAAGATAGACCATTAAAGTTATTAGAGACTCTTTGTAAGACTAGATTTAATTTTTTAGGGATGAAACATTTTTATAAAATTTCGGGGAAATGAATAATTTTGGAACCAAGATGATTTTTCAAGGATTTTGATAAAGTCACTTTAATATGATGGATGAAAGTTGAGGATTACTTTTCCTTTTTTTTATTATTAAATTATACTTAAAAAGTTCTCATCCATTGGCTACAAATTTATACCTTATAAATATTTTTTTTCAATGATAAGATCAATTAAACCATTTAATAACATTCATATTTTACATTACATTCATCTCGCTAGGATTTTTATTCAAAAAAAACTTATGGGTGTTTATATTAAAATAAATGGATTACTGAATTTGTAATTATTTGTTTGCGGGGTGTTAATTTCTTTATACATGAATATTTTTTCCTTATTTTTTTAAAATAGAAATTTAAATATTTTATTAAAAGGAAGATGAATTTTCCATAACCAATCATAAAATTGTTTCTAGAACATCCTTGATCATGGTTCATGCTAATATTTTACCATAGAGTTTATTTTACTAAGTAACTTAGAAATCATTATCCATTAACATATAAATATTTATTCTTTTTATTAACATTAAAAAAATTACATGAACACTTTTTGAGTTCATAAAAATTTACCAAAAAAATGATATCGAATGAGGATGAAAATAATAAATTTTTGAGTGAATATAGAGGAATTTAGTATTCTTTTAAAAATAAATTCTAGCATTGTAGGTGAAAGCTTTCTTATATCCCCATAAATAAAGGAACCATAACTAAAGAAGGATTTATTCACCTAAATGAATATTATAGTAATTTCTTGTTTTTTTGAAGGTTTTTCCTTTTTATAAATAATTTTTTAAGATTGTGATGGTCAAATAATTTCATTTATTAGGTATTATAGAATATGAACATATATATGGGTATTAGTGATGATATTTTAACATGATTTTTTCTATTATATACATGTTGGATTTATTCATGTCGACATGTTATTTGATTTCGTAATGGTATTTTTCCATATTTTTAATTCCATTCATTTTTAAAATTTCATCAAACACTATATGATATATAATTGATGTTTATTGTATTTCATGGATCCAATCAATAAATAATTCTTTCAATCATAGTCAAGATCATTATAAAAATCCTCAATTCAAAAAAACAAAAAAAATATATATAGAGCTTATGGTAATTATAATTGGTGGATAATATGCTCTTATATATATATTTGTTCTGTTTGTCAATGTTCCCATTTAAAATTTTAATGGAAAATAACCCTTTTCATAAATTTTCAATGAAATTATACATAATTGGGGGAAAATAACACATTATTTGTGTTACATATCATATATTATCCAACTAAGGAATTATATCTATTTTAGGATTCATCTTATACCCATGACGATAAACTATATACAATTGGGCATATAAAACATAGATACTCATCAATATACCACATTTAACTCACCAATTAGTTAGAGGGTTGGATCTTGAGATGGTAAATATATCCTATTGGTGGGTTCATGAAATCTAATATAAGGTAAACTTGGGTCTAGAATATCTACAATACATTTTAAGAGTATTTTAAGTATATATAAATCTATGAATCTATTTTAATTTTCATTTTTTAAATCACTGATCCAATTAACATCCCACCTTATGTATCGGGAATATAGGCATACCTCAGACTAAATCATTTTCATTAACATATAAAGAATTAAACATTTTCATATGGGATGTGTATAATATATATGGAGTCCCCATCCAAGGAAATATGAATAAATAATTTCTCATCCTATTTCCATCATAGTAAGAAGCTAAGAGGACCCCACAACTGATGAAGGAATTACTAATGGAAATAGATAATTCTGTAGGCAAGGATCCCTAAATAGTGAATAATATTTCTTTCAATGTATGGATGTAAGTATTTTTAAAGTGTTATGTATATTACAAGTGTTTAAAGCATCTAATAGGGTGACTAAGGATCCGTAGAAGAGGGAATGAGAACTTATAGGTCATCCCTATAATAGGGTTTGTATGAGAAATATGAATGGGGTATTATCCCCATGGTTTACCCATATATCAAATCGTTGGTTTATTTATAATGTGTAAGAGTGGACATTTATTTGCATCAAGGGTATTATACATTAGTGTAGTGAAAATTAATTTTATTAGGGAGTCCCTACTAGCCCAACAAAGGATAATAAACATAATAGTGTCAGTGATATAAAAATATAATAGAATGAGTTTCAATAATTACCAAGGAAGGATATATTCCACATATCATTACCATGTAATATTCTCTTGGGGTGGATTATATTTGAATTCATTGGGTATAAATTTTAAAAACAAATCTTCAAATTTTCCCAGTATAGATTCGATATATATATATATATAAATATATATCCACTAGGAGATCAATAGTTAATGATTAGAGACTTTGAGATCATTAATGGCCCATATAAACATTATTTGTTTGAGTTGTGACCATATTATCAAGATGCAATATGGGTGTTCAGTGATTATGGATCTATTTGTTATAAAGAATTTTTGTATAAGAATCAATTAAAGGATAGCTTTTTTTTGTTACATCAGTAAATTAAAAACTAATTTATGTGGTATTTTCCCCCACACTAATTTTCATTCCAATTTATATGGAATCAAATATTTATCCTAATGTTAGTTTAGAAAATACTAATAGAGAAAGACATGATTGTGGAAAAATTATTGATGAAAATGGTACATGATTAAATGTATGCCCACGTCACCCTATAATTAGAGAATTATGTCAGAATGTTTTCACCAATGTTATTTTGAGTCATGGATTTAATCATATCTAGTGGCGATTCTAAAGGGTTGTGATTTTAGAGAACAAGGGACCACCTATTGTAGAAAATGTAAATAGAAACTCAATAAATAGTGGGAGGAATCATATATTGTAGTAGAGACACTATTCCATACCCAAATTCATTATCAACCTACACTATAAATAATAATTAATTTTCCATTTCTATAAGAGATAGAGGTAGGTTTTACGAAATAAAGGAAATTCTAGACCATGGTGCTCGCTTTAGCGGAAGTAATTAGAAAATTCATTCATCATAAAGAGACATCATTTTCCATTATGATAGAGTAAATTTACTCTTACAACCCTTTCTATTTTATACCACCAAAGGCCCTATAATTCTGTGCCTATTTAGTCTTACAGAGGATTATAAATTTTTTGGGGTCTTTTATACTATCATCAATGTATCACGTACAAAGAATATAAAGGTCCCCACCAATGTATACTACATTAAAAACATATTGAGATTAATTTATTTTTTTAGAATCTAAATAGAATAATTCATATAGTCGATAATGAGACTGCCAATATAATCTATATGATTAGGTTGATGGGCCATAAAAATTAAGAAGCTATATCCAATGAATAGTGCAATGTCTAGTGGATTGAACATATAAGCATTGAAAATGTAATCATTAAATATCCATATCCCTTTTAAAATTTTTCACTGAATAATATGTTATTTTATGATATTTTCCTAGATAATTGATCTTTAATTGACTTTGATAGTCTCCCTATGGTATTAGAAGTCTGGTAAGATGATTAAGGATAAAGGAGAGGATTAGTTCCCAATAGAGACTGATCCATATCTTATTCATATGACACAACTATGGATAGTTATGGTTTATTATTTAGTTCCCCTATTAGACAAATTACTATTAGGTCCCATGGTAGTAACCCCACTGTAATAACTCCTCTATTTAGTGATCGTAGAGATTATTTATATACTCCTCTGTATGGGTAAGACTTTTCAGCTATAAGATTTATACCTTATGTGTTGTTTGGGACTATATTTTTACGTAGTTTATTTTTTTGTTTTAAAAATATATCTTTTATAGGATGACACCTTACTTAAATAGGTGGGGACCCTTAGAAAAGAATCATTTCATGCGTCGATAAATTATGGAATTGGAGTAGAATCTCTTAATGTAGTAGTGGAGAAAATTGTTTATCAGGTGATGCCTCCTATGGATGTTGCTAAAAAACGATCTACCCATTATAGTATTTCAAATATTTGGGAATAAAATTCATTATAAGGGAAACAATCCTTAAAATACATGGTGGTGTCTCTGTTGGTGATAGTGGGAACCCCAATTGTTGTAGTTATAGAAGTACACCCTGATTAAGAGTAAACCCTCCTAGTTAAGTGGTCAAATACATTTTTTATAAATATATATTATTCTCATCCTGATTTTATCATAGTATCTACCGAACAAGTTGATATAACATCCAATATGGGCTTACATATGGAATATCAATTCTCTAACAATGATAATTATGTTTTTATGTTAATGTATCAATTCGAATATTTGAAAAGAATTGGAATGATGTGAGTCTTTTTCAAAAACATTTTTATCCATTATAATTTTTTAATTATCAATTCAAAAATGGATATTTAATTTTGTAATATTTATACCCAAAGTACTAAAGCATGGTAATCCATGGGTAGGGATTCATAACACATAAAACCCCTGAGTCAATCTTCCTTTGATCATGGTCCAATATAAGGAATGAATCATTAGGTTTTATTAATATTATTCTCCCAATGAATCAATATGGGATTTCACAAGGACATTATGTCATATAATCCAAGACGTGATAAAGCCTCAGCTTGAGAATATAATACCCCAATTTGGTATATTGAATAAAAATAATACCTTTTATAAATTCATTTTATATTCATGGTATATATTTTTTTAAAAAAATTAGTTTGGAAAACATAATCATAAATCTTCCATTGAAAAATAGATACATAGGATTTCTTTTCAAAAACCCCTTATAGACATCCAAATAGACCTGAATCGGATCAAAAAAAGAACTCAAGTGATCCTCATGGTCTTCATAGGATAGCGTATTCACCAACAGATAAATACTATAGACGTGGAAGATGAGTTACCCTCATTATAATATTAATGAATATAATACTGAAGGAGAAATAGTAGTCCAAACAAAATTATTTCCTGGACACTAGATCGGGGTGACCAAAACAAAATAACCCATTAGTAAAACCCTAGTGTGGAAGATTACTTGAGAAAAAGTGGTTGAATAATCTATATGAACATTCAAATCACACTAAACTATATTTCAAATCGATCAAAATATATATACAAATTGATAACATAGACAAATACCACTTTACATGACTAAGAAAAACTAAAAATTCCATTAAGGTATGAAATATAAGTCCCTAGTGGGAGATTTTTAATAGGGAATTCCAAGGAAAGACATCAAGATAAAAAATCCACATGTCTACTAAAAATTAAAAAAGTTCCCATCCGGACACTAGATACCAATCTCATTGACTACCCATACTGTAGTGCCATGTCCCTTTATTTAATGACACTCTAACATTTCCTAGCATTGAAAACAATGTCTATATGAATTCAGTAAGGACGTGTGCAGATATTGAGTAGAATGTGCCCTCAAGAATTCACCACCCAATTTATGAATTTAAAATATAAAACCAATTGTAAAATCCAATAATACAAAGTAATAAAGTGGTAAGATATATGAAAAATCTATCAAAAAATGTACTAAATATAAATATGGACATTATTTCCAACTAATCATGAAAAATATGTTATCATTCTAAAAATTTATGTAGTATACACAATAATAACTAAATTTATATTTACACTACAACACATTAATAATTTTTAGCTACATTAAATACAATTTATTCATAGATGTTAGGAGAAATTATACATAAATGATAAAAAGGGTGACATCAATTCCAACATATGATAATGTTAGACCCACTAATAAAGTGTTTTATTTATTTTTAATAGGTAAATATATCAAAAAAAATTAGAAGATAATCTTATAAAGTGTTTTTAGTACCCAAGAATATGTGGTTAGAATATTAATAGGGATACACCCATGAAAAAAGTCAATATAATCTTGGACGTGATTAATTAATGAAGATAGATAAATACCTTGAAGTATAGAGTTTTTAAGTACTCTTAAAATATTATTCCATTAGATATGTTTTTATATATGAATTAAATGTTTTCATTAAAATTTGGAAAAGTTTGAGGATGTTGCTGAGGATTCTCATGGAGTATAGCTCTTACCAAGTAAGACAAATCAGAGGCAAAATCCACTAATCTTTTATTAAATATAAATCAAATGTTCAAAAAATGAGAAGGATGAGTTCACACACTTTCCCAACATCAAAAAATAGTCCAAACATAAAAAATACAATTCATAATAATCATATCCCTCCCCACATCAATAACAGGGGTCTTTTTACGCAATGGATGATTCCAACTAGGAATTTTTTTCATAAGATTTTAGGAGTTTGATGCACTGCTCTCAACAGTTCAATTGTATTTATTGGAATGTGATAAAATCAAAACTATTGATTATTGGAAATAAGTTTGAAGAAATGTGGAGATATATGAGGTCTTTTAATATTTAATGAAATATTTTTTACCATTTGAAAAAATAATGAAAAGAAATTAATTAAATAATGACAAATATTTTTTATTATTTCTAGTGAATATAAAATAAATTAGGATGTTTTGAGTCTATAGATTTTATACGTGTTTCTAATTATATTGAAATTTTTTTGATATGATTTATAAAGAATTGATAAATTCATTTGAAGTATTTATAATGGTATTTGATTCACTAAAAATGATTGGAGATATTTTTAGATTCATAAATATTAGTTTTAGAAAGTATGGATTTGTAGACTTTATGTATAAAATGGAAAAGGTATGCCGAAAATCTCAAATGTAATAATTTGATGAGTACTGAATGTTTATCACTATCATAAATGTCATGAACAAGCTTTGGGTCACCCTGTATTTAGAACATGAGATGGATTGTGATATTTTGAATAATTTTTATTGGTCCTATTGGGATTGAATCATGATTTAGGGCATCATATATGAAACTCATAATGATATTACCTAGAAAAAAGAACTTAATGATATTATATTTTCTCTATAAAATATGGAATGACCTGTCCATACGTTGTGTGGATGTGAAAAAACCATGAAATTTAAATTGTAAATAAATATAACAAAATGAAGTATAATGAATAAATATATAATCTATTTCAGTAATAAATATATAAAACTAAAAACACATCAACTATAGAAGTTGATCGATTAACCAATTCATTGAAGATAAAAAATCAAACAATTAACCAAAATAATCGAAATAATATTTTTTAGCCTATAGGGTCACAGTTAATCATCAGAAAGACCATCACTATAATGTGTTCAAGATAAACTGGAACCTGAACCTAGAAATGTAATATATTTGTTGGCATGATTGAGAAGCTCTGTAGGTATTCCAAATTTATCCACACTCTATCACTTAACTTAATATAAAAATCTAATTTATGATAGCTTGAAAGATTATTTAAAAAAATACAGGTTTTACCTGTATTTTAAAAACCAATCAAAATCCATTTCTACTTTTTAAAATAAACCATTTTTAAGGATTAGAGGATAATATATTTCAAATAGATGGGATTGTAACAATTTAATATAAATTTTGTTCCAAAACCATTTTTAATAAATTTAATGACTAGTTTTGATTTTTGAAAGTAGTGCAATATTGTTTATAAAAAAATTATAATAATAATAAAATTTTCATAGTGATTTAAATAGAAATGTAAAATAATTAATCACCTTATATAAAATAATTATGGAAACATATCCAACAAAACATAAAAAAGTACTAGTGATCATGGGAATACCTAGGAGCATAATGAAAAATTAATAACATACTAAGAAGCATGCCTAATAAGTTCAAACCTCCTCAATGATTTGCCTTCCCTCAACTATCCTGAAAGAGGGTGAAATTCACAATGTAGTGTGAACACTATACTAGGGGACACTAGTTAGATCAGGATCCTAAAAAAGTGTAACATGTGCTCTCAGAATTAAAACCATCCACTCTAAATTTTCAATTATTAATGAAATGTGTCTGATCCAAAATATTAACAACCATCAATATGAATATATATATATATATTAATAATAAATCATAATACATCCTCAACCCAAGAATCCTTCATTGAAATAGAGCCTCACTCATTAGTACAGAAGTATAATAATGGTGTCCTACACCCGGATTACATCATCTATTTCCCAAAAAATCAAGGTGTATGTTCTAGGAGTGTGTTTTCATCAAATTCCCTCTTTCAATGATACAGTTGGGACTCAAACCCCATCTTTAGAAACCATGTTACCAACAAACCTTTTTAATAGAACCATAAAAACAACAGTACTTCCAATAACCCATTTGAAATATATTAGAATTTGTTTCTAACAACAAAAATCATTACTAATTCTATTTGAGTATTTTATCAACTACTCAAATTTCACATTTTAATAAACTGGATATGAATTATATATTTCAATATGAGAACACCTTTTCACTTTATGGAATCGATGAGGAGAAAAAAATTCTCCATAGAAAATCCACATTGACATTTAATACTATCATAATATTCCCAAACATGAATTTGTAAAATTAAATAATCAATGTTCTTGAATTAAAGGTCAAAAAAAGAGAAAACATAACTCATAAACATATTTTTCATAATTGGAGATATTGAACCACCTAAATAAGGAATATATAATCCAAAATGAACACAAGGTCCCCAAAAAATGATAGACCCAAATATAAATTGATCGAACCAAATTCTTAGGCCCCCAATACTACATTAAGTAATAAAATAAGGAAAACAATGAAGAAAATTATGATATGAGGAGTTTTCTTGGGTTTACCTTTAATAAATTGGTTATAAGCATTATGAAACCCCTTGTAATCACATTTAATGAGAAGTATAATAAGGGTGATTTGGTTCTCAGTCTATGTGAGATGAATATGGTAGGAAGAGATTGATACGGGGTAAAAAATTAGAGGGTGGAATTAGAAAAGTAAACTTTTATGAGTCTGAACACCTTTAAAGGTTACCAAATGGTTTGGGAATCTAATTTAAAACAATTATTAATTTATTTGTTAAGATGTTGAACACTCTATCTAGAATTAACCACAGTTTCTTCTACCCATATGTAACCCATGTGCCTCCAGACCTATACATAAGAGTAACCTCATGCTATATGACCATCTATTAGAAAGATACCCCAATCAAGAAAATGTATAAATCCCATTAATAAAGAACTAAAAAACCAAGAAACACCCCAAATAAAAAGTGAAATGATATAAAGAACTAGTTGAACTCGATCACCTCTTATAACGAAATGTCGAAAGCATATCCATGATCAGCAAAAAACAACATATATTCATCTTTGTATGAATTGGGGAGAATCTAAATAGTGGATCCCAGTCACCCATCACATCATATCCACAAGAAAAATAAGTATACGATTATTCAAACAGAAAACTATAATTACACAATGTTTATCCTATTTTGGCTTCCCCACCAAATTATAATTCTACTAAAACATCAATTTTGAAACACCTACTTAGTCCCAGATATAAGATATATATCAAGGAAAGAAGGATTTGAAATGGTAACTATATAGATATTGAATTACATAAAAATAAACTCACCCCATGTGTTAAGGAACAACATTACCTCTAACAATAACATTTGATGTAGCCTATATAGTGTTGGAAAACACAAGGATAAAAATCACTTCAAATAAAAAATTCCTAATATAATAGAAATTACCAGGCATATAATAGATGAAATAGAATATAAAACACCGTGAATCACACTCAAAAAACTAAAACCCTAGAAAACCAATTTATATTATTAAGTTAGCTTATAGAATATAACCTATGATAGGGGTAACACTCATCTATTATACCCAAGACCAAACATAAGGAATCAAATGTTTTCTTGTACAAGAAAGGTGAAACAATCAGTCTAGTATCCCCATTGAATAAAAAGGGACCATTTATTCTCTAAAAAAATAATATACCCAATAAGACCAATATTCCATAAATGAAAACCCATGTGAATATACAAATTTGTCACACCAATTAGGAACTGCTAAAGAAACATTATATTGGTTTGTCTTTGTTAGAACTAGAAACATATAGGTAACCATCACTCATTTAAATCAAATACATATCTAGAATATAGAGGGAATAAGTAATATGGATCATTAAAAAATAAATATTCACCATTTATAATCATATCCCTTATGGGAGTAAAAATAAAAAAAACTACAAACCCCAGAAATTCATACTCTACTCTCATTTAAAAAAACAAATTAAACCATGGGATATACCTGGAAATATATGCCACAAAATTAAAGTAATTTTACCAAATATATATTAATATTTAAATAAAATAATATGAAAATAATATATTAATAGTTTCTATCAAAATAAAATAAACCAAAAAATATTCATCCTTTAAAAATGTATAAACATTCATGTTTATTTTGGAAACGCCAATAATATATTTTTATAACTTCACTTCCTATTTAAAAAACCACATTAATTTAATTATCAAATCATCCATGGTTATTTAAAATATTTATTCAAATATTTCAAAAGCACCATGATAATTGGCCTTTATGTTTTGAAATATTATCCATATCAAACCATTTATTTGTTAAAATTATTTAATAAAACTAAGAGATATTAATTATAAAACATCTGTAAATTCATATATTTATTTACATATGAAAAATTCTTGAGTTATAAAAATATTTAATGAATATTATTTATTCACTCATATGGGTGAATATATGGATGGTTGTTGGAAACTATGGCTCTGTGTTTTTTAAGGTAGATGAACTTGAGGAAGTGGTTGGTTGTTGGTGGCTATAAAGATACGACATGCTAGATGGTATAATCTCCTAGATTGATGGTGTGCTTCAAGTAGGTCTATAGGGATCTAAATACTATAATATCTATATTGTTTAACTGTAATAACCTATGTTGATCTTCTAGGAACATTATAAATTTATAAACCTATCAATATACCGATGATAGTTCTATTGGCTTGGAGGTGCGATACAGTGGGTCGATGGCTCCCCTGATTTGAGAATTCAATTAATGATCCCCACATGTTTTAGTTTTATATTTGTTTTGACACCCTTAACATCCAATTCTGAATGTTATGGCCCTATTCCTAATTTTAGATCAACTTTCCCGAATCTGGCCTCTCTCATTCCTTTCCCCTTGACTCACCATTGATTCCATGATTCATTGATGTTATAATAGTGAGTTCTTTATAGATCCATTGCAAATTATTCTTCTCCCTTGATTGATATAAATTGAAATATGTCATATCTATGTTTTCCTTGAAGATAAAATTATGGTTTTTCCTATCTTTATGACCCATCTATTCCTGAAGCTATGGCCAATTTGTTTTTAAATTTGAATCCCTTATTTAATCATGGTAAACATATTATACAACATAAGTAAGGTACCAAAAGATTTCAATGATTTTTAGTGCATGGAGCTATAGAAAATGGGAAAAATACCATGATTCAAAGTGACCACATGGTTAATAGTAACTATGTGGGAACCTAGCAAGAAGCAGGGGCCGCATAATTTTTCTACAACCATGTGACCCCAGGTGAACACTCATGAAAAAACCTATACTATTTGGACAGGGGGATTCAAATAGTGTGTGTATAGTTAGGAGAATTATTTACCTTCACCATATGAGGTCTTTAATTAAGAATTGAGGCTAGCATGGTTTGACCATGTTTTGTAAAAAATGTCCAAAACCTCACTAACCCCTATGTTTTAAGGTGAAATTACTTTTTCCCCTACTAAAATCATAAATCTAATTTTATTTTCTTCTATCCTCATTCTAATGGATTAATTATTATTCCGCTCCCATGGATATCCTAAGATTCCCCACCTAGGTATTTATATAAAACTTAAATTTGATGTATGAATCATGATATGTTAAATTCATCATATTTATCTGGGTATGCTATACATTCCTCTCTTTTCCTATCTCATTTTATCTTCATATCTAAGGTTCTATTTAGGTGAAATCGTTTTTTCCATATTATTATTGTGATAATCCATTTATTTAATTTCTTCAAACCTACATTGAATCTGGAACTTCCAATGGATGAGGAGTCATCAAAATCCCTAAGGTATGTGGTCTCATAATTTTCCCTAAATGTTTTAGTGTTTTCATAGCCACAACATTTTTCTGCAGGCCATCCTTTTCAATACAGACTCTAAAATTTAATTATTTATTCTAATTTTTTTTATAAATCATGATATACTCACTTTGATAATTGTTTACTAATTTTAGGATATCTACCATGATCACAATCACCCATTGGATGTGATTTCTTGTTTCCCATTTATATTAATTATGTAAATGACTAGAATTCCTCTTAAGATATTTTCATGGGTTTTAATTGAATTTTAAACTCCCATATTAATTTTCAATGAATCCAATCACCTCTAATATGTTATTCATTCTTTTTAAATAGATTTACCAATGTCAGAAATTTTTTAGTTGATAATGGATCCCTTTAAGTGCCTCTTAAATCCTTATAAAATGAATTTCCATGTTCTGATAGTTTCAATGGAATGTATTAAATAGAATGAATAATTAATGATCATTTTCCTTCCCTTACATTAAATTAATGGTTTAAATGGATTGTATTATAAATTGTTCAATATAAATAAAAATCACTTTATTTTTTTCAATTTCTTTATAAGAATTGTGATGATTTTCTTGAATTTGGACTTTACTCATAAAATTAATGAAAGGTAATGGCTCATGTATATTATTATAAATATTATTACACCTTTGATATAGGTTGTGGAATAAGTGTAAGGGTTTTTTTGGAAAGATGATTCATGATCCCTTACATCAGGTGTTGAGCACAATGTCTCCCACCATTGACACTATTTGGATGGTGGGCATGACGTGTCACCTCCATTGTTTTGGGTGTTGGCATGAAGAAACACCCACCATATAGAGTTTTGAAAATTATTTCTCTCACTCCTTATGAGATATAGGGAACATACCCTTTAATTGAGATTATAGAATCATTTAGACTAGTTATGGATATATGAGTTATTCCTCTGTCCTGCGAACATCTAATAATGAAGGAATATGAAAATGTACATCTTCACATACTCATCCCATATAAGTGGATGATATATGTAATAAACCAATATATATATATATATATATATATTATATATTTACTTCTCATAGACTCATTTTGGCCATTGACAGAACGTGGAAGAGTCACTAAGTGTCCTTAAGGAATATGAGTAGCTGGTTATTTATAAATTCATATTTGTTCCTCGTTCTCATTAATCATATAGAATGTTTAGCTATGATCAGTGCATGGATGATGTCTATAAACCATTGAAGTTGGGCTACTAGGATGTTATCTCACACCCCACTCGAGCCTCCTTTGGTACCCAAGTAGATTATTTTCCAGAGGTCATGGATAAGGGAAAGTGGAATGCTATAGCTTATTGATATGCTATAAATATAGTTGAATCATAAAAGTAGAGGACCATTCAAAAGAATGAGATTCTAGTGGAGAGGTCTTCTGTTATTTTTATTGTTTTTTGAATAGTGAAATTGTAGATGCAGGTCCCGTGTCCACCTTTTGTACATTAGTATGTCATGTGTCCTTATATAAGACATTGCCTAGTGTCTTTTGATATTATTATTCAGTTTCTTGATTTTTTTCATCTTCTATATATTTATTATGTCGAATTACATATGATTATATTGTTTTATATTTATGGTCATATACATTGTGTCACTCTAACAAGAATTTGTAGTATCCCAAACATACCACCATCACTCCTCACTTCTAGTCAGCATCCGCTGGGGTATGGGGATACATGATTGAGGCCATGGGACCCACCATAACAGTGCCTAGTTAGTCAAAAACTAGGTTAGTACATTACAATGTTATATCAGAGTGTGTTTTTACTTTTCCTTATTATTTTTTTATTAGATAGAAAACTATTAGTTAATAGGATTTGGAATAGACCCTATTCCAGGATGTATCTAACCCATGTATGGGGGAAAGTCAAATTATCTAGGATTAGAAAATTCAGTTATTGATTTTTCCATTTATGGTTGATTATACTTCAACGTTGAGTGACATACATGTCGTACGATGTTGTTCGTATTGGTATAAATGAAATGAGATTTATTATAGCATAGATTAATAAATGAGTTCATTGCATTACATGAAAATTTATAAGCACAATAAGACTAATATTCCATGCATTTTTTCCATTTTGTGACTCTTTTCAGTGTAAATTAGGTTTTTCCATATTATTAGTGCCTCTGATATTATGTACTGAAATGTAATGGAATTTCTTACAGGGGAATGGAAAAAATATTTGACCCCTAAAGTGCATGCCTTAGCCTAAAAGTGTTTTCTTTCATAGAGTAAAGCATACACCACAAGCTGATGATTATGGGGCATTAATCCATGGACCATATGTTGCATGGGATGGAACATGTTATGGTATGGTTAAGTTGAAACCATATTTTGGTTCACAAGGACCATGGGACCTTATGGATTGGAATCATGATCCATATAATTCACCAATTTAAGGAGATTTAAATACTTTTAAAAAAATAAATTTAAAATGAATTTGACTTTAAAAGTGAAAATAGCCATCTTATGCATGTGAAACATACACCTATACCCGAATATGGTCTTGTTAGTTGGTAGTCTGTGTGTCTCTTAATCTCTTATGTCCTGCTATAGTCCACATATATTTCCCCAGTCTTCGATTTAGGGGTAGTTAGAGGGAAACAATCTATCTATAAGAAGGTTATTCACTCGTCCTAATCTTTAATTTGAAATCTTTTCAATAGCTACGATCTCTTATGATTCATGGATTTAGCATTGTAGCATCACGCCTCTAAAAATTCTTCTAGTCATACACTCTAAAGGTGGTGAGGACCATGCACATGAGGTGGTGGGCCTAGAGTCTTCAACGATCCCACCTACAGTTCAAATTGTGCCACATCTTCTTATTCATGATATGGGAACTAATCCCTAGTTATGAGAGGGATTTGTACATAGGTTTGAAAATATGAATGGTGTTTCTCATCCTTCCTTACCTATCGAAGAGTTGACTTCGGGGTTTTAGAAGAATAATCCTCTAACCATTTCATGGGATGGTGGCGCTCATGTTGTTGTGTCTTGGATTGAATATATTATTTATATATATAATAATCTAGAGATGCCTCTGGAGAAAATGGTCAAGCTTATTGCATATATGTTTTAAGATTTTTCCCAAGGGTGGTGGGATATTTTTACCCAACCCGATCATCATCATAATATTTTTTGGAAATTTTTCAATAGTATTATCTATGAAAATTTATTTCCTCAAAATGTGAGGGCTGATTGCGGAAGATAATTCAGGACCATCAAACATGGAGGTATGTATGTTATAGAATACTCTGGTCATTATTATGAGGTGAAGATGGATTCTTCTACTATAGTAGGTGATGGTATTATCACCACTTGTAGATTTTATGATGGGATGGTATATTCCATGAGATAGCAAGTCAGTGAATTTATGGATACTAGCATTTCTATGATCATCAACCAGACCCTTATAACAGTTCAAAATTGAGGGAATATAATGGTGAGAGTTATGGATATTCAACACCTATATCTATTAGTGTTTATTCTTCTCGGTGAAAAACGCATTCTGTGGATTATCATAGAGGTTTATATAGCTAGTAACCTTCTGTTGTCAACTTTATAATATTTCACTAGTTCTAGAAGCTGGGACTCATGAAAACTCATTCCTTATGAGATCTAGTGGAATATAGCGGTTGTGGTAGGATAAGACACATAAGGCTATTATGAATAACTATTCCAATGTTACATAGTATGCAGGTATATACTTCTACCCCAATGTCAAGAGAAATACTAGTAGGATCATTCCAGGAAGGTAGATGGAATTCCAATGGTCTTTTAGGATAACATGGTGGTCGAGGAAAAGGTATTCAGACTCATGATTATCATTTCCAACAGAGCATCCATTCTAAGGATAATTTGGAAGTGACTCACGGATATAGTACATGACAGTTATAGGCATCCGAACCTATGCCGGAGGAGAAGAGTTTCAAAAATTATACAATATTTAGTAATATTTTACTAGATTCCACTTTAGTGTCTTCTTTATTTCACATAGACTTTTATCACTATTTTATATCTAAGACTATAATGGGAATTCTGGGCCTCAATATTGGAAACTTCTATAGCATTATGACACTTTATTCCTACTTAGGTATCTAATCAGATGATGTTCTCCCTTTTAATGATTGTTCCTCTAAGATATGATGAAACCTATTCATATGAAATCGCTTCATCATTAAAATGTTGGGATTTTATATATTCATAAAGATGGACTGGTTAGTTCCCTATTGATCCAATATTGACTATTATTGTTGGAGGGAGACTTTTAAATCAACATAGAATTGTATGTTTGTATATAATGGAATGTTGAATGTTCTTCCAGTATGATATGGACCCATGAAGAAAGGCTGGGTAGTGGGATATCTTAGATCACCAGTATTTACATATATTATATGGGTTTACGACACACTGTTTTACCTACTACAGTGGATCATTTCAGCAATAAATTTCCCCATGAATTCTCTAGTCTACCTTCTTTGTGAGAGGTATAATTTAACATTTATATTTTTTTAGGAGTAGAATCAGGTACCATTTATCCTTATACGATATAACCAATGGATCTTATAGGGCTCAATAAATATTTTGAGAATCTAGAGGATAAAGGTTTCTTATTCCCCAACCCTTATAATTGGTGTTCATTGATCCTTTTTTGCATGAATTAGGATGGTAACCTCATGATTTTCACGAATCACCATCACTTGAACCAGCTCATAGTAATGAATTTGAATCCACTGCCTAGAATTGATGACCTTTTTTATTAGCTCTTAGGTGAGAGAATGTTTTTTAAAGATTGATTTGAGGTCGGGATATCATCATGTGTGTGTCAGGTCCTCATACATAACTCTCACAATATTATAGATAAGGTATGACATTTAAGAGTACCTAGTAATACTGCTTATACTCATGAATGATCCATATATTTTAATGGCTCTTATGAATTAGTTTTCCAACCATATCTAGATTCAACCATGGTAAAAAAAATTCCAATATCGTTGGGTTTTCACACTCCAGAAATAACCATGCTAATAATCTTGAGGTCATTCTTAATAGACTAAGATATCATTATCACTAATAAATGTTCAGTAAATGAAACCTTTTTATATAAAATGTATAATTCTGTGTTTACATTATCTAATATTTTATAGGTTTTAGTGGACCCAAAGAATGCAAGAGTTGTAGTTTTTTAAGAGCAGCCCATGTTATTTTTACATATTAAGTTTCTTGGGTCTAGAGGGATATTATTGATACTTCATCTAGTATTATTCACATCTTGTATTACCACTTATGTGAAAGATATAGAACAATGTGAAGGCCTTATGGTTAGAAGCTTGTCAAGTATCCTTATTTTAGTTGAAGGGTTGTTTGAATTCATAACCAATATTGATTATTTAAAATCTAAGAAAGATATATACTGTCTAATGTGATGCATTAGGTTTCATATATACAAGTTTTTTTATGTAAGACATGTGATTCAGCATGTATGGGTCTTTTCTGTTGAGGAATGAAGAGCGCAATTACTCAATATTTCATATCGATATAGTGGCTAATGTTCATGATATATGATGTTGGGAACACTATCTACATGGAATGAATTTTTTGGTATTCACTGATCCAAAAATCCTACTGTAAATATTTATATATAGGGATCTCAATCTCAGGTAGAGTAAGTTGGTTTAATTCATGCAGTCATTTGATTTGGATCTTCCCTACATGCCTAATAAATGAAATAATCTAGCATGTTTGCTGAGATTAAACAAATATACATAGGAAGATATAGGGTCTAGTAGAAAATATGAACTTTTGGACTTACTCTAAGTGATGTACATTGTGGTTCCTGAGTATCAACATCATATTATTCTCACATCCATAGTACTGACCTCTATACTTCACGAATGGGTAAAAATGGGGAAATTATTTGACCATGAGATATTTTCTATAAGGGGGTATCTCATATGATGATACCTCATCAGGTTTTACAAAGGATGGGGATGATACTATATGATTTCATGGGCATTAAGGGGTCCCAACAGACATCATAGAGGAGGTGAAGTGGGAATTTCATGTCTCTATGTGGGAAGTATATCACGGTTTCCCAAATATGTTTCAAGACACACATCACTAGTATTGGTGAGCTAGTATGAAATGGAATATTTCAATATTCATCAAATTTTGTTCCACATATCAATATATGAAGAAGACATATCACTATCAAACTATGATTTTTCATCCATTTTATATTATTGAGAAAAAATGAGACGTTGTTTCTATTGATTCTATGATTTTTTTCACCCACGTTACCTAATGGAAATGATGAATTATTTTTTATTGTTGATCACCCTATGAAGGTAAAAAATTTATTACATGTGTTAGAGGCCTTCTTTCTAGATGATCTAGGGACTCTATATGTCAAGGAAGTCATATGCCTTTATTGATATCCTCATTCTATTGTATTTGACAGAGATTAACACTTTATGTCACTGTTCTAGTATGGGTTGAAGAAGGCCTTTGGTACACAAGTATTTTTGATCATGACCTATCACCTAAAAACCAACTGGCAGATGAGGTGCACCATTGAGGTTCTAGAAAAAATACTTCACGCATGTTTTTTAGATTGTGGGAGTTTGTGGGAGAAACACATTACCCATGTTGAGTTAACTTTTATAAACACCATTTAGGATAAAAAATAGATGGATACTTATAAATAATTATGTTATAGCCCTTTTCAATCACCTCCGAGTTAGATAGAGGCAGGGGAGGTAGATATTCTTAGACCACATATCATTCAAGAAACTATAGGGCAGTTCTTGTTGATCAAAAATTGCAAGATGAAACCTCAGTCCGGACTGCAGTCACATGCCAACTGATACTAACGACCTCTTTAATTAATGGTTAGAGATCATGTTTTTTTATATTATTGACTATGATAGGTCAAATATTTATTTAGAGCTAGGCAACAATCTCACCAAGTTTCATTTGAAATTTTTCTATTGTGAAGTTTATCGGAATAGTAGATTACCATATAGAATTTCATCAGAGATATGAGTCTATGTATGATTTCATACATGTATGTCATATTTTTTTACAATATCCCGACACATCACAATTAATTCAGACTAATGATGTTTAGTTTTATTTTTATGATTATTTAGAGGAGTATCCCATTCGTATATTATATTAGAGCATGAAAACACATTAAGGTAAGTCAGATCCATTAGTACGACTGTTATGGAGTCATGGTTGAGTACATGGTGAGACCTTAGTGATGGAAGCTGATATATGAGATATGTGACTGGAAATCAATATTGAAGATACCTATTTACCCTCAGAAGGTAAACTTGAGGATGTGATGCTTTAAGGGGTGATGTTGTAATGACCCATATTTTCATGAAGGGAAAACTCATTTGTTTTTTTATTGGAATCACTTGTTTAATATGTTTCAACATTCTCTATGGCATATAGAATATCCTCAGAGTACTTGAGGATTTTTCAGATCTTGGAGTACTTGAAAATGGGAAGATAAATAAGGCCACAAGGTTTCATCATGGTTAGTATTAATTGTGTGGGGTAATTATGTAGGGAAAATTCTCAGTAGCATGGGTCACATGGTTTTTCAAAAACCATACGACCCTAGGAGAATTCCCATGTGAAAAACAACAGATATTGGAAATTTTTATTTCACCTATTTTGTAAATATTTTGGGAAACTGTGCACTTTAGCCATGTAGGGTCTTTTTTTTATGCAGTGAGGCTATCTTGGTTTGTGCATAGTCTGGTCAAGGCATGTGGTCAAACTCTATGCCCCTATATTTGATGATTAAATTACTTTTTCCCTTAATTAAATCTAAAATAAAATTTTATTTTCTCCTCCCCTCATCATAGTTGATGAATTCATCTCCCTCTTTTGTTGAGAAACCAATTTTATCCTTATATTTTTTTAAAAACAAATAAATCCAAAATATGAATACAGATCCCTACGAAGCCTCAGACCCATCTTGGTACTCTCTACATTCCAATCACTTCCTACATAATTCTATTTTCAGATGTATTTTTCTATATATTTAAAAGTGAGTTTCCCCTGTTTTGAAAGTGTTGGGCCATTTAGTTTATTTAACCCAACAAACATCGAATCTGAGGTTCTAAATAAATGAGGAGCATTAATGTCTTTAAGGTAGGTTCTCTAATCAATTTTTACAAATGTTTTGGTGTTTTCATATCCTTTTTGTTGTTCAACACACCGTCCTTTGTCGCACATCACCCTAATATTTATTTCCCCATTTTAAATTTATATACACACTATGATATACTCATATTGAGCATGTTTTATTAATTTTAGTTTTTACACATAAATCATTGAATCCCCTTCGGTGTTCCTACTTTTTCTCTATTTTAATTAATTTTACGGTTGATTGGAACGCCTCCTAAGCATATGATTTGGGTCGTAATTGAATTTTCTCACAATCACATAAATGTATAATGAATCCAAGAACCTCTTTAATTCTTGTCTTACCTTAAAAATGGATTTTTCCATGTGGGTATTTTCTCAATCAACAATGGAACCTTATAAGTGCCTATTAGATCCTTATAAAATAAAATTCCATGTTTTATAGATTGAATGGAATATATTAAATTGAATGGATAATTAAGGATGGTTTTCCTTCACTAAAATGAAAATAGAAATACTTATAAAGGTTATGAAGGCCACACAATTATTTCATGTTTTTTAAAATTTCATTATATGGATTTTGATGCCTTTCTCGTATTTATACATGACTCATAAAATTACTAAGAGGTAATTCATAATGTTCTCAATTATAAATATGATTACACCATGTTATAGGCTATGAAATGATGCTAAGAGTTTTGTTGGGAAGGATAATTCAAACTCCCTTACATCAGGTTTTAAGCATGGTGTCTCAAACCATTGACAATATTTGGATGGTGGTAATGACACACCACATCCCTTGTTTTTTGGCGTTGTCATAATGAAAAAACAACAATACCAAGTGTTGAGCATCATGTAATTCACTAATTTTGAGATGTATTCCATGTACCCTTTTTATTGATCTTATAGGCTCGTTTAGACTGATTATGGATGTATGGGTTACGCCTTAGTCCATCCAGCAACTACTATTCCAGGTACACAAATACTTTTTGACACATGTAGTTAGTCTATATAGATGGAAGAAATATATAACTAATATATATATATATATATATATATATATACATTTACAATATATATAGTTACTGATCAAACAATTATTATAACCATGAGCTAAAGTGGGTAGAGCCTCTAGTTGTCCTTGAGAAAATTGAGACGGCTGATTAATTACTTATTCATCATTTTTTCTTATTCTTTTTATACTTCCACAATATTTAGATATAATCACTACTTGGATTATGTCTAGAGACCATTGGTGGTGGCCTTCTATGATTTTTTCCCACACCTTACTTGGGACACCGTTTCCACCAGTGTATATTATTTGTTTGTATGTATGGATATGGGAAAGCCCCTGCTACTGATTCTTGATATGCATTACCTATAGTGGAAGCATATCAACATAGGATAGACAATATTCTAAATATTCTACTATTTCATACTTTTTTATTTTTTATTTTTTATATATAATTGTTTTATATTATTTTCCAAGGTTCCCCTTTTGTACATCATCATGCCATGCCACCTTGTTTGTAACAATAGTATTTTTTGATATAATTATTTAGTCGTTCAGTTATGTATTCATCCACTGAATATTAATTATGTCTGTTTACATATGCATCCATTTTTTATGTTCATTGTAATATCAATTATGTCACTCTTATATGAGGGTATAATCTCCACACTATATCAAATTTACAAACATGATTCTAGTCTGTAGTCTCTTTCATATGGGTATAAGAGATTAAGGTAATGTGGACACTCAGATCGAGGTGCAGTTAGGCAGATACGTGGTCAAGATGTTACACTGTCCTTATAGATGGGTGTGGATCTAGTGAGTTTATATCATTCATTGACCCAATTAATTTCTCTCAAATAATATGGATGTTTTATAGGTATCTATTTATGAGTCATATTTCTAGACTAATTATTGATGATATATTAATAATATTACTATAGGTGATTCATGATCCTTTGGTATATTAGAGGTTGATTAAATGTGACAATGATAAAACCCTTGATTAGAGAGAGAATTATCAATAATTTTTAATGTTTCATGTTCACTTTTTTTAGATTTATTATTATGAGACCTTGTTCGGGTTGATGTTGGGGAACTATTCGATGGAGAACCCCAACCATAGGATCCTCTCCTCTTCCTGGAGATGACGGAGGACCCCGCGCCAGCCCCTCCTCCCTCGATGGGGGAGCGAGCTTCGATTCCCTTTGGGAGAGCAGGGACATCATTTGGTTCTTTCTAAAAACCTAATTTTCTTCCCCCATTCTCAAATGATTATTTAAGCCATAAAGTTCCGGATCTCATTTATGGCCACCATAATCTCTAAATTTTGACCTTTGAATTCTCCGAAACCTCGGCCCTTCTAAACCATGTGTTGGTTTCTCGCTTCATGTTGAGAATACCTTCAGTTGATGTGTTCGATAGGTTTATCTTCAGCTCAGGTGATCTCCATTAAAGGGCGATTGTCGGCTTTCTTGACAGTCACCACATCATGATTTGATTCGAATCTAAAGTAGACCTCGTCAAGGAATGGTCGTGTGCTCTGCGTAACATCAATGGGTTCTAGTTTTCCCTATTCCAATTTTCATTTTAATTCCATATGAATTGAGAATCCCCATCTAATGTGGCTGGGGTATGTTTTCCTAATCTTCCATTGTCGTTCCAAAATCCTTCTATTATTCACATGATAGGTAATCTCGTAGGTAGAATTTTATGCTTGGATAGTCACACCAACGCTGTTTTCTACCCAGTCAATCCAGTGGTATGTGTGGAATTAGATGCATCTCGAATGCCTTTTGATTATGTCTGGATTACCATTGGAAAATATTATAGGTGAAAACAATGGGTCATCTATGAGAGTTGGACAGACTTCTGCTCCTCATGCAGTTTTTTGGGTAATGCTTTGGAGGTCCGTCTTAAGGGTCTTCCACTTCAGAATGTTAATAATCTGGGAATCCATTATACAGCTAGAAAGGAGGCTAGTTTGAAATGTAATGCTCATGACGTTAGTGTTGAAACTGGCATGACGCAGTTGAAAATCAGTGGAGGCAGTGGTCGGTAATTTCAGTCTCAAATGAATACGGATAAGGAACATCCCAAAGGTGATTGTAATAGGTCAATCGAGGTTACACATGGGTCGGAATCAGGGAGGAACACTATGAAGATCCTGGATGAATTGGGAGAACCATCCAAACCTGAGGGAGGATAACTGCAGCAGGCTGAGGTGAAAGATTTGACCCAGGTGGTGGGGAGTAAGGACATAGTGGAGCATGAGGCAGGCGGTGCAGTGGACTCTCCTGTTGAGGCTTCTGGTGCAGATAGTGGTGGCTCTCATAGGGGAATGGGAGGTGAAATTGAGATCATGCAGCCATGTGATGGGGGATTCACCCAGGATAAGGATGCGCGGAGTGATGGTAGCCAAGTAGTGGGTGAGACCCAAGTGAATGGTGTTGAAGAGGATCCTATCAGAGAATCTTGTGGGGAGTTGGTCAGAGGCATTGGGGACCAACACAAAGGGAGGCATGGGTCTTCACTGGATATGGAGGTTTGTATTCTAGCAGGTAAGGAAGGGATTTATTTTTTAGGGAACCAATAATCTATCCAGGTAAAGAATAGCTTTTATGGCCTTGGTACAATTGGTGAGTGTATGGAGGGGACCATTGAAGGTAGTAAGAGTACTTCTGCAGGGGAAATCAGCACAAGGAATCATAGAAGTAAGAGGGGGATGAAGGGTAAGATAGACTACTTGTCCTAGCCACCTCCCTTGAAGACTCGGTCAACAAAAAAGAAAATGTAAGAGATTGTGGAAAGCAAGTCCATGTGCTAGAAATGACCTAGCCAATCTGAACTTTCCTTGCATCTTCTTCTGTGTTCAGAGGATGAGATGACAGAGAAGGTGCCTTTTCTCAATGCCTCGGAAGGAAAAGCAACCAAGATGATGGGTTGAGTCATTTGAATGATTCTATGTGAGGATCAAGATTCTTGGGTTGACAAACAGTACACAATACTGGTTGGGGGTTTAAATAAGGGGTTGATCAGACTTGAAGAGTATATAGTGGTATAGGATAAACTGACCTCTCCATTGGAGGTTCTTTTAAGAGATGAGCCACAAACTTTGGTAACCACTATATATTGGAATTTTTTCAATGATATGGACTCTAGAAGAATTATATTTTTTTCAATGATGTTTCTTTAACCTTCTCTATTTAATAATTGGTTTCACACTCTCACATTCCATGTTCTTGTGATGAGGCTAACTCTCAGTTTGTGCTACTAGAGATGTATTGGTGTTTGGTTTGCTACATGTTACATGGTTCTACTACAGATGGGGCTCAAATAATAAGGCTTCCACTTCTGCATGGAACTTCGAGTGGAAGATTGAGAGGGTATGGCCTGGCCATCGGTTCTATGCTCGTCCATCCTTGCACAAGACTAGTTGTCGAGTACTCAGGCTTGGTGGGGACTTAATCACAAGGTAGCTTCTAGGGTGAGGCAGGACATTTTTTGTTTGGGATATTTTATGATGTTGTTTTGGTTGGTTTTTTGGACTTGGTGGTTCTCACTATTCCATTAAAAGTGATTCAATTATCAAATAAAAGATAATTTTCAATCAGACCTTTTTGAAATTGAATCAATAATCTATTGAAAAAATTGTGATGCATTGATGTTCTTTTTATATAACTATGGTTATTTTATAGAATTAATGAGGATTTCACTCCTTATTACTCCATTTACAATAGATCATGTGAATTGATGACCTCTACTTCAAAATACCTTATAATTGGTACAGTTGGAGGACTATTTAAGGTATGTGATTCTAGAACAACCTTCTTGACTTGTAGTATCATTACTTTATTCCTTAAATTTGTTTCATTGATGAACCAAAATTTAAATATACATCCTTCATATTCTATATAATTATCTTTTAGTGCATGATGTGATTTGGTCTTTGTTACTTTAATGAACCATGGAGTACTTTATCAACAACCATGAGGTGGGATGTTCATTACCACTTTGTTCTCTCTTGTATACAGATTTTTATTTGATTTTTGACATGTTTTCATGGACTGGTGTTCTTAATTTATGTTTATTTCATGTAAGAATATCAATAACCATGATACCCATATAAAATAATTGTTTCCAGGAGCATCGATGGAGTTTCTTGTGGTCATTCTTGATTTTGATCACATGTTGATATATTTTCATTCTATATTCTAATGAGGATATAACATGACTACATTATTATTATTTTATATTTTATTTGTGTAACCAAATATTTGGAGGTTGTTCATGGTATTTGGGATGGGTTCCCATCATGGAAAGAATACCCCTTTGAATGGGGTGTGAACAACATGCATTGATGATGAAGGATGACCCATTCATATAGAAGGAGACTGATTTCCTTATGGCATAGCTGAGAACAAAATACCTTTTGGATACTTAGTATAAATGAAGGAACATGATTCCTTGTGGATTCCATGTATATGTTCACTAGTAAGCCTTGTGGTTTGAATTGATAATTGATGATTTGGGGATACTGGGGAGTATCTTTTAGCATTTTGAGAGTTCTTAAATACTTCAAACTCATTTGATCATACATTTTGAATGGACCCAAGTAGGAATGATTGGGTATCATGGTGGTTTGGTTATAACACTACTGTTTAGTACATAATTGTTTTGTTTTCCGATGAACATCTTAAAATCATTGATTAAAACTATTATACATGTTAAAATTTATTATGGATGCATTTGTGGCATATTATTTAGTTATATTACTCACGCCCCGAATTTGAATCATTATGCTCATTTATAATTCATGTATAGGGATCAAAGAAAGGGAAAGGTTCCCATGGTATATTGACAAGTCATAGAGTATTCAGCTAGTGGTGGGATAGATATAGAATCCTAACGATTCTATAGTGTTTCGTTTAATTATTATTCTTCAGTATTAGTTTAGATGGTATGGCTTGCATAATAGAGAGATTATTTATTTATATTTTGTATTACATGTTTTCCATTTAAAATTATCATTAATCTGTATTTTTTCACTATTTTGTTATATTTTATTTATGTTATTTTTATGGATATTACACTAGGGTTATAGTCTCCTCCTAGATGGAAATTATAACCTCACTAATAGTCAGAAGCCTCTTGTGTATGGGGAGGTGTGCATGAGGTCATGTGACTCTATGGCTCAAACCCAATGGTTTGGGTTGGTTCTTTAGAAAATACTATCAGAGGCATAGTTTTCTTATTTTATAAAAGGCTATCCTTGCACATGTATAAAATGAGATAGTTATGTGGTTCCTGGGTTGGGGTTTTCCATGAGTATGTCCTTATCATGTGTAATAAACCTATGAGTTAACATTAATGGGATTGCTATTATATTTTAATGGGATTTCGGTGTGTTCATTTATCATGAATACTCATTTAAGATCACACACACAATATATATATACATTATTCTTATATTATAGTAGTTATTTAATTTAATGCCTTGATTGGTCTATCTATTTACGATAGACTAATTTTCTCTATCTTTTCAATATATTTGTTTTCCATGTTATTGTGATATATCTGTTAGTATTAATTTTTAAAACAAGGTCTTGATTTTACATTATATATATATAATTGACTATTACTAATGTGCTAGTAAATACACCTTGGTTTCTGCAATTATGGATATACCTAGGGTTATGGGTAGACTCATAGTACATCCTTTTTGTGATCCTATAAAATAATTTGGATTTATTCTAATGACTTCATATTTTCCTAAATGTTTCTATCCTATAATAGATGATTTCTACACATTATAGAATGATGTGAATACCATTTGAAATGAGCCATGATTCTCCCAAAATTAAGGATGTCCCTATTCCACCACGTTCTATGAAGGATGGTGTAGATGAGCACACTCATGAAACTTGTCTTGTTTTCAAGGTAGTGGGTCAAACTTATCCAGGATTCTTTTTTCTTATTATTTCATAGGAAAGAGGGGCACTAACCTATATGATAAACTAATAGAGAGACTTATAAATCTAGCATGCACTATCCATTCATGGCATTAGAGGACTAAAAAATTCTACGCATTGGATGGAAGTCATCATGGGGTTCTTTTACTTCAATGAAAACATATTTTAAATAAGGGTCAATCAGGTAGCAATCATGATATAAAGACCCACCAAGAGATGGTTGGTCATGAAGGAATAGTCTAACATATGAGGTGGTATCACCTTGAAGGCCATCAATTACTTGTATTTCTATTAATTATTTCCCTATACATTGAATATTGACAATGCACTAGAGTTCAGTATGTTATATTATGGGCCTTTGATAGTTTATACATACTCTTTTGGTTTTAGTAAGATACATTTATTTAATCATGTCTTGGATCTATGTTATGCACATAAGTATAGGCAATTTTATATTTTTCTCCATCATGACATTAATTGATAAGTCATAAAACTAAACTAAGAAACTTTCAATATCATTTTTTATACGTCCTTGATTATCAAAGAGAAATGAGAGGAGGATCGAGTATTTAGATTTATTACATTGCTTGGTACTCGGGTAGTTGGGCTGCTGGTCTCTACTATGATTTTCACTTCTAGTTGTATGAAGAGGAAGACCAAGGATGTTAATATGCGCAGTGAAATGTAGATGGATCAGATTTTGAATTATTCTGTTTCCATTGGATGAGTATGAAGTGCTTCACTTATGGTATGGTCGGTCATTAACAGAGGGTCTATATATCACCTCAGAGAAAGTGTCTTCAATGAGATAAGACATGGAATTTACAATGATGTTTATCTAAATTTATTGAGATTGTATTTCAATAAAGATCAAGGTAGATGTGTGTCACGACCCATCCTCGGGACCCGTGTCGTGACTACCCCAATCCCACCTCCCATATGCCAGGGGATGGCGACTAGCACCAAGGCGTATTCCCGACAACAAGGGGAAGGCATTTCCTTTATAAAGTAAACAAACACCATAGAGTAAGCAAGCAGAAATATATACTAAGTAAAACTGGGTAAAATAGTAAGGGCGGAAAGTAAATGGGCCAGAATACAAACCCAAACTGAAAGTAATGTAAAACTAGAAAGAAAGTACAGCAACTGAAAGTAAAGCAGCAACGTCGAGCCGTCCACTGGAAGTCCCACCTGAAGAGGGGGTACAGATAGACTCCTTAGCTCCTCGGGTCCAGCCGTCCGCTCCGTGTACGTCCCACCCAGTGGTCCACCTCCAGGTACCGACTTGCTCTACAAGCCTCAACCACAATCAGCGATGACTGTCGTCTGCATCCAACACAACGTAGTGCGGGCATAGTGTGTGTAGGGGTGAGTATACGCTACAAAGTAGGGACCCCGAGACCCCCAAAGGTCTCCCAGAATCCACAATGGATAATCAATAAAGAAAAGATACAATCACGAAGTAGCATCCAACACTACTTAGGTATATGCCCATACATATACCTAAGTCATCAATTCCAGTTCGGTTCCATCATCCGAGCCTAAGATCGATCATGTCCACACAGGATAGTACAGCCCAATCCACACAGGAAAGCAAGTCAATCATATCAAAGATAATGATTGAATTTCAAGACTCAGCTCACACATGTATACTTCTTCGTAAGGTGATAGAGAAGATCAGATGTAGCCACTGATTCATCTATGTTGGGACCCACGTAGGATACAAAACCAGCTACTCTGTTGGACCCACGTAGATACTACAACAGAGGTCAAATACTGCTAGACCCACATAGGATGCAAGAAGAGTAGTACTGCCAGACCTATGTAGGATACAAGAACAGTAGTCATCACCATCGAACCCACGGAGGATTTCAGTACAGTCTTCATCGCTGCCGAACCCATGGAGGATTTCAGTGCAGTCGTCATCGCTGCCAAACCCATGGAGTATTTTAGTGCAGTTGTCATCGGTGTCGAACCCATAGAGGATTTCAGTGTAGTATTCATTGTCGTCGCAGTTGTAGCCAGCTCTAGGGTTCCCGCACACAGCATGCTCGATTCCGGGAGGGTCCGATCCACAAGCCAAGGGGGGTCGATACAACAACTGACTTGTAGTCCGGAGTTGATGTATCCCAAAGTTTTGTCTCGATAAAAGGAACTCAACGAGACAGACCGCGCGTCAATCGGACGCCCGGTCTGAGAGTTATTGGATTTTTCGTTCTAGGGGCCCGATTGGTTTTTAAGTCAAAACCAACCCGACTACACTCCAAATAAATCCAAACCTCGACCGGAGTAAGCCAAAAGGTATGTATCACTATGTGTAATTCAACTAAGTCGACGACACGTCAATCAGACATTCGGAGCTCAAGTTATAAGTGTTTCCGCTCTGAGTGCTCGGTTGGTTTCATGTTCGAACCAACCCGGCCATACACAAAGTTCCTCGAAAAGTTGATTATAATATACAGAAACGACCGTCTCGATCCAAGGATCGCATCGCAACTGATGGTGCGTCGAGCGAAGGTCTGTAGCCCATGTTACGGGCATTGAAACAAACATGTTTCGTGTTAGGGGGTGTTGGGCCCGGACCGACCCAACCCAAGACCCCCTGGGTCAGCACGAACCGGGTCAACCCGAACCAGGTCCGGGTCTGGCCAATTGGCCGCAGCCCGTCCCGGTGGGCGTGGCCCCGCCCAGCCCGACCTGGGCGGATCGGTTGGCCTGGCGCGGGCACGGCCTGCATGGCCAGCACGACGCTGGTCGAGCTGTCACGGAAAGGGGGGGGGGGGGGGGGGGCGCACTGCCCCCCTGATTGACAAACGCCCCCCCCCCCCCCCCCCCGCATGGGGGGCCCGCCCTTTTCTAGTTGAGGGTTACGAACCCTGGGTTTCTCGGAAACCGGCCGTCCGGTTTGGCCGGCCGGGGTTCCACCGAGGGACCCCCACGGGTCCCGCCCTCCCTCGCCGGCAGCCGGCAGTTCCGGAAGCCACTCCCCGCACCACCTAGGCCATAGACCGTGGCCTTATCCGACCGGCGCCGCGCGACAGTGCCACGCCCCTCTACAACGGCCCCGCTCCAGCCACGGCCTCATTGTGGTTCTCTGGCGCGGCACGACAGCGCCGCGGCCCGACTCCGGAGGCGTCTTCGTTCGGCCTCAACGACACGGTGCGATGGCACTGCGCTTCTTCGCCGCATTCCTCCATGTTTCCGCATGGTGTCGTTGCACCGCGCTGCCTTCTTTTGAGCCGCAACAAACACAACAACAAAGGGGGAGGAGGGTCGCCCGTGTTCGTGCGGTCCGACCTCCACCCGTTAAGTTGATAACAAGCGGCCAAAAATAAAAAATGAAGAATGGAAAAGAATATTTCACGAACAACATTCCAAACCCCTACCTCAAGAAGTTGTCGAACGTTGCTCATTGCAGAGAAACTGCGTCGTGGAAGACGGCGTCGCGGATCGAGGCTCCGTAAGCATCGTCGGCGTTCGCCCGATGAAGGATGTGGCGCATCTTCATTATTCTAAAAAGGCGTCTCTCACCAGCTACGGAGAAGGAAGAAGACGATACGATGATCCCCCCTTGTGATGCGGAGTTCTTCGTCGTAGACTTGGCATTCTTCACATTCTTCAACAAGGAAGGGGATGTCCAAGACTTGAGCTGTTCTCTTCCAAAAATTTCCACACAACAATTCAGCCAATAATAAAATAAGGCTTTGCCTTATTTTATTAATCATGCCAACCCTTTGCAAAATTCAAAATATTTCAATCAATTAATTGACTTTATTTGTAGAGCGATTAATAATCCAAATTAATTTCGAGGGTTGACTAGCCATTTAATTAGGGTGTGGGTGAGTTACAAATTAAATGAATGAGAGGGAGGTTAAAAGGATTTGATGGGGTGGGGTTCATGTAGGCCCCACTTCACAAATATCCTAACTAGTGGAGTTAGGATATTAGTGGGTCCCACTCCAACCACCATGCATAGGTTATACTACTTAGAATAGAAAATAAAAATTTTTGCACAAATTTTAATTTCATTCCTTAGTTAACCCACTTTTTTAAATAACCTCACCCGAGAAAACGCAACTCCAGAAAATGTGTTCCTATGAAATTACCGGCACTACGGTTTAATCGGTGCCCTCATATTTCGATTTAGAGCACTGGTTCAAATGTTAGGAAAACCCACTCATTCATTCACTGAACATACCCGATCTAAAAATCGAAAATTGATTCTAGGCACACTGGGCCTCGGAACCAGGTGCCATCAGAAACTGTGTACTCGTAAATTCCCAAAGAAAATTAAGAAAAAAAATTTCCCTTGATATTTATGGGTCTTTACATTACTCCCACCTTAGGGATTTAGGTCCCCTTAAAAATACATCACAAACTAGGGGGAAAAATGAGGGTACTAAGCACACATTTGAGCTTCCCGCTCCCAAGTGCTCTCCCGGAGGTTCCCGTGCTGCCATCTGATCTGCACTGGAGGAATCGACCGCCCACATAGCACCCGCTCCTGTATATCCTCGATCTCCACTACGACCTGTGAAAAAGTCGCCCCATATTCAATGTCCAACTCCACAAGGTCGATGATATGCGTCAGGTCATGCACGTATCTCCTCAGCTGAGATACGTGGAAGACGTCGTGCACCCGGTGCAAATGAGGTGGTAGAGCCAGGCGATATGCCACCTCACCTATCCTGCTTAGAACATCGAACGGTCTGATGAAGCATAGAGATAACATACTGCCCCGGCCAAATCTCCGTAATCCACGTCGAGGTGAGACCCACAAGAAATCATGGTAACCATCCTCGAACTCCAGTGGCCTCCACCTCCTGTCAGCATAAGACTTCTGCCGGATCTAAGTTGTCCTCATCCGCTCTTGGATGACTTGGACCTTCTCTTTCATGGCCTGGACCATCTCTGGTCCCACAAGTGTGACTCCCCAGGGTCTCTCTAGCACACAGGTGATCTGCAAGGTCGGTCGTACAACACCTCGTATGGTGTCATCCCAATGGTGGAGTGGTATCTATTGTTGTACGTGAAATCCACCAAGGGTAGGTGGTCCTCCCATCTATGACCAAAGTCGAGGACACATGAACGGAGCATGTCCTTGAGAGTCTGAATGGTCATCTCCATCTGACCATTCGTCTGAGGGTGAAAGGCAGTGCTCAGATTTAGCAGCGTCCCGGATTCCTCCTGCAACCCCTTCCAAAGCCGGGAAGTAAAGCGAGCATCTCGATCGAAGACGATATATGAGGGCACACCATGAAGCGGTATAATCTCTTGAACGTAGAGGCATCCCAATCTCTCCACCGAGCCCTGCTCTCTGATGGGTATAAAGTGGGCTGACATGGTGAGTCAGTCGACAATCACCCAAATAGAGTCCTGACCTCTGGAAGTACATGGAAGTCCAGTAAAGAAATCCATATATATCCCATCCCACATCCACTCCGGGACCTCCAAGGGCTGCACCAAGCCTGCTGGTACCTGGTGATCCACCTTCACTTGCTGACAGATGAGGCATCGAGAAACGAACTTAGCTATAGCCTTCTTCATACCCAGCCACCAGTGATATCGTCTGAGATCTTGGTACATCTTTTCCACTCCTAGATGTTCTGCTAAAGGGGATGTGTGAAACTCTTTCAGCACCTCCTCCTATAATGAAACAGGTACCATGGCACATCCTTTTAAAATAACGACGTGCTCTCCTCCCACAGAGAATCCATCAGGTGCCTATCCTGAGGATATCTGTGCACGCCATGTCTCACAGTCAACGTCCCCACGTTGTGCCTCTCTGACCCGCTGATGAAGTGGAGGAGTGACTGTGAGTGACTGAAGAAAGGCTGGTCCATCTCAATCCATGAAGGATATCTGTAAAGCCGCTAGATTTTCTGTCTCCTCCCCGAGTAGCTGAATGCCTGTCCTCCTAATGAGAGCATCGGCAACTACGGTCCCCTTCCCAGGAGTATAGACTATCTCAATGTCGGCCGTGTTCGTGCTATCCGACCTCCTCCCGTTAAGTTGATAAAAAGTGGCCCAAAATAAAAGATGAGGAACGACAAGGACTATTTCATGAACAAAATTCCAAACCCCTACCTCAAGGAGTTGTCGAACGTTGGTCGTTTCAGAGAAACAGTGTCGCGGAAGATGGCTTCACGGATCGAGGCTCCGTAAGCGTCGTCAGTGTTTTCCCGATGAAGGATGAGGCGCTTCGTCATTCTATGAAGAAGGCATCTCTCACCAGCTGCGGAGAGGGAAGAATACGGTATGGCGATCCCCCCTTGCGGTGTAGAGTACATCGTCGTAGACTCGGCATTCTTCGCGTTCTTCGATGAGGAAGGAGATGTCCAAGACTTTAGCTCTTCTCTTCCAAAAATCTCCACACAACAATTCAACCAATAATAAAATAAGGCTTTGCCTTATTTTATTACTCATGCCAACCCTTTTCTAAATTCAAAAGATTTCAATCAATTAATTGACATTAATTGTCGAGCATTTAATAATCCAAATTAATTTCGAGGGTTGACGTGCCCTTTAATTAGGGTGTGGGTGAGTTACAAATTAAATGCATGAGAGGGAGGTTAAAGGGTTTTGATGGGGTGGGGCTTGTGTAGGCCCCACTTCACTAATATCCTACCTAGTAGAGTTATGACATTAGTGGGTCCCACTCCAACCACCATGAATAGGTTATAATAATTAGAATAGAAAATAAAAATTGTTTCACAAATTTTTATTTCATTCCTTAGTTAACCCACTTTTTAAAATAACCTCACCCGAGAAAACGCAACTCCAGAAAAGGTGTTCCTAAGTAATTACCGTTGTTGTGGTTTCATTGGTGCCCTCAGATTTTGATTTCGAGCACCGGTTCAAATGTTATGAAAACTTTCTTGTTAGTTCACTGAACGAGCCCGAGGTAAACTTCAGAAATTGATTTCAGACACACCGGGCCTCGAAATCAGGTATCGTCAGAAACTGCATACTTGTAAAATCCCAAATAAAATTAAGAAAAAAAATTCCCCTTGATATTTATGGGTCTTTACAATGTGTCCAGGTAAACTTTGGTCTGAACGTGGTCCTCAGTAGCACACTCAGATAATGATGACTCAGGCGATTCATTCATCTCAGAGATAAGGTCATGTAGATGAGGTATACCAAGGGTATATGATGTGTAATGGTATATAGGATGTTTTTAGGGGTTGTATATATTTGGGATAATATCTTGAACACATCTAAATTACCTACCACATTATCAAATACTGGTAATTCATATTCCTTTAGATCTTTACAATATTATTCTAGACATGTCTTATCAGTTAGTTTTTCTTCTCAATTATATTATCTTGATGCACTATTGAGTATGAAATTGGACCATCGTCAGTGTTCCCATAGTTTCCTATAGTCATTTCCAGTTATGTACATTTGGGCTAATTCATTATTTTGGAGATAGTGATATTTGATGGGATTCACATCATCAAATAGCTAACAAATTTTTACTCCTACATTGATTACTATTGGATATGAAAATTGCTTACTTCAATAAAGGGATAAAAGTTCATGATAATTGGTGAGTAGGAAAATGGAAAATGTAGAGTTGGTCTAGACAAGATCCATCTTGGGACAGTTATAATAAAAAATGAAGGCTTGGCTATTTTAGAATGGTTAGTGGTAGCCCCATAATCATTTCTTCCAATTGTTGATATCTATCAAGATAGGTTCCTAGATGAATTCATAGGAATTACACATAATATATGAGTTGACTCTGATACTGAGATCATTCCATGTGTGTAACCCATTTCTATACCCCATTTTTATACCCATTTTTATAATTTCCTAACTAGTCAATTTGTATTCTCTCTTATATTCTCTTAATGTACCATTGGGTATGAAATTGGACCACAATCAGTGTTACCAAGGTTTTCTATAATCGTTTTTGGTTAGGTAAAATTAGGAGAATTAATGATTCTGAAGATTGTGAGCTTTGATGTGATTCTCATTATCGAATGGAAAAAATTATTCCCATATTGATTTCTATTAGAGTTCGGTTTCATTTACTTCATTAAAGGGAGATAAGCTCATAAATACAAGTGATATGGAATTGGGAAGTGGTAGATATGGTCCAAACTTGAGCCATCTTGGGATAGCTATAATTAGAATTTAATTAATGGCTATTTTAGAAGTGTTAGTGGTAGCCCTATCTTTTCTTCCTCTAATATTTGAAATCTATCAAGACTGGTTTCTAGCTAACTTCATAGGAATTCAACATAATATAGGATTTTAAATTGAGATAGATATCATTCGAGGTGTGTTACCCATTTATTTACCCATGTATTATATGGATTTGATGAAGATAATTAATATCATGCAATAACTAGAGGCCATGGAACATAATCACTATTTCAGGTTGAGTAAATCACTATGGGGTGCGTTAATTATATTCTCAAAGGATGTAGAATTTATTAAAATCTACATAGATTACCCAAAAGTGAATTATGTGATAGTGAAGAAAAAATATTATTTTCACAAGATAGATAATATATTTTATCAATTTTGGTGACTCTGATGCATCTTCAAGATTGATATTCGATTGGGGTATCCCTAGTTTTAGGTTACGGAGGTGGACATGTCAAAATAAGTATATCGTAGTAGGTATGATATATATGGGTACTTAGTGATATTATTAATACTATAAAATATTCTAGTAGTTATATGGACCTCATTAACAAGATGTTTCATTTTTATTGTGACTCATTAATCATGGTGTTCGTTGAAGATGTCCTTATCTACTTTCCAACCCTATAGAAGTATACAAGATATACCAAGATATTATTTAGTATACCTTGATCATTTAATCGTTATCACAATATTTCTAAGTTTAACATTATGATTAAGGTGGTTAAGATATTGGACCATGTGGTATCTATGATAGTTATATCCATAAACCTAATGAAAATCAAGGCTGTGATGTCCAAGACATGTCCCCAGAATGTGGTGAAGATCATGAATATATAGATTTAACAAGGTAATATCATCATTTTATCTGGGAAATCTCCAATTTATCAATACCCATGACTAAACTAACCAAGAATGTAGTTATTATTCAATTGTCTAACCAATCTGAAGGTAATTTCATGATTTTGACTAGAGGATGACTACAGATCATGTATTGTTACTTCCCAAGATAGGGATCAATTGTATTATATACTTCGATGATTCTTGAATAGGTTTCAAAGAAGTACTAATGTAAAGGGATTCATTATTCTCCAATGGATTACATAATCTATAATCCCATGATCATAACAATACTAGCCGTTACACGTCCTTAGTATGCATTTGTCCATGATTTGATGTGTCAGTGACATTATCTCTTCATTGAGATGGTTTTTTCTACACTAACCAAAAAATCCATTGTTATATCTTAACAAAATGGGAATCAACCTAAGGGAGTGGAACTTTGTATAGTATCTAAATATTCTTATCTTTGAGATATATTATACACATAATAAGGATAAAATAATTTGAAATGCTCTTATCCATAAGATGTTGTTAGCTCAATAGCATGTTAAACAAACATTGGAAGAATATTTTGGCCTAATGAGATTTTATGACAATTAAACATTGAATAATTTCAAGGATAATTTATTGATGACATTTTCACCATTATAGGCCACTTCATTTTTATTATACTAGGTAACGTCTATACATGAGGTTGACCTATTGTGTGTTGTGAAGAAGGAATGGCTAGCCCGGTATGACTCGATTCCTAGATGGTCATTGGATTGTGAAAATTTCGTCATTATTCTTAGTATACTTGTGGTCTCTATTTTAATCAAGGATTAGATGATGAGAATTGTTTAAAACTATAATTTTTCAGTAGGTTCTTTTGAGAAAAAAATATACCATGACTTTTGGTTGGAGTTCTGGTCGCTAGGGATGAAGAGGTAAATCGGTAGATTTGTTTCCTGGTGTCTTATCTATCAGATAAGTTATATAGAACACTAAAAACAATGTGGCTTCCACCAAAAACATAATGTTCTCAGGTTTAAGTGGGATGATATCATTATGGAAATTGTGAAAGGGTTAGCTAGGACCATGCAGAGCTTTGAAATAGTCTAGTTGATTTTTTTATTAGCTAATGAATGTTTCAAATTTCTTACTAATTCCTGAGACACACCTAGTAGATGATTTTTGAATGTTGTAAGACTTTTAGATAGTAAAGTTTCAAATAATATCATTGAGAATTGTATATTATAGATATGAATGTCTTATATCTTGGTTATAGTCAGGATTCAAGATGACCTTAGGGAATCAGGTGATATTGACAATTGTGTACCATCCTTTGAAAATAGAGAATCTATCCAAATGATTCATATATGGGAGAAAATGCCTTGTCTTTTTATTCTAGACATAATTTTATCTTGAAATGTTCACTTATCCTTGGTTGAGTTTGTATAACACAATATATACCAATCACTCATTTATAAGGTACCTTATCTTTCTATCGATGGTGTTTCATATCGTTCCCCAATTTTTTAGCATGAGGATTATAGTGACTTAAGATATTTATACATATTATTATATTATTTTAATAATAAACCACTAATAAACCCAACACAAAGATCATGGGGACAAATATATTTGGAAGAATAGGTTCATAATACATCAAAAGAAACTAAAAAAAACAAAATATTATTCTATTATCCATAATGATCTCTTAAATTCATTTGATCCCCATTAACTACAATGGATAACCAAAGAGATATATAAAATAAATGGGTGATCTAAAAAGCCTATAAGGGAATAAACATAGAAGGGAATCATTGATTTTGAGATAGAAGGAATTACATGATATCATAAAAGTCAATGCTCAAGTAAAAAAATGGGAGAATAGCATAAAAAATATGTAATCAATAAGACCATGATATTTTTTATGAAATATTTATCTTTAAATAATTTAATTTAATTTAAATCTTTTTTTACTTACAGCACTGAGTTTAAGAAAAATGTCTATCATTCTTAAATTATTATGTGTCTATTATTTCCTAGACGTTGGATTGGTCGATATGAATAGTTATAAATAAATTATGAAAAATACATGCTCTATTAATTTTAAAAGTAAATTAATTATTTATGAAATTATTATAATTAATAATATAAAGTGTTAAAATAATATTGATGTTTTTTGAAATTTTTGTATACATGCAATGTCTTATTATATTAATAAATTAAATTGATCACTACTGGTAAGTGATTTTAATGAAATTCATATATAATTTACTTGATCATATATTATATTCCATTAAAAAATATTTTTCTCATTATAGAATAATAATAAAATCATTTTTACACTTAAAAAAGGTTATTTTCTCCTAAAAAGTAGTTTTTGTCACATTTTATGCACTTTAAAATTAATTTCAACAATTTATAGGTATTGAATTTGATAAAAATAATTTATTATCTAGAATCCTGAGGTCCTATATGTGTAATTAGTGCCCATATATTTTCTGGTCAGTCTGAATATTAACCATAATAAAAATTATCATCCAAGTAAAGGGAAATTGAGGTTATTCTTTATTAAAAATTAGTGATAAGGTGAAAAATCATCATCATAATTCTTATTGGAAGAATGTAATTTGACCTGTAACACATCATATTTTAAATTGAGTTTTTTAATAGACACATTTCCATAGAAATTAATTATGTAATATTAAAATTAAAGAAAGTAATGAAATGTAAAACTTTTTTTATATAACTTATTTTCCCACATTGAGATAAAGTATGAAATTAATGAATATAACTACATATTTTGAGATTAATATAATTATTTTCATGATATAAATTTATTTTTATTTTTCATTATTTCTATAATGGCTTTAATAGCTTATCTAACATCGATGTTGTATTAATCCATTTAATTAAAATATATAATAAATTATTTAAAAAACTAATGGTGATATAATTTGAATTAGATAGTGTTACTAATAAATATTTCAGATATATATGATGTAGTAGTGATCTTTGAAACAATTATATTCTATTTATCCTTTTTTCATGAAGTTTGTATTGTTAAATTAAACATATAATGTCAAAATACGTAATAATTATATTTTTTCAATAAAATATTTTTTAAAATTATTTATAAATCATATAAAACATGAACTACGAAAATGAGGATATTATTTGGTCTAAAATTCCATAAATATTTCATTTATTTTCTATTTTCATCTTATATGTAAAAATTACCGACATTTAATAATAAAAAGGTTATTATAATAGTTAAAATTAAAATTCGTAAACTGAGGATCAATTCAAATGATAATGGTTATAATTACAAAAAAATCATTTATAAAATCTATTGTTTTATGGGATTATAACCCAATATTTTTTTATCTTCCAATAAATTGACATTTTGAGACATTTGTATTTTGAATTAATTTATTTTAATTTTATCAGTTGAGAAATTCCAAATGTACCTTTCACCTTTATTATAAAATGGAACCTCCTCCCTCAATTCTTTACAAGAAACTATCATTATAACATAATAAAAATAAATAAATTAAATTTATAAATTTTCATATCCACATGCTATTGGTTTTGGTATTCCCAAAATACCAACCCTGGATCCATTTAGAGAAGATCAAATGGACTTATTTCAAAGAATAGGTAATCGTATTATCGGATCACTTTCTTTTATACTATTCTTTATGTCAGATAAATATATTGTATTTATTATAATATTATAACTTAAGTATCCAAAATGTTTTTGAAGTATTATTATTATTATTATTAAAATAGTAATTTACACCCTCATTTCCATCATACGATATGTCAAAGTATCAATTGTGTGTATGTACACCATACCATCTCTACATAATGAAACAATTTATTTTCATCACTATATTTTATGGATGGGTATTATGATGTGTTTATTTTTTTATAGAATATATGAAATATTTATACTTATAGAGGTATAACATCAAATATACCTAATTAGCATCCAATTCAATTTTAAATGATAACGTCCATCGTGCAAACATGTGGATTTCCACCTCCATGAAGCTATGTGATTCATATTTCATTTATATTTTACATTAAAGGTAAAGATGAATGATTTTATGAACACATATGATAAATATGATATAATAATTATCCAATAATTTTATTTTCCCTTCTTTCTATCTATGATTTTAAAAATGAAAATAGTGTTTTTGCATACATACACCCTACCATCTCAATGAACGGTAGAATGTAATTTTTATATCTATAAATTTTATATATGAATTTAAATATGTATATAATTTATATATAATATTTTTATATCATGATTAATATGATATAGATAATGTAACCAAGAAAATTTTACAAGGATCAGAACTAATAATCTGAAATACTTATTAAAAATGTATAACGACCATTACTTTACATACATTGTTAATACTTAAAAATTGAAGTACACTTATTACAACATATAACAAGATCATGAAAGGACCGTATAGGTATAGTGTCTTTAGAAACTGGGAAACATAAACAACTGGTTCATAAAGCATCTACAATATCTCCCATTTATTTCATCATATCTAGAGTCCCTTTTGGAATATCCTAGTTAATAACCTTCTTCCTGACCTGGGGAAATAAAACATACAAAAGGGTGAGCTCAAATTCTCAGAAAGGGTAAACAAAATAAATATCAATCACATCATATTCATAAGAACATAACATTCTGGAAATATTAACCTGCAAAAGAGATCATAATTTCATAACATGGGATAAATCATAGTAGTTAAATGTAATACCAATAATCATAACATATAATATGAAACTATGTGGAATAAACACATAATCATAGAGAATCATTTCTTATTAGTCAAGACTCATTTCCAAGACTATCTTAGCGGACAAAGTCCATTTCTAAACCGAGTTCACTCCTGGTTTCAGTCCTGTTTCACTAAACCGGATTAACCTGCCGTTCCATCCATCTATATCTCATGAGATATAAATATTTACCGAATGCATTGGAGGGAGATATAGGTCCCACCCATCTCATAATGGAACCATTCTTATGTGTGCCACAAAAATCATAAATCATACGTCATAGCATAACCCATGTAATAAAAAATGGATTCTTAAACATCGTGACATCATAAAAAAATTCATATAAGATAAAGGAATTCATAAAAATAATTCCATCACAACATAATCAAATAAATGTAATAATAGTGATAGAAAGAAAACCCTATATTATATTAAATGGAAAATAATTTTGATAAAACACTTGAACTCCATTCTTTAGGAAAATATCCTTTCTACTTCAATTTTTTTTCCTTTCTTAACATGTCATACAATTTTAAACTAAAAGTATTTGATTAAAAATAAACTTGAAAACATTTAAAGGAAGATTCTTGGAAATAATGTTTTAAAAATCCATTCATGCCGTATAAGTTAAAAAAACATTCTTCGCGTACTTTGGTCGGAAAAGTCAAAAAGTCTCTCGTACTAAAAACGAAAAAAAAATTTCTTGCATATATTTTACTAAAAACTCACCAATGGGTAAAATTGGATTTAAAAAATTTTAGGTGAATGGAAATAATATTAAATATTGAGGAAACATGGATGTGGATGATAAATATTCCCCAGTAAATTCTAAAGTATAAACAATATCGGATAAAAATGAGATTGTGAGATTTTCCCTTACCTTAGGTCTGATATGCTTCGTAAGTGTCTGAAACTCCTGTATAATGATTTAAATAATATCATTGACTTATTCCAGAATCATACTTATTTTTATGATATCATATATGTTCATATTCTTAGCTTCTTATTAGTATTATTTCATTGTGACTTGTTATTCGGGTGTTTATTGCTTTTTGTTCTTATGCGTGTTTTGTCGAATAAATTCTTATTCTTTTTTTCAGTTTATAGATACCTCATTTAAATAATTTTATTAGTTTAATACATATCATATTTATTCACTCAATTCATTTATGTAATCATTATGCAATGAAAATCATGTAGAACGAGTCAAATCACATCGTGGAGACGGTATTCTGTACGTACGCACGAGCGATGATATCATTACAATGATCGTGGAATTGTATTGGATTGAATGTATACTATTTCAGAATCAATATCCTTTTACAATAATCATATATAGTTATTATTTTCACCATTATACCCATACAATTAAGGTGGTGGTGTAAAATAGATTACACAACGACGTGGAGACGGTATTCCGTATGTACGCATGCGCGGTGATTTTGTTTTCTGTAGGATAAATAGATGAAGAAATAGGGTTGTTTAATACTTATAATAACATATCAGTATATGAGTTATACTGATGTTATTACTTCATAATGAAACAACTAAAGAAGAATAAGTGGAAGAAGAAATAAATTTGAAAGAATCGGTAACGGACATTACCTCTTCATTGAAGTGCCTCTTTGAGACCTCCTCTTAGGGCACTAAAATTGGACTTTGAAAAGGACCAGGACCTCTAGGATATTTCTAGGGAAGTGGAGAAGATAATTTTTCAGGGGTTTCCCGTTCTTGAAGGCTCAAAGTGGTGTGGGGAAGAGAGGGAGGAGGTGCCCTTTTATAAGGGAGGAGAGGGGCACCTTTGGAAAAACTAAAAATATTATTTTATTATAAAGTCATATTCAGTTTTTAATAGCTCCAAATTTATTTATTTCTAATCTAAGGTGGGTATGGGTCCAAATCCTCTCATATAATATAATTTATACATGTTTAGGTTTCTATTTTAACCTTATCATTTAGATTTAACTTTAAGTTAGATAATTTAACTTTTACTGTGTCTTCTTGTTTTCTTACACTATAAGGTTAATAAACTACTATAACAAGACAAAAGAACCCCAAGTTGTTTATTATTAATATATATAACCGTATCTAAGTCATTTGGCCGAACCTTATATTTTTAGGAATAAAATAACAATTAATAATATAATATTTGTTATAAAAACTATTTTATGTCAATTTTGACACTATTTGGTCATTGATTTTTGTGAAAATCATAAAAGAAATATTAGTTCGAAAAAAGTTAATTAAATCAATACTAACATGTCATATTAACATATAAAATTATTGTAATTCATAAAAAGTCTCAAATTACATTTATTTGGGTATTTATAACATCAATTGTGTCAATATTTCATTAATAAGATAATTACAGCATTATCATTGTGTGATAAATAAATTAAATTATTTAAAGTATAAAAATTGAAAATAAAATACCATTATGTAGGAAATCTTGTTAGATTTCTAATTAATATTTATTGTAGAATTTATCTTATTGATAACCCTATATTAAAAATGATTAATTATTATACTTTGATTTTAACTATTTTAACCCTTCTTTAAATAAATTAATAATAAATGTCCTAATCTAATTCAAGTGGGCCTAAATGGTCATATTTTATTCCTAAGGTTGTTTTTGGTCGAATTAAACTTATCCAATAGAATTAGTACATGTGTTAGGGTAATAATAATATCATTTTTACCCTTAATTGCCCTATTTACTTTTAACAGTGGTAAAAAAAGTAAAAAGTTACTATTCATAAAAAATTATTTTCATCTCATTGAACCACATTTTAGCCCTTGATATTAACCATGTCTCTAGGATTTTCATAATTCCACTCACAGAAGCGGTAAAATTATGTTTTATGTGAATTTGGAAATTCTCCTAGGAGGTGGGTAAAAGACAGTGAAATGTTCAATAAACTTTTTATATATCTAAAATTATTATAAAATGACTCCAATGAATTTAATTAAACTTATATAGGTATTATGTATCAATTTTGACCTAAAATAAATTTAAATAAAATAAATAATTATTTAAAATAAAAACTCGGTTTTCAAATAGTAACCCAGTGTTTTCACTATTCATCAAAAAATGAAAGTTTTCAGAAAAATACCAAAATTTCACCCTAGGATAATTTTGATATTCCGAATCCAAAAATGTAGTCCATTTTGAAAAATTAAATTTAAAAAATTTCAAAAAGTGGGTAATACTATTCATAATGGTCAGTTTTAATAATATTTTAATAGCATATCGTTGTTTAGTGAAACTCGTTATTGCGTACAATGCAAGCTATTGAGGAAGGACGCAGTTGCGTGTAAAGAAAGCCAAGATAGTTTTGTGTGTAGTAAAAGATTCCTTTGTTGATTTATATAACATAAAAACAAAATATTTATCATAAAAGTCTCGGGTGTTATATTCTACACCCCTTAAAATGAATTTTGCTTTCGAAATTCATCACATTGTAACAAATAGATGAGGATACCTCTCCCTCATCATATCCTCAAGCTCCCATGTAGGTTCTTCTAATTGGTGGTTCCTCCATAAAACATTCACCAAGAGAGTGGTCTTGTTCCGTAAGACTTTTTCACTATGATCGAGAATCTCTATCGGTTGTTCTTCATAAGAAAGATCTTGCTCTAGCGGTACAACTTCTGAGCTGAATACATGTGAAGGATCAGGTATGTACACTCTGAGGAGAGATACATGGAACACATCGTGAACTTGAGAGAGATTCGGTGGTAGTGCCAATCAGTAAGATACTTTCCCAACACGATCCAGTATTTTGAAAGGACCAATATACCTAGGGCTTAGCTTTCCCTTATTTCCAAATCTCATTACTCTCTTCCAAGGAGATATTCGTAACAACACTTTATCACCCACTTCAAACTCTATGACTTTTCTTCGGTTTTCGGCATAAATGTTTTGTCAACTCTGAGATTCTCTAATGTATTTTTTAATAGATCTGACCTTTTCTATCATCTCATCAACAAGATCATGTCCTAATAGATTTCATTCCCCAACTTCATCCCAGCAAGTTGGAGTCCTGAATTTCTTTCCATAGAGAGATTCATAAGGATCCATCTGAATACTGGAGTGAAAAAATATTATTATAATAAAATTCCACAAAAGGTAGGTGTTGATCTCAACCACCTTCGAAATCCATAGAGCAAGCTCTCAACATATCTTCTAGAGTTTGAATTTTCCTCTCAGACTGACTGTTTGTCTAAGGATGATAAGCAGTGCTGAAACTGAACTCTGTATCCAGAATATGCTGAAGACTTTGCCAAAACTTTGAGGTAAATCTCGGATCTCGATCATATATAATGGAAAGTGCTACTCCATGCAATCTTACCACTTCCTTTACATATATCCTGGAAAGCTGATCCAGAGAGAAATCTTCTCTAATAGCAATGAAGTGTGCAGACATTGTAAGATGATCAACTATGACCCAGATAAAATTATTTCCTAAGGATTTTTTAGGAAGTCCAGTGAAAAAGTCCATAGTGATTTATTCCCATTTCCATTCAGCTATGGGTAATGGTTGTAACATCCCCTTAGACTTCTGTCTCTCAGCTTTAACTCGCTGACAAACCAAGCATCGAGAGACATATTCAGCAACATCTCTTTTCATGCCATCCCACCAGAAGTACTGTTTCAGGTCCCTATACATCTTCATGCTTCCAGGATGAATAGAGAATGAATAACTATGAGCCTCATCCAGCAACTCCTTCTTTAATTCGGGGATGGGAGGAACACAAACCCGATTCCTGAACCTTATTATTCCATCACAATCAAGGTTTAATTCATGAACATTTCTCACCTTGTTTTGGAAATCTACATCTTCTTTCTATTCCTCTTTAATATTCACATGTATAGATGGTTGAACATTCATTTGAGAATAATACAAATTTTCCCCTTCCATTATAATTCCAAGATCCATCCTTTGTAAATCCATAAATATTGGATCTTTTGTGATCCTCATCATGGATAAGCTAGCATGGTCTTGTTGACTTAATGTGTCCGCCACCTTGTTTTCTTTCCCAGGGTGGTGATGAATTGAGCAGTCGTAATCCTTAATCAGCTCCAACCATCTTCTTAGGCACATATTCAGGTCCTTTTGTGTGAAATTATACTTTAAACTTTTATGATCAGTATAAATATCACACCTTTCACTATAAAGGTAATGCCTCCAAATCTTTAATGCAAATATTACCACAGCTAACTCCAAATCATGAGTTGGGTAATTTTTCTCATGGATTTTCAACTGTTGTGAGTCATAATCTATCACCATATCATTTTTCATAAGAACACACCCCAACCCCTTCTTGGATGCATCACTTTAGATCACAAACCTTTCTCCACTACAAGGAAGTGTGAGTACAGGTGCACTGGATAACCTTCTTTTTAACTCCTTGAAATTCTCTTCACATTACCTTGTCCAAACAAACTTAACTTTTTTCCGAGTCATCCTTTTGAGTGTATTAGATAATCCTGAAAAATCATTCACCAAACGTCGATAATATCCAGAAAACCCAAGAAAACATCGGATCTCAGTTACTTTTGTTGGTCTCGACCATCTTTCGATAACCTCTGTTTTTTCTGGATCCATAGATATCCCATCTTTCAGGATTATGTGACCCAAAAATGAAACTTTTTGAAGCCAAAATTCACACATGGTAAATTTGGCATAAAGCTTCTCCTTTCTCAGGGACTTCAATACAATTATCAAGTTATCTTAATGTTCTTCCTTGATCTTTGAATATACAACAATATCATTTATAAAGACTACCACAAACTGATCATGATAGTGTCTAACGACTCTATTCATCAGATCCATGAAGATAGCAGGGGCTTTAGTTAGACCAAATGGCATCACTATAAATTCATAGTGTCCATACCATGTACGAAAAGTTGTCTTTTGTATGTCCTCCCTTTTGACCCTTAATTGATGATACCATGAATGAAGATAAATATTGGAAATGTATTGAGCTCTATGTAGTTGGTCAAATAAGTCATCAATGTGTGGGAGAGGATATTTGTTCTTAATAGTGATCTTGTTAAGTTCTCGATAATCAATGTAGAGTCTCATTGATCCATCTTTCTTCTTAACAATCAGAACAGGTGCTCCCCAAGGTGATGCACTTGGGAATATGAATCCCTTATCAATATTCTCTTGGAGTTGCTTCTTCAATTCCTATAACTCAATTGGGGCCATTCTATAAGGTGTCTTTGAAATAGGCAAAGCACCAGGTACGAGTTCTATTGAAAACTCGACTTCACGATTTTGGGGAAGACCCGGAAATTCCTCTAGAAAGACATTGTAAAACTCTCGTACAATGGGCATATTCTTAATCACGATTTTCTCACCAACCATTTGAGATAAATAACCTTCATTTAGTGGAATCAACACCCATAACACAGAAGAAATTTCCACAGGAAGGTTATGTTCATCCTTTCATCGATAGACGTTCATAGATTGATCTGGAATATGAAATGTGACTTCCCTTCATTGGTAATTGATATGAGCTACATATAAAGAAAGCCAATCCATTCCAATAATCACATCAAATTCCACTATAGGAAGGATCACAAGATTTTCTAGAAGCACTTTCCCACAAACTTCAAACGTAGAATAATTATAAACTTCTGATGCGACTGTTGTTCCATTAGGAGTTGTCACAGCTAACTCAACATCTAATTGTTGATGTAATATGGTGATACCCTTAGAAAATTATTCAGAAATAAAAGAGTGGGTGGATCCAGAATCAAATAAAACATTTGATACTTTAGAGTGGATGGTATGTGTACCTTTCACCACTTCGTTATCATACTCCACATCACTGATAGAAATTGCATGTGACTTTCCTTTTTCTTTGGTCTTAAGAGTTTGTTGACGTCGATAATCATCATCAACCCTTGGATTTGGGCATTGATTGGCATAATGCACCTTCTCCTTGCACTTGAAACATTGAAGTGTAGTAGGTTCATTCAGTGTATCCCTTCCTTTGTTTGCATCATTAGACATCTTCTTCCCATTATTTCAACATTCAATTTCCTGATGACCTTCTTTTCCACACTTATAAAATTTTCTTGTCCCCTTAAGACAATTTCCTCCATGTTTCTTTCCACACTTTGAGCATAAGGGAAAACTCATATTCTTTTTAGTGTTCTCTTTAGATTTTCCTTTGAATTCCATTTTCCTCTTCTTATCAAACCCATGTGACTGATTGGATACACCAATCTCTATCTCAACCTTGAGAGCACATCGAACAATTTCCTCATAGATATTGAAGTCCCTTATGGCTAACGCCCTTCGAAGACATGGTTTTAAGCCACTAAATAATCAATCGATCTTACTCTCTGGTTGGATAATAATTCTGGAAGCGCACCTTGCATGTCTTGTAAATTTTGCTTCATAGGTACCAACGGATTCAACATCCTTCTGCTTCAGTTCAAGAAACTCCTTCTCCATCTTTTTTCGGAGAATACGAGGTAAGTACTTATTGAAAAATAAGTTCTTGAACTCATCCCATTCCATGGACTCAATTTCATCCCTTTGCCTTGTATTCTTAAAAAGATTCCACCATTGATCAATATCACCTTCCAAATGATAAACTGCTAAGATGACTTTATCGTGTTAAGAACATTGAAGAACTGAAAATATCTTTTCAGTAGTACTGATCCATTTTTCATCCACTAATGGATCAGTAGACCCGCTGAATGACGATAGACGCTACCTCAGGAAGGATTCAATAGAATTTTGCTCCTTCCTTTGGTCTTTTGGAAGTCCCGCATGATTCATAGCTTGAGAATGTTGTGTGAGCATGGCTACAAGATTTTTTATTCCAGCTCCCATAACGTTTGGCTGCTTGGGGGGACAATCATTGCATTACCCGTCGCATTCTGCATTAACATGGTTCCTTAGGGTTCCAGCCATTAACTAAAACCAAGAAGAATAGTGTGAGAAACACTAATTACAATAGGAAAACCACATAATCAAGAATAAAATTTAACACTTAAGGTCTTATCATAGGTTGTTCATGGCCATTTCTAAAACACTAAGATTGTTTTTTATGCATAGACATATCCTTAGGTTCCTTATTAAGGCTTTCACATCCTAGTTTACAAAAGTTGACTATAACCTCCCTTTTATACCAACTATAATGACCCATACTTTACATACATTGTTAATACTTCAAAATTGAAGTACACATATTACAAAATATAACAAGACCATGAAAGGACCGTATAGGTATAGTGTCTTTAGAAACTGAGAAACATAAGAAACTGGTTCATAAAGCATCTACACTGTCTCCCATTTATTTCATCATATCTAGAGTCCCATTTGGCATATCCTACTTAATAACCTTCTTCCTGACTTGGGGAAAGAAGACATACAAAAGGGTGAGCTCAAATTATCAGTAAGGGTAAACAAAAGAAATATCAATCACATCATATTCATAAGAACATAACATTTTGGAAATCTTAACCTGCAAAAGAGATCATAATTTCATAACATGGGATAAATCATAGTAGTGAAATGTAATCCCAATAATCATAAATTAAAATATGATACTTTGTGGCATGTACAAATAATCATAGAGAATCTTTTCTTATTAGTCAAGACTCATAGCCAAGACTATCTTAGCGGACAAAGTCCATTCCTGAATCGAGTTTACTCCTCGTTTCATTCCTATTTCACTGAACCGGATTAACATGCCGTTCCATCCATGTCTATCTCATGAGATATAAATCTTTACCCAATGCATTAGAGGGAGATATAGGTCTCACCCATCTCATAATGAAACCATTATTATGTGTGCCACAAAAATCATAAATCATACATCATAGCATAACCCATGTAATAAAAATGAGATTCTTAAACATCATGACTTCATAAAACAATTAATATAAGATAAAAGAATTCATAAAAATAATTCCATCACAACATAATCAAATAAATGTAATAATAGGGATAGAAACAGAACCCTATATTATCTTAGATGGAAAATAATTTTGATAAAACTCTTGAACTCCATTATTGGGGAAAATATCCTTTCTACTTCAAAAACATATTTCCTTTATTAAACTGTCATACAATTTTAAACTAAAAGAATTTGATTAAAAATAAACATGAAAACTTGTAAAGGAAGATTCTTGGAAATAATGTTTTGAAAATCCATTCATGCCGTATAAGTTAAAAAACATTCTTCTCGTACTTTGGTCGGAAAAGTCAAAAAGTACCTCGTACTAAAAATGACAAAAGATTCGTTGCATATCTTTTACTAAAAACTCCCCAATGGGTGAAATTGGATTTAATAAATTGTAGGTGGATGTAAATAATATTAAATATTGATGAAACATTATGTGGATGAGAAATATTCCCCAGTAAATTCTAATGTTTAAACAATCTCAGATAAAAATGATATTGTGAGATTTTCCCTTACCTTAGGTCTGATTTGCTTCGTAAGTATCCGAACATCCTATATAATGATTTAAATAATTTCATTGACTTATTACAGAATCATACTGATGTTTATTATATCATAAATGTTCACATTCTTAGCTTCTTATTTGTAATATTTCCCTGTTACTTGTTATTCCGGTGTTTATTGCTTTTTGTTCTTATGGGTGTTTTGTCAAATAAATTCTTATTATTATTTTTAGGTTATAGATACCTCATTTACATAATGGTATTAGTGTAATACATATCATATTTATTCACTCAATTAAATTATGTAATCATTATGCAACGAAAATCATGTAGAACGAGTTGCATCACATCGTGGAGACGGTATTCCGTACGTCTGCACGAGCGATGATATCATTCCCATGATTGTGGAATTGTATTGGAGTGTATGTATAATATTTCAGAATCAAAATAACTTTACAATAATCATATATCATTATTATTTACACCATTATACCCATCCAAGTAAGGTAGTGGTGGATAATAGATTACACCACGACGTGGAGACGATATTCCGTACGTACGCACGCGCGGTGATTTTGTTTTCCGTAGGATGGATAGATCATGAAATAGGGATGTTTCTTACATATAATAACATATAAGTATATTATTGATACTTATTTTATTACTTTATAATGAAATAAATAACGAAGAAGAAGTGGAAGAATAAATAATGTTGAAAGAATCGGTAACAGACATTACCTCTTCTTTAAAGCGCCTCTTTGAGACCCCCTCTTAGGACACTAAAATTGTCCTTTGAAGAAGACCAGGAACTCTAAGATGTTTCTAGGGAAGTGGAGAAGATAATTTTTCATAGTTTGGCTGAGTATGAAGGCTCAAAGTGGTGTGAGAAATAGAGGGAGGAGGTGCCCTTTTATAAGGGTTGAGAGGGGCACCTTTGGAAAAACTAAAAATATTATTTTATTATAAAGTCATATTCAGTATTTAATAGCTCCAAATTGATTTATTTCAAAACTAATGTGGGGATGGGTCCAAATCCTCTCATCCAATAGAATGTATACAAGTTTAGGTTTTTTATTTTAACCTTATCATTTAGATTTAACTTTAAGTTGGATAATTTAACTTTTACTGTGTCTTCTTGTTTTCTTACACTATAAGGTCAATAAACTTACTATAACAAGCCAAACGAACCCCAAGTTGTTTATTATTAATTTATATAACATTATCTAATTCATTTTGCCGAACCTTATATTTTTAGGAATAAAATAACAATTAATAATATAATATTTGTTTTAAAAACTATTTTATGTCAATTTTGACACTATTTGGTAATTGATTTTTTTGGAAATCATAACAAAAATATTAGTTAGAAAAAGATTAATTAAATAAATAATAACATGTCATATTAACATATAAAATTATTGTAATTCATAAAAAGTCTCAAATTACATTTATTTGGGTATTTATAACATCAGTTATTTCAATATTTCATTAATATGATAATTAATCCATCATCATTGTGTCATAAATAAATTAAATTATTTAAAGTCTAAAAATTACAAATTAAATACCATTATGTAGGAAATATTTTTCTATTTCTAATGAATATTTATAGTCTAATTTATAAAATGTATAACCCTATATTAAAAATTATTTAGTTATTGTACTTTGATTTTAACTATTTTAACCCTTCTTTAAATAAATTAATAATAAATGTCCTAATCTAATCCAAGTGGGCCTAAATGGCCATATTTTATTCTTAAGGTTTTTTTAGGTCTAATTACACTTATCCAATATAATTATGACATATTTTAGGGTAATAATAATATCATTTTTACCCTTAATAACCCTATTTAATTTTAACCGTGGTAAAAAAAAATTAAAAGTTACCAATCACCAAAAATTATTTTCATCTCATTGAACAACATTTTAGTACTTGATATTAACTGTGTCTCTCAGATTTTCGAAATTCCACTCACAGAAGCGGTAAAATTATGTTTTATGTGAATTTGGAAATTCTCCTTGGAGGTGGCTAAAAGATGGTGAAAAGTTCAATAAAATTTTTATATATCTAAAATTATTATAAAATGACTCCAGTGTTTTCACTATTCTCCAAAAATTGAAAGTTTTCAGAAAAACACCCAAATTTTACCCTAAGCTAATTTAGATATTCCAAATCCAAAAATGAAGTCTATTTTCAAAAATAAAATATTCAAAATTTCAAAAAGTTGGTATTACTATTCATAACGGCTAGTTTTAATAATATTTTAATAGCATATCGTTGTTTAATGAAACTCGGTATTGCGTATAACGCAAGCTATCCAGGAAGGCCACAGTTGCATGCAAAGCAAGCCAAGCTAGTGTTGTGTGTAGTGAAATATTCCTTTGATGATTTATGTAACAAAAAAACAAAATATTTCTCATAAAAGTCTCGGGTGTTATAAAATGAAATAGCTAACACTAGTAAATGATTATCATAATAAGGAATTATTGATACAAGTGGGTGATTAAATGTTAATAACGGTTCATATCAGATACTATATGTGTGATAGTGACTTTGGTACATAATTATAATAAAATAAAATATATTATACTTTATTTTTGAGTGCTCTTAGTGAAAGGTGAACTCAAGCTAAGGGGTTTTCATCTCACTATTATATTCAAGGGGAACATTCCATATTCTCCACTTGTTTCTATTCTGTGTTTTATATTATTACATTGAATTTAAATTATGATACATATTATAAATTTAATTTCGATTAAAAAATAAATCTAAAATTACATATATTATGGGGATTATGATTCAAAAACTACCAAAGTTTTATGGGTTTTATTTCACAGTCTCTTGGTTATATTTGGGTTTGTTTGTGTTTAACTATCCATGGGGGATTATTTTTTATCCATGTACATGTTTTCTATACAAGTTTCATATAATTTTGTTAATATTATCCGATGATTTTTAATGTAATGTTTACCGATTTTTTACTTTTTAAAATATGATTTCAATGGAATCATTTTTTCATTTTAAAAATGAGTTATTCTTTTACATTTCTAATAAGCATATAAAGAGAATGAAAATTTTCACTTATATATAATGAATATATTTTCCCTAATTCATAAATAACATTTATATTTAATATTCTTTTATATATTTTCATGGTTCTTTTTGAATAAAATGTTTTCAATAATTTATATTTCTATTTAAATAAACGATTTCCTAATGGAAATGTTATTTTACACAAGAATTATTCTAAGTGATCTCTCCAAATTATTTTTAATATGATATTAAATTGGATGAAGTTATATAATATCTAATATAAATAAGTTACAAGTATATATTCCCAATTATTTCATTGTATGATTTATGTTTATGATTACATGATATTTTTTTAACCCATTTCATTTCCATGGGTTAATTAATGATGAAATGTTTATCAAACCAATTTCCTTTTTATGGGTTGTGATATTTTGGATTGATTATAAAAAAAATAAACATTCATATTTTATGAGATGATGAATACATTATGATTTCCTGGAACACATATGTATGATTTTTATTATGTGTCATGTGGAACCCCGATCTTCCCCTAATGAATTGGCTAAATATTGATATCTCATGAGATAAATAAGATTTCAATGTGGAGTGAACCCAATATGGTGAGATAATTTAACCACTATAATAATCTTTTGAGTGAAACATGACTAATATTATGGTTTTATTGAGGTAATGTTATCCAATACATTATTTTAGCCAAAGATAATTGACTACTAAGGAAATGGGTTTATATTCTTATATTTATGCCATAATTATGTGTCTTATTCCTATGTTAATAAATGATTGTAAAAGTTCATTGATTACCTTATTATTCATTTATTATTAAAATCAATGTTTTATTCGATGACTTGATATTATGATCTTTGATATACATGGTATTATTTTCAAATGTTGACGACATGTTCATATACACTTATTCATATTTTTTACCTATGTTATAATTGATATCTCCCTCGGCTGTCCTTACTGAGGGTCTGAGCTCAATCATTTCTTTTTTTTCATTATATAGGTCATGAATATTGGTATCAAGTTTGATATTAATAATAATGGTTCAAGTTATTATGAAATAACATGGAGGTGAATTAGATATTTTATGAACTTGTTGTTTATGTTTCCATGTTTCTGTTGCTAATTGACCCAAACGATTTATTCGTGGAACAAAATGGTATGTATGTTATAGAAATATATTTAATTATAATATATATGTACGAATAATATGGGTCTATAAAGTTAGTTTCATCGTAATGTTTAGTTGTCTTTTGAAATATATGAGAAGAAAACATTAGTAATAACCCTAAGGGTGTCTTTATATATAGGATATAATCCTAATGTTTTGGTTGTGATCATGAATTACATTGGTTAATCCTAAGGTGTCATATAAGAAAGTGACAAGATTTAGAAATACTATAAATTATTTTTAATTATAATTTGGCTTCCCACAATGATTATTGTTTCTTATACAAATTTTTTGGGTTTATTCAATGTATATAACACAAAGGAATCATGTTAATAAGTAATGTAATAGAAAATGGAATTATTATTCTCATGAGGAAATATTTTATGGGAGATGAAATAAAAAATTTTGTTTTTATTCTCACAAGCATTACTAAAGATATAAATCGTGATGATGCTATAAAAAATAATATGATTTAAAAATTTTCTTTTGAGTCCTTAATGATGTATTAACCACCTTATTTTAGTGGGTCCATTGATCCATTTTTTACATAGAAATAGATCATTGTCACTGAAACTATATTTTCAATTCTTCATTTTTTGGATATAAAAGTTATTTTCGTTATTTATCATTTGTAAGGTGAAGTAGGTTAGTGGTTTCCTCTTCTCAATAACATGAGATAACAAGGATAAATTGAATATATAAAGGGGAATGATTTTAAAAGATTATTTTTAAATGGGTAATTTCCTAATATTATTCATATGAGAATGGGGAAATATTTCATCAAGATAAAGTGGATGGATGATGAATATGTTATTTCTTATAAATTAATTTTCACAAGAGTTTTGTGAGGTATTATTGTGGTATTATTATCCAACATGATAGTAAGGTTGATTGATTATATAATTTTTTTAATCCAAGTCTCTTAGGGGAATTAAACATATGTTACTTTAGTATATTTGAGGATATTGTACAGTGTTCTCTCAAGTTGGATAATGATATTTATCTTACACATAAATACCATGAATTTGATAAGAAAATATATATTTAAATCAATTGAAATTCAAAAACCATACAGATAAGATGTTAATCCCCCCATTATGATTGAATTGTGGAAGGAAACACGAGGAAAATTGTATAAATAGAACTATTAAATTTTAAAACTATGGAAATAAAGTTCATCAAGTTGTTGAATGTGGATATAATGGGATGAATTTATCTAGTGATGTAGAGAAAGATAAATCTATATAAAATTCCCCCACCAACACTCTAGTGTTTTTGATAGAATGAGAATGGGATTTATGCTAATCAGTTACAAAATCTAACTGTTCTTGTTTATTCTCAACATCAATAACCTATTAATCCCAAAGATAAAGGGAAACCCCATGTGATCACTATTTATTACTAGGGGTATGATCTTAAATTTGTGAAAGGTATACATACTATTCACTCATGAACTATTAATATCTTATTTTGATTATCTATCTACCAACATTTTTATATATGATAAACTTTCTAGTGGTATCATAGTACCACCTCCACAATTTGATGTTGAGTTAGTATTAAAATCCAATCATGGTATGATGATCACATCCCAACTCTATGATTATTATTTAGTTAAATTTTATTGGAAAGTGTATCTTGAAAATCATTTTCTTTTATCTCTAGATTAATTCAAAGTAATTTTTTGTATGAATTTTCATTCATTATATAAAGTCTAAATAAAATACTAAGGTTGGGATGTTACGTTTGATACTCTTAAGTACCCTATGACAATCTATCAGTGTGATGAAAAAATTAAATTCTAATGGAAATTACATCCATAAAATGGGTTATTATTCTTATTAAAATGGGTATTTATCTAAAATGGTTAGGTATAAACAAAATATAAAATATATTATAGTTTTTCTGGAGTTTATTAATATATTTATAGAATAGTTTTCTAGACTTCTGACAAACTGTGAAGTTGACTTTTCAATAGAACTAATACTTAGTGTTGCACCTGTTTCTAATACTCCATATATAATTCACATTATTGAGTTGTATGAATTGGTGCAGAAACTATATAATAATCCTAAAAAGTGATTAATTTATCCAAGTGCATCAGCATGGGGTGAACATCAACTTTTAAATAAATATATAGATATTTTAATATAGATTTACATTGATTATTTAAAATTTATCATGTTCACTATTAGAAACATAAATTATCTTTATCGTATTGATGACTTGTTGGATAAACGTCTCATAGCTAAATACTATTCCAGGACTGATCTTCATTTTGGATATCATCAATTGAGGATCAATCAGGATGACATATCCCAGACACTATTCCATACAAGGAAATGGAACTATGAATTTATAGTTATACTATTTGGTCTTACTAATTCCCCCACTATAATCATTGATTTAAGAAATATAGTATTTAGAGAATATCATGATCATATTTTGGTAGCATTTAGCAATGATATTCATATTTAATAAGTGGGAATTGGAGAGAATGAAGATCAAGTGAGAATTGTGCTAATGACCGGAAGGATGTATTTGCTTTCTAAAAAAATTTAAAATGTTTTATTTTTTTCTTTATAATGAATAATTAATCTATCATATAATCTCTTGTGAGGGTATATCAGTAGACCATTTAATGATAGATGTTTTTCCACATTAGATTATACCAACCTTTAGTAATAAGATCCCTATTTTCCTTTGTTTGGATGGATATTATTGGCTCTTTGTGTAGAATGTTTTATATTTATTAAATCAACTCACCATGTTAACTTTGAAGGGACATAGGTTCATTTTTAAGAATGCCTTTGAGGAATTTTTTGTAGAATTGGATACAATTTTATTTTTGTTCACATGATCTTACACTACCCTATATTGGATAAGGGTTTGTAATCTCTAATGATATATCAAATTAAGGACTAGGATGAATCCTCATGAATAATGTTATGGTTATAGATTATCTCTCATGATAATTTATGGCCCGTGTGAAAAATTAACAATCTCAGGATTTGGATAGATTTAGTGTATTTTATATAAAATATATGGTGGAATTTTCTCTTTGGATAAATTTGTGACATATATACTGGTTAGAAAAAAATGAATGTATATTTTCACTCAGAAAATGTTGAAAATATTCCAAATATGATGGTTGGTGATGATTAAATATTATGAATTCATAGTACATTTCATGCATTTGAAGGTGAACAAGGTTGATGATTCACTAAGTTGAAAGGATCATGATAGCTTTTCTGTGATGAGGATCAGAAAAGAGACGATAATTATTGACATGAAATTTAAGGATCTCCAAATCAAGAAAAAATTGGAGAAATATTATCTTTCTCAAATGATGGTTCCACCATCAATCCAAGTGATGATTAAGGGGTCATAGAAGGAAGATGCAAAGATTTAGAACAAAGTGATAGATTTTCTTTAGTTTAACCAAGATTTTTAACGAATAATAATATTTATGAATCATGTATAATTTTCCATTTTTAAAATATTTTATGAAAGTTATGATGGATAAAGCTCATAGTTATTAATTCTATATTCATCCTCGAAGTAAAAAACATATAAATAATTTTAAAAAGTATTTCTAGTGGTAGGGAATAAAGATACATATTGAAATATTATTTTGGTTATCAGAATACTAATAGGTTAGATATGATAGATAGAAGTATATGGGGATTTTAAAGTCATTACCCATACTAGGATAGAAATTGGAATACATCACCTGGGTTTTTGTTATCATACTCCCAAAAACATTTTAAGGGAATAATTCTATTTTTGTGGTATCTGATCTCCCTATGAGGTAAGTACACATCAGTTATATTAGATAATATATCTAGATCAACTTACATGGTTATACATGAGGTATGTGGTACGATTTTATGGTGTAACACTTTTAATTTTATTTGATTGGAATATGAGGTTTACCTCTATATTTTAGAAATTTTCTCAATAGGATATTAATAAAGAGCTATGTTTCATAAATACTTATCACCCTCAGATATATAGGTAGTCTAATAAGAAAAATCAATATCTAGATGTCATGTTGAGATATTTCTCTATTTATTTAAAATGTTGTTTGGATAAAAACCATCATTTGGTCTGTTTTTATTTTGAAATAATATTTAATTTATATTTTATATTCCTATTTATGAATTCATTGATGTTGAGAAGTTTCTACCATCAACATAGTGGAATGAAGCTATATGAAGAAATATATTGGGACCTACTGTAGCTGTGGAAATAGTGGAGAAGGATTTAACTATTCAATAAAACATAAAAGAATCTTAGAGTCTAACAAATATGCTAATAATATTAAAAAAATAGAGTTTGATGTTGTTTATATAGTATTTTTACAAATATTTCCTTGGAATATGGTTTTGTGATTTGGAATTAAGGGATAATTGAGGCATGTGTATATTGTCTTTTTTATAATTCTTGACCACATTAGGATGATACCATATCGTTTGGTGCTTCCACCAAATCTCTATCAAGTTCATAATTTGTTCCATGTATCTCTTATATAGAAGTTCATAAATGATCTTTAACATGGACTGACCACAATGGTCGTATGACAAGAGATAATTCCTCCTTAAATAATTTGATTTCATTGATATCTTGTATTACATGAAACACCGAGTTTAGATAAACCAAATAACATTATTAAATTATTATGTTTCCATAATTGTATAGTAATTGTATTATAGAGTATGAATAGTAATAATTTAACTATAAAAAAATATTTGTTCAATATATTTATTAAATGAATTCATTAGTTTTCAAATTATTATACATAAAAAAATATTTTACAACAAAAGTAATTTTTTTGGATTTTATTTTCACAAAACAGTTTTTATGTTAATAAATAGAAATTATTCCATATTGGTGAATTATTTTAATGAAATATTTATATTTTTTACATAATCTTATTTTTAATCAGTCATAAAATATTTATCTAAGCATATAATAATAAAAAATCTAATTTTATTCATAGAAATGTATTTTTTCTAGACAACATTTTTTTCACATTTTATTCACTTAATTTAAAATTAATTCATGAAATTTGTAGTTATTGATTTATAAAAAATTAATTTAATATCTAGAATAATTATTTCAAATTTAAAAAAAAAATCACTTTATTGTAAAATATTAATATTAATCATGGTAAAATTTATCACATCAGTAAATGGTAAATAGAGTTAATTTGGATTAAAAATAAGTGATAATGACATCATTAATAACCCTAATTTTTATTTGATAAATATAATTTCACACTTACTACACAAATTTTTAATTTAATTTGTTAATTGACACCTCCATGAGAATTTCTTCTATAATATTTAAAATAGTAAAAGATTAAAAATGTTTTTATAAATTATAAACTGGTATAATTTTAATTAATTAAGGTTTACCAAGAAATATATAGATATATATCAAATATTAGAGAGTTTTTAAATAATTATATTAATGTTAAAAAAATTCATGATGTATTTAATGTTAAATTAAATAAATCAAGTCAAAATTGACAATAATGATTTTTATCTAAATAATATTTTATTAAATTAGTTATAAATAATAAAAAATATTAAATAATACAAGGTAAAAATTATATGGTCTAAAATTTAATAAATTTACCAATAATTTTCTACTTTTCAACTTATAAGTAAAAAATTTGAAAATCTATAATATTTAAAATTATTTACTATGGTTAAAATTAAAATTGCCTAACTAAAGGTTAATAAAAATGATAGGGTTTAAAATTACATTGAAACTAGTCTAAAGATGATTTATTAATTTGATTACAATGATATCCTTACTTAGCATAAAATAAATTTCCATTTGGTTTCATTTTTATAAATAATGAATTTATTATAATTTAATTTTTTTTAAAATTCCAAAAAGTGCCCCTCAAATCAATTGTTAACAGGCACCATCTCCATCACATCATTACATAACTTTTAGGATTATAGATCAAAAAAACTATGCTAACTACCCTTATAAATTTTTATATAATAATCTTATAGGTTTTCTTCTATCCAGAATACCATCTTTAGAGACCTTTATAGTATATCTAAAAGAGTCACTTCAAAGAAGACGTAATCACCTTAACCAATAACATTATTTTATACTCTTTATTACCTCCTATAAATCTATTTTTGTTAGAATAAAATAATAAAATCATTATCATTAATTTTAGTAAATGTTATTATTATTTTTAAAACATAATTATACACCCTTATTTCAATCAAACTAGTAGTTAAATTATCACTCGTGCAAACGTACAACTTAGCGTCTATACATAAAGAGACTATTAGTTTTTCACCACTATATTTTTCAGATGGGTATTATGACGGGATAAATTTTTATATATGATATTAATGATACAATTAAACATATAGATTATAATATCATATCTATCAACTTACCATCTAATCTATTGGTAAATGATAATGTCGTTCGTGAATACGTGTGGATTACCACCTCCAGAAAGCGATGTGATTAATTTGTCATTTATATATTACATGGATAGTAATGAGGAAGTATATAAGGAATATATATGATATATATGAAATAATAAGATCTTATAAAGGTTAATTAATGTATAAATATTTTTTATCCAATCATTCAAAAATAAAAAATAGCATTCACGCGTACATATGGCCTATCATCTCCATTAAAGGTATTATTAATTTTTATATATATAAATTTTATGTATGAATCTATAAATTTATATAATTAAAATATATATGATATTTATATACTATTAATAATATATAGATTATTTAACCAAGATTAATGTAAATGGACTACAACTACTAAGACGAAATTCTAATGATAAATGAAATAGTTAAAACCCAAAAAAACGATTTAAATTAGAAGTTGGTGATAAAATCAAGTCTTGAGATGGTATAAATAGAAAGTATATGATATCACAGGTATTAAAATTAATTTTTATTCTAATTTTAATAAATTTAAATTTATTATGTATGAGGATATAATTATTACAAATAATTGAAAACTCAATGTAAGGGGTTTTAATTTAACATTTATTTTGGTGGGACACATTCCATGTTCAAATTTTTTTAATTTTTTGTGGTTTATATACATACCCTTAATGTATTTTATGATACATCATATGAATTTTATAATAATTTTAATATACATTTAAATTTATTTATTTCATATGGATTAATATTTCCAAGTTACCAAAGCGGGAAGTGTTTTATTTTACAATATCACCGATATTTGGATTTGTTTATCTTTATGTCTCCATTGGATAATACTTTTATCCCATTTACATATTTTATAATATTTATTTATTTATTTTAAATATTATCCTTTGATTTAATAAATACATTTTTACCCATTTTTTATTTTTATAAATTGGATTCAATGGAATCTTTTTGTTGTTTTCCAATTGTGGTATTCTGTGTCATTTCTGACAAAAGTATGCATGGAAATTTTTTCATACTTATTCTGAATAAAATCCATTTCCTATAATCCCGAATAATAATTTATTTTAATATTCTATTAAAATTTATTAGTTTATTTTAAAATAAATTTTTGTCTATTATAATTGTACACTTTCTTTTAAATAATTGATTTCAAAATGGAATGGTTATTTTTCTCAAGAATTATCCTATGTGATATTTTCAAATAGTTTTCCATATATAATAACATTCATTGATGTTACCTAAAAATTATGAGGAATTTTATACATGTATTACATCTTTGATATTTATCAGGATGGTTTATGTTTTTCATGCCATATATTTATGAGACCTTTTTCTTTTCCAGGTTTTATGTTATAATGAAATGATGTGATGTTTAAGAACCCTATTTATTTTAAAAGGGTTGTGTTATCAAGAAACATTTATCAAACCCATATATTTTAATGATTTATGGTATAATTCATTATATGAGGGGTGGGACCTATATCTCTCTCCAATGCATTGGGTAAATATTGATATCTTATGAGATAAAAAATAATGCAATGGGAAGTGAACCTAGTTTAGTAAGAAAAATTTTACACTATGATATGTTTGGATATGATACTTGGATACTATGATGGTTATGGAGTGAACCTATTCCACTATGATAGTCTTGTTAAAGAGCTTGGACTACTAAGGAAATTTGTTTCTATGCTTTTATATATTCAACAATTATATATGTTATTCCTATGTTAATATTTCATTGTCAAATTTGATATATTTAATTATGATTAATTTATTATAAACTACCAAGATTTATGAAGTATTTTAATAGTACTTTCTTTGATATGAATGTTATGATTTTCAAACATTAAGTTTAATTTCTTATATGCCTATTCTCATGTTATGCTTATGTGGTCATTGATATCTCCCATGTTTACCCTTACTGGTCATCTGAGATAATACTTTTCATATGATTCCATTACCCAACTTATAAAAATATTTTTAAATATGATATATTTTATAATGGGATCCAATTATCAAGAATTAATTGGGAGACGATTTAGACATTTTATGAACCTATTTTTTATGTTTTATTGTTTCAAAAGATATAATCTTCAAACGATTCTGGAGTTGATCTATGTTCTATTTAATGAATATTAATCTATTTAGATTGAATATGTATGTATGAAATATTTCTCTCTCTATATAATCATATGATATTAGAATTATTATAACATGGAAGAAACCAAAAACATGATATAGAAATATATCAAGGTTATCTTCCTAGACAACCTCATATGGTGTACAGAGTCCAGGGTATGATTAGCTTTTCCCCATAAACCCATAAAAACATCACATGAGATAAAAAATTACATAATTTATTAGACTCTTTTCAAGGAATATATATCATAACATTTACATGATTCTTTGTATAAAAAATGAAGTCAATCATACGTCATAAACATAATAGTCACACATTAAATAAAACTGGTTTCATATTTTTCCTCATATCATAATCAAAGTAGTTTTCTTAAATATTTTAAATAGAATAATTAATAGAATATTTTGGACATTAATATATGAGTAGATAATCATAGGTATCAAGTTATGGTGATTATTTAATAAAAACAACAAGTTAAAGGGTATTGAATTGTTTATAAAAGTAAACATTAAAAATGGTTCTTTAAAGAATCAGATAATGGATTTGGAAGAAATAATAAGAATGAAATTTTTCAATAATAAAAATTGGTAAAACATAATTTTAATACATAATATATTTCTTTATTTAATGAAATCATTAATGGTAATAAAAAATTTAAATGATAATTACATTAAATTAGTAAGGGATTAAAAAATTCACATTAATCAACTTTGATTTTTAAAAACGCATTTGAGAAATGAACTTCAGGTTTATATTACCCCATAAAAGGAATGAAGAATAATATAGGTACATATATAATAGACATATGTAAATAATTTATAATCACTTACTACATAAAATATCAGAAAAATTTTATTAATTGAGAGAATGTTCATAACCCCAAGAAAAAGGGCGACTCGAAGAGATCCCTTACCTTATGTTATAAAAAAACACTTTGCTTTCACTAGATATCATTATAAGTAAAATTAAATACCATAAATACTTAATTAATATAAATTTCAATGAATACTTGATTTATTAGAAATTTACTACGATCATTTAGAAATATGTTGATGAGATATATAGATTAATTCTCTTTTATGAGGGATTGTGCTTCATGCTTACAACACCAGATCAAATTTATTTACTTAATAATTATAATTTAAATCAAGAATAAAAACCCATAAGTGAAATAAAATAATATTAATGTACTTAGATTTTTTAAATATTCCAAATATAATTTTTTTTCTCTAAAATATGGATGATTCACTTAGTAAACATGTTAATGTTTTGTGGTTAGTTCATTTAGGCAGTTTTACTAACCATCATAGACATGTATCATTTTATTTAATATTACGTATATATATTCATTATAGAACATGAAATAAATAATAATATACTTTTTTCATCATAAATGACCATAATTATATTTTTATAACTATTATTGAAGGAATTAATGGAAAAACTTATCATCATCCACATAGGTATTGAGTTGACATAATATGTGTAATGATTTTGTTTTTAAAATATGAAGAGGAGAGAGTAAAATGAAATTAATATATTCTATTATAACTGTAAAATTATCATATATACATTTGATACTGGAGTTATTACACCATGTTGATTGAGGGATATAAGGAGAAGTTAGGAGAAGAAAAGAATTTATAAGAGGTAGTCTGAGAATATTACCACTTGAATGTCATCTCATTAAAAAATTATTTATGGAATTTGGAATTGGAATTTTGGTGAAACCTAAAAAATGATTTAAGGAGGGTATTAGGAGGTTAATTAGGTTTAAATTTTGAAATCACAAAGGCTTAGAAGTTTTGAGGAGAAGGGGTAGTATTTATATGGAGAGAAGGGGGTTATTTGGAATATTATAATCAATTGGAAATTATTTCGTATCAAGACTACCAATAGTATTTATTCTTGTGAATATATATATTCAATAGTGTTTGTTATGTGGAAATAATTGGGGATGACATCATCCAAGACTCAAAACCTTGGGTATTTAGCTAATAAATTTACATGTCATATTTCTCATATTTCACTATTCACCAAAAAAACCAACTATATTATAAAAAAACATAAAAATAACTGAAACCATTATTTAAACTTCATATTTTAGAATTGAAATTAATATTATTAACGTAATTTTATAAATACAGAAAAATTTAAATTTAAATTATATCCTCATTAATTTGAATAATAAATATCTTTATATTATGATCAATTTTCTTGCCTTTTAAAAAATTAATTATGGTCTCATAAAATTATATTATCATTATAATACAAGATAATATGAATTTATTCAACAATTATACTAAAATAAAAATTATTTTAAATCATAATATTTTTTATCAATATAAAATTATATATTTTATTTTCTATAAGTAAACTAATTTTATCATTTATAAAAACCTTTATTTACTTATACGGTGATATAAATATGTCATATTATCATTTTATAAGATACATAAATAAGATTTTACATTTCCATAGGTAAGGTTACTATTATAATTTTCAGGTTATAATTTGAAAAAGTCATATTACTATTCTAATGGTTATATTAATATTCCATTGAAGAGACTTGTAATGGTTATATGTGTTCCATATTTATTATAAATACCTTATATCTCATTAATTAGTGAATTAAATATATTTTCTCAAAATGTTATATATATTTTAATTTTAAAAAATTATATTCTTTTTCAAATATCCATCTTTATTTCTACAATTTTTTCCAAGTGTGTGATTATTCTGGGGGATCAAGAAGATCCAAATTCTCCTATTGTTATTGTTATCTTAGTTTCTAATTTTTACCCATTATAATACGTTCAATTATTATGAAAATATATTTATTCTAAATTTAATTTTGAAATAATTAGAATAATTTTTTTTGTCCAATAATGTGGTGAATAAGAATGGTATATTAATATATTACAAAATATTAAAAATTATATAATCAGAAGTAAAATTCCAATAATAAAAATATTGATTGTTAAATGCTTCCCCCTTAAGATTTTTTTCCCATGAAATTACATTTTACATAATATGATTATAAACATAGAGGGTATATATTCTTCATGGATTTCCTTATTTCCAATGTCAACTCATCATACCTATAGTTTCACTATAGTATAATAAATATCAATGTTGTCTTATTTTGCATAACATTATCTCTAAAAACCAAATTTTTCATTGTTTTACCCTCATAAGAGGAATCATATTCTAGATATACCACCTCTGAATTTTTTACATGTGAGGAACATCATATATAATTCTTTAATAGAGATATCTATAATTTTCCATGTACTTGAGATAGGGTTTTGGTGAGTGCTATTCAGCATGGTAGGACACTGATGCGATCATGAATCTTATAGGGGCTGATGTCATTTGGACTTTGCATTCCATTATTACCAAATCTCATGGCTCTATTCCATGGAGATATATATAAGAACAATTTATCTATGACCACACACACTGGGTCTCATTGATGATTTTCAGAATTGATCTTCTATCAATTATTTGAATATCTGATGTACTATTGAATGGTCATGGAATTGTCTACATTTCCTCAACCATTTCAAGACCAAATAGTGTATCAATGTTATATTTTTTAATGAATAAAATTAAATTTGATAGTGTAATGTAAATTCAATAATAACATAATATTCATTACATGCAACTACTAATTTCTTCAACAGCTTGTATTCGATACAATATTGAGTTTAACTGAACATAAACCTCCCAAGATACATTTTACCTTTATAAACTAGATTTTAAAATGGTGGTTGAAAATAATATTAACTAATTTATGGAATATATATATATATATATTTCTTACTCAATGTAAAATATTAATACATTTTTATTAAATATTCATTAATTGTTTAGGAATGTGATTATATTCTTCAATAATATATATTTTCCAATAATGATTTGTATTGATTTTCATGAAAAAATATTATAATCGTTTCTTGTAAAATTATTAAAATTAATTTTATAAAATTAAATTTTTTATTTGAAAAATAATATCAAAATATTCTTGGGTAAAATATTGGGATTTGTCAAAAAATATTGATTTGAATTTGAATAGTGAAGAAACCTATTTTGTAATAAATCCTTTATATTAAAAAATGAAATTTAAAACTACCAATATGCATTAAATTTTATTTGATGTAACCTAATTCACATTTATTCTACCTAATTACATTGAATCAACATTATATTTATTTTTATTAGAAGTTTATTTTTAGGTTTAAAATGGAGTTTTCTGAAAACTATATTAAATACCTAATGTTTCCCTGTTTTAATTAAAAAAATCCCTAATGGAGAATGCTATAATTGACATTTATATATATTATATAATAATTTATTAATTTATTTTAAGTAAATTATAATTATTATTCATTGAGATAATATATAAATTTTTGGTTTGTAAAAAAATATACTTCTTAAAAACATGAAGTCTCACCACATCTGCTGAATAAAAATTTAATTAAATTCCTCCACTTATGTTAATTGAAATCCAAAAAATGGATTAAATATTAATAATAATAATAATTTATCATTATTAATAAGTAAAAATTATAATTTTACCTTAATGATCAGTGGAATAATTTTAAATTAATTAAATATATTATCGTAAAAATGATCTAAATATGAAATTAAGAATTGAAATTATTGGGATCAATGACCTAGAAACATTTAAAACACCAAATTTATGGATGTATTTTAACCCTAATTACTTAATGTTATACGGTTATTAGTTTTTGGTACACTTTTCTATGAATGTGACCTATATAATAAGTTATATAATGTAAAAGAGAGAAAAGTACATTTTCCTATTATTTTAAATAAAACATTGTGATAGGGAAAAATAATATTGGTTCAGTTATAAATACATTTTTTACATACAAATGATTTTTTATAATAATAATTTATAATTAAATTTTATAAATTAATTAGTTACATAAAATTATTATGAAATTTTAATGTTGCATTTTGTTAGTTAATAAAAAACAATATAACTGATGCTAAAAGTAATAAAATTAAGTAAATATAAATAATTATTGTGTTAAATTTTTTATAGATACTAATACCATGGTACAAATTTTGGAGAATAATATAATCTATTTCAATCTATTTCATTAAATTTTTTAAATCCAAATTAAATAAACAATGTAAAAATTGACAATAATTTTATTTTATAATAAATGATATTTTATTAAATGATTAAATATAAATAAAAATTAGATATTCAAGATAGTGGTTTTTAGATGAAAATAAATATCAACTATATTACATTCATGGAAATAAATTCAGATATAATTAATAAAATTAATACTAAAAAATAATAACTTATTTAGAGTAGTTAATGTTAAGGCGGTGTTATTGCATGATACAAGATCTTTTGTTAAAATTAATTTCCAAAAAACTATATATTTTTATTTAATAAATTTTAATTGTATTTAAAATCATTGGTGTCACGACCCGTCCCACGGGGCCTGTGTCGTGACTACACCAAGCCCGCATTCCATAGGCTTGGGGTTGGCGACTAGCCCCAGAAAAGCGTATCTCTTAAATGGGAAGGCATTTCCTAGAAACCTATATAAACAAACAGACTAGAATAAAGCAAGATACAATCGTAAAGTAAAACTTTTGTACTAAAAGTGTGTACTGATAGTAAACGGGCCAGATTACAAGCCCAACTGAAAGATACAACTACAAAAGAAAATAGTAAACAAATCCTGGAATCGTCCACCAAGGTTTCTACTCGAAGGGTAGGTGCCTCCCATATCCACAACTCTCCATGTCAACCATCACCACCATCCACTATCAGGTCTTAGATCCCCACGTCTCATTCAAGGCTTCTCGTCATCTACACAAGACCCAACAAGGTGCAGGAAAAGCCCATGCAGCGGTGAGTATAATAATAACTAGCAGGGACCCCGACACCCCTGAAGGTCTCTCAATATTCTACAAAAGAAAACCATAAATCATGATCTCAGTCACAAATCACAAAGAAAAAACTCATCTAAAACCATGTATAACTTAATTACAGATATATAGATGATTAGTCGTAGAGCTAGATCATCTTATTCTGTTTAAGAGGCACTATTGTTGGCCTACACATGATTGATAGGTTATAACCCCCACTGAACAAAAAATGATCTAACCCACCCAGGATTGATAGGTAATAACCCACTCAAGACCCACACAATATCGATTGATGATGATTCACACAGAATTTCTAGGTTCTGATTCACACAGAATGGCTAGTTGCTGATTCACAAATAATTGCTTGGTGCTGATTCAAAAAGAATCACTACGTCATAATTTAATACTTCTACTCTGGCTGTTACTTTTTTGAAAGGTCTTGTGAATTTTTCTCCTTCCGTAAATAATGTTGGTGGGCCTAAATCCACCCTGGAAAGAAGAGGGATATAAGTTCATCAGGATTTCTCTACCCCCTTAGCTATTTATATACCGAAAGATAATAGAGTCTGTACGAGTTCTCAGTCCAAGTCCCAAAAGGTAAGGTTTATATCCCACATTGAGTTGGCTATACGTTTTGGAGCCAATCCCTGAACCTTATTCTATCAATGATTCCAATTCTCATTTAGAATTCCTGGGGTATTGGAGCCCAGATTAAGTTGGATTATCTATGTTTATAGATAATTAAACACAAGGTTGTAATGGTTTGCATTCTCGAACACATGCAACACCAAGATAGAATTGATGATTTTTCCAGAAAACTATAAATTCATGGATTAATGCATGTGAATCCAGTTAATAGTCATATCTATATTTTTTTGTAATAGAAGCTTTAGAGTGGATATAATTTACTAGGATGACCAATTCATCATAATAACGGAGAATTGTGATCCTCGTACGTTATTTGTTTCCCTTTTTATGGAAGTTGCGACTCTCAGCAAAGGTATCTTTTATGTAGTAGTCTCAATTCTTTTGATCTGAGAATTATTCTGTGGATTATTGCAGGTTATTTTAATATAATTGCTGATATGGATGTGAAAAGGGGGAGAGGTCCTTTTCTCAAGTGGGCTAGTTTGGTCTTTTCTCAATTCATGGCAGGTAAGGGGATTATAGATCTTGGTTTCTCAGGTGATAAGTTTTCATGGTGTAATAATCAAAGGGGGGTCGCAGATCATGGAGTCACTTTGAAAAATATTTGGGTAATATACATTTCATCTCCATGTATGCTAACACTAAGGTGGTACATTTGGTGTGAGATATTTCATATCATTCTCCTCTTCTGATCAATTTATCTTCTGGGAATGATTATTACAAGACATTCAGATATTATCGGTATTGGGATGAAAATACAGACTTCCATGATCTTGTTAGGGAATTTTGGAATGAACCCACCCAAGGACAGACTTGGATTTCCATTTATAATAAGATTATACTCCTCATTATTATATTACATGTGTGGTCAAAAAATCTCCCTTCCCTAGACAATGATCTTTAGAATATCATGCTTGAAGTTGATCGACTAGAACACAATCTAGAGGAAAGCTGGTATTTTTGGTATATGAGAATCTAAAAAGAAAAAAGATTACTTGGAAGAGATGATCTTAAAACATGATCAGTTGGCTAAGTATAATTCGAGAATTAAGTGGTTAAAAGAGGGAGATAAAATTACAGTGTACTTCCATGCCTACGTTAAGGAGATGAAAATGTTATTTAGTCCTAATATTTTACCTGAGGATAGTTCTTTTATAAAGGACGGGGATGTTATTGGAACTCTGGCTAACTCCCATCATAATTATCTTTTGGCTGGTCCTAATTCCCAACTACCTAATGGATATACAGGGGAACCCATAGATTATTTTGATGTGATCCCAAACTGTGTTTCTGAGTGAGATAATGATGATCTTGGGATTCTTCCATAAGAGGAAGAGATCTTTGACGCTATGATGAATCTTAATCTGGATTGTAATGCTAGTCTAGATGGTTTCCCCACCAGTTTCTAAAGGTATTCATGGGAGGATATTAAGGATGATCATATTATGTCAATCCATGATTTTTTCCAAGGTGGGAAGTTGCATTGTGTTTCTTGTGCTATCATTGTTGTGTGTATTCCCAAATATAGGAACCCCACTGCTGTACTTCACATTTTCCCTATAAGAATGTGTAATGTTCCCTATAAGATCTCCACTAGCATTTTCAATACTCGGCTATCTATTAACCTTCCTCGATGTATCTCAATGGAACAACACGGTTTTATAAGAGGTCATTCTCGTCAGGGGTTATAGATTTGGCTTAGAAAATGGCTAGGGACATTAATCTCAAAACCCTTGGGATCTAATGTAGTTATTAAGATTGTTATGAATAAAGCTTATGATTGTGTAGAATGTATTTTTATCAACAAAATCATGTCAAGTATGGTTTTTATTCCGAGAACATTAACATAATTTTTTTCTGATTTTGTTCTTTTTGGTTGGCAGTGTATTTTATGGGCAGGAACTATGGTTTCTTAAGTCTACCCATGGTCATTGATAGGTGGAACTAATTTCCCAAAGTTCTTTTATCATTATACAATATATTCTCAGTGGGATGATTAATTGGATACTCAATAATGGATTTATTTCTCAGTATCAGTGTAAGATGGTGTCTCTTTTAGATTCTCATCTCATGTTTGAAAATGAAACTATAATTATCATGAATGCTTCAAGCATATCTTTTCTGGGATTAAACAGGGTTCTGGATGAGTATTTCCATTGGAGTGGTCAGAGGATCAATAAGAACAGAAGCTGTTTTTATATTTTCTAGTAGCTGCACCCTATGTCGGATATCATCTACTAGACATATTTTGGACATGCAGAAAGGGATTTTCCTAATGGATTATCTGGGAGCCCCCATTTCGTCTTGGAGACTTCGTATCAGTAATTTTGATTATTTGATCAATAAGTTAATGTCTTATGTTTTAAATTTAAAAATATCTACATAATCATTTTCAAGAAGAATAACATTGATAAATAGTTTAATTCTAGCCACTCTTATTCATGCTCTCTCTTCCATCAAGGTTCCAAAGGTGGTGATCAAAAACATTGACAAAATTTTATCCAATTTCATTTGGGATCCGAAATTTAAGGTTAAGATTCATTGGGTATCAAGGGGTAAGATGGCTTGTCTATTGTAGGAAGCTGGAATAAACATTCGAAGTCTTAAGGATACTCTTACATGTATTCATGCAAAACTCGCATGGGAAGTTCTAGAAAATCACACGTTATGGGAAAGATCCATGAATGGAAATTTAGTGTGTGATATGACATTGCTATGTAGAGATTCCTATCACTTCTGGTTATGAATTTTTTTGATAATTGAATCCCTTTGTCCCTTTGTTCGTTGGATGGTTGAGAAGGGATATATTTTATTCTGGCATCACAATTGGAGTGGGGTCAATATTGGGAATCTGAGATACCCTTATCCAAACATATTTATCAAGGAGGAATTTTAATTCCTTTCTTTTACCAATGTTGTTTTGGATAGTGACAAACAGACCCTTTTCATTCTCATTAAGTTATCCTCAGACTTGGATAAGTGTGTCTTTACTCCTTCACCTTTGGGATTTTTCAAGACAAATGATTATCACCAGACCTTGAATAAACATGTTATAGATAATGCATGGAATGAATCTCTCTGGGTTAAAAATATTCCCACAAAGTATAATTTTCTATTCAGGAGGATTTGAATTAGTGCTATTTCAACCGATGAAAATGTTAAACTATTTTGGATTTCCATTGTCTCCAAATGTGTTTTCTGTAAGAGTCATAAATAAGAAAACTCAGAGCATCTATTCTTTGATAGAGAATGGGCTCATGTGGTGTGGGTGTATTTTGGTGAGTTCACTGCTATATATTCACCAACCATGGCTTACAAGCCTTTTCCTGGTCGATGGTATCTTGGATTAGGCGTGAGTGGCACTGAAAAAGTGGTTTGTACTGTTATTATTCATGTTAGTTGTAGGTGTTTATGGAAGGCAAGAAATAAATCGATCAAAGAGGGATTGGTTTCAAATTTTGGGTTTATTATCTGCAGGATCAAAAATTTACTCATGGATATCATTAGTTCTGTAGGGAAATAGAGGGAGGTACCTTTTCTGCAAAAATTAATTCCAGATTCTCAGATTTTACCTAAGTAGTGTGATCAACATTCGGGCAACAGGGTATGTTGGAACCCCCCTTCATGGTGGTTTAAACTCAACTATGGTGTATCGTTTGTTTACAGTGTGATTTTTGGGGGTGGTGTTCTCTATGATAGTGGTGGTTCTATCTTCCTGACTTTCTCTGCTATGTTCGAACAGGCTAACTCGCATCATGATGAGGAAATGGCTATGATAACAGGGTGGAACATTTGTAAGCAGAGTAATTTCAAGATTAATGAAGTGGAAATGGATTCTATACTCATGCATAATGCAATTCAAGGGAATTGTATTATTCCTTGGTTGATATTATATATCATTAGAAACCTTTGGGGCATCATTGATGGAGATAAAAAAGTTTCGCATACATTGAGGGAGGGTAATAAAGTTGTGGACTACCTAGCTTCGATGGAAATTCCTTTTACGGAGTCTCTATACATTTATGATTTGCATATTTTTAAGTCTGAAGGTGTTAACATACTTAGAGGAGATGCTCTCGGTCATCAATATTTTAGGCCCCCATGAATTTCTTTGTCTCTAGTCTTCCCTTGTGGACTTTTTCCTTGTACATTCTCCATGTTATTCTCATTAAAAATTTGATGATGATGATGATGAAACCACTACGTACATTATGAATGTTTTTGTTCGTGGAAATATTATATGATGGGGAATCCTATATAGAATCAAGTGATCACATTAAAGATTATACAATGGGGTGGACCAAATAGGGTTCGGTGATCCGGTTAGAGCTTATATGATAGGGTGGCCCAGACAATATTAGCTGAGTCTATTATTTATTATATAATGGGTGTTCCCACATGGTACCCTAATGCATTTGGGTAATCATAATATTGGATGTTGGTAATATGATTAGTAAAATTTAAATGCTTTTAAAATGGTTTAGGAATATTATTCTCTATATAACTAAAAGGGTTTTAAATTCATGTTATGGGTTTTATAAGGTTTCTTATGTTTAATATTGATATCACATGGCTCATGATTGATAATTTTATAAGACTCTTCCCTTTTCCATGTTTTTATGTTTGAATATCTAGTTATTTAATTGTATAAGTTGTTTTATTATTTGTTCATGCACTTTGATTATGTCATCATACCCGTTTTCACTACATATTCCCAATTATTAAATAAAATTGCTAATTGTTTTTCTTTACCTTATTAATCATTTGATCTCGCCCTTTTTTTCCTTTTCCAAATTTTATAACGAATGAGGTTGAAAAAAATTATGTCTATAAGATATTTCATGTAGATTAAGTTCAGAACCTAATATGTTATAAGAAAATCTTGGTATAAAGGGAGATGATGTTCATATTTTTGAATAAGATATTTAGGAATACTCCTTAATATTCATTATTCCTATTAATATAAAAATATAAACCTAAAATTTACTTGTGTATATAAGATATATAATAATTATTTTTTTTAGTTTTTATGTTTTTATTGGTGAAAATTGGTTCAACATATTCGACACTACAGATAAACATGTAATGATTATGAATTTTTAAATTTATTCAGGAGTGGAACTTTTGGGCTATTATAGGTATCATGAAATCAAAAAATTCAACCCAACACACAATTTTTCTTAATATGTTATCATAAAGGGAATCATATTTATCTATTGTGTTCTTATAGGAAAAATAGTATTGTATGAGGACTCATGAATGGAATATACTAGTATTATCTTCCCTTTAGGTCCATAAAATATAATATCAATACATACTAATGTGTATGGATAGTATTATCAGATTAACCATTACTTTGTGGGTGATAATCCATGAAAAAGTAAAATTAAATATTTAGATCATGTTGGGGACTCTTTCGGATCATAGAGTTAAATCTAGTGTATATATTAGATACAATATATATTGGGTTTCCATGAAGGCACACCAATTTTATGATATATATCCTAATAATTAGATCATCTGACAAGTCCTCCTAAATAGAGATGAAATGATAAATATTTTTAACATGGTCCACCACAGTCCATATAGAATTATATCATCTAAATGAATTTTTATGTCTGGTTAAATAGTCTATGGTGATGTTTTCTAATATTCATATAGGCATGGATTATGGTTACATCAACCCCTTATACTTTTCCATTTTATCCTTCACATGATGACATACAAATAACTTAAAAGTATATTCCATGACCTTTTTTTAAATAGTCCCATTAATAATACATTGACTGATAACCATAAATATTTATACTCCCTCAGTGTATTGAGAAGGCCAAGAAATGTGAATCATTCAATATATCCTTATTTCTATCTTGATTTTAATGTACACATTGTCATGACCTGAATCCTTCAACTCATTCATCATCAGTTTTTAACTCTAAGGAATTTTTTTCTTATGGATTCCACTTGTTTCTATATTTCAACATTATCTCTTGTAGAATCCATTATTATCTCTGTAGGTGATTCTTGAGTAATAATTTGGGTAAGGAATTGTGATGCTCATTTTTTTTATCCCCATGTTTATCCTTTATATATCTATGAATATTGGATCCTTGTAAATTCTAGTCATTTATAAGGTCACGTGATCCTTTCTACATAAATAATTTTCCACATTAGTTTATTTCCATAGATGGTAGTATAGTGGGAAGTCATAGTCCTTGATAATATCTAAAAATATTCATTGGTTAATATTAAGATACCTTTTTGTGATTATATTTTTTAATCAATTATGATCATTATATATCTAAAACATAACCACACAAAGATAGTACCACCAAATAATTAATTTTAATATCAATGTATCTAACTCGAGATCATGTTTTTTGTATTTCTTCTCATGACCTTTAAACTACCATAAGGTGTAGTCTATCAATATTTCATTTTGTATTATTATGTATCCCAAGACATTATTTTAATAATTTTTATAACATAAAAACATACTCACATGAAAAAAGTTTGAGGAATTGTGTAGTGATAATCCTTTTTTTGATTCCTTGAAGCTCTCTTTGTATTCATTAGTCAAGAAAACTTACACCATTCCAAGTCATATTGGTTAGTGGGTTTGAAAATAATGATATGTTTTATAAAAGTTCATCTGTAATACCTATCTAGTCCCTGGAACCTATTGGTCTTCATTAAATATTATAGTATAGTCAATTATTTAATTTCAATTATCTTAGAAGGGTCAATATATATCCCTTTACTAGTCATAACACTTCTCAATAATGATAATTTCTCCATCCAAAATTCACATTTACTATAATTTTTATAACTATTTTTCCTTCCCTAGTCGTTAGAATGTATTTAAATTATCTTCATTATCCTCCATGATTTTGGAGTATAATATACTATAATTTATAAGGAATACCACAAAATTTTCAATTTAATAAATAAATAATATTCATTATGTTCATAAAAATCATTGCGTAATTAGTGAATTTGAAGTTAATAGATATAAAATCAAAGTGTACATACCTCATTCTAATGTTAATACTGGGAATATCTTCCTTCATCTTCTTAAATTTCTGGTATCCAGACCAAAGGTCCACCATAGAGAAGTATTATGCCCCACTTATTCGGTCAAACAATTCATATATATATATATATATGGAAGGGGATATTGTTCTTTATCATGATTTTTAAGATCATTATAATCAATTCTGAGGGGAAATAACCCATTCATCTCGTTGAATATGATTACTATTTCACCCCACAGTGATGCACTCAGGCATATAAGTCCAGACATTCTTGTAACTTTTTTTCCATTTTTTCAACTTAATAGTTTCCATTCTCTAGGGATTTTTGGATATAATCAGAGATCGAGTTATAAGTTCAATTGATAAATAATCCTAATATTCAGGAAGTATTTTATGAAAATATTATGGGAATATATTACTATAATACCCCAAAATTATCATGTCTTCAATAACAAATCATTTTATGGTCTTAATCATTTGATCTGGACAATAAATATCATAAATCAATAATTATTACACATGATATGAATAATAGAGTGTAGATTCATCCACTTAAATACAATTATAAAAAATTATAAGATAAACTAATACGTGAAGAGTGATCTTCCTCTCCTACGATTGGATGTTGGATTTATATAGACATTAAATATATATATGATAAACCAAAAGTTTACACAAATGGAATAAGGAAAACATTTTTGGGGTGGATCAATCCACAAAAATGAACCAAATATGTGTTATATACATGGGGTGAAATAATTTCATCATATTCTAATCTCAATGATAGATAAACCCCCCATATATTTCATGTGGTGTTTGAAAAGCCATACTAAGAATACAAGACATGAAGGAATATATAAAACTATAATCAAAAAATGTTTTTGATATTCTTGAATGAACGACCATCATACCTATCACAAAATAGTTGTTGAGATCCACCTCAAAAGTGGATGTAGAATACACCCTTACCTTCTCTATTTTCATTAGTGGTCTTTTTTATTTTATTCAATAACTGTTAGTTTAGGGTATTGCATTACATAATGCTCATGTTCAAGGAAGTTAAAACACCTTACCAAAAAATTAGTGTTGTTCTTATCCTTTTGTTCCCTATACTCATAAGTAGTTTTCTTAATATCCCTTTGTTATGGATTATCCTAATATTCCTATTTTCCATATTTGAATTATCTTCGAGTTCCCTTCATATAGTTTTTTTCATGCTTCTTCCAAAATTTCTGATATGTGGGTAGTTGGGTTTTATTTCTTACATGATATTTATCCATTGATCCTCTTAATGAGAACTCAATATTAAAAATCATATCTCTAGGACCATGATATCATTGAGAGTCTCAAATATCGATATCAACCTTTAGGGAACAAAAATCTATATCTTCATATATTTGAAATTATAAAACAACCAAAAATTTATTGCGTCTCTTATTTAATCCACTATAATATAATTTTACTTTGGTTTTAGTGGTGATTATGAAGTCGTAGGGGTATCATGTAAGCCCGGTCATGTTTTCAACATAAACATTGATTGAATCAACTTTTTTATTCTTTTTTTTGAAGAACAAAATATTGATTTTATGATGGAGAGTTTTGGGAAAATATTTATTGAAAAATATTTTCATAAATACTTCAAATTCCTTGTAATCAATTTCCTCTTTGAATTTCATGTTCCTAATTAGAGTCCTCCACTGATAAATATCCACATTATGATATTATAAATTCATTTGGACATTCTCTTATTCCGATTATTTAAGGATGGAGAATATCTTATGAATGCAGTTAATGCATTCTTTTGGTTAATAGGATCAAAATATATGAAAATGGTAGGAGTATTTTGTCCCATATATAATTTGACAAAAAATATTTATTCATAATAAAAATTATGCATTCTAAATGATTCATGTTATTATATATTACTTTATCTATCAATTATAACACTTGCATAAATTTATCGCATCCCACTCCCATAAGGTTAGAAATATCATTAGAGAAATCATCGCATTTCTTTACTTGTTGGTGGTTGAAATGGATCCTCCTATTTCACACAAGTAACTAAAATAAAAAAATTATAACAATACTTGAACAAAAAATGATGTAAAAATGGAAACTATGAACAAAGAAGGAAAAACACCTAAATTAGATGTAAATTAAAACATATGAGTCTCTTGGTCTTAATCTAGGTTATCCATAAAAATGTATCCTTTTAGTTTTTTATCCTAATAATATTTTTAATAACATTACAATAGTTCATATAGTGTTTGTAAATTTTCCAAAGAATATACCCTGATTGTGTAAAACAAGTAGTGTATCCAGGCCCATATGTTGTTTATCATGTGATGATAGACCTAATTCCCAAGTTACCATTTTTGGGATATTACACCTATGTATTAATATTCTAAATCCACATACACTTATAGTATCCTAAGAGGGATTCCATTTCATGGAAACCACTCACTCTATACACCATAAAAATTTATTGACATTCTCATATACGTAAACTTATCCATAAGGTCATAATTAAACTAATATAGTCATAATATAATATAATAAATATAACTTATTATGAAATAAACTATAACTACCCATTCCTTTCAAAAAAATTATTATATGATTTTAAATAAGAATATATAATAATTAGAACCCAAAGAACATTATGCATGTTGTCTTTCAAAGAATAGGGTAAAAAACATCAAAAGAAACTAAAACACAACAACATTATTTTACAATGTATAATGAGCCCCTAAATCCCTTTGATCTTCTAAAACTACATATGATATCCTGGGGTAAACATATAAAAATGGGTTGCATTATAAATATGAGTTGTGGAATAAACATAATAATGAATCATGGTATATTAGTGAGAAGTCATAACATGATATGATAAAATAAAAATATCATAAAAAATATGGGATCATAACAAAAAAATTGAACCACAAGATCACATAATCATAGGAATGCGAAACAACATAAAACATGACATTAGTATAAGTCAATGCTAACTGGAAAGATAATATCACATGGTGGACAATGTCCCACAATGGATTAGGTTTACCCTCTAATCTCATACATAAATTTTCATGAGACAGAAACATTACCCAATTAATTGGAACACTCTATGGGTGAAAACATCATAACATCTTAACTCTTATGTGTTCCATAAAATTAAAACAATAACAATACAGAAAAATAATAATTTCATATAGAAAGAAATGGGTTGCATATTGTTTCCTCATATCATAATCAAAGGATATTTCAAAAAATAATCCAAATACAAAAACTAAATAAATATCTTGTACATTAATATCTGAGTAAATAATTATATGTTTAAAATTATATAGTTAAATTAATGAAAACCTCATGTAAAAGCGTAGATAATTGGGTATAGAAATGAACCTTCAAAATAATGATTTATGGAATTGTTTAAAGTCTTTTTAAGAAAGAATAATTATTGATTTTTTTATGAAAACCAGAGGTAAAATATAAAAGTTATACTAAAATTGTTAATTTATTTATTTAAATCTTTAAGGGATATAAAGACATTAAATTAGAGTTTTATAAAATGATAAAGGAATAGAAAAATTACCTTTATTCGAAAAGGAATTCAAAGAAGCCATTTGAGAAGTGATCTTAAGTCAGGTATTAACCAATCAAAGGAACAGAGAATAATATAGGTATATATGTAAGAGTCACACACAGATAGAAATTTTAAATTAATTTCAGAACATAAAAGAGAGATAGAAATAATTTAGATATAGAAATGTCATAACCCAAAAAAAAGGTGGCCCAGAGAGATCTCATAACATATATTCAAGAATTTTTTTACACTTGAACATAACATCAACAATAATAAAATAAAATCAATTAATTAATTCATAACAATTTCCATTTCAATTTAACTTATTATAATTATATTATGTTCATTTATAACCATTACAATGTGATATAGACTACTTTTTTTATTTTAGGGTGTTTGTTGCACAGTTCCATGGTTGGATCACTTGGCTATAATTATGGAAGTTATTTTCAAATAGGAATAAAATTCCATATTATAATTAAAATTATATTAATTACCTAAAATAAATTTTAATGGTCCAAAATATTTTTTTCTCTAACATATGAATGATTCCCATTATATGAATGTTAACATTACGTGGTTTGTTTATTTATGAAATTTTACCGACCATCATGACATGTTTTGTTTTTTTTATTATATCTATAAATTAATTAAATAAAATTAATTCAGTAATAATATAATTACTAGAATCTTATTTATTCATCGTAATATTTATATGAATATCCATGAAGGTTATAATGGAGAAAAAGACTCGTCATCCACAGAGTCGGTGAACTGATATAATATGGAAAATATATACATTTTTTTGGACAAGGGTAGAAGAGAATAAGATTAATGATATATATTCTGTTATCACTATAAAATTATAGTACATATATTATATTGTAGTTATTATTCCACATGGGATAGTGGAATTTAGTAGAAGGTATGTGAAGAAAATAATTTGAAAGGTGTAATTTGAGAATATTACCTCATGAAGTTTATCTCCTCAAGAAACTCTATACGGAGATTGGAATTGGTATTTTGGGGAGAAATTATGAACTAAGACATGAGCAGACTATATTGGGAAGATAATTTTGAATAAATTTCAAAATCTCCAAGGATTAGAAGTTTCAAAGAGAAGGGGTGGTATTTTAATGGGGGGAGAGAGAGGTGTTTTTCAATATTACTTTCCTTAGTTTATTATTCAGATCAAGACTACCAATAAGGTTGATTATTGTTAATATATATATATATATATATATATGAAATAGTGAATTTGAGATAAAAAATGGTTCTTATATAACACCCCCTAATTTTTCAATTTTTATTTTTAAAATTTATCCATCTTTGATAATTTAAATTATACAAATCACTGATCTTTAAAAATTATTAAATATTATCATTTAATTGTGATAGTTATTTTCTTGTTATTCTAATAAAGGTAATGAAAAAGATTTTTTAAATTATTATAATATATAGTAAAAATTTTTATAACATTAATTCATTGGATACCAATTAATTATAAATGAAAACCAATTTAACATAAATGATCTATGTTTATAAAAACTATTTTTATGCACACAAAAACATTTTACATTAATAAATTTTATTGTTATTTATGAGTGAAATATATTAATAAAATTTATATATTCAATCAAATATTTTTACATTGATCAATTTTTTTATAGTCATAGGATAAGTGTAAATCTAAATTTATACATAAAAGGCTATATTTTTCTAAACAGAGTTTTATATATTTTTAATGGAGAAATAATTTTAAATATAAATTTTGACTCTTTTATAAATCATATATGAAAAAATAAAGATTATATTTTGATGATTTATATCAAAATATACTTTGGCTAAATTCTTGATATTTTTCCGATAACATTCATTTTGTATGAATAGTAATGTTACTAATGGAATAGTAATGTGACCATAGAAATAGTAATATGGACATTAAAAATAGTAATATGAACATTAGAATATTTACTTCAACCATTAAAGTATAAATAAATTTTTGGAATCTTATGAAGGAAAATATAATAAATTTATATAAAGGAATAAGTAAATAAATCTGTTAAAAATCATAAATTAATTATTAGCATTTTTGTGAAAGGTAAATGCTTACTTAACATTTTATAGTTAATAAAATTACATAAAAGAAAATCTATTTTTGGAAAATATTTTCACAAATTTATATTTTTTCTTCTTGTGATTATAATATAATTATATGAGACTTTAATTAAATTTTACCAGTGTTATAAAATTAGTAATAATTTTAAAATCAGAATTTTTCATATATATTATTACATAAATTAAAATTTTAATTTATAATATTTAGAAAATTATATTCATAAAATTGAGTTCATATTTTAACTCTATAGATCAACAAAAATTAGGGTGATTTTTTTGGATTTTTTCTAAAATAGTTCATTTTTTGGAATAGTACTACATGTTAATTCCATGTATATATACATTATAAGTAAAATAAACTATTACTTGATTTATAGGTTATTTAACAACAACTGGTTTGAACTAAAATACACAAGATACTATTATTTTTCCCTAGAATCAAAAATATTCATATTCTTGAACAAAAATAATAAACAAATGAATAAAATATTCAAAAAACACCTCTCTCCTCCACTATAAATACCACCCATCAAAACCCTTCACCTCACACATTCAATGATTTCAGCCTTGTAAAATTCTATCCCAGAACTCTTCCTAATACACTCACACATATCTAAGATCCTCTAGTGTAAAATAAAAGACAAAAACCAATCCCTTTAAGGAGGTTCTCAAGGAGGAGATTTTCTAAAGTAAAAAATTCTCTTTCTTTTCTTTTATTTTCCTTTCAATTTTATTCGTTTTCTTATCGTTCCCTCACCCAAACTATCCAAATACACATGATAACTCAATAATAATTTATATAATATAATTATATCATGTCAGTGTAAGATCTATTATCAAAATTCTTCCACTATCTCCCTCTGTTCTATTCTATAAATGAAAACATCACCCGTGGTGTCAAAATTTACAGATATCATGGATGATGCATCTTCATATTACATTAGTGCCTACAAGGCTGGTCATAAATCCATTTTTATAGTTAAAAATATATTGTATACATATTTTAACTTATATAATGGTCTGTAACCATTTTATACACTAGATGATAACTATTAAGACAAAACTAGTTTGTGATGATTGAAAACCATCCAAAAATAATGTAAACGATTATCACTAACGTCTTATCTAATGACTCAACCTCACCGAAAATTAAAAATGAAATATATAACCATTTAATATTAAGTATTTTCATTAATAACAAATATCTTCAATTATGTTTTTTTATTTCCATTTCACATGATCTTTTTTACATCTATATAAGTTAACCAATTAGGAAAACCAAGGGAAAAATAACTTTCGAAGAAAAAAATGAATCATAAAACTCATAAAAAAGACATAAATGAACTTAATAAAATTATAATAAATAAAATACATATATAAATTTTTCTTAATTAATTAATTAATGAATTTATTTTATTATCCTTGATTTTATGGTCATATACAAAACACATTCAAACACAACTTAAGGGTTTTCTCATATCACTTTTATTTATGTGAGATATTCCTTATTCACCACTATATCTTATGTGAGATGTAAGTAGAAATATATTTGATATATAATTTCATGAATCTATTTTTCTTCATCGTATTTAATTATTCATTTTATTATTATTAATTTATGTTCATATGATTTCATTAATTAAGAAGTTGTAAGTGATTCTACCCAAATCCCTATTTTTTTCCTTTGGGTTACCTTTTATCTTTCTTTACACCAATTTAATTCTTATTTATTTCTATGTATGTTTTCTATATTCAATTTATATGTTCCAAAATAATATATCCTGATCATATAATCCTTATTTTATGGGGAAATAGATGTTTTTAAAAGGTTCCCTTCCCAAATATTCTATCTAAGAAATCCTATTTAAAGGGAATTTCCTGATTTCTCATCCATACTCATGTTCTATCCATAATATATTCTGATCCAATATTGTTATTATAAAATAATTACTTTTATAATTAAAAACATTCATGGTTCATTTTTGGTCTTATATAAACAATTATTCATTTTCCATTTTAATGATTTTTTAACATTTTCATTAAACCAAATTAAAAGGTATCATTTTTAAGGATTTTTATACACAATTTTAACACATTTTCATTTCCATTAGACATAATTTATTCCAAAAATATAATTTCATTGTCATTAAATATTTATTTATATTATATAAATTTTTAAAATCTTATTTTAAGAATAATAAGAACGATTTTTCAAATGAACTCTTCTTTCCAAAGACGAAGGGGTTATTTCTCATCTAACCTTTACTTCTCTAAGATTTAGGCCTTGTTCACGTATTATTACATTCATGCGGTGTATATTACACAATTTCATATACAAAATCACTATCCTTATTATTCTTATAATTTTCTGTAATGTTATTCCTTCATATGGATTAATATTTAAATGTTTCAATGTGGTATGAGGATCTTTGAAATGTTTAAAGATTATTCTCCAAAAGATTTTTTCAATGATTTTTTCATACTATTTTTATATATGATTATGATTGAAGTCATTTAAATTGTTATGGGAAATATTTATTTAAATATGTATTTTTATTATACATACTAGGCATAAATTGGTCTTTGTATGTCATGGGTGGGCCCCGCTATATCCCCTCGATGCATTGATAGGTCTCATGAGACAAAAAAAGAACTGGATTTTAACCGATGCCTTAACAATTTATTTTTAGAAGTCTTAGATGATGCATGTATGGTTTTTTTATTAGGTTTGACATTTTCATACCCTCATTATGAAATTATTAATCAATAAATATCATCATTATTCGAATAGTATAATATGAATAAATAAGATTCATGTGATTATTTATATGGAATTATTTATTTATATTTTATTCTCTCTATAATATGCTCAATATTATGATTTAATGGAATGTGTATTTAGTCATTCAGTATTGATTATTATTTATATTAAATTCTATTACCTTACATTCCCTTATTGAGAATCTTATATCACCCATCTCTTATGTTTTATTTTTCCATAGGATGTGATCTTTTATATTTTGAATGACTTGGAGTGATAATCTAGGGGTTTATAGATGTTTCAAAAGGAGTTGCGATGATGTTTTTCCATTGTAGTTGTAATGTAAAACATATGATTGTAATTGTTTTTCCAAATATACTAAAATATTTAGGCCTTTGAGATATTCATTTCTTCTTTATTATAACAAATTAATAAATTAAGGTATCTGATTCCAGTTATTGGGGTCGGGGTCTTTACGTCCCACATCATCCAAGACTCAAAATTTTGTGTATTTATGTTATAATATTAAATATTTTTTCTAATATTACACCATTCACTAAAAATTAATCTATTTTATAAAATCTACCAGAAATTCAACTTAAAATTTATTTGATGTGTATATTACAAAAATAAAATCCATTTTATGGAAATAATTTTCAAATTAAAATAAATTTAATTTTTAAATAAAATAATGATTTATTTGAAAATACAAATTTTAATATTATGATCAATTTTCTAACCAATTGAAAAAATTGTTCACGTATCATAAAATTATATTATCAACATAATACATAATAATATTAATTTATAATCCCATCGTAAAAAAATATTTTAAAAAATTATTATTATTATATCATAATAAAAATAAGTGTCTTTTTTCAAATAAACAAATAATTTTTCATTTATAAAACATTAATTATCTACTAACATGATGTAAATATGTAATTTTATAATTTTATAAGATACCTAAATATTATTTGACATTTTTATAGGTTAGGTTACTATAAGAATGGTTCAGTTATTATTCTTAATAGTCTGGTTACTATTCGAATAGTGAAATTTATAATCGACATATGGGTTCCCTACATCAAATAAATTCATCATATTTAATTAATTATATATTAAATTCTATTTTTTCAAGGTTTTATATAATTAAATTTTCAAAATTAATATTTCACCACTGAAATTCTACTTCATTTGAATAGTGATCTTTGTGAGTGTAATTATTCTGGGGGATCATGAAAATATATATATTTTCATATTATTGATATTTAATTTCTTATTTTTCACCCAATTATAATGGATTTAAATAAATATTTCAAACCCCGTTCTTTATGTGGAATCTACAAATTGTTATAAAAAATATTATTAGTCCAAAAAGTGGTGTGTGTGCATTATATAATATTATATTATTGAATATGATATAATTATATATTCAAGAAAGAAATTACATTGATAAAATTAATTTTCATTACTAAGCTAGTGTGGTAGTATTTATGGGGCACATTATGGTATAGGAGACCATCTAGAGTGCGTAGAAAACTAATAAGATTTCAGTCATAGCTTTGAGAAGGTATAACTCATATTATAATTGAAGGAGGAGACCTTTGGATTTTTTTTGTAGGTTACTGGGTTTTTTAGTGTATGTCCTTCGTTAGGCCCCCAACATATGGGGAATCAAGGGATGCTAGCACCACACTATGGTAGACTAGTCATGATCGCATAAGGGATTACAATAGTGGTATACCATCTTGATCATCATTATCACTTCGAAGGGTTTAAAAAACATGTTCTATATGTCTCAAATATAATGGTAAATGACCTATCCCATTTATGTCATCAACTAGGATTATATTCTACTAGTCCTCGACAGATTATTCATATAGTTCCTAGTATTAATTTTAGAATGATGTAATAATATAATTTTCAGGAACAAGGTACCAGTAGTTTGTGTTATATGGAATTATGCATGGATCTAGGAGGATACATGGGAGTGAGATTCTAATGTTCATGCTCAATGGAAAAATTTATTTGAGTAGAAACTTTGAAGTTATTTCATGGGGATGAGATTTTTTTAAAAGGGAATAATTTTAATAGCTTTTCTTTATTTATATATATGACATATTGGAGTTATAAAATATTCTATTCATTTTTTCCTTCATTTATATGGGTAATTAAGAGAATTTATTTTAGCTAATAATGTTTTTTGTTTTTTTGGGTGGATGAATGTGGGGAATGGAATGGTTGATAGTGTTGAAAGGGTTTTCACCATCTAGGTAGAAGAACCCACCTGGTAAATTATGGAGTTCATGTAGGTCTGCAGGGTTCTTCATACCCTACTATCTTGATAGTGGGGGACACTACATGAACCTCAGTGGTTCGTCAAATCACACTAGAAAATCAGTGGGGACAATGGTATACTAATGAGGACCATTGGGTAGCTGATACACCTAGTATAAGGGTTAAATTAATAAATTCCATGGTATTTAACTACCCCTAAATTTTTATTCTTTTAATAGCTAATTTAAAACGCCATGAATGTATTCTAAATTTTAAATCCCATCTAATGAATCTTTTGTATCCCATTCTTCTCCCCAATCCTCACCAATGTTTATGATGATTTAGATATTCCATAATTGTCTTTTCTTCTTTGATCTATTCCAAATTGTTCCTATCCCTTGTGAGATAGACAAGGATATTTATGGAATCTATATTTTCCTTGAATATTTAATGGTTTTTTTCTTCCTCACATCATAGAGTGGTGGTGTATCTATTGAATTGACATAGTTCCTTGATAAATTCATGATCTATAAACGAAAATAGACTTTTTATAGGTGTTTTTCTGATTAATCTTCATAAAGATCTTATTGATGGTTAATTATTGATAGAAAAATAATGCATTAATGATCCTTTGGTATATTATATGTGGTTTCAATGTGACAATGACAAAACCATTTAAAAGAGATAGAAATATCAATAATGGAGGATGTTTCCATGTAAATTCCTTTATATCTATCTTAATGACATATTCTTATTTTTAATTATCATATTAAATATCACTTCCATTAAGGGATTAGTGGTGGATATATTTAAGTTGAGTAGACACGAGATTCACTTATATAATCATTGATAAATTAATGATCAGTTCCCTACTAAATAATAGATCTGATGAATTAATCACCTCACTTTTAATATACATTAGAATTGGTTCTATTGGAAGAATCATTAAGATATACGATTCATGAAAAAATTTCTTTATTTAGAATGTGTAGCATCTTATGATAACCCACATTTTCAAGGGTTATAAAAATCATGGGATATTTCCACCATTTTCCCCAATAGTTTTTAGGGGAATATTGAAATTTTTATTATAATATGATCTAGGATAACTTTTCTTACAACTTCAGTCATCCCAAATAGTGTGTTTACTATTGTAAAAGTGTTTTGTGGAAATTTGAGCTATTTAGTGTTTCTAGGAATATATAATATTTAATTTGTAAATTATTAATTTTTCTCACATACTCTTTTAGTTTTATATTTTAAATGGTTTGTTAAATTTAGATTTTTTCAATTTGGATGATTTTGGAATGGGTGGGTTTTCCATGTAGATCCATAACCTTGGGTTGGGAATCAGGGCTGGGATAGGGCCTATTTTCATCTCTTTTTCTTTTTCTCATTTTTCTTTTTTTCTTTTCTTCTTTGTTCCATTTCTCCCATGACTTATGAGGAATTCCCATGGGGCTTCAACTTTGGTCTATTAAGCTAAGATATGGAGTTTGAGGAAATAAGGGAAAAGATAGAGTCCCTTTCATAGAGCGAGGGATGCACCAGATTTTCATGCATAAGTTATGAATCACAGATCAGATATATGTTTTGACAGTTTCCACCAAAAGGTATTCCCATTTTATACTTTTCCTAAAAATAATTGTATTATTTTTTTCATTTTTAATGCCATGTATGAGTTTTTTGGTCCCCTTTGTGGTTCATTCATGGTGTTTTGGGAAGAAATTACGTTTTTCAGGCCATTTTGAGGGTTTTAATTCAAGAAATCCCTTGTAGATAGTGTTATGTATAATGAAAATGAATTGTATATTCTTCCTATTTAGGAAAGATTAATTTTTGGGTCAAATGGTCTTGTACTTGTGGGTACATTCTGTTTAGTGGGCATGGGCATGTGTCAGAGTACTCATCTTGAGTCCCCATATGAGTGTACATTACCATGTTGGGTACGTGGACATTTACCATATGGGGTGAACTTCATATATTTATACACACCTATGATGGATATATGGATAGGTACTCGAGTGGGTACCCATTTGGGGTTACACGCCATGTACAGAAAATACACACCATGTAATTGGGTGTGATACACACTGAATGGGACTAAGGTACACAAGATGGTACCCATTATGGGGTAAAAGATGTCTGTAGGGTCCAAAAACCATATATTTTTGGAAATTACATTCCAAGTTTTCTAATAAACATGGCCAGGAAGGATATCTACAAGTACATGTTGTGTACATAAAGTAAATGTCATGTACTTCCCTTTCCTTTGGCTATTTACCTTTTTTTTCACTCTATTTTTAGAATTATACTTGTCAGTATTCACTTATATGTCTTTATCTTTGTGTATTATTATGGTTAAATAATTTTAGTATTTAGAGGCCATTTTGTGGGGATTCGGATGGAATGAATGGTTTTAAGTGGATTTGTTTGAGTTTTGGTTCAATAATATTCATGGGGTTTGGGTTGTGAGTTTTGTAGCCTAATTAAATTTTTTGACCTTGTTACTTGGCATGTACTATTTGTTATTTATATTATTTTTCAATGTTTTTTCATATGTATCCCATAATCCGGGATCAAGTAGTACCTTTTAAGAGATATTTTTTACATATGTCTCATGACCGGTTGCTCGTGGTTAGAGTTGTTGAGATTTAGATCTTGGGTTTTTGGAATAGTGATATGGGAGCATCATGGATGTGTCGATGTCTTTTCATGTTGGGTATGGTTGGGTTTTTTTTGTTGTGGATATGATTCTTTGGGACTCTTAAGGATTCACTAGTGGAGTAGTTGGTTGTCAAGTGATCAGTGGTTGTCATAGTCAACTATTTAAAATGCTTGTATGAAATGACTTCTTTTTTCTCGTGTTGATGAACACTTATGGAGGGTCTAATTTTTTATGTGGTCATAAGGACCATTGAGAATTTTACATTTGGTGGGATTTTATATTTGGTTTCATGTAGAGAATGTGTTTGATCAAGGATCATTTTCCGGTCCCTGGGGTCCATTAGAGTTGTTTCAATACTGAGAATGTTTTATACATTGGGATGAGATAGTGGAACCCCTCATATGGTGTCATTCTCTTTATGTCACTATTGGTCTAGTTGAGGTTGTTTCTAAGGGAATGGAGTGAGTTCTTGGGTGACGTAGGTGAGTCCATGGGTGTAAATCTATTTATGTTGTTGCCCTATGGACCACAGTATCACCATGATTCATTAGTGTCCCTAAGGTGGCTCATTGAGATCCCATGGAGGCTTCATTGTTTGATGTTGATCTATAGTGTGTCAAGAGACGCCACATGTTCTATTGGTAGATATTTGATTAGAACATATTGTTTATAATTTTTGATTGTGGGTTGATGTTTGGATTGTCACATGTGGGATTTTCTATTATAAAAAATATTTTAAGTAGTTTATGCTTATGAATTTTGTTCCAAGGGGAGGTCCTTGGGAAATATTGGATTGGGAATTGGATATGATATATTATCTTGTTATCTTATATTCCAATAATCAATTATTAGATATTCTTATTGAGAAAGTTGATGATATGGATTACTGAACCCCACATCTTAATGAGTGTTCTACGTGAATAGTGTGGCCTTAGAATTGTAAGGTGTTGAGGCACTCATAGAGTCGGTTTTTATGTGTCATGGATGTTATCATGATTCCAAGGCCCATATATATTATTCTCATTTCCGGGTATTTCTACCGATCCCACATTTTTATTATTGAGTACCTTCCCAATTTGTTATGAAGGACTCTTGGGAATGATGGGTTCTCTTATTGTGTCAACCTAGATGTTCTGGTTTCTATTTCAGATCATTAAATTAGTGTCTTAGATACAGATACATGTGCTTGTTCATGTGGACTCCTATGGTTATTCCCTATGGACTAGAATTCTTGTCTTTTCATTTATACATCTTCGAGGTCCTATGTAGATATTGAAAACTTGATTGTTGTTTTGTGGAAGGGTGATCCAAATGTTGTAAATAATATGGAATGGTCTATAACAACGATATGTTTACAAGGGGTGTTAGGATAGAAACCATGTTTTGTTGTTTTCCTTATGGTTGTTTCCACTTTTTTGGGATTTTATTCTTTTTTCCATCTTCTTTTTGTTTTAGGCTAGGTTTACCATATCACTTGAGTATTTACTTTTTAAAACAATAGGTTATAGGTCCACCGTTGGGGGTGGACTACTAAGATTTACTTATCACTCCATGTATGTTTACCTATGTGTGTGATTAGAAATGAGGTCTAAATTCAGGTAATAGAACAATTTTCAATGCATATGGGATTGATTACTAATGTATCTTGGATAAGTGGAGCCACTCGTGTGGATTTTCTGGAATAGACTAGTATATCTCTAGCATCATAGAGACTAGGTATGTGGTTTAAATTAGCATTAGTAGTAGAGACAATTGTATTTATTTTATATTACATTATTTTTATATATGTGGTAATCCTAATTGGTTATATATTATTGTATGTCTTACATGCTTTGATTCAATATGATTGTATATCACATTACATTTTTTAGAATAATCCTTGTTTCAGTTTTTTATTATTCATACTCTGGTGTTGATTAATGTGAATATGTTTCGGTATTTTCTTTTGGTATTTCATTTTAATGAGAGGGTATAGTCTCCCAATTTTTCAATTTTGAACCCTCATCACTAGTTGAAATCCTATGGCATTCGGGGTGGTGCATTTGAGCCCTTGTTGTGGGCCAGATCGGGTGATGTTTAAGTTCAAATTGGGATATTTTATTACAAAATGGAATTTGTGGTTTTTTGTTTTAATATTTAGGTATTTCGTAGATAGATGATCTTGGAATATGTTGGAACATGTGATGGATATCGAACTGATGTCTCATGAACACCTTTACCAAAGAAAACCAATTTTTTAGGGCATGATATTAATATTTTGGATCATTTTTTGTGGTTTTTGAATTTCTCATTGCGTAATGAATGTAGTTTGTGGAATGATAGTTTATTCATGTGTTTTAGATGATATCCTGAGGTAAGGAGGCCAATTTTAATGCTTTTTTATTGGAATATATGATTCACATGAGATTTCCCAGTGCATGGGGTTGTATTATTAACATTTTCTTCTGATGAAAATTAATATGGATCTTAGGGGGAGAGGTTTTTTGGTGTTGAAGATGCATCCCCTTTGATGAGGGATGCATGAAACCATATTTTTTATTTATTGGGGTATACGTGCCATGTTTTTTTCTCAATGATGCCATTGATAGCCAAGGTATATCTAGATCGAGCTTATGATTCCTTGATTTGGTAATTCCCTTAATTTCTTATGTATTTGTTCATTGGGAGGGAGTTTTTTTGTCTTGCATCATTTGATGGGTATTGTGGTTGCGCCCATGTTTCTATTATCATATATGGATTGGTTCTATGTGTATATTTTTACTTTATGAGTCTATTGGGGTTTTCTATCACAAGGATGCTTCTAGGCATGAGTATTTCTTGTTTTCACAAAGTATAGAATTGGGAGTTCTCCCTGTCGTGTGGTTGGTTTGAGAGGGAATGTTTGGATAGACCCCTGGCCCTCCTCTTTTTCATTTTTGAATTGGGTACCATGGTGAGAGCATGGTTTTACAATTTTGGTTTGGAATCGGTACCCTTGTGGTTGTCATGATGATGATAGTGTCATGAGAGAGATAACTTTATGTTGTAGAGAAGTGTCGAGGGTGTTTTAGTTTTTTAGAACTCACCTATGTGAGGAACATGGTTTGTGGTTTCAGTCATGATAAAGTAATTTTTTAGAAATCTTCCCATTTGATCATGATTTTTGTTACACATTCAAGAGTGGTTTATGGAAATCATTTTAATGGGGAGTTCCCTATTTGTAGTTGGTGGTCTTGGGACTATTTTAAGTTGATTTTTGAGTGGGGAGGTTTTAATTCATAGTAGTCTAGGAATGGGTAGTTTTGTTTTTATGTCGTCACTCTGGTGTGAGTGGTTTATACATGTCTATACATTGTGTTTAATGATGTTCATATCATTGGCTTTGTGGTTTATCATTAGGTAGTGGTGAGGTTATTAGGAAGATCTTATAGTGGGGAGGATCTGATCAGTTATTATTGAACGTCTCTTCTCTCGGGAGGGATTTGGGGATGTTGTAGGGCAGGTAGTTGGATAGTTGATATAGACTTGTTTATATTTAATCTAGTTTGAGAAAATGGATTCTAGTAATCTACCCAGGCATATAATAGGTGAGAAAAATTTTTGGTGGGATATTTTTTGGACTTATGTCATCACGAGTTTGAAAAAACATGGGATAGTTGAATGTTTTTGTTTCAATGAGTAAGTTGTGGAAAATTATAATTTAATATGTGAGATGACCTCATATAATTCATCTAAAAAATATATTACTCATAGAATAGTGTGCTTAATATAATATGGGGGTTTGGTGGAAATATGAGATGTTCAGATTTTCAAGGAATACTAAATATTTAATTAATTAAATATTAATTTATTTGTGTGTGTTAGTTTAGTAATATCGTATAAAATGAATGTCATATTGAAATTTTATCACTATGGTTGAGTCAATAATGACAATTTTTTCAAGCCAAGGCATATCCTTGAATCATGCATTGATGTCGGGGCCCTATTCATTTCTTTATTTCTACCTTTTCCTTTTTCTTCTTTCCTCATATCCTCTTCTCACAAGGATTATTTCACACATTCTTGGGGATTACCATTTAGGTTATCTATTTGATATAGGTAAATGGATTGTATAGGTAGAGATTGATATGAGGATATGCCTCAGTATAGCTTGAGTTGCACCATATTTTCAGGTGTTAGCTATGGATTGCTGATCAGACTGAAGTGTCAGTCATTTCCATGTATATATAAGACTATATTATGTTTATCTATAATTCCATAAATAATAGTTATTTTTATTTTAAAATACTTTAATGAGTTTTTTAAGAGCCTTTTTGGGTATATTGTGGTGTTTCATAGAGAAATCAATCATTTTAGGATATTTTGAGGGGTTTCTGTCAATAATCATCCATGTACATGGTGTGTTATTCAAATAAAACACACTATTTATTAGCCCTATTTTTTTGAGATGAGTTTTGGGGATTATATTTCATGTACGTGGTGGTAAATGACATGTATTGGCTTAGGCTTGTGGCTTATTACATGGCCAGACCCCCATGAGGGGGTACCTGGCGATGTAGGGTACAAGGATAGTGCCCATATAGATGAATATTGTGTAGTAATACATTGTTATGTGGGGTACATATCCAATTACACAAGAAGGTACCCATATGGGTTTAGGCAACATATATATTTAGTACACTCCATGAACTCAGATGCATTATACACATAGTGGGATGATGTACTTGGGTTGAGGCCTAGGTTGGGGTACATGCCATGTAAAGGGTACACATGATATTTACTTTTTGAATGTTCATGCAGAGTAGATTGAGGCACTTTTTTATGGAGGGCATGTGTGGGTGCAGATCATATACTCGAAGTTCAGGTTGTGTACTTTCCCTTCATGGGTCCATTTTTCATTTTATACTCTATATCATCAAAATCAGTCTTTTCAGTAATCCATTTTGAGAATTTTTAATCATAGATCATGATAGTGGAATCCTATTGGTATTTAGTGTTTTTATTTATGGTTTTCCATATGTAGATAGTGGTTAATTAATGATTTATTTGATATTTGGTTCCAAAATACTTATGTGGTTTGGGTGGTGATATGGGAGTCATCGTGGGGTCAATGAGATCGTTAGTCGGTCTCGATTGTGGTTTTCATCCCGTATTTATTGGTGTTATTTCATATAGATCCCAATAGGATGAATCAAGTAGTATCTATGAAGAGATATTAGATTTTACCTATGTCTCATGAATTATTTCTCAATGATAGTACTGTTGGGGATTGTCTCTTTGGTTTAGGGAAGATAGCCATTAGATCTTTTGGGATGGTTTTATAAATTTAGATATAGGTAATTCCCAGAAGGCATTATTATACCGAGGTGATCTTGAGGGACTCATGAGGATTATTTATTGTGATTTTTGTTGATCAGGTGACCAATGGTTTCTATAGTTTGTTGTCAAGAATACATGTATGGAATGTTTTACTTTGTCTTGTACTAGTAAACCCTTCTAGAGGGTATCATGCTTTTAAGGTGGTCTTGAGGACTATTGAGAATGAACCTATTAGGGGGACTATTATTTTGAATTCCCATGTGGCATGTTATTGATCGAGGATCAGTAAGAGGCTGTTGAGGTCCATTTGGGATGTTTCTATAGTGGGTGTGTCAGGTTCTCTTATATAAGCTAGAGGAACCCCTTATACAGTGTCCTGATATTTCTTTGGCCTTTGGGGTTTTTTAGGTTGTTTATATTGGAATGGCCCTAGAGAATGGGTGATATAGGTGACCTGCATAGTTCACATCAGTTTATGTTGTATCCCTGAGGATTGGGGTATCCCCACTATTCAATTTGTTCCAATAAGTGGGTCATTCAGAGCCCGTGGTGACCAATTTTTTTATATGTTATGATCCAAGGTGATAATAGAGGCCCCATTATTTATTTTCCAAGATTTGATTAGTGATTCTTATTAAACTTTTTAGATGGTTGGTATGGGGTTGGATTGTCCCATGTTTGGTTGGTCATTGGCCATGATGTTTTAGGTATTGTCTACTCAGGATCGAAGATTGAGGAAGAGACCATTGAGATATCTTTGACTAGACATTGGAACTAAGTTTTGATCTAGTTCTATCCTCAGTTAGTTGGATGTTGTTAGAATGTATTTGTGATTTTTTGTGTAATTTGGATGAGTGACACCCCTATCTAGTATATTGTTTCCCTGTCTAGTGGGATTTAGGCTTGTGAGGTGTCAAGGAACTCAAAAAGTGGGTTTTTAGGAGACATAGATACTATTTTTATCCTAGGTCTCATAGATGTTTTAAATGATCATGAGTTTTTTATGGATCCCACCATGTTGGGTTCATATTTGGTTCCCAATTTTTTCTACCTGAAACTCATTATTTTTAGGTTTTTGTTTTTTCGACCTAGATGTTCTCATCACCAGTTTAGATCATTCCGTTTATGTTTTTTATATTAGAAGATATGCTTGTTCATGTGGGCTCCATTGGTTATGACCCAGGGTTTGGAATCCAAACATTGTTTTTACAACTCACGTACATTCTATGTAGATATGGTATAAAAAATTATTTTCACTTGGTAGGATCATGTACTATAAATCTTCTAGCTGGGGACAGAGTATGGTAGGATTTACCACTGGTTTCTAGCTATATCTAATGATTAGTTATCATCCTTACATTTTTATCAATTTATTTATGACTTTTTTTCTTTTATAAAAAATAAATTATTTTTATACTAGGATAGGAATATCTTGTGTGCATGAACTTTTTATGATAGTAGATTATAGTTCCACAATAGATAGTAGCTTTCCGAGATTTATTTCTCATCCATTGTACATACAACTTAGTGTGCATATAGACTTGATGATGTCTTTGAGGATGCAGCAGAGGTTTTATGGTGGATGGGGTAATGGTCCAATGTTTATTTATCAATAAGAGCCACTCATGTGGATTTTTTAGGATCATTATTGTGTAACTCGATAATTTTGGAGACCATGTATTTAGTTTGTCTTGGAGTTTTCAGTAGATGTGGTTTTATTTATTTTAATAATCTTAATTTTTTATACGTGTTAAATATACTGGGAATCCTCATATTTTATATTTTGAATGCATTGATTCCATCTTAATATATTTTTAATTTCATTTACTATATCATTCTTTTTTTAATATATGTACTTTAATGTTGGTCTCTATATATGATTTGGGATTTTATTTGCTGTTATTATACTCTAAACGGAGGGAATATCCTCAATACTTCTCTTTTTTAACTTCCATCACTAGTCCAAAATAATTGGAATTCGAGAAGGAAAGAATAAAAACCTATGGTGGGATAGGTCGTGTGACATTTCATGTTGACTGATATTAGTTGGTTATAGGTATCTTCTTCGAAAATATCATTCTTTGATGAACCATTACAAAAATAAACCTCATTAATGAGTATGATAGTTCTATGTGGGTGTGTTCTATAATTTTTAATTATATACTCTATCACACTAACACATAAATATTGTGGGCCATGGAGGTTGTTTTATATTTCCTAAGTGTATATTAGTGATTAACACTAGGAAGCTTCTCAAAGATGAGTGCACACAAAACATTTTTTCAGTTTTTAGTTAGAGGCAAAATGTAGTCATTTTGGAATTGTGTGGATTTAAAAAAAATATGAAATAAAGTTATTTAAATGAAATTGGAAACCCATGTAATTGAAAAATATGATATTATAAGTTTTATTTGGTCAGGGTTAATTTTCTAATTGTAAGGCTTTCTTTGATCAATTTATTCGATCATATTATATTGACTTGTTTAAAGTGATATTTCACAATCATTTCCTATTACTCCATTAGTCAATTGGTGATGGGCAGAGAAAACCTTAACAAGATATCACTTTGGTATACTCTTCTTCCATGTGTGGGATATTTTCATTGAATATCCGCTATTGACGTGGGAAATACCCAATCGAGTCTTTTTTATCCCAAATAATTAAGAACATACATTACCCCTCTCACATGTACTGACGACTGTCGAGTACTTCACCACTAAGACTTGGTATATTCCATCGTACATAAACAAAAACCTATTATACTTATATAATGATCATTTACCAATCATAAAATCAATAATGGAATCAAAAATAAAATATGATCTCACTTGATAATAAAAAAAGATATATGAAATTGAAAACAACATTGCAGAATAGAGGTAGAGTATTCATTTATTAAATTTCCTGAAATCAAGAATTAAAAAATAGAAAACCTACCCCTACCCAATCACTCAAATGAATTCCCCACCATGTTAATGTTAATATAGATTAATTGGGAAGAATAATCCATTAAAAAACTAATAATTAAATTGTGTTTAAATGAAAAGTAGAAAAGTCATCCTCCAGAATCTATCCAGTAATGTTTTATCCTATTTGGTGCATCTCTTCATAAAATCACCCAAAGGTCCCTTCCTATAGGATAGTGAAATTTTAATTTCCAATGATCCCTACAATTTTTTCATTCATTTTATTCATCTACAAGATTTTATAGAATTTAAAATTAGTAGGACTTATTTTTGAAAAGATTTCCTAAAATCTTCCTTAAATTTATTTCCTTAAATTTCCACCATAACGGTTGAATAAAACTATAGAATTTTTTTTAGAAATATTATATGATTACTCTCTCATATACATGTGGAATAATAAATATTATAGGTTTTTATACTATGTTATTTTTTATTATGTTAGTGGGGTCTAAATGGTTGGGCAGAATATGTTTCCAAAATGATTTATTTCATCAGGCCCCTATATTGCCAAATTGGACCTTTATAAAAAATATAAAGTTGAATCCCACTAATATATTAATCCAAAAAAATTAATCAGATCAATTTTATGTTTTTTCTTTATTTTTTGATCAAAATATAGAATATCAATAAAACTAATAAATTTTCATAATTAATCCATTTTCACAATTAATCCCAAAAATACTAAAACGATGTAAGTAAGTTAAAAATTAACAATTATAAGGTATTAAATCATTTGATAACATATGAGTATTTATGGAAATACTTACTCTATAAATTGTTTCAAACTAAGAACCTGGAATCCAAGACTACTAAGATTTAAACTCAAATCAAAGCAAATTCAAAACATATACCTATAGGATCCACCAAATCCACACCAAGAAACAAAAACAACTATCATCAATCATAGAAAATTATTTAATGATCTCCATTTATATCATATAATATATTTCCACTTTATTTCTCATACCATGCACAAAAAACACCTAATCCACATGAATTTTCTCTAATCTAACAAATATCAATTTTCAACAAGGCTTTTCTCATCCAAACCCACAGAATAGCCACCATAAGATTTGTAAATTCCTAAATCTCCACCCAATGTGAGTAATGTACATATGTTTATAATTTCAACTTTTAAGGTTTTTATTGGGATTTTGGTTGGTAGGATTTAGAAGTTAAACATTCTATGGTTGAATGAGGAGGGTTTGACTCTTTTGAAGAAAAATTGAAATATTCTAATTTTCAAACATGTATGGTCACATCCTCACTCCCCTTTGTTGACAATAAGCTGCATAATCATGAAATATCAAGGAATAGTCACAAAATTTATCTTTTCATCAATAGAACTGTCAATTTTCCCAGTCATAATTTTTCTCAATATCACTAGATATGCATATATTTATTTCTCCATTGATTCTCCAGAAAGGAAAATCTTTTTTTAACATGAAATATCTAGATATGAACAAATTTATTTATTATTTGAATCCTTCAAAAGGAAAATATTGTTTAACATGAAATCTCTATAAATTAATAGATTTCAACATAATGAATTAATTATTAGAAACATCAACTCTCAATATTTTTTCCACCAAAATTTTCAGCAAATGATACAGCATAATACAAGATATATTCCCGACAAATCATTTCAAAAATGTCATGCAATTTCACTTCACAACGATGTTGGATTTGAAAAAATGGATTTTAATGTTTCTAAACTAATAGGGTGTTCATGGATTCTATGGGATACAAGGATTAAATATATGTGGTAGTCTAGAATAAAAAGGTTTTTCTTGAAAATGTGGTTTTAAAACCAAATAAATGCCTTAATCGTTTAAAACACATGTATATCAAAACCTCATGTTGTGATATGAGTAAATCAAATCCAGGTTAAGGTAATCATATAGTGACCCTCACCTTTAACACATAACATTGTATGATTAACATCAAATTACTAGACAAGAATTGTAATGTCAAGTGTCTTTGGAATATTAGGTACATAATTAAATATCATAAAATAAACGTTTATTTAATATTCATATTGAATTAATAATTAGATAGAGTTTCTTTTCAATAAAATGAATTAATTAAATAATTAAAAAATATAATATATACCCACCCAAATCACTCAAATTTCTACCCCACTATGGTAAGGGATATATAGAAGAATTGTAAAGAAGAAATAATTACAAATCTAATAATAAGAAAATAGAGAAAATGAAAAAGATGAAATGTCATCCTCTAGAATCTATCCACTGAATGCTTTCAACTATTAGGTGAACATATCCTTAGAATCACCCCGAGGTCCCTTCATATAAAATTCTCTAAATTGAATTTTTTATGATCCCAAAATATTTCACATTAATTAAATGTTTCTAGAGGATGTTATGGAATTTAAAATGAAAATAAATCTTTTTGGACAATAATTACAGGAATATTCCTTCAATATATATCATTAAATTTGCACCTTAATATTTGACTAACTCCATGTAATTTTTTGTATAACTTTTCTATGATTCATATTTCGTGTCACGATATAATAACTTCAATTATATCTGTCTAGATATAGTTATGATTTAAATGAGGTGGTTAGGTCCACACAATCATCTAGAATAATTTTAGAAAATGATTGATTTTTATGGTGTTTACATTTCCTAATTTGATCTTGATAGAAAATAGAATGTTGAATACCATGAACAAAGAAATTGTAAAAAAAATTAGATCATTTGGACTGATATTTTAAACATTATGTTTCAAATACAATAGCTTCATAAAAATATTAATTTTCAAAATTAATCCTTTTAAAAAAATAAGCCCAAAAATCACAAAAAAATACTGATATGATACAAATAAGCTCAGGTTTATTAATTATAAGGGATTGAATCATCTATTATCGTATTAATATTTATGAAAATTTTATTTCTATCATAGACATTGGATTAATTCATTAAAAACCTTGATGTAGGATGTTCCTTAACGTGTTGAGGCCTTATATACTATTGTTTCTGTGATTCCTTATGAGTTGGAATGGAGTTTTGTTCTTGATTTTAGGTGATTACATGAGGGTATTTATGTTAGTGTAATACCATTATATGATTATTTTGTCCATGATTATTTCTATCATTCCTTTTAACCATGATTTATGTTGATTAAATGATGTTATATGTTTTTTACTATATTCTCATTATGATGTGTTATTCTTATATTGTTATTCTCTTCCCCTTTATGCATGTCACCATGTCATTGGTCGTTGTTCTTGGTATTTATGATTGGTGACTCTCATGGTATGATTACAACTTATAGGGGGTTATGCATGGAGTATGTTGATGATTATGTTGGACCCTTACAAATGGTTGGATCATGATAGCATTGTGTCCCATCCTAGAACATGATGCCTTGTGGATACTAACTAGACATATCAGAAATCGATTCCTTGCAGATACCATGTACATGATCACTATTTTTCCTAGTGGCCTCACTCAATACTTTATGATTTCTAGAAATGAGTAGAAATAATCTAGTCATGTGACTAGTTCTTGAATAATTTTGGAAGCATTGATCATCCTCATTGCAGGGAGCTGAGTCATGTATAAATTGGGCTCATTGTGTCTTTCATATCACAAAGTTTCTTGTCACGTGATTGTTAATATTTATTACACATCTATTATTTTAATGTAATACACTTGTTATACAAGTTCATATTTACTAAGGATGAATTGGTGGTGTCATACTTGGTTTTATTAATCCCTCATTTCATGGGAATATTTATGTATGTGAAGACTTAATGTATTGGAATATATGAAAAGAAGGGGTACCATGGATGAAATTTGAAACCTAGAGCATGGAGATGGTGGTGGGAGTGGGGTTGAATTCAAAAACATTTGTGGAGTTTATTTTTTTTATCTTCCTGATCTATTACTACACTTTGACTTTCTACACAGGGAACCCATTTATTTTTATATAATATGACACGAGTTCTATTTTACATTTTGACTCATCCATCTTTTTTACTTATAGTTTTAATGTTTTATTTACATCATTTTTATTGTGATATTATAATATGGGTATAGTCTATCCACTGATGTTGTTCATACCCTTACTAATAGTTTTTAGCATCTTGCATAACATGGAGGTGCACATGAGGTTATATGACTCTCTATCTTGGACTCAGTGGTTCATGTTAGGGTGTTACAAAAATATATATTTTTTAAAAATTATTTTCATACGAAATGATTTTGAATGATTCAAAACATTTTCAATCTTAAATAATGATCCCAAAATAATCAAATCTTATTTTTAATTTAAATAACTTCAAAAACATTCTTTGATTCAAAAAATACACTTTATTAATAACACCGTTGAGAACCTCAATCTCGATTTCTTAACAATTCTATTGCATTAATATCAAAAAATCATATAAAAGATATAAATATATATTAAATCAATCACATGAACTAGTAAATCCATCCAAATTCCATAAATTAATAAAACACTAAAATATAAAAAAATTGAAACTACAATTTTTTTCCTTCACAATCTATAAAACAGGGTGAAAACCATTCGATTCTCCACTAGAATCCATCAGGAATGCTACATGTGCTAAATGCATGATTTTTTAAATGGTGTTACATAATTTTGGACCCTTGATCTCTTCTAAATTTCACCATAAATTCCAAATCATGTCAAAATAAGTAAAAAATTGTTAATATAAATTTTAAAGGATTTAATAAATACTCATCATATAAAAAGATACTCATAACTATGATTGAATTCAAGATGGATCCATCATATTGAACCTCAGTAACAAATGATTTCCTTGTAAAATGTGGTTTCTAGACACTCACTCTCATATACACCTTTATTTTTAAAGATACTAACTACTTTTTAACCTGAAATCCTAAATAAAAGGGTTATTCAAGAGATAAGTCTCTCTTATGAACCTATGACATGATACCATTTTATCATGAACCAACTCCAGTTCCACCATAGACATAACACTTGTGTTTTCCAGCAACATATCAATGTCGTGTTCTCAATCCCCAAAGGTTGTTGACAAGAACCATGGAATAATTTATAAATAGGTATGAATTATTTCTCCTAGAAATTATAATTTAAAAATGAATGTGTTCCTCTAGAGACTCTAAAATGACACATTCATATTATGTTTTCCATAAAAATAGAAACAAATAGAACCAAATAAAGTATAAAAAAAATATAACAATAATCTCATAAATAAATCATACAAATGAAATGGAATAAAATGTATAATTAGATAATTTGTTTTTTAAAAGGAATATAAAAATTAAAAACATACAAAAAATACTCGACACAATATTTATGTGACAATGATGGTCACCATCCATTTAAATAACCACCATCACTCAATGGAAATGAATATGAACTCAAACATGGAAATAAAATATATAGATATATGTGAGAAATAATATTATAATTAATGAAAAAACCACACCCCATATATTACATTTAAATAATTGATCCATTTCCTGATGGATTTAAATAAATATTACAAAACATATGTTTTCTACTTATATTTTTAAAACATAAATAGAATTTTTTTTCTCCGTATATTTTAATAATAAATTTTGAAATCTTAAATGGTAAGACCTTTCAAATAGATAATATTTTAATGATTAAATTTAAAAATGGTGTCAAAATACTTTATAAAACAATAAATTACTTGTTCTGCTTTTTGGAAAAAATGTATAGTTTCTGCAATTATAATAATATTAAAAAATATCAACGATTTCAATAAGTTAAAGGGAATTATAAAAAATGAATAGATTAATATTAATAAGTGAGGATACATGACCAAGATAACATAATTAAATACCATTTATCATTGGAATGCCTAGGATTTGTGGGAGAAATCTAGAACATACTAAAACATGATCCCTCCAAACCGGTGCTCTTCATATGATCTTTCCTCCCAAACACTCGGTCCTCCATAACAAGCCAAATCAAAAGTAAAATTATTGAAGATAGGATAATACCATAAAATGGGACTCTAGTTAGTGCAAAATAATAAACTAATATAACAGGTTCTCTTAGATTCTCTACATGCTACTTCTAATTTCTAATAATGTATGAAATAGTCGATGATCTAATAATAATAACAACCAATAATATGAAAATTTATAACCCCCAATTTAATAGTAATAAAAAATCACCCATGATAACCCTTAATAGTAAAAACACTCAAATTAAAGGATTTTTGTAACAACATGAAATTCTATAATATATTTGTTTAAATTAATAAATTTTTTGATATATTTCTCCATAAGAAGCACTGAACTTAGATAAAAACCACGATAAATTTAGATAAATATACAGGGGTTAAATTTATTCATTGAAATATAGACATAGAATTTGTGGGAATTACTAAGAGTAACCACATTAAAAAATATGTATATAATTAAAATAATTTCTACTTTTAATATAAATGATATTCAAAAAATTTAGATAGAACTACTAAGAAAAATCATTTTTTCCATGAACATATACATTTTTAGGATTAGTTTGTTTAATCAAGTAATAAATTACATTATAATTAAATAATAATAAAAAATATAGATAATATGAATAATATATTACAAATAAAAACGTTATTAATTGAATGGAACGAAGAATAATTAACAGTTGACATTTTAAAATTCTATTTTCTCATCGAAATCATTTTCATATATAATTTTTAGAATGTTATATAAATAATAAATTATAAAATATCTGATTTTAAATTTTAGAAATTGAAAATAATTATTTAGATTAATCACAATAATATAATATTATGATAAATTTTTAAGGATTTATCTAAAATAATTAATTTTTAGTTGAACACAGCAAAATACTACTTTTCAAAATATCATTTCTTTTATGACATCATTGGCATAAAATAATAACCTAAAACTTATGAAATCTTTTTAATTTCAAAATATAAGTATTATTAGTAAAACATATATATTTTAAAATAATGTTTTTGAATTAATGTCCAATATTTAATAATTTAGAATTAAATTAATATTTTGTTAAAAAATGTTTTTAACACATTATACATTTTTTTTCAAAAATAATTTTTATCACAATTATAAATTATATCAAATAAAATTGACATTAAATTTAAAATCAGTGGGTAATAATTATATAATAAGGAATAGTTTATTTTTGGGAACAAATATTAATTTAATTTAGTTAAAAACTAGTTACCATGGTAAAATATTTAATGTGAAATGTAATATATCAACGGGTAAAGGGCCCAAAAATGAATGAAACATGTTTTTAATTTACTTTTTGATGTTTTTATTGATCTTATATCTTCTACTATACATTAATTCTCAATTATATATAAACATTTCTTGATATTGTGCTGCCAATTTTGAATGATTTTATGTTTATAAAATTCATCCATTTTCACTTATAAAAAGGTAACTCATTTCTGCTTCCCCCTCATACCAAATCCCCTTAATTTCGGAAAAAATCTAGAAAAATATATTAAGAATTCTATTATATACCTTAATGATATATTTTTATTCTCAATGTACCATCCCTAAATATTTTATTCACATTCTCAAAAGATAAAATCATATTAGTTGGGTAATAATTTTCAACCATCCCTCCCCTATTCGTATTTATTATTTGATTTTATTATTACTAAAATTTCTTTTTATAATTATTGTAATTATTAAATAAGTATTATTTTTATATTATTTTGTTATTATAATTATTATGGAAGCATTAACCACCATCCATTTTCAACTAAGAAAAATAAAAATATGAATCACACATTGATTAGATTACTACCTCCACGATGCAACATGTTTAGTTTTCTATCCGCACCCTATTATTATAATAATAATATATAATTTAATATATAAATTTTTTATTCCAAAATTATTTTATATTTTAAATTGTTAAATCATATTGCACATTTCCACTCTTCTATATAAAATGAAATCATTTCCTATGCATATGTGTCAACCACTGCCGTTATAGAATGATCAATTTCAATTTTCACTTCATAATTTCCTTACATGGATGATCGTTATAATTTTTTAAATAATAAAAAAATAAATTTTAATAAGGTTTTAGTAATAAATATATAATAACTAATATATAATATGAATGATAAAAATCATTTAAAAAATTATATTCTCAAATATGAAAACATAGAAGAAAAAAATATTAAAATTATATAATATTTTTATATCAATTATGTATTCTTATAATTAGTTAATAATTTTATATATAGAACTGGTAAACACTATATATGATCAGAATTATTTAGTTATAACTATATAGAAAATAAATCACCACATAATCACCCATTATTCACAATAGTTTCTTTTTTTTTGATTAGTTTGAGAACTTAATTGGAAAATGCTACATAATTATATCATGGATTAATATGAAAACATAATTAATGGTATAATATGATGTAAATATTTAAATATTTTTTTGATATATTATTGATGAATATTTATCTTAATAATTATGAAAAAACATTTTGTTGGTTAATAAAATCATTGAAGTGTCTTAATTGTCAATTTTTCATTTTGGAATAAATAATTAAAAAGTTATAAGTGGAAAAATAATATTCATAAATAAATATAATTCATCAATTTTAGTACATTCAATGAAATTATGATCTTTTTTCGAAAAACTTATACTGGAAGGACTATAATAAAACTAGTATAAATAGTTAATACAATATGAACCAAATGATAGAAGATAGTAAAAAACTAACTATTATAAACATAGATAAATATTATAAATGAAAATTATTAATAGTTTGAGCTATGAATATGGATCATAAATTAGTTTTTAAGATACTTATGTTTTTTATATATTAGGTAAAATCACTTCCATTAAAATAAAGAATAAAGGTACGGGTTTTTTTTCATTCTTCAACTCCATCGTATATATTTTATATTGCGTGTCACAAATTCTTTTTTATGTTTTATTAACTACCCAATTTTGTTCATAAATTAAAAATATATAATTTGATGATATTTCAATTTGAATTAAATAATATTCTTTGCAATATCATTTCATTATTTCATTAAAATTCATGTAATAGGGTTATCGAATAAATTTTCAATTCCTTGGGTCATAGTCTTTCTTACATGAATAATAATTTCAAGTGTTATTTTATCCAAACCATCCCAAAACTTATATTTTATATCCTTATTTTTTTTAGGTAAATTAATAATAATCCTAAATAATCAGTTCCTTGATAAAATGTTTCCAAATAAGATTTTAGGGTTTGTAAGAATAATTGCAATCCTCACCAAGGAATTATTTCTTATTTGTCCATATTTTCCTACGAGATAATGTTCTACAATAGTTTTGAGAAATTTATTTTAGATTATATTCTATCATTCTCAAAATTATCTTTACATAATATGAAAAGTAAATTTTAATGATCTTTTTATGATGTGTATTTTCATACAGAAGAATTTCTAAAAAAAATTAACAATAGTTTTTCTTGATTTTGAGAATCAAATGTTTTATCTTCTTATAAATTTTTTTGATAAAAATTATTTATTATAAAGGATATTTTATTTGGAAATAATTATTATAATTTTTATAAGTAATTAACTTTCCCTTGTCAAAATATTTTTGAAATTAATTTTCACCTCAACTTTTTTAACAACATCTAAAATTATCGGTTAATGATTTTTTATTTTCACTATTAGTTTTACTCTATGTTTTTATCTCAAAAAGAGATTTAACCATCCTCAATATTTTATTATGATATTTTTACTCTACGAAAATTATATTTTTTATTTAATAATCATTTAATTTTATGTTATGTGATGTTTTTTAAGTGTTTAAGAACCCATTACTTTTTCCATGGGTTCATTAAGATATATTTTACATTGAAGTTAAGCAGTAAACATATGAATGGATGATAATGGGTGTGGTCCTATATATCCCTCCAATGAATTTGTTTATGTTAATATCTATTGAGCCCAAAAGGTTGCAAAAGGGGATTTATCACATTAGATAAGGTACATGATGTAATTTATCCCAAGACAAAGGGGTACATGAGAGGTTTTATGTCATGCCCCAAGTTACATGATGGGATTATACCTCCATGAATCATGTTAAATGTATCATGATTCTATATAACATTTTCATGGTATATTTTTGTTTAGATGATATTACATGTCCTTTTTTAATTACTTATAGAAAATACTTATTGTTATATGTTAATTTTTAAAATATATTTCTACCCTTACCATGATTTCTCATATTATTATTATTTATCCCTTCATGACATGTTGATATTTTTCCCCTGATTGAGTGTTTGAGCTCATCCCTTTATTATGTTTTCCTTTCCCTATATTATGAATATAGATCTAAATTATTTAAAGTATATGAGGTAGTATAAAGAAGTTAGATTATAGATAAATGATTGTAGATTAAGATATTTATATAGATAATACCGGATACACTAAACCTTTAGCTCTTTTGTTTGTGTGAAATTTTTATATTTTTTATTCTAATCATTAGATTAATTTGATATTTATGTAATGGTCAACTTGGGTCACTTGGGATGGTATCAATGAAGGGTTTAGTTTCTTAATTAGATTAGATTATAGAAATTTTAAAAAACCACGATGGATAAGAATCATAATTTTCTAATATTCCACTATTTTGTTAAAATAGTGATTATCTGTAATACCCTTATAATTTAGTTTATATTTTATTATAAAAATAACATTACATTTGATAGGATGTTCCAAAAAAAATGAAGTGTAAACAAACTCTGAAAAAAGTGTAATTTAAAAATGTTTAATATAAGATACTCATTGGTTTTACAAGAATGAATAATAAAAAACATTATTAAAAATATGTATCAATGTTTTATATATTAGTAATTAATTTATTAATTAAAAAATGTATTTATTCACTAATTCATTTTATGCATAAAAAATATAGATTCTATAAAAAAAATTATTTCTTTTTTGTATATTTAAAAATTAAAATTTAGTTTTTATTTATATTTAAAATATCATTTGTTAATTTGGTTTAAAAATAATCCAATTAATTTCATTTTAATCTATATAAAGAATTATTCTAATAAAAACATTTTTATAATTAAAAATACATTTTCCAATAAAATTATCTCTTCATAACATTTCAAGGGTTTATTTAATAATTACTTCAATAAATAATAGAAATTAAATTTTATAAAATTTAATCCATACTTTTAATCCAAATTTTATAATTTTTTAATTCATCCACATTAATTTTTATATGTTATGAATTGTAGCTTTGGTAAAATAAATATTGTTTTCGTTGTGAGATTTAAAATTTGTTTAAAGGGTTAGAACTAAAATTATAATTATTAAAATAAACAATTTTTTTTAGAAAATAGTATTTTCTTGTCATAGTTAAACACTATAGAATCTAATATTTTAAAATGATTCATTTTAGATCTATTTTTATTGTGTATAAATTTAACATATTTTAATATTTTGAAAAATTCATTGTGTGTCCTCTACCTCACTTATAAAAGTATTTCACTTATCCTCTAATATCCAAATTTAATGATCATATTATCTTGGTAAATTAAAAACCAAAAAACTTATAAAATTCTTATAAACTTATTATAGTTTTATATTTGATTATAATTTTATCCTAATAATGTTTTATATATAAACCAAGTATGTTTTTCTGAAGAAGATGTATAGTTATTGACTGAGTGTTTTATTTTTGTTTCTTTTTTTACCTCATTCAAACCTCTAAAAAACTTTGGGATATAAAAAAATAATATTAAATTATATAATTAAATTTCATTATTTTTATAGTATATACCTTTTTCATCTACTTGCACATCTAATGAAAATTGAATACATCTTCCATGTGTTTGTGCGGGCTACCACCTTTTGTAGGAAATGTATTTCATTTTTCATCACATCCTATTATGGTTGGTCCAAATGATATATTAAAATGTAATAATATGATATATATGATATAAATGTCATTATTTAATGTTAAATTATTTTTTTTATTCATTCTTTAATATCCAATGAAATATAAAACCATTACTCGTGCGTACATACGACCTACCATTTCTATGTAGAAATTTCATTCATTTTTCAATACCACTTCACTTAAATGGACATAAATATGGAAGTAGTGAATTTATGTGATGTTTCTATCATTATTAAAATTATTTTTCTGATTTAAACATGAAAAATAAAAAATTATCAAAACTACCATATCGAAACTTATATAAAAAAATAATTAACAATTAAAAAAAATTATTTTAATCACAAATTATTAATAAATGAGTGTTGAAATTTTTTTATTTGAACATATAATATATTATAATTATGTATATGGTTCTTTTATAGAAATATAATAAATTTAAATTCATTATATAAGAGTTTTAAAACACTTACATCGAAAGTAATACTAGAGATAACAGATTTGTATTATAATCTCACTTTCTCTTAGGAGTGTTTATATTCATATTTCATTTGGTCAAGTTATATGATCCTAATATTTTTAAAATAACCTATTTTAATATCATTTATTTATATGGGGTTTCACTTGTTTATATTAAATTTATTCTCGATTAGGTTCAAGAATAAAGTTATTTTTTACATATAAATGACATTATTAAAAATATTATTTTAATGTATTCTTCCCAACCTTTTCATAAATGTCCATATTTTCATTTAAAAATTTAATAATTATTTTAGTATAATGAAAATGTGTACTAAACTAATTTTTACCCATGTTTAATATTCAATAAAAATGTTTCAAATGAATCATCTTGTTTTTTTTCAAATTATGAAATTTTTAACAAAGGTGTGAAATAAATATTTGATTTAACATACACTACAAGAATAGAGTTTTTCATTTTAGAGAGTACTATTTTATTTGAATCATCCTTTAAAATATACCATGGTTATTTTAAATTAAAAAAACTTTCTCCATGTTTGGGGAATTTTAATTTAAAATAATATGAAAAGGAAGGGGTTGTATTTTCTTAAAGGAATGAAATGAGTTTTAGAAAGATATTTATAACAATATTCTTACGCAAATTCCAAAGGAATTATTTATAATTTATTAGTCATATTTAATTTTATAAAGGTTTGTTTTTACTAAAAAACTCCATTTTTTATGAATACAAGAACTCAAAAGATCTATCACTACTAATTAATTATACATTATTTTGATATCATTCAATTTATTGTGATCATATTCTAAATAAATAATTTCTTTTCATTTGAATTTATTTTATTCTTTCATGTACATATTTATAATATCATTGGTTAATTTAGAATCATTTATATTTAGTAGATGATGTTTCAACCACATAATATTTCAATATATGTTATCAGTTGGAGGAATATTATTAAGTTTTTCATTTCATTTACTAGGCAAATATTCATGTCACGTATATCTTGATTCTATATGAATAATTGTTTACTTGTATTAAATTTGATAATGAATAGTATTGATCATTCAAAATAGGGGGAATATACTGGGAATTCACATTATGGGTGGGGCGTAGTTATAAATTACTTTTTGATGCATCAAAATGTATCATGGGACAAAACATGTGGCAATAATAGATGGGTATTCAGTATAAAACAACTCATTTTATAAGAATAATTTCTTGGTTGAAAGGACTTATATGTAATATTCATGATATCATGGCTAAGTGGCCATTATATAAAGTGCATGAGTGTCCATATTTATATATTTCCTTCCTCTATAATTTTGTTTCCACTATCTATTTGGTTTCGATTTTGATATTTTACATGCATTCTTAGTAAACATATTTTTCTGATTGAATATAATCTATTTTTATTATCTTCTATAATATATTGATTAATCCTTATTTACATAAGATATATTGAAATATACATTACCCTTATCGAGTATCTAAAGTCACCCATTGATTTCATATCCATTTGATATTAAGAATTAATGATTAACTGGTTTTCAATGGTTCATGAAATCCTTCATTGCAATGTTTTTTTTATTTTCAATGTAATATGGAATTCATCTACATACCTTGTTTTCTAATAATTATAAACAAATAGATCTTAGGTGGTGTGGTACCCTATATCTTTTACCAATTTAATAATAAATCATCAGCTCTAGGTTATTGTGTTAAGGGTGTTCTATTATATATTTTTCATAGAAATTACATCCTTATCTAGATAATGTATGTGGTTAAAGGGTTTCAAAAAGATATAACTAGATATAATAAACCATAAAAGGTATTTTTGGGTATTAACTCAATCACAACCTATTATAATAAAAAAATTTCTAACTGTACACCATGCTTGATACTCTTTGGGTATATGATTTAGATAATCCAAATTCTATTTATAAGCTGTTATTAATGATTTAAATATTTATCTAGCACAGTTAGAAATGTAAGTAGGATGATGACCATGTATAAGTTATATTAAAACCCAGATATTCATAACTTAGTATATATATATTATTTATTTGGTATTTCACCTAGCATGATTTTTCAATTATATGAATTTAATAATTTCTCATTTCCAACATTCCCTTATTTCATGTAATGGTTGGAAGTTGTAGGAACCAAGACAATTGTGTGTGTAATGGACCATGTGGAGACATTATATATAAGAAACATAATGGGATGGAAATTTTAGTACAAACATTCATGACATTAACACCGTATATTATGAATAATAATGAAACCATCCAGATATCCTAAATTCACCAAGAAAATATTATATTTCTATTGATTTTTTCATGGTTCAGTGTCCATTTATTTCTAATGGGTATCGTAATCCCCTAGTTGTGGTGAAATTGACGAATACATTAGAAAATATCTTTTTCTTTTCGACAAAGATAAAATTACTAAAAGATTTTTAATATTATAACATTTTGAAGTTGATGTTGATCAATGGTGGATTAATCAATAACACATGGCCAATATAACAAATCACTAAAACTATAATGGTAAAAGTTTAAAGATGAATACTTTTGTAAATATATCCCCTGAACTCTTCATACAAAAATAGAGAATGAATTACTTATATAAAATTAGAATAAAAATGTTTTCATTAATTCATATGACCAATCCCTCATAATAAATTCATGGTGTTCCGTTGGATTTATTATTGACCATAAAAGTAAGTTTGATATTTTAATTAGTGGTTTAAATCCCCTTATCAATATTCATTCTATTTAAGGGTTTTTTGTATATTTGAAGAGAATTTTTATGTCCATGTAGGTTAAAAATTCAAATTATATAATCTAATTATTATAAATTTTTAGGTGATGAGAAGATAAAAATGTATTTCCATGGAAATCCTAGTTTTAAAATGCATGGAGGAGAGAAAATCTGAATTTTGGCATGTAGAAAATCTAGGAAGGGGAATATGGGGACTATCTCCAGAGAACAAGCAAGTACATAAAGTGTTGAAGATATGGCTATCAAGCATAGTAATTCCAAAGATATATGAATAGACTGACTAATGTAATGGATTCAGAAAATTTCTAACTTAATGAAAATCCTCATTTCAATGCATTAACTCTAAAAAGTATGGTTATTACTCCAACAAGTTCACTAATCCTAGGGTTGAAGCAAATAGGCAACATAAAATTCCACCAAATATAAGGGAATATGGAAAATCATATGCAATCACCATGATTGAATTCTGTTTTGATAATGAACTAGATCATAAGAATTAATGAATAATTATAATAAACTCTATATTATTGGATTTATTAATTTATTTTAATTATAATAACTCTAATATATCCAGGATGTTTTATCAATCCATAAAATAAATAACCCAATGATTTTATGATATCAAGAAAAAAATCTTATTTTTTATCCCATATAGAGGTTGATTGAATATGCTAGTTAAGGGAACTATTATCCCCCATTAGATGAATTATATTGGATTTCTCTAATTTATTGGATATATATACGTAGAATTTATAATAATAATAATATAGGTAAATTTAATTTTATATTTAAAACAAATCTATGACCATCTATCAGAAAATTAATGATTATGTGATTTATCAGAAAATTAATCCTTTTATTAGAGTTATGTTATCTAATTATCATGTATATTTAGAACACATTTTGGAGTAAAATTCAATATTATTATTATCATATTCTGAAGAAAAAGTATATATTTCTTATATTTATTGATAACACTCTAGGAATTATATCATGTGTCGAGTCTATATCCTATATACCCTGAGTTAGTTTCACATGTAAGTGATAATTAAATTTTTTTATGTTATTTATTAAATGGGGGAGAATGTAATACCATGATATTTTGTAATATATTTCATTAAATATATTCTTCTTTTTTTGACATATTTCTCCACAAGAAACATTGATCATAAATGAAAACTATGGTATATTTAGTAAAAATATAGGTAATAAATATAACTATTAAAAATATCTATTTAATTAGAGGTAATGAGTAATATGGAAAAAGTTATGAGATACATGAATAATGAAAATTAATTCTTCTTTTGTTTGAAATATAAACATTACCCATACAAGGGTATAATTTTTTATGAATACTGGAGTTTTTGATTTGTAGAGGGGTTGGATTTTCTACCTTCTTTCAGATTCACATTTCATGGGTTGTAACCACTGAAAAGGAACATTTTGTACATGGGTAATGTTTTATAAAGGATACTTGAGGTCTTAGAGGTAAAAAATCAGATAGTGGTTGAGGTATGCGATCTAGGGGATGTACTTCCACTGGCACTTTGGTGGCTATATCATTGGGGTGTACATGTATGTAGGACCATAGTCTGTTGTGTGACCAAAATAATGACATGTCGATGGTTTTAGGATCCTTTAAAAAATTTATAAATGGTTCATTTAACTCCCTTCATACCCTTTCTACGTAACCTACTTTTTCGCATGTTTTAGGCCTTTTCCAACCACACAGGATCCCACATTTCCCCATTCATTTACCATGGTGGATATCCCCGATATATTTTCAGTTTTTCTTGTTGGGAGATGCATTTTAATTCCAATGGTGAGTCTAATAGTTATCTCCCTTTCATTTTTTATTTTTTTATTGTCATGTGGTGTTTCATTATTAAGAAAAATATTATTAATTTTAATGGTATTTTTATAGTTCTTTTATTTCAATCATTTTGTCTTGAAATAAGGATTATATTAGATTAATGCGTCTCTGTGAGGTTAATGTAGGTGGTATGTGTAACTTTTCCTTAATATCCTGTCATTGTATTATGTTTATGTTTTTATAGTCATGCCCGATTAGCAAATACTCGAAAAATAATTAAACAATATTAGTTAGTTTCCTTTTGGTATCTTGGAAACTAACTTTTAATTAGGTAAAAATGTTCCATTTTGGTGGACCTTCATTGAATCCATCAATGTTGTGAGTAAGTCTTGTTCTTTTCTAATGCGTCAATAAATTTTTGTGGTTTAGGGATACCCTATAAAATGAATGGTTTAATCTGGAACATCAATTTTCTTAGATGAATCATAGAAACTGTTAGTTATTATAGACTTAGAAAACATCAATGAAATTATAAAATTGGATAAAATGGTGATTTTTTTCAAATGTAATAATTGATTATATATTAAATAAACCAAAATAGTGAATATTTACTTGAGATGATGAATTTTTTATGTTTGGATCATGTAAGAATGGATTTTTTATTTTCATAGAAATTTAATGCATTATAGAGTCTATTTATATTATTTATTATTTCTATTAACATAGAATATCATAGAAGGTCATTAGATTATAATAGGGGACTCATGTGAAATTCAATAGCGAAGAACTCCTTAGATCTGATAAAGTTAAATGATATATAATTCCTCATGCATTGTAGGGGATTCCACGTAGATTTATTTTCCGGAATTCCTTGGGGGTGGATTACACATGGATTCACGCTCTTCCAAAATTTATTGACTATTATATATTAATTATAGGGATTCTTAAGGGGATCCATTTTTGAAATTTATTGGATTATCTCACTAGATTTGGATCAATTATTATTTTTATGTAAAGCATATGGGTTTATCATTGGATTAAAATTGATTCAAGATTATATATATCAAGGGTGGTCCCATGAGGTAAATCATGAATTATGTTTTTCATGGTAATTTATAGGATGGAATTCACGTATGATAAATGTGGATTCCTCTTTGGCTACATGGATATGGTTTCCTCAATGATCTACCTTTGAACTGAATTGATACATGATGCTTCCAATGTGTTCAATGACAATCATTGTTTGAGTGGGTAGTGTCTTACAGGGTTATCCTCTTCAAACCCAATGCATTACTAGGTTCTATTTATTTCTATATATTAGTATTGTTAATAATATTTTTATTTACGAAACACCTTTATGGTTTATGATCACATAATAGATTTTAATTAAAACCCATTGGTGGTCACATACATTCTTTTACACACACCCTTCTCATGATTCCAATGAACTTGTTTACTCAATATGATTATACTTTTTCATAGTATACATGTTTAGTGTGAGGGTTGATGTGATGCTTAATTGTATTTCTAGATTGGAGTTTCAGATATGGGGGTTAGGATAATGCTCAAGTGTTCTCGGGTTATGTTGTATTTTGGTATTTTCCTTTTTTAACCATTTGGGTGGTTATAAATTACTTGACTGTTATTTATTCTATGTATGTATGTACATATAATTATTTTGATATTACATGTGATGTGACTTAGTATCTTTTAATGGTGGTTTATTTGTCTTCTTGGGGATGTTACGTGATATTTTCCTCTATTATATATTTAATTCAAGTTATTTTGTTATAATCACCCCCTAGTAGGATTATAATTCCTCACTACTAGTTGGAAGCCTCTGGCATATGAGGAAGATCACCTAATGTTGGGTGGTGTGTTGGACTAGGGCACCGATATTGTGGAATCCACATCACGGTGTGAAAATGTACTATTAGAGTAATATTTTAATTGCATTTTTCTTTTGGAATTGAATAAGGGATAATAATATATTGTTATTTATTGGAAATGAGATACTGAATGGGTGTTTCAGACCTACATATGGGTGAAAATCATTGTTTCAAAGGATGGGAATTGATATTCTAAATTTTACCTTTCATAGAAAATTTATTTCTAAAATATATGGATCACATGGGTATGATGTAATTGATTCATTGGATTTTTCCCTGGGCTAGTATGAAATGCGGGTGTGTGTATTCATTCATCACACTAGGAACATATGATTTATATTTTATTTGTATTTATCATATGATTAATAATTTACATGAATTCACATATATCTGTGTTTTATTTATTGTATGTGTATTATATATATTAGAAATTAATAGTTTTTTTATGGATTATAATAATTTATAGGGTATGGTAATTTATAGTGTATACAACCATTTATATTATGTTGGTCATTTATAAGTATATAGTGGAATTGAACTTGGCAAAGCCCATTAGTGACCCCATTTAAATTTAGGTCAGTATAAATTAGTTATTAAAGTATCTTTTTTGGCTAAATATGGTTCTAACAAGAAACATATACTTTTTCCCACTATAAAATGGTAATTTTATTATATCAAACCAAACTAAAGGATGTGATATCTAAATAAATAGAGTATCATTAAAGTGTAGAATCTTATTAAATAATGAAAAAAGTATCAAAATATAACTATATGGGAATAACTATATATGGATTTGTATAATAAATGAGTCTTGATAGATATCACATGTTATTAAAATATGAAATATATGATACATGTAGTTACACTTAAAATGTAGACTCTTAATTTGAATTTACTTTGGTTTTAGTTAAATATAGTGCTAGTCACAACTTAATGGGTGTTTTCCTCTATAAAATGAGATTGAAAATTCCTATAATGAAATAGTGATGATAAACATTGAATGTTTATGGGACGTAAAAAATGGTAATTGGATAAATTTATATGATATTAAAGGCCTTGATCAAATTAAATGATTATTTTTATTAAAAATATTAAAGTAAATTACTTATTGGGTGTTTTCCCACATAATATGTGACTGAAATCATATTTAACTAAACTTGGGTATATAAAATTACCTAAGGTAACTTAAATGTAACTATTTTCAAAAATTATATATTCCCTAAATTATTGATAAAATTTTAATACTTTTACAATAGTGGTTTGGGGCCTTTATTGGTATGTAGGTCTTGTGGAAGCTCTTATGTTATGACGATGTGTGAAATGTATTAACCATTTGTATGGGTGGGATGGTCTTAATAGAATTATTGGGTTATGATTCTTTTATGGAATGTGTTTTTTATTTATATGTGTCATATCCTTGAAACTATTGGTAATTTTTATCCTGAAGGGAAATGTGTGATCTTGAATCATGTATTGGGTTGTTATTTAGAGTTGTATCGTAATATTTTTTGTTTGAGATAGGTTGAAGAACCTAGTATCTTATATATATTATAATTGTTCCTAGTGAATTGGTGTCTATAAATCTATGAGGGCGACCCATGATGGGGGTTAACCTATTCTTATCTTTGGTTTGATGCATGAAGATTGAATGGATGGTTTAACCTATGGTATTTGTGCATGATCGTTGCTATCTAGATTCTAGTCTCAGTGCATTACATGAACTGGGATTATTATGAAGTGATCTTATTATTTTTTTTAGCCATATTTTTAGTGACATTTTTGTATTTTAGGAGTGACTAGATTCAATGATAGTTATATTTTTCATTGAGTTTCAACAATGTGGTCAACGATGAACCTAACCGGAAGGGTCTGGGGTATTTAATACATGGTGAAATACTCTAGGTTGGAATCAAGGAATTGTAAGTTCTTTGTGTTATTTAGATTAGGAATTTATATTCATTGATAATTATTTGATGATTTTATTTATTTCTGATGATTTTTTCTGGTTTGGGATTCAACTTCTCTACGAGTGATAATAACCTTTTAAGGGTTTGACAAAATCATTCAGGTTACCATCAATTTTAGATCTTAAGACACCATAAGTTTTAATGCCCAAGGTTTTCAATATAGATTGTGATTTTGGGATTATTATTATACCTATATTTATGGTTTATATATATATATAGTTGTTGTTGTATGTAGTGTGAGCTCTTATATTCTCAATACCTGAATGAAACCCGAGTGATAGGTGGTCCTTAGGTGAGTTGTGAATTGGATCAATTCTTAAATATGTGAATTAGTAGGTCACAATGTTGTATGGATTTATGTATACTTATTTTAAGGTTGTAAATAATAATTTTGGAATGTGTGAATAGTAGGTTTTAGAAAAATCATGGTGCAAGGAACCCATTTGAGGGTGTGGTACCGCATAGGTTATGTGACCAAATGGCTTGGGATTAAGAACCATCTATTTTATTCCTGGTCAAAGCGGCACACATTGGCTATGTTTGGGGTCAATTAAATTTGTGGTTTTGTGATGTAGGGAACTTACATACCTTTGTAAAATCATGTGGGTCATAAAGGATCTCAAGCGGTGCAAGAATAGTAGTGTCACGATACGAATTCATTTACGATGGCATAGTGGGGAGTCATGGATCGCTATTGGTTTTGATTAGAAATTTACTGTTATAGTGGAGTGAAGGGAAAAATTATTGATTTTTTAGTAATTAATTCCTATTTATTTTTATGTATATGAGGAATATCCTCTTCTGTGATGGTGAAATAGAGTAGGATTGATGCATGATAGGATTCATGAAAATATTTAGTCCCATTAGATGCATCTTGGGTAGATAGTGTGTGGATTGTGGATCAGAGGAACCAATGTGTATATGTAATTATATCATTCTGTTTGGGGTCACAACACATACTATTTGGGGTGTGTCCCTTATACTGAATGAGGTTTAAGTGGATTTTGTTGACAAAATTCATGTATGTTAATAATGATTTGTGGATATTATATCTTGTTGGGTGACTGATTTTGAGTGGTGTGGACTCATTCAGTCTCTATATTTTGTGGAAAATATGAAATGTTATTTTGAGTTCAAAATTTTCTTTCCATGGGTGGATATAAGGACACTCCATAGATTAGGAGTGTCTAATCAGTCACGAATGGTTCAACAATTATGTTAAGGCATCATCAGTGTGGTGAGACTAGTCATTGAGGAAATAGATCTAAAATATATAAGTTCTATAAATGATTCCAAGTGAATGAGGTAGATGTGGTTTTAGATGAAATTTTATCATTTAAGTATTATCTAGGAATTCTAATGATGGTATGGTGGAAACTCTGATCAATGGATTTCCAATGCTAATGATAGAGCATTATGATGATCTCAATTATTTAGTGGTTAAGATGTGGTGTTTTAATGTAGATTTGGTTGGACTATGTTTAGTATTTTTTAGATGGTCATGGAATTTCTCTATTGTAAAATACATCGTGAGGGGTGCTTGTTTGATGAACTGGTGGGCATAGATGACTATTCAAAAATATCTTCCAGTGAAGGTATAATTTTTGTTTTCTATGGTAAATGAACACGGCCAAATTTGAAAATGACTAAGATGAATTGCATTCAATATTATGAACATATTTGAGTATTAAACTAATATTTTCTAAAAAATTGGGTGTTGTACCATATTGATGGTAGATCGAAAAAATAATCAATTATTTATTGGATGAGGATTGAGGATTTGTACTGTATTTTTATCGGTTCTCTTTTTGATAGTTGGGTTTTATGTGTTGAAACTTTTTGTGGACCTTTTAGGTATAAGATTTTGTATGAGGTTTTTACTATTATATAAATAATTTGTGTGAGAAATATCCATATTAATAATCCCAAAATTAGTATTTATATTAATGGAATCATTTAGTGACATGAGTGAGGATGAAGAAAAAAAATGTTGGATAATGATGGTTTCCTGATAGGATTTTCTTCATAGACCTATAATAAGGAAGTCATTTTATGGGGAGCACACCATGGACTATTCCAAAAAAATTTGATCATTTTAAATAGTTTTTAGTAACCTTTAGGAATGATGTGTTGTAAAAAACAATGGGTGATTCTTCATTTCCACAATAACTCCTAGGTATGGGCGTCAAAGTGTAATTTTTTGGCATCTAGTTCTATTTTGGAGTGTCTCTCTTCCAATTTAGTTATATTTTTCATTGAGTTTCGACAACATGGTCAGCGACGACCCTGAATGGGAGTTTATGGAGTATTTTAATACATGGTGAAGAACTCTAGGTTGGAATCAAGGCATGAGAAGTGCTTGGTGGTATGTATATTAGGCATTGACATTAATTTTTTGATTTAGTTTTGATGAGGATTTTGGGGTAGGGGATGAAGTGCTCTATCGGTATGAATACTATTTTAAGGGTTTGACAAAATCATTCGAGTTACCCTATCTTTTGGACCTTAAGAATCCCTAATTTTCAGTACTCATAGTTTCCAATCAAGATTATGATTTTTGGATTAGTATGATACCTATATTTTTGGTTTTTATATATATGTTATTGTATGCAATGAGAGATCTTGGATTCTCAATACTTAAATAAAACATGAGTGATGGGTTTTCATTAGGTGAGTTGGGGATTGGTACAATTATTGAATATGCATTTGTAGGTCATGGTGTTTTATGGATTGATTGATTGTGATTTGAAGGATATATATAGTAATTGGGGGATGTGTTAACACTATGTTTTAGAAAAATCATGTTGGAATGAACCCGTTTGAGGGTGTGGTACCGCTTAAGTGATGTGACCAGATGGCTTAGGAGTAGGAACCTTCTATATTCCTCAAGGTCAAAGTGGCACATGTTGGCTATGTTTTGGGTCTATTACATTTTCAATTTAGTGAAACATGCCGCCTAAATGTCTTTGGAAAATAATATGGGTCATAAATGATCTAAAGTGGTGCAAGAATAATAGTTTGATGATGAGTGTCCAATTAAAACTACATAGTGGGGAGTCATGGATCCCTATTAGTTCTTATCAGAAATTTTTTATTACAGCAAATGAAGGGGAAAATTATTTATTTTTTAGAAATGAATACCTTATGATTTTGATGTATGTAGGGAAGTCTTCTCTGAGGTGATTGTGATGTAATGTAGGATCGATGTGTGTTAGCATTTTTGGTCTTAGTTAGTCCCAATGGATGCATCTAGGGTAGATGGCGTGGGAGAGTATGGATCGGAGTGACCAATGTGTATATGTTTATGATTGTGGTAAGGATAGTTTTGTTTTCTATTGTTGTGGATAATAAGTGAATCATTATGGTGGGGAGTGCAACACAGACTATTCATGTTGTTACCCTTATCCCTTATGAGGTTTCAATGGACATTGTGGATACAATTCTTATGAGTGAAAGGTGATAAGAAGATATTATATCATGTTGGGTGCAAAATATTGAGTTGTTTGGATTCCTCCAATCTCTATATTCAGTGATTAATAAGAATTTGTCTTTGGAGTTCTATATTTTCCTTCCAATGTCAGATATAAGGACACTCAATTGGTTAATATTGTCAGTTTAGTCATGAAAGGTTCAACCCTTATCTTAAGTCTTCATCTATGTGGTGGAACTAGCCATTATAGTAAGGGATATGAATTATATATGATCTATATATAATTCTAGGTGAAAGGTAAGATGTGGTTTCAGATGAAATTTGATCATTTATGTCTTCTCTATGAATTCTAAAGTTCATATGGTGGAAACTTTTATTGATGGATTTCAAAAGCTCTTGGGAGATCATCATGATGATCTCAATCGGTTAGAGGTTAAGATGTGGTGTTTTACAAAAGTTATGGTTGAAATATGTTTAATATTTCTTGGATATTAATGGAATGCATTTAGTTTAAAATACTTAGTGATGGGTCCTTAGGTGATACACCAGTGGGCACACCTGATTATTCAAAATTGTTATCTAGTGATGGTCTAATGGGAGTTTTATGTCGTAAATTAACATGGGGAATTGGAAAACGACTAAGATGAATTGTGTTCAATATTATCAACATATTTGAGTATTGATCCAAGATTCCATGAAAAACTAGGCTGTTGGACCCTCATAATGTGGGTGGAAAAACTAATCAGTTATGCCTTGGACTATGAATAAGGAGTTGTACTATCTTTTGATCAGTTCCCTTTCTAAAAGATGGATTTTATGTGTTGGATCTTTTAATAGTCATTTCTAGCCTATGGTTTGGGGGAGTTTTTTCTTACCATATAAGGTGGTTGTGGGAGACATATAAATATTAATAATACCACAAATAATATTTAGATTAATGGATTGATTCAGTAACATGAGTGACGCTTAGGAACACAAACATTGGATAATGATCGTTTCCTGAGAGGATTGTCTTCGTAGACACATAATAATGAATTCATATTATTGGGAGAACACTATACACTATTCAATAATATTATGATCATTTAAAATAGTTTTAGTAACCTTTAGGTATTATGTGTTGGAAAACTCAATGGGTGACTCTTCAATTCCACAATAACTCCATGGTATGGGTGTTAGTGGGTTATGTTATTTGTGATATCTAGGTTGAGATTGGTGAACAATAGTGTGTGGCTTTTGGTCATATTTTTAGAAAAAACTCTATGTATCTATATCCATGTAGGTTAGGTGATTGGAACCATGAAACTTCAATATTTTGAGATGATATTCCAATGTTAGTGTTGAGTTCAGGACATAATTTGTAGATTGTATCATATGGAAGATTCCACATTAAATTTGTTTTTGGGATAATTTTTTGTTGCATATACCCTTGAAATGAACCTATAGATTTATATGTTATTGATTCTATTATTTTTATATGTCTCATGTAGTGGGGTGTTATATTTTCCTTGAGTGCTAGATCAGAGATGTTGTGTATGCCTAAATTGTCTTTTAAGAATTGAAGATTATTATCATGGTTTTGGTATGAAAATAGAATTTGAAGTGTGAATGATTTTTTCACTATAAGATTATTTTGGTTTCATACCACTATAGCTCATGGAAATTTTTTCAGTCATTTGGGATATTATAAAACCTCATGTCCACACAAGTGTTCATTTTTTTGGATAGTTTGTGTTTTTTACTAAAGGATGTATCAGCATTTGTATTGGATTAAGGATTATAATTATAATATTTGAATCCCATAAAAATATCCATTCTCAACATGAAATTTAGTTCTTTATGGTGATATAGGTGTCTCATGGGTGTATGAAATGTTATGGAGCTAAATGGGTCTTGCAGCCAAGGGGTTGTGAGGACACCAATTAACCAATCAAATGCCACCAATGAACTAGTGCACATCTTGTAATTTTTTATGTCTACCTAGGTTCATCAGTATTTCAATAATCCCATCACTAACTAACAACTGGGGTTGGGATCCATTTTTTACAAATTGGGGGAAAATTCCATTTTTTTCCCTCACCCGCCATTCTTTTCAACCTAATGTTTTGATAGCTCTATGTCATTTCCACACACATAGGATCCCTCTGTCCCATATAGTTTTACAAGGTGTATATCCTTGATATTTTGTCTATTTGGGTTTTATTTTTATTTGTGAGAAGTCTTGAGGTTGATTATAAGAGTGATCTCCCTTCCTTTCTTCATTTCTTACATTTTTAAGTGGTGATTTATTATTTAACGATCATGTTCCCTATTTTCATGGAATTTGTTTTTTATTCTTTTTTTCTCAGTTCATTATGAACTGAATACTGATATCACATGATTTGGTCACTATGAGTTTAAACTGTGTGTTTTATTTTCTTTTCCCTTAATGTCTATTTTTCAAATTTCATTTTTGTTTCTATAGTCACACAATCTTATCAAACACTCATTCTAACAATTAATTTTAATTTTTTGTTTAATTCATGGTGTCTTAAAACCCCACATTGACTTAGTAGATAATTTTAGATTTAATTACACATTCATTGAAATTATTAAAGAGGTGATCAGGTCATTTTCCTTGTTAATGAGTGGATAAATTTGGGTGGTTTGTAGCTACCCTTGCGAATGAATGGATCAACTTTGATTACTGAATTCCTAGGATAAACCATTTGAACTATTAGTTATTATGGACTTGGAAATCATAAATGAAGCTACAAAATTTTATTAAATTGTTATTTTTGGTAAAAAAAATTTAATACAATTTTATGTGAAATAAACCAAAGTGGTGAATCTTGGATAGATATGTTGAATTCATTGTGCTTAAATATTGGATTTTCGACTTGCTGGATTTCTGGAAATTGATTGTGATATTCGGAATTACTTGCAGAGGCTCCTTTAATCCCTTATATATATTATTTGTGTGGAATGATATAGAAGATACTTAGATTCCATAGGGGTTCATGTGAATATCGAGATTGAAGAATTACTTGGATTCAAAAAATTTCAATTCTTTGAAATTCCTAAAGAAAGCCAATTGATTATAAATATTTTAATTAATGTGAATGAAGTATGTTATGATCCATTTGAATTCAGTTAATATCTATATTTATAAAATTCCATTTATTAATGTATTTTATTGTTAAGGGTTAGCCTTTTTGAATTTTATAGAATATGATTCCCAGATTCTGTGAGATTATTATTAGTGTGGAATTCCTTAGGTGTAAACCTTGGATTTAAATCTAGAAATTCTTCTAAATTTCAATGTTTTCTTCTTGAGTTCAAACCTGACTGATGCATTTCATGGTAATTTCTATTATGTAATTCCTATATGATCAATTTTGATTCATCTTGAGCTACTTGGTAATGGTTTCCTCGACGATGTGTATTAGAACCGAATTGAGACATAATGTTTCCACTATGTTCAAAGATCTGTATTGGCCGAGTAGGTAGTGTATGTAGGGGGTTCCCTCTTTATACCTAGGTATTTAATGGGATCCATTTACATTCTAAACATATTCTTGTTAATAGTTTATCATATGGAAAACCATTATGATTTATTCCCACATACTATATTTTCATTTGACACCATTGGTGGTGTCCTATTGAGTTATACTCAAACATCACTCAGGCTTGCACACTACTTGGGTTCCAAATATAGATTACATGGTAATAGGTTATTGGTTTGGTGTGAGATATGTTGTGATACTTGATAATAGTGATATGTTTGATTCTAGGGGCTAGGAGTTGATCTACAGCTCCGGATTTCATAGGTTATGCTATCTTTTGGTCTCTTACTTTTTTACATTTTTACTAGTTAAACATGACTTGACTGATATGAATGACCTGCCTATAATTATATATCATCATAATGATGTTTCATGGGATGAAGGTTAATTTTCAACTACATATTTTTCTATTTTATTTGGATACATATGGATTCCATTATTGTAGTTTTTTTGTTTACATCGATAACGAGGGAGTAGTATCTTCATATATAGATTATTGGCCCTTACTACTAGTCAAAAACCTCTACCATATAGGGAGGTGCACATGAGGCCATATAGTACGTCATACATAGGCCTCATTAAAGTGGCATCAGAGTAAGGGTGTTATAACTTTTAATAAGAATAAAATTCAATTAGTATTGATAAAAAAACTAATCATGGCATCGTATGAATAAAAATATTTTTTCTAAAAGTGGCACATTATTTCAAGAAACAAATTATATTATGATTAAATAATAATTAAAAAAATATAGATAATATGAATAATATATTACTAATATATTAATTATTAATTAATAGGAAATTAGAAAAAATAATAGTTATAATTTTAGAAAGATGTATTCTATTTTGAACATTTTTCTACTATATTTTGGGATTTTATTTAAATATTGACTCCTAATATTTTATAAATGTAATTTCACAAAATGGAAATCGTATTTTTATTTGGAATAATAATATATTCTAAAGATTATATTTTTATTTCTCTAAAATAATTTATTTTTATGTTATTAGTGAAAAATACCATTTTTTAAAATACCATTGATTTCATGACATCGGTTTGATATAAGAATAACATAAAAATTATGAATCTTTTTTCCTAACAAAATATTTAACTAATATGTAACATTATAAATTTTGAAATAATAAGTCTACAAACACATATTTTTCCTCATATATTGACCCAGGCTTTTCACACATAAATATTACATCTTTTTCGATGAATATTCAATAAAATTTTCAAATACACTACTAAGGACCGTAAAGGTATAGTGTATCTATATAATAGATAAAAATAAATATTATTTAATGAAAAATATTCAGATTCTACCATGATTATCTTCCAACATAGTACACTTCATAGACCTACCCAACTCAAAACCATTATTTATAACCTAGGGCAATGAATCATAAGAAAAGAAGATCCCAGATGTTTAGTATGGGTAAACATGGAAGAAATCAACATAACATGAGAATAAGTGTATGAGAACATGAGAATTAAAATTTTAGAACCATACCATACGTATAATAGATTATAAAAATGATCTATTGTGTAATTATTATTAAATAATAAGACATGAATCAAAAAGGAATCAAAGAACATGAGCAGTGAGAATACAACAATATTATAGGACTAGTATTTTTGGCATACACATAAACATAGATAATAATTTCCATAGTATTCAAGGATCATCCCAAAAACAATCCTAGTATAATGAATTTACTCTCCATTCATTCTTAGAAGTAAAGGTTCTCCCCCAAGACTACAATAGTGGACAAAGGCCCTTACTGAACGGGCTTCACTCCCCATTACAGCATGTAATATTATACGATATATAAATATTTTCCCAATGAATTATATGGAGATATGGGTTCCACCAATATTTTAATATAAGATGACCACCATCCATGGTAATCACTTAACCGTCATCCTTTTTTATAACATAGACACCATCACATAATTAAAACCATGTGTAAGTGGTCCATAATATCACAAATCATTCATCATTTCATAACCCATGACAACAAATGGGATTCATAAAAATATTTTCATCATTATAATAATGAATCTAGAAAAATAATAAGGATGGTATCACTGGATCATACCACTAATAAATCATAAATAGCATCAAACAATTTCATCTAATATAGAAAATAATTATAAATGTTTACATGAAACACTTCTTACTGAAAGCAACCTTTTCCCTTTGAATATAACTTATTAAAACAAAGTCACTACAAAACGTTAAGAAAATAATTTTAATTTCAAATAACCTTTGAAAATTGTAATAAAATCCTAAAAACATTGTTTTATCCTAACATTTTGAAATATTGTTCATGCTATACTTGTAAAAATAAATATTTCTTTCACATTTTCAATTAAAATCCAAAGGGGATTATTTCGAAAACAACAACAAGATTCATTTAAAAATCATAAATAGTAAAACAAGGTTAAAAATTTATTTAAAAATCATTTTAGAATATTAAAAACTTTTTTGAAACATTTTTATAAAACATTGATATATAAGACAAATGGGCTTTGACTAAAGTGAAAAATAAATATGCTTTTTATTAAGAACAATAATTTGGTCACATTAATCCTTTAAGAGAGGAAATTTTAATGAAGAAATATTTTCATTATAAATAAACATAGGATAAAAAATTAAATCAATTTTTTTTGTGTTATATCATAATATTTCATCATCAGAAACCAAATCATAAACAATCCCTTTAAAAATGAGATGGTAACATTAAAATTTTACCACTTTGGTAACCTTTGAATTTTAATCCCTGTGAAAAAAATACATTATATGGATATTTATATCCCATAATTTTATTGAAATAATCATAATGGATATACATGGTAATTATATACACCACAAAAAAACAACCAGTGAATATGGATATTTTTTCTACATAAGTCAAAGTCGGGTGAAATTCCCTTACCATAATTCCAAACTTACATCATAGAGGTTGGAACCTCTTGTATAAAAAATATAAATATATTATAAATATATTACCAAACCATAATTAATTATATCATACAATATTTGATTTATTTATAATCTATTATTACCCATTTATGTACAATTCCATGATAAAATCACTTTTTTGGTAATAACTGCATTGTCTTCCATATATGTTTTGACTTGGTATTTTAGGTCCATTTACACTGATCATGGTTCCATAATGTAAATAATTTTTAAAATTATATAAATATCATATATATTAATAATATATTTATTTATTTTCAACCATTAATGTTAGATATATAAAATGATTTACATTTTTTGTGGAGATGGTAGGCCATACTAATGCAAGAACTTTGTTTCCATATTTTTATAATGATGGAATGAAAAGGGATTTATATAATATTTAGCCTTTATATATTCATTATCATTTCATATATATCCTATATATTCATTAAATCAATCCTTATTACCTTTTATGTAAATAATAAGTGAAAAAATAATCATATCACTTCACTAGGCATGTGTTTGCCATACATATGAGCGGTGTTATTGTATCCCGGCGAAATGGAAAGTAAGAAGGTGTATGTGATACTATAATTAAATACATATAATAATTTCATAAATATAATATATATATAATTTAAATCCATCCTTATATCCAACATTTAGAGGTGGTGATAGGGAACAAATTACATTGGTTCTGAGGATTATAAAATTAATATCATAATAGCTCTGTATATCGGAAATGATTCTTTTTTTAAATTTTTGTGGTTAAATTATATTTTAATTATTTGGTGGAAGAAATAAAATTAAAATGCATGGTTAAAGACTATACCTCTTCTTCGGATAATCCCTTTATATTAACAATTAAATTTTTCTTTAGAGGGTTTAATAATAAAAATAATGACTCTATCATTTTTGGATGAATAAATGAATGTATATGATAAATTATTAATTTTAAAAAGGAATTTTGAAGTGTAAATAATAGAGGAGATGGGGTGGCCCTTTATAAGTTGGGGAGAGGACATAGTTGGAATTTTTGAAAAAAAAATGTGTACCGAATTTTTAAAAATGAAAAAAGCATCCACAATGGTTAATTATGTAACCCTAAATTTTTAAGGTAAAAATATGGTCATAAAATATTATTTATACTAGTTATTAGGTAACTTGACTTCTTATCTTTTTATTTTAACGTTCGATAAAGTCTTTTAAAACATAACTCTAGTAATTAATTTTTCTAGTTTTACTATTTGTTTTGACCAAATATTCATTTGACATTATTTTATATTATTATTTATTCTGATTAAAATTTTGGAATACATTTTACCAAATAACATTGCTAAAATTTTAAAATATTATATTGTAATTAAACCCACAAACATGATGACAAAGTGGTTTTCCAATGAGAAAATTTTCATTACTATAGAAATTTTTTATATAAAAAATCAACATGAATTTAATTAAAAATTACTAAATTGGTATAAGAATTACATAAGAAGACATAATATAGTATTTTGAAATAAATTCAAAATATGGAAAGTTTTAAATTTTTTAAATGAAATTGAAGTCTAGTAAATTTAAATATTTTTTAGTATTCATCAATAAATTAATTTTTTAAAAAAAATCATAAAAATTAAACATAAGATAATTTTTAAATTTTTATTAAAATATTAATTTTAATTTTCAAATAAATTTTCTAAATGTGGAAAAAAATAATTTCATATTTACATTCTCAAAAATAAATGAAAATAATTTTTTGAGAAATAGTATATTCAAAGAACAAAGACATTAGTAAAAATTTAGTACATATTTATGAATATAATTATATTATCTAAACCCTTTAAACGTATTTTTAATGTCTTTTATTATTATTCTTACTTCGATGGTTAATTTCTAGGTTATAATGGTCTTTTAAACAAATAATATTAATAATATATCCCATTCTGTTAAAACGTGGTGTTATGTCCAACACATGATATCGAATAAATTGGGTCTATTTGAAAAAAATTCATAAAATCTCATTGGGCTACACCCAACTCCCTCATTTTTTAAATTTAAATGCTTAAATTTATATAACTAATCCCTATTCCATTTTTAAACGGTGTTTCAGAGGGTCATGATTGATTGGATAAGGAAGTCTTGAAAAGGCTAGTAGTGGCATGCATCAATGGAGAGGTTTCACTACCACTAGCTAGCTGGTGTAGCCTATTATCCAATAAGTGGACTAGGAAGTAGATCAAAAACATATATGAGGCCCCCCAACAAATTAGTATAGCCCTAGACAAATTTTTTTATAATGGAAACCTACCATCTAGCATGTGGTATATCAAGAATCACTAGAACGCTACATGGAACTATGTGTTAGTTGTTTCAAATTGATGGTTGGTTGGGGGTGTCAAGCTGGGTTGGGATTATATGGGGAATAATTGTCCATTCTCTGACACCCCCAAGATTTTAAGAGATATATTTTTTTAATTACATTGATATCTTATGTTTTACTCAACACTAATATTATCTTTCCCTATATGCGAAACCGTATTAGCTAGAATTATATGCAACATTGTTCTGGTCTTGTGTTACACGTAAGATCAACCTTCCTTGATAGCTTGCATTATACACAATACCAAGTTTCCCTAAACAATGATATATGATTAAAATAAAATTATTTAATGGGAAATAAACTATCCATTATGAATAGTATTATCAAAATTTTGAATTTTATATAACATTAACATCATCTTATGTATTTTCTAGACATGATAAAAGAACAAATTCAATTTTTTAGATAAAATAATTATTTTTCCAAAAAAATCAGTTTTGTCACATCTTGAATTTTCACCCATGTTAAATTTAGTTTTTAACACTTATATATATTATATATGAAAAATATACTTTTTCTTTGGATATAGAACATAAAAATTTACTTTTTTTTGATTTTTTATAATTTTTTTGAAAAAATTGATATTTTAATGAATAATGAAAAATACATCATCTAATTTCAAAACTGAATTTTCATCTAATTTTTTTCTATCAATAGATTATCTTTTAAATTAAATTTAAAGTTTAATTATATTTTTTTATAATTTAATCCAATATTGGTAATTGGAAGTAATTTTACATATAAATTGGATATAAACACATGACAATCTTTTGATAAGTTTTTACTTCTTCAAAAAATGCTTCTTGGTTTTAAAAATAATAATTAATTTTAAATTAATTTATACTAATTATGTGTTATTAATTATAGAAAATGGGTTCCATATTTTAAATTAGTGGGTCCAAATTATATTAATAGGTTACTTTAATTTTGGGGCATTATGAATAGTAACTTTGTAATTAATTTTATTACCATGGTTAAAGGTAAATCGTGTAATTAAAGGTAAACAAATATTAACTAATCACAATAACCCCTGTGAAAGTCCAATTGGAAGAATAAATTTGACCATTATCATCTATGGTTTGATATGAAATCACTTATTGGCCACTTTCCCTGGAAGATGAAATAAATATAAAAAAATTAATGAATGTGACAAAATGTCACACTCCCATTTTATATAAGTATATTAATTTTTATTTAGGGATTACCATGAAATAAAATCAAATATAGGTATTCTGTGGAAATATAATATAATTACATAAATCATATAAATTTATTTAAAATTTTTAGATATTAAATAATTTTCATTAATGACGACCCTATAGTGATGTTGAAATTATTTTATTAATAAAAATATCAAATAACTGGATATTAAAAATATTAAAATTAATATAATTTGAGTAAATTAATGTAATAAAATAATTTTTTGATGACTCGGACAAGTTATTTATGGTTTAAATGAGTTCTTTCGAACATATCTATACCTTATGATATTTCTAAAAAGTCAATTAATGAATAGTATCAAATTTGACATTATTGATATTTTAAATAATTAATATTTTATTAAATTAAAAAATTCAAAAAAATATAAACCTCAGCCCAAAAATTTAGATGAAGTTAAATATGTCACTCATAGTCCATTTTTGGCTCCTTTTTTATTTTAGAGTACTATATTAACCCTTAATAAAAAAATACATCTTTCCATGGCAAGAGTTAAAGTAATTATTTAAGGGTAAATCAAAATTTTAAGGTTTAAAATAAACCCCAAACATGCCCAAAAATGATTTTATGAATAAGACTCAATACATATCACAATAGGATAGATCTTTAGTTGTTTAATGGACACTTATACCTGAAAATAAATTATATATTTTTTAAATCAAATATAGTTACAAAATATCACTATCTTGTATTCTAATATCTTTTATGTGTTCACATTGAGAAAAAAAATCAAGATATGAATTAATATAAATTTATATTTTTATATAAATGAACCCATTTTAATTATATAAATTTATTTTTATTTTAATATGTCATATAATTACTTTAAAATTCTCTTCAATTCTAAAAAACAATTTTTTCAATTAACATAAACATAGAATAAATGATTTCAATAATTTTAATTTTATAATACTTTTTATTAATTAATGTGTCTAAAAAATTTCCAAGATCTATAAGATATATTATAGATGTTTTAAATCACTATATTATAATTCCAACTTTGTCTTATTGTATTTTAAGTTAAATTAAATGAATAATATTAAATTTGGAAATAATAATGTCTTATAGAAATAATTTATTGTTAAATTATTAAAGAATAAAAAAATGATAAATAATCAGAAGGAAAAAAGATATGGTAAAACATTTATTTTAAATTTCATTTATGGGCCATTTTTAATTGTTTAGATTAAGACATAACTTATTATATTTTATTATTTTCAGAGTTTCGAAAAGTGACCCTCACTTCTCTTATAAAAAGGAATCTCCCCCCCCACATTTCCTCACCCTTTATGAGCCTTCTAGCTCGACCAAACCCTACCAAATTATCCTATCAACATTATTATTTCACTTTTATAGGTAATATTTTTTCAAAACGTTTGTCCCTAGTGTCCTTAAAAAGATATCTAAATAAAGACCCATAAGAATAGTTAATTCCTTTACCAATTCAATACAATTTAATTTCTTCTTATACTTTATAATTCTTTGTTTATTTGATAATAATGAAATAAATATAGTATATTATAAATTTTGAGATGTTATTATAATTATGGTACAACTTTATTCTACCTTTTATCAATGATACGAATAATAATATCATCATGTGTGGGTATACAAAGCATACCGTCTCCACAGAGTGGTGTAATTTTTTAATCAAAAACAAATTGTTAGGATGTGTGTAAAGATGATTATAATGTATTTAAATAATGAATAAAACATTATAATTATTATTCATAATTAATATACCATCCAATATCATACCATTTAACCATCAATGTAATGATATCATCCCTCGTGCGTATGTACGGTCTACCATCTCCATGACACGGTGATATTCGTTCTCCACATTAACAATTCAAGAATTATTATAAAATTTATATAATGAGTGAAAATAATAATTATGAACTCAATTTAATTACTATTTAAATCCAATTAATAATAAATTGGACGTATATGAAAAAATAGGAATTTGAAAACAAAGCAATTAACACATGAAAAATGGTAATATTGAAATAGTATTGTCAAAATGATATAATAGGATCATATATGATTTCATAAATATGGATTTGGTACTAGTATAATTTAATAACATAATTTAACCATTATAAATAATGTGATCACACCCTCAACTAACTAAAATTACAAGGTACGAAATAATTTTTCAATCACATTTTTATCCAAGATTATTTATACAAAAGTATTTACTTGGGATATATTTGTCATCCATGTACATATTTTCTAAAAATTTTAACATAAAATGATTAGTATTATTCTATGTATTTTTAATTTAATTTTTACCCATTTTTTCTTTTACTACATGCTATGGAATGAATCTTTCTTTCGATTACCATACGAGGTTCTTTTTAACTATTCTAGAAATAGTACGAGGAGAATGTTTTTTAACTTATACAACATGAATGGATTTTTATGGTTCCATGACACCTTATTTACATAAAGCATTATATAAACTATTTCAAAATTATTTTCATCTAAATTATTTTCTTTTGAAATTGAGTGGCATTTTGAGAAAATTAAACATTTTTGAAGAAGAAATGACGTTTTCTTTAAGAATTAAGTTCAAGTGTTTTATCAAAATTATTTTCCACATAAAATGACATAGGGTTTTTTTATATCCCTATTAAAAATTTATTTGATTATATTTATGGTTGAACTATTTTTATGATATACATTTATTTTATATGTAATATGATGGAATGATGTTTAAGAGAATTTTATTTCATGGGTTATGCTATGATGGATGATTTAAGTTTTTGTGGATCATGTAAGAATGATTTAACTATGAGACGGGTGAGACCTAAATCTCTGTCCAATTAATTGGGTAAATATTTCTATCTCGTGAGATATACATCACTGGATTGGAAAGTAAATATGGTTTAGAAATACTAGCCTAGAATGACATGTAAATCAGGTTCAGTAATACATGGTTGGTACGACAAGTAAACAGAGTTTTGTAATGGACTTAATCAACTGTGATGGTCTTGGAAGAAATGCATTAGCTACTATAGAAATCATATTATCTGCTTAATTTTTATCCACAATTACATGTTTTATTCCAGTGATATTCTATCATGTTTAATATTACTTTATGATTAATACCTTACAAACTGCAAAGAATTATATCATGACTCATGATTTTCGTATTAAATCATTATGTTCATGTTTTTTCATTTTAATGTTTTTGTTTGTTTTATGTTCTTTATGTTTAACCTTGATGAGAATTTGAGCTCACCCATTTTATGTTTTCTATTCCCCAGGATATTAAGAAAGGTTTTAGTAATGAAAAAAGGGGAAGATATTTATGGGAGATGTTGAAGATCCTTCCCCAAGTTAATATATTATGTTCCCAGATTCCAAAGGTACTAAACTAATAAGGTCTTGGGAGTTTTTTTGTGACATGTATTAAGTATTTCAAAAAAAGGAATTTAATTTCCATGTATGTCAATATTGGGTCATTATAGTTGTTATCAGAGATAATTTTTTGTTAGCCTTTGGAAACTACGATGCAAAAACTTTAGTTAGATCCCTAAATCTATTTCTAAGGTGTTTCTAGGGATGTCTCTAAGGGTAAGTCAAAATATATTTTATAGTCCTATAAATATGGTAACGATCATGAATAACCTAGGATTAAATCTATGATTTTAGAGATTGAATGTACTTTGCCATTAATTATGTCACTTTCCTAGTTTTGGTTTTTCCTCTCACTCTATTATTTTTGGGTTTTAGATGATGGTTGGAACTCTAAGGAACCGTGTTAATGATCAATTCACTTGGAAATAAAATGATTTTCCTCCCAAAAAACCATATTTTATGGGAGATGGAATGAAAAATTTTATTTTTATACTTAAACAAGATATAAATCATTCTTGACATCCAAATGATCATAGAAGGGAACAAAATTATATTGAGTCATTCATGAGGAAACGTACACCTTCTTTTAATCAGTATTTTGATCCACTTTTTTTGGAAAAATGGATCAGTACCATTGAAAAGTTATTTTACATCATTCACTATTTAGAACATGAAAATTTCATTTTGGTTTTTTATGGTTTAGAAGGTCAAGAAGACCAGTGGTGGTCTCTAATTAAGAATACAAGGTAGCAAGATGAAATTGAATCCATGGAATGGGACAAGTTCAATAATTTTTTTTTCAATAAGTAATTCTCTTGTATTCTTCAAACAAATATGGAAAATAATTTCCTTGTGCTTATGTAAAAGGATACTAGATCTCTTTGTAAATATGAGAAAATTTTTAGAAGACTTTCATGTTATGCTTCATGCCTTATCATCCATCCTTAAAGTAAAGTTGATTGATTCTTCAGTGGCTTAAAACCAAGCCTTAAAAAGTAATTAGATATAAGATACTTTAGTATCTATGGAGATATTGGGAATTTCTATATAATGTAAGAACTGGAAGATGGTATTACATATTCATCTCATGGTTTTGACATGGAACGAAAGATAGAGTTCAAGGAAAAATCTCAAAACACTAGTGAAAAGAATATGAATGTTTCCTTATGCTTAATTAGTGGAATGAAGCATGGTGGAGATTATATTAAAGGGATTAGAAAATGTTTAAAGTATCTAAAATAATTTCATCGAGCAGTTGACTATCAAAGTAATGGGAAAAAGGTTCTTAATCATTTGAATATAGAAAATACTATATAGAATGCACCACCCACACTTCAATGCTATAGGTGAAAAGAAATGCGAATTGGGATAACCAATGCCCTAATCCAACGGTTAATATTGATCACCATTAGAAACCACCTATGGATAATGGAAAAGGAAAATCACATGTGATCACTATTGGTGATGTTGACTATGACAACGAAGTTGTGGAATGATTATGGGTTTATGTAATGGAATTCCAAAATAGTGTTAAAGTGTCTATTTTATAGCATTACGGAATATTCGAATATCTATATACTGGTAAGTCATGGTTTTCCATAAATATATGGTACTGGTAACTATGAAAAGTGATTGAAATAATTTTTTAAAGAACATGATATGCACATAATGAATGGATAAGGATATAGTGAGATGTTTGAAAGTATTAATGAGCTTATGACTGATATAAGGATAAAGTGATATCATGGTTTTTGTATATAGAATTTTTAGAATTTTTGGTGAGTGGAAAGAGTACATTTTTACAAAATGTATTTTTTCACTATGGTTCTATGGTAATTCCTATCAATACCATGTTTCAAGAGAATAAAAAAATTCACAAGTTTGGAATGTGACAACCAAGAACTGCCAAATAAGATCTGGTAGACAAATGTTAAGTCAACTTACTTCGCCACTTCCTAAAGTATTAGATTTTTAGTTTTTAGAAGGATTGAAATTTTTTTCATTGATGCATAGTATAAGTGATATTCTGGTTGATGATTAGTAGATTAATTTATTTTCTCACTATAGGTTGACATATTCAAATTTCATAACCTATACTAACCTTTTTGTTGACACGATGGAATGACCTATCATTTTATCGCATGATCTACTAACACATCAAGAATGAAAAATTCAACTTCATTTATTTAAATAAGAGATGATGTGGAAGTTATCAAGGGAATTATCAATATTGATATTGTACCGAAATCAACTAATTATTTATTCTCATGCAAAAATTCATCAACATTAGGAAAAGGATCTTGAAACCAAAAATATTATCCTAGTACCTTCTTATCTGATGAATCATATTGTCCCTTAAAATATCACATATTTATTGATTTCCAGTAGTTAACATTCTCCAAACCTTATTCTCTATCTCTATCCATCAGAACATTATAGTTAGATTTCTCTTTCATATATATGTTTTCACCTCCCACATATGTTCTCTTTTGTGAAAACTGAGTGATGAGTAAAATTGGGTAACCGTTATGTTTATAACTCTCCTTTTTAAAATGAAGTTTTAGTATTATATTTTATGATTTTAGTTTCCATGAAATAAACATTCAAGTATTAAAAAATTTACAACCCCAAATAATTTTGAGGGTGAAATTGATTTTAAGGCTATAGAATGCGACACCCAGAGATTTTATGAGATAGATTCTTTTTAATTTCATTGATTTATTTTTTGTATGAGACACCAGTATTAGATTGTACTATACACAACACCCTATTATATTGAATTATACTAAGCACTATTCTTGGATTTCTTTACATGTATGAGAAACCTTCCTTGATAGATTGTATTGTATTCAATACCGAGTTTCACGAAAAAATGATCTATTATTAAAATATTTTTATTTAGTGGGATATAAACTAAACATTATGAATAGTATTAACAACATTTAGAAATTTATATAACATTAACATTCATCTTATGTATTATCTAGACATGATATAATAATAAATTAAATTTTTCAGATAAAAGAAGTATTTTTTTTAAAATGCAATTTTGCCGCATTTTGATGTCACGCCCATTTGAAAGTTATTTTTTAATGATTTTATATATTTTATTTGAAAAAATAAACTTCTTCTTTGGAAACAAGAAAATGAAATTTTACTTTGTTTGAATATACGGTGTTTCTTTGTTAAAATTCATATATTAATGAATAGTGAAAAAATGCATATTAATTCAAAATTGCTTTTTAATCTAGTTTCTTTATTTAGATAGAATATATTTTTATTTGGTTTTAAAGTATAATTAGATTATGTTTATTACATTTAATAAAATATTGGTTATTTTTAGTAATTTCACATTTAAATTGGACATAAACACATGACAATATTTAATAAGTTTTTACTTCTTAAAAACACGCTTCTTTATTTTAACAACTGGAATTAATTTTAAGTTAATTTCTTCCTTTTATGTGTTATGAATTATGAAAAATTGATTCAATATTTAGAATCATTAGGTACAAATTATTTTAATAGGTTACTATTATTTTTGTTCATTATGAATAGTAACTTTAGTAATTATTTTTATTACCATGGTTAAAGTTAAATCAGGTAATTGAAGGTAAAAATAATATTATAAAATTACATTAACACCTATCAAAATACTATTAGTTGAATAAATCTGATCCTTATCATATATGGTTTAAAATGGAATCACTTAATGTCAACTTTCCTATGAATATTTCATCAATATAAAAATAATTAATGAATGTGACAAAATGTCACACACTCATTTTATATAAGTATATTAATTTTAATTTTGGGATTAATAGGGAATAAAATAGACTATAGATAGTATCTATAAATCTAATATAATTACCTACATCATATAAATTTATTTATAATTTTTAGATATAAAATAATTATAATTGACGAAAACTCAATAGTGGTGTCGAAATTATTTTGTTATTAGAAATAAAAAATAATTGATATTAAAAATATAAAAATAAATATTATTTGAGTGAATTAATTACATACACTAATTTTATGTATGAATTTGAAATTTTATTTTTGGATTAATGGTGGTTTTCTAAATATATCTCTATGTTATGTTCGTTTTAAAAATTCAACAACTGAATAGTGTCAAAATTGACACTATTGATATTATAAATAAATAATATTTTATTAAATTATGTAGTATTCATAAAAATATAAACATTGGCCAACTAATTGTTATGAACATAAATATATCGCAAATGGTCCATTTATGGATCCTTTGGAATTTTAGTGTGTCTATATTAACCCTTAATAAATAAAAAGACACATTGACATAGTAAGAATTAATGGAATTAATTAAGGGTAGATTAAAATTATAAGGGTTAAAATAAAACCAAAACGTGTACAAAAAAATTATTATATTAGTAAGATTTAAAAACTATCATAATATAATAAATTTTGATTTGTTTAATAGACAATTCTACATGAAAATAAATTATATATTATTCAAATCAAAGATAGGTAAAAAAAATATCACTATCTTGTATTATAATATATTTTATGTGTCCACATAGAGAAAAAATCTATATAAGAATTAATATAAATGTATATTTTAATATAAATGAAACCATTTTCATTATATAAATAAATTTTAAATTTTGAGAAGTTATATAATTACCAAAAATATCTCTTTGATTCTAAAACAATATTTAATTAATTAACATAAAAATAGAATAATTGATTTTAATAATATTAATTTTTATATATTTTGGATTAGTTATTTTTTCAAATAATTTTGAAAGATATATAAGATGTATTATGTATGTGAAATAATTATATTCGAATTACCACATTGTCTTATTGAATTTTAAGTCTAATTAAATGAATAATATTAAATTTGCAAATAAAAATATCTTATTGAATTATTTTATTATTAAATTATTTATAAATCACCAAAATTGTTAAATAATAACAAGGGGATAAGATATGGTCAAAAATGTATTATAAATTTCATTTCTGAGAAATTTTTAATTATTTTGATCTATAATAGTCTTAATTTATTTTAATATTTTTTGAGTTTCCTAAAGTGCACCTCTCATATCTTATAAAAAGGTATCACCTCACACATTTCCTCACACTTCCATGAGCATTATAGCTCAACCAAACCCTGAAAAATTATCCTATATAAATTCTTAGTTAACTTTTTTAGTTCCTTCTTCTCTAAAAAAATCCATCCCTAGTGTCCCAAAGAAGAGATCCAAAGGATGTCCAATGAAGAAGAGGTAATTGATTTACCAATTCAATTCAATTTCTTTTCTTCTTCTACTTCATATTTCTAGGCCAATTTAATACTAAAGTAATAACTTCAGTATATTTGTCATGATTAGAGGTTATTATAATTATAGGACAACCTTATACCTTCTTTTATCCTTCCAAGGAAGAACAGTATCACCATGCGTGTGTACGTACAGCTAACCGTCTCCACACCGTTGTGTAATTATTATTCAAAAATAATTCACTAGGATTGGTATAATGATGAGAATAATTTATTTAAATAATTTATATAACATTATTATTATTCTTTATATTTAATATATCATGCAATTACATACCATTTAACCATCAAGAGAGTGATATTGTCGCTCATACATATGTATGACCAACCATTTCCATCACCCGGTGAGATCCATTCTCCCCGTTAACAATTCAAGAATGATTATAAAATATATATGATGAGTAAAAATAATAATAATGATCTTAATTTAATTAATAAAATACATCCTTTTCATAGAAAACATGACTTACAAATCAAAACAGTAATGGAAAAATGAATTAGTTAACACCATAAATAATGGTAATATTTATATACTATTAACAAAATGATATAATATTACCTACATGATATTTTAAAAATGGATATTATTCTTTTATAATTTAATAACATGAATTATCTATTATATTGGAGGTGAAATCACCCTCAACTGACAAAATGTACAATATAAGGGATAAATTTGCAATCTCTGTTTTATCCATGATTATTTATATGTAAGTATTTACTGGGCATATATTTATCATCCACGTCCATGTTTTATGAGAATTTTATCATAAAACGTTTAAACTTCTTCTATATATTTCTAAAGTCATTTGTACCCATTTTTTGACTTTTACTACATTGTATGGATAGAATCCTTTTTTATTACCATAGGAGGTACTTATTGACTTTTTCGAAAAAAAAGTATACGTAGAATGTTTTTTAACTTATAAAGAATGAGTGGATTTTTACATTTTTATGACACCTTATTTCCATGCATCTTCCTCTAAAAATTTCAACATTACATTCAAATAATTTTTTTTAAAAAAATTGGGTGTATTTTTTATAAAATAAAACTTTTTAAAGAAAAAAGGATATTTTTTCAGTAATTAAGTTCAAGTGTTTTATCAAAAATATTATCCACCAATGATGACATAGGGTTATGTATATATCCCTGTTATTAATTTTATTTTATTATGTTCATGATGTAATAATTTTTATGAAATATATTTATTTTATATGTATTATGATGGAATGATGTTTATGAAACGTATTTAATTTCATGAGTTATGGTGTGACGAATGATTTATGTTATTATAGCACATGAAATAATGATTTCATTATGAGATGGGTGGTAAATATATATCCCACCAATGCATTGGGTAAAGATTTATATCTCATGAGATAGACATGAATCTAATGGAAAGTAAATCCAATTCATTAATATTAGACAGGAGTGGCTAGGAAATCTGGTTTTGTAATACATGGATTGTACAACAAGTAAACACGGTTCAGTAATGGACTTCTTCCACAATGATGGTCTTGATAGAAATGCCTTTCCTGCCATGGAAATCATATGATATGACTAATTGTTTTAAAAATTCTTTTTTTATGCCAATTATTTTTTATAATGGTTAATTTTCCTTTATTATCTATGCCTTACGAACTGTCAATATTTATTTCATGACACATGATTTTGATATTTAAACGTTATGTTCATGTTTTACATTATTATGTTTATGGTTTTATTTATGTTCTAAATGATTACCCTTACCAAGAATTTTAAATCACCCTTTTTATATATTCTTCTCTCCATGTTATAAAGAAAGGGTTTTGGTAGTAAAAAGGGTAATTTCTTTATGGGAGATGTTAAATGATCTTTCACCGAGAGAGAAGATTATGTTCCATGTTTCAAAAGTCAGTAAACTAATACGGTCCTGGTTGTCAGTTTGTGTCATTTATGAAGTATTACACAAAATAAATGTAATGTCCATGTACATCACGATTGGGTTATCATAAATTATGCCCCTAAGACCCAAATTAATTTGACTAAACCTCCTCCATCAACCCTAATTTAATAATAATGAATTGGACGGGTTTTAAATGGATTCCTTAACTTCTACAATGCATTTCCATAATATTATGATTATTTTCTCAATCTAGACTTCTTAAATCAATATTTCGTATATGGTATTGTTGAATTACTCTTGATTTCTCCTTGATTCTTATTCATAAAGCCCCAATTTTTTGAGTATATAATTTTCTATATGGTTTTATTATGTGGTTTGTTGATTTCAACACAGGATCATTAGTTTATTCTTCTATCATTATGAAAGGTGATCCAAAACCTCTCCCTGATCTCTTTTATTATTTTTATAGTATTTGAATCATGTATATTACACCATCATTTCATGTACGAGACTACTATTATTTGGTGTTTGATGATTCTTCATTCTTAGAACTACCACAGGTCCTGATGGGTTTATTGGTGAAATAATTCTAGAATTGTGGCCACCTGAGAGGTATGCCCACCCTTGAACGTTGGTTGGAACATGGAACTTATGATCCTAGAATCCTGTAACTTAATTGGGTTTATGGTTATTGGAATGAAATAACACATAAATTTCTAAATCACTCAAATAACGTTGAATGTAATTGGATAATGATATTTGAACCGATATTTTTTCATAAGTGGAATTTGAATCAAAATTGTCATAATTGTTAGGATAATTGGAATATTGACCTCAAAATGGTAATTATATTAAAAGAATAATGGTACGTAATTGAAAACATGATATATAATTTGTACTTTTTAGAATTAAACAAATTTCTAAAATTTTATCATTTTGGAATAGTAGTGACCCATAAATTCCACAGATAGATATCACACATTATTAGATAAATATTCACTTTATAACATAAATATCCATAAATAATCATATAATTCAATTATCTTTGTAAAAATGAATAATTAATATAATTTTTCATATACGATCTACATCATCTCCCACATAATTATTAACTTTTCAACCCTTCTTATACTTATCATACATAAAAGTATCCTTCATATCCTAGAGAAGGGAAACATAAGAATGTGTGAACACATATGATTACTAAGGGTAAAAAAGGTATATATCAATTATCAAATCATAATTATATGAGGATAAGTTTATTATAACATGATTTTTAATTTTATAACCCATACCCTATATATAATATATAATAATCTCGAGTCATTTCAAAAATCATGGTTTTTCATAAGACATGAATCATAACAGAATCAAAGAACATGTTCCCTGACAACATGAGATTAGCATGAGACATAGATTTATATAAAACATAGAAGTATAGAAAATATTATTAGTAGTATTCCAGGCTCACTACCAATACTATCATATGGTATTGGGGTCACTTCTCATTCCATAATATTGAAACTGATAAACATCCAAGACTACTATAGTGGAAAGAGTCCCTTATTGAACTATGTTCAATCCCCATTTCAATCCCATTTATCTCATATGATATATATCTTTTCCAAATATGTTTGATGGATATATTCTTTTAGGCCCACACATCAAATAATTAAAATAATATATATTTTTAATCCAATATCATTACATATTCCTTGTATTAGGACTTATGAAAAGGAAATGGATTTCATAAACATTTCATAATAGAATTACCCATGGAAAAGAAAATAATTTCATAATCATTTTATCCGTTAATCATAGAATATCCCATGGAAAAGTTACAGGTTTCATAAAAATATTCTCATGATAACCATATACAATCAAAATAAAGTATAATGATAGTATCATCATATCATATCCCCAGTAAAAATTAGTAAACAATAAATGATGGGATATTAGTTGAAATATTCCTTTAATAGATATATTCTAACATTTTTTGATGAATATACCAATTAAACATTGAAGTCATATTTATAAAATTAAGATAAATTAAATTATTTAATAAAAATTTATTTTAAAAGAACATTGTAATATTTTAAACGAAGGTTCATTTTTTTAGCATTCTAGATGGTTGGAAATTTCTTTTCTGTCATGAATGTAAAAACAATTATTCCTTTCTCATATTTGGTAACTAGTCAAAATTACCTCATTAAGAAAACGAAATTAATATTCCATTCATAACATGTTCAAAAAAGTAACCATGGGTAAAAATTTCATTAAACAATCCAAGTATAATATTAGAAACATTGTTGAATACATTTTTATAAAACATGTATATATAATAAAAATAATTCTTGACGAAAAATGAAAATAAAGTTAGTTTATATTATAAACATTTGTTCAGTTTCTTGAGTTCTTAAATAGAATACCATATGTTTTATGTGTGGGAGAGAAGTTCGTTGGGTTGTTGAATGCCAAAGTTATGGGGAAATTATTTCTAATGATACCAATAGTTAAAATTATACACATAATGGACCTCTTAGCCTTAAATGCTAAAAGTGTAACGAAAGGGGGAATTATACTAACTGATGCCCTAATCAAAGGGTTGTCAATGATGATCAGAATCTATAAACTCTGAAGTCGAAATACAATAGAAGTTCACATATGATCACTATCATCGATGTAGACTATGATAATGAAGTGGATAAAGGTACACTTACCATCCATTCTAAACTAAAAATGTTTTATTTCATTCTAGGTCCCCCGCTCTTTTATTTATTAATATTTTTTTAAGGGTATCTAAATATTACCTCAAAAATTAGATATTGAGGTATCTATGACAACTCTTAACAGAAAAAAAACATATCAAAAGATTATAATTATTCTCCAATTGAAGTTTATTTAAATTTACTTCTTTCAAATATTGTGATACTTCCATTAGTGTAATTTTATGTGATTATTGGAATGGATTGTATATATATGTATTGATGTAATATCAACTTCCAAAGAACGTAAGTTATTTTTCATATTCTGTATCAATCAATTATCATATATCAATGCAAGGATGAATAATACCTTCTAGTTTAAATTTATTCCATCTTATGGGTCTTGGTTCCTATAAATTAATTTTATCTATCCAAAATGGTTTGGCAGGAATTCTCCATTTTGAAAAAACCTCTACTATAAATGTTTTTTGATTTCTTTCTAGAATAATTTCTAGTTCATCCACCAAACCACAAAGTAGATTTTTCAATATAACTCATATCGGGTGTTGTGCCTATTTAAAGACACCATATAGAATGAACCTAATTGAGTTGAAAGAATTATAGAAGAATAAAAAAGAGAATCTCGACAACATATTCATATACCCTAGTTCATTACATTGGTGTGAGCCTATTATGTTTGTTAAGAAGAATGATGGATCAATGAGACTATGCATTGATTATAAAAAACTATACAATATTAATATTGAGAAAAAATTCCCTCTTCCTATCATTGATGACTTATTTGAGAAACTTTGCAGAGTTAAAAAATTTAACAAGATTGATCTTTGTTAATTATATCATTAATTAAGGGTATAGAAGGAAGATATACCCAAGGCGGCATTTCATATAAGGTATGGACATTGAATTTATATTTATTCCTTTTGTTATTAAAAATTCCTCTTATATCTTCATGGATCTAATGAATACATTATTAAGAGACTAGCTTGATCAGCCTATAGAATACTTTATAGAAAATATTATTTTATATTCAAAGAGAAAGTAAGAGCATGAAGTTCACTTGAGAATTGTACTAAAGACCCAGAGGAATGAGAATATTTTTTGAAAATTTACTGAGTGTGAATTTTGGCTTTAGAATGTTTCATTTTTTGGTCACATAATCTAAAGAGGGGGGATATCTATGGGTCCAGTAGAAACAGAAGTTATTGTACATTAGCCTATACCAAAAACAGTAATTCATATCTGAAGTCCTCTTGGTTTTTCTAGATATTATTGACATTTTTTGTAATATCTTTCACAACTTTCTAATAAACTCACCAACTTGACTCAGAAAGTAGTTACATTCTTGTGGATAGATGAATGTGAAGATGATTTCAATGATCTAAAAATAATGTTAGACAGTTCACTTGTGTTCACATTGCCTTTTAGTGGGGAAATATTTGTGATCTAAAAAGACGTATCCAAGAAGGTTTTAGAATTTATTGTCATTAAAATTTATATGGTGATATCTTATGACTAACGATAAATGAAAATCCATGAGAAAAATTACCCAAATCGTCCATGGGAGTTATATGCGTTAATCTTTGCATTAAAGTTATGGATACCCTATATTTATGGTAAAAGTTGTTATATTTTTATTGATCATAAATGTTCAAAGTATATTTTCACACAAAAAAGAGATAAATATTCTCTAAACAAGATGGTTGGAGTTGATTAAATATTATTACTGCTCGATACATTACCCCGCTAGGAAAGAAAACAAGGAGGATGATGCTTTGAGTTGAAAGGACCATGCTAGCCTATCCATGATGAAGATCAAAAAATATCCAAATGTTATGGATTTTCAAAGGATGTATTTTGAAATTTTAATATAAGGGGAGAAATATTATATTTTTTAAATTAATTTTCAACCACTTGTATGATTGTAGATTAAGGAGTAATGAAAGGACGATGTATAGTTATAAAAGATGCTGAGAAATGTTCCAAAATTCAACCATGATTGTGATGGAATAATAAGGTTCAAGAACCTTGTTTGTATTCCCCTATACCATAATTAAAGAAGGATTATTGGTTAATTCTCAAAGTTATTCATTATTAATTCATCCGAGAATCACAAAGACATATAGGGACCTGAAAGAGTATTTACGGTGGGATGTAAAGAAAAGTGGTTTTTTTGAATATGTATCTTAGTTCTCGGTTTTTTATAAAGTTAAGGTTGAGAGATAGAGGTATTAGTGTATGTTACAACCATTACACATACTTGAATAAAAATGGGAAAACATCACTATGTAATTTTTCATCATACACACCAAAACCTCTAAAGGCCATATTTTTTATGGGTTATAGTTGATCGCCATACATATTTGACACACTTAAATTATATTAGAGAGGATTTCTCCCTTGATTAGCTTTCCTTGATATATGTAAATAAGTCATAATATTTTATGGATTACCACTTTCAATTATGGATGATCTAGATCCATGGTTTACCTCAAAATTCCATATAAGTCTTCAGTAGGATCTGGATATAGAGTTAAATTTCATCACTTCATGTCATACTCACATATATAGTCAATCCCAGAGGAAAATTCAAACTCTAGAAGACATGTTAATAGCTTTCTTAGAGAATTTCAATGGTGGTTGGGATAAAAACCTAACATTTGTAGAATGTTCTTACAAAAATAACTTTCACTTCAGTATTTAGATGTCTCTTTATAAAGACCAATGTGTAAATAAGTATAGAACTATAAATTTCTATGATGAATTTTGGAAGGGTATCTATTGGGGAATAATATATTTGATGAAATGGTAGATATAGACATATTTATTCAATAACACATAATATAATATCATAGTCAAAAATAAATTTACGCAAAAAAACAAAGAAAATACCTAGATTTTGAAGTTTGTGATAAGGTGTTTCTATGAATATCATCATGGAAAAGAATAATGAGATTTGAAATGAGGGGATATTTGGGCCCTAGGTATACCAGTCATTTTGAAATTCTACATCATGATGGGAAGGTATCTTATAGATTGGCCCTTCTACCAAATCCCCCACAAGTTAATTATGTGTTCCATATATCCCCTTTAAGAATGTATATACCTTATACTTCAGATATAATAAACATAGAAGTCATACCATTGGAGAAATATCTTTCTTATTAAGAACATCTAATAGAGAATCAGGATTATAGTGAAAAAGATCTACGAAACAAGACCACTTTCTTGGTTAAAATTTATGGTGTAACCACCAATTCGAGGAAGTTATGTGGGAACTTGTGGATCTGATGAGGTATATTTATCATCATCTTTTTATATTAAAGTGACAAATTTCAATTGAGAAATTTAGTTTAAGAGGGGTAGAATGTAACACCCAGATGTTTTGATGAAATATTTTCATTAAATAATTTTAATTATTCAATTGCTTATGTTACACGCAATCATGAGTTTAAATGAACTGCAAGATTCAATTAGTTTAAAATGACCCTTATAACCTAGATGTCAAGTTAGATGGAATAAATATAACTAACTTATTAAAAAGTTGGGTGAATTCATTACCTGCCAATTATTTATAAAAAATATAAACCAATTAAAAGTAAAGGAAAAAATTGTATTCTTATTAAAAAATGATGTTAATTTTAATTAATAAATGTAATTAATGAAATATATATTTTTTATATTTGATAAAATAATTTTAATATTCATATAATATATATTTTAATCATAATATATGAGTAAACCATATTTTAGGTATAAAAAACATGTATTTTTAAAAGGGTAATTTTACCCCATTTCAATAGAGAACATTTTTTTAATTAAAATTTTGACAAATTAATAATATTAATATGAAAACGAAAAATTATTATTTTTTACCAGGATATAATAATTTACCTTGGAATAAATTTTGAAATTTTTCTGATAACGTTCAATTTTTCATGTAGAGTAAAAATATATTAAATTTTAATTGAAAACAACTTTTTTTTCATCAAAATAATTTATCTGGTAAAATTTTATTATTCAATGGTTTTAAATTATAAATAGATTTTATTTTTATCAGTTAATATAATTTAGGCCAATGATATTAATTTTACATTGTGTTTTCATGTAAAAATATTTCAATCTTTTGGAATGTTTGATCTCTTAGAAACATGTTTCTCTCATTTTGAAACCAATATTAATTGTGAATTTTTTACTAAAACTTCTATTTTTTAATTTATAAAAATAGATTCTATATTTTGAATCAAAAGGACCAAATTATGTAAATATATTTCTTTTATTTTCAGGCATTATGAATAGTAACTTCAGTAATTTTTTTTAGTACATAAAAAGGGTAAATAGGGTAATTAAGGGTAAAAGTAACAGTATAAAACTATCATAAAATTTTAACTAATATAATTGTATGATTTTATTTTGACCTAAATATTTATTCGGGTGAAATGATATCTTTTTTAATCCACTTGGATGAGATTTGGAAATTTAAATTATTTTATTTAAAGAAAAGTTAAATATGGCGTACTCAAATTTCAAAAAATAAAATATTTTTAATATAGATTTATATAGAAGTTAAATTATACTATAAAAAATAATTTCAAATTTAAGATAATTTTATTTAATATGGAAATTTATTTTTAAATTTTTAGGAAATAAATAATTTCTTTAATAGATTATAAATTAATGATGTAGAAATTATTTTACTGGTGAGAAATCATTAAAATAATTTATATTTAAATGATAATAACCATTAAAATACAATAAAACTTCTCAACTATTATTTCTCTAGTATATATCAACCATATTCATCTATGTATTATGGTAATGACCTTTTTTATCCACATGGAAATGATTATGACAATTCTAATATTTTATTTAAAGTGATGTTAAAGATGTCACATTCATGTTTTAATAAATATAAAACTTTTAATATAGGATTTTTAAGAACATATATTCTACTGTATGTATTATTATTAAATATAGATGATTTATCTTAGTCATATTTTATTATTTTTAATTTTTATCCGACAAATAATTATGTTAAATAATTACACAAAAATGATATTGTAATAATTTTATTAATGGAAAGAATAAAAAAATGTTGTTAAAAATATTAAAATAAATCTTATTTGGGATAATTATAATATCCAAAGAATTTTCTGTAAGACCTTAATATCTTATTACCATAATAAAACATTTGGTTCATTATTATGTTTTATTTTTATATTTTTAATAATTAATTAATTGTATATTATCAAAATTGACACTATTGATTTTTTATCAAAAGAATATATAATTAAATTAATTAAAAATCATAAATATTAAATATATATATATATATATATGTATAATAGGTTTTATAATTTTATAATCATTTATGTTCTATGTGATATCAAATAAGAAAAAATTTCACCAATTTAATATTGAAATATTTGGTACCTTAGATAAAAATTAAATAGAATAACTATGTGTTAATTAAAATTATAAGGTCTAAATTGATATAAAACATGAATAAAATTTATTTTTTGTGATATTATAACCTTATCTTATCTTTTATTTTAAATTAATACATTATGGATGTTTTTCTAGGAGGTTCTAATTTATTATATATATTTTTTGAAATTCTAAAGGTGCATTATCCTCAATTATAAAAGGGAACCTTCTCCCTCATTTATTAATAACTAATTTACCTTTAATTTTAATTAATCCCTTATATATTTACCTTATAATATTACATAGTATCATTCTAGATGTTTTTTACTTCTCAAATGACCAACTTTAGTGCCTTTGTGAGGATATCTCGATAGAGCTCGCCAAAGAAGTGGTAATCTCCCTTACCAAGTCACTCAATATCATTACTTCTTTTAATTCCACTTTATTTGTTGTTTCCATTATTAATACAATACTATAGTATCAAATATATACATATATGTTATTATGGTTATGGTACAAACTTATTCCATCTTTTATCCATCATTCTAAAAACAAAATCACCACGCGTAACTATGTATGACTTATTGTCTCCACACCATGGTGTATTATTTGTTTCACCACAATATTACATGGTTGGGTATAATGATGTAAATAGCACATATATATGATTATTATAATAATATATTTATTCTGGAACTATATATATATATGTATCATCTACATTAGTACCATGTCATAACTAAAGGAATGATATCATCACTCATGTGTACGCATCGTCTAATGTCTCCATGATGCGATGTGATTCATTATATATAATATCCTTCAAATAATGACTATATAAATGTATATAATGAATAAATATGATATATTTTATATTTATACCATTATGTAAATGATATAACAATATCATATCAATAAAAATTATAACTTATTTGAAAAACATTCATAAGAAAATGAGGTCATTTATAACTAAATAACGAGTAATAATGAAATTTTATTGACAAGAAGATGATAATATGACCATAAATGATATCATACAAATTAATATGATTCCTTAGTAAGACAATTATGTTATTTAATTCATTATACATGAGGTTTGGATACATACAATGTATATCAAACTTAACATAAGGGATAATTTCGCAATCTTGCTATTATCTGAGGTTGTTTATTACTATGTATTTAATGGTGTATATTTATCATCCACATCCATATTTCTGAAATATTTATTATTATTTATATTTATATAAAAACATTTAAGTTAATTTTATCCAAAAGTGAGTTTTTTTTAAATGGTGGGAAAAAAATCATTTGTTATTTGTCGATACGAGGAACTTTTTGAATTATCCGATAAAAGTATGAGAAATATTATTTCATTTAACTTATATGACCATATAAGTTTTTATGGTTTCATTGAACAATATTTACATGAATATTACTTGACAATATTTCAAGTATACTTTCAAATAAATTCATTTCATTAAAAATTGTGTTTTAATTTGACAAAAAAATGATTTTAAAGAAGAAATGATATTTTCCTCAAAAATTAATCTCTAGTGTTCTATAAACATGATTTCCCATATAAGATAGAATTATTTTATTGGGTAATACTTCAAGTATACTATCCCTATTATTCATATGGATGATTATTCAGATAATTTAATTCTACTTACAAAATCCATATCTTTTATATAGTTTATGTTATGATGTATTGATGATTAAGAGACGCATTTTAATATTTAGTCTATGCTATAATAAATGATTTATGTTTTTGTGGAACACATAAGAATGATTTAATTATGATATGGGTGGGACCTATATATCCTTAAAAATGATTTTATATAGATTTATATCACATTAGATATACTGGGTTATAACAGGAAATTGTCTTAGTTCAGTAATATAGGGTCGAAACAATGAGTAAGCTCGATTCAGTAATGAACTTTTTCCACTATGATGGTTTTGGAAATGATCCTTGACTAATATGAACAGATTTTATATGCTTATTTGTATTCCCAAAAAAATTATGTTTAATTTTATGACTTTTGGGATTACATTGATTGTTCCTTATAAAATTTAATGATTTATCCCATGACATGATATCATGATCTTCCATATTCAGGATATGTTTTTAAATGTTATGATTTTATGTCTTATAATTATTATATGATTAATATCTAACTTGTTTACCCTAATTAAGAATCTAAGATCACCCTTTATTATTTTTCTTTTTCCCAAGTCATGATGAATGGTTTTGAGTATGATATGTCGAAAAGGGGTCTAGTTACGAAGGAATAAGCAAGAGAAAATGTAGATGTCATATGAACCTATTGTTTGTGTTTCCTAGTTTCTAAAGATACTAAACCTATATGTTCATAATTTTTTTTGTAATGAATATTCATTAATTTTAATGTAATATCTATGTATTTAATTTATGGGCTATTATATTGGATGATATTGATGGATCAAAATGTATAGGGAATATAAGAGAAGAGGTGTCCTTTTATAAGTGAGGGGAGTGACACACTTGAAATTACCATGAATATTAAAATATAATTGAGTAATTTTGAATCCAATTCTTTCCAAATTTACAAATAATTAAATAAAAAATGAAAAATATAAAAATAAAATCAAACAATTAAAATTATATAGGTTTATGAATCTTTTTAAGCCTTTTAATTTTTATTAATCACTTGGTTAACCAAGTTAAACATTACTCAGAGGAAAATGATCTCTAATATTAAAGGGATATAATTTTACTTATAAGGTGTAAATTTGTGAACACATTTCCAAGGGATGAAATTACTAACCATATATTATCAGCAAAATCTCTTGGAATATTTTTATTATTTTTAATACGTTTAACAAATTATTATTTATATAAAACCTTATTAATGTATTTTTTCACAATATTTATTTATTTTGAATTCAAAGATAAAAAGACATTAATGGAATTTTAATATAAAAATCTAAAAAATATAATATGTTATATAAATCTATATAATTTCTATTATACAATAATTCACCAAAATTTTATTATTTCTAATAATTTAAAAAACATTTTTTATATTTTTATTAATTGGGTAAATATTGTGTCATCCTTGTGTAAGAATTTATGGTAATTATTCAATTACTAAAAATTAAAAATAAATTACTATATTTAAGAAAATAATATATATATTTCATATAATAAATTAGAAGAAAAATTATAATCTTTTATTATTTATGTAAAATATTTAGATATAATAATGTCAATTGAGTGAAAATTTGTATTAATTCTTTTCTAAAATTAATATAAAGGTCATAATGATACAAATATGGGACCATGCGACCATATATTTGATAAATGGATGGAAATGGATAAATGAAAATTCAAAAATACGATAAATTCACGTGTTGGATATATTTTATAGACTTATCCCAAAGGCTTAACAATATTTTACACGTTTTAACCATACCGATGAGACAAAAATTTAAAATGGATACTATGGATATTTAAAAAAAATAAAAGGGAAATATTTACTATATTGGTTATTCCAAATAATATATATCCAATCCATTATCCATGACTTAATTTCTATAATTGGTTGAAATTAACATTAATAAAAGTTTAAAAAAACATGAATTAAATTATTATCTAGAGACAAAATTAGTTTCAAGTATAAATCCTGATATATATTCTTATCTCATTCCTAGTAAAACATTATATGAATGTTTAATCATTTTATTTAATATATAATATATAACTTTAATAAAAATTATTCACCAATTTTGATTAATTTATTTTACTAAGAAAAAAACACATCGAGTGCATGGAAGCAGTTTTTTGGAAAAGCATTTGTTCTACATCCAAACCATTTTATTTATATTTCTTAGAAACTAATAATTTTATTTTAATCCATAAATATTTCATCATTTATTTATTTCTTCTCTTAACATCCAATTTAACATCTATTTTATAAATTTATATGATATTAATGTTTATTTAGACATGAGGTTGGGTGTATCGCAAGATATTGATTATAATTTATTTGAAGAGAAATAAATCAATAACTCGCAAAATGTTAAAGGAGTGTTTTGTAATTTTAGTGATTTAAATATTAATTTCACTGGTAATTGTAATAAAATACTCACCCATGTCATGGTAAGGAAACCTGGGAACATGTAAGTGGATCTTTTATGGGAATTATCATAGATTCCATTCACACATAGAATATGTATCATCCCCTTGGAATGGTAATGTTCCATGGGAACTTGTTAGTGTCTCAAGAATTGTAATTCATATAGATTCCATTGATACTTGATTTTTTATTGGTTATTTACATGGAAATCATCCTAGTTTGGGTTATGTCTATGGATATAAACACTTGACACCTTGTTGAAGTAGGTTTTTCTGACCCCAGATGACAAACTTGAGATCGAGAGATTGAAGGTTTATATCATTATTCAAACCTAAAATATTAAAAAAAATGTATATAAAATTTTTTCATGAACTATTATTCATACTATATTTTTTAGACACATTTTATGGTGGCCTAATATTCTTTACTCGAACCTTTTTTGATTCATTATTTGTTACCCATGTAGACATTATGGATAAATGTCTAAAAAGGGAAAGGATCCATGTGAATGGTTGATTAACTTTTTTATTAGGGTTGGTGTGTGGATGTGGGACTGAACATGTGGTTCTAGACTAGTGGTTGGTGACATTATTTTTTAGTCTTTCTTATACTCGTTTACTATTATGACATTCAACATTACATTTAGCTTGAAATTCAATATAACATGATATTATTTGACTGTTTTTGTTTTGTTTTTATTTTACTAGTTAATTTTTGGAGATGATTTTTATTAATTTATTTTTCCTATTTCTAGCGATTTTATTATTTTTTACCATATATTGACTTCTATCCACTATACACATTGAATCTTCAGCACCAGTCAAAAGTCATTGGTGTATGAGGTGTCTTGTTTGATTTTATTTGGAGGCCTAACTCAATCTTTTGAGGGATAACCAAAATAGGGGGGTTAGAAAGTTGTATTAGTGGAGGTATTTTTCATTTTGTATTTTGGAAATTTATATAGATGAAGAGGATGTGTCATGGGATGAAAATTATCTCATTCATAGGAGTATCTAAATCATGTAAAAAAGAAAACCCGAAGTTAGCAAGGATGGATGACTTAATGAAATAATAATTTTTATTAGAAAAACACTTTTAATAGAAATTGATAAAAACCATAGGTTTAATAAGTTGGAAGAGGCTCAAAAGATCTCACAAATTAATTTTAAAAGATCTTGAGCCTAATGAAGTCTTATTCCTTAAATAGCTTCATGGGGAGACATCAAATTTGTGCTTCTGGACCATAATTTTTAAGGACATCAAATTGACCATCCATATTTTCCCATGTTTTAATGTACTCCTCCCACTTAAAATTACCTTTATTGAATATCCTTATTAGTATAAGGTATTTCTTATTAGTCCATATATTCTTCTAATGATTAGTGTCCAAATTAAGACCTCTTTCAATCATCCTATCATCAAAATCTATGGTGACATTGATAAATATTTCATCCACCACAATTTCTTATTCCAAATGACCAAGAAGCATAAATTTATTCTTATTAGAAACCTCATCTTACACTATATTCCCTTTATGATATTTTATGTAAACCTAATCCATAGTCTCTCCAATATCATGTTCCGCTACATCAGATCATACCTGTATAAGATCAATAATAGCAGGCACATGATCCATCTCCTATGGTTTAATTTTTTATATTTTACCATGTATCCATTGGTTTTAGAAGGTATGATTATTCATTTAATACATTATTTTTATATAATTTGGTCAAATTTCTACAACCCTAATATTATCTATAATTCTTCCCCTTATTGTATTTTGAGATATGTAAGCCTTGGATGAGTCTTCTACTTACAGTTTCCTCATATAAATAACATATTAATTCCACATTAGACTCTTCCCCCTAAAAAATTGTACCCTCGATGCCATTATATGCCTGTTGGGCATTTACCTGGTCTATATTCTACCCCATAGTATCAAAACCATTGAATCAGTTTTTAATTTTGATATTTCCTTGGTTTTTTAATTTGTCTTGACCTGGTGCATTCTTTCCATTATCCCATCTCCACGGGATTAATTTACTAAAAATAGTCCTATGTTACACCAATTGTTTCCTCAACTGTCTCCATAATCGCCACATGTTGTTCTATGTCCCTGATCAGTTATAGTGCCTCTGAATAAGGTTAATTCATGATAATGCTCATATACTCTACACCATAGATACTCTTCATCTTCTTGGGTTCAATCAAGACCTTCTCAATAATTGTGTTCTCTTATAAGTCACAATTCAAGAGAGAAAATACTAATGCAACATTCAGATCTTCTGAGGGGGTTATTCCATTCTATTTGAAATCATTAGGAACTACACCATCACACCCAACCTAGAAACTTAGATCATCTATACTCAGCATCGGTCAATCAACCCCCCCCCCCACCTTTCTACCTAATGGAAACAAGAGGACGGGTGGCCTAGGTTTCTACACAACATGCAATGATAAAGACAATATTCTAATATCCCATATTTTTCGCATAATTGTTATATAGTCACTATCTAACCCACTCCCTCGGTGTATTGGATACACTAACTTCCACAAATATCTGAAGATTAATCGGGTGAATCACAGATATAATCCTATAATTGGAACATAAAAACGGTCCTACCAAATTTTCCAGTATCTATAAAATTTAATTTTTTGAAAAGGTAATGAGAGTTCAAGAAAAATTACCCAAATAGTAACCTAGTGATTTTGGTAACCTGTTGTCTATTTTACTTTTTATTTTGTCTTATTTTGAGACCATTTATTTGAGGAGTTAGTAGAACATTGTTGGGAAATTACACTTTTTCATTCTTAATTTGAACATCAGTAGAGTGTTAATAACCACAGACCTAAAGTGGTTGGATATTTACATTCTATGGTAGTAATAGATTTAATGGATGATCATTGATATGATGGTTTCTTATGGGTTATGTGATCCATTTACTGGTATTCTAATCATGTTATTTCTCCATTATTAGTCCTTACTATAGAGTTTTTCCTATATCACCCATCAATGTTTTCTAGAGAGGGATGACCTCAATAATTTTGTTTTTTATTGAGTATCTCTAGAACATCTTTTTTCACATGGATAAATGCCTAGTGAGGGGGTTAAATCTTGATTATTATATTCTATAATGACCACCCATGTATGATTTAGGCAACATAGTACATGATAGAAGGCATAAAGATAAGTCCAAGAAGGGATTCAAGGAGAAAATTTTAAAGTCACTTATTTCTAGAGAAGATGTGGTGTGAAAGGGATTGGGAGTTCATAAACATAATACAATCGAAAATATATATGATATACTATTCTAGTATAATAATACACCAATATAATTTTCCCCTTTATCAGTGGGAGGTTAGATTTCATGGGTGATGTGAATCCAGGTTGCTCTCATGCATGAGATCAATTCCAAGGTGAATGTTTTTATCTTGAGAAATATATCAGATGTGATGAATCATTAAATAATCACTAAAGGAGAACTGAAAGAGGCCTAGTTTGGTTTCTTTATAGCTTTACATAGATGATCATGGATTTACACTTTATGTGGTATGAAATTTAACTATGAGAATCTTCATAAAGGAAATGGAATGTAGAGTAATTGGGGGAGTAGATTATTATCATATAATTGTTGCTAGGTGACATGATTTTAGTGTGGAAGAGATGGAAATAAGAATATTAAATTTTCATCCCTACAGTGGAGTATTGATCATTTGGTAAGATGGCCCACTTTTGAAAATTCTTAAAGAGGACTCAAATATTAAGTAGTGTTGAAGGATCATTGTAGACACCAATGTTTGGGTAGAACTCACCAATCTCTTAGAAATCATGTAGCCAGATTTATATTGGTTTTTCACCACAAGGTAGGGGTAGGGTACCCTGATGCATGAGAGAAATTATTATCAAGAGATAACATCACATATGAGTCAATATGGATCCCAATGAAAAGGTTTGAGTCAAATTCTACTATATAGTTCACTCTAACAGATCAGGATAAAATATTTTCTATTCTTACTAGTATGATTCTCAAGTCATCTACCCCTGCATGTGTCTTTTTATGATATAATAATATCAAATTTTTTATTATGTTTTCAATTTTACTATAACTAGGTATTGGATATGGATAATTCATTGGTATATTTTCCATTGACACATTTTTAGGGGTGCGGTCATAGGGTATTAAGATATATAATGAGTTTACTTTCAATATTGGTAGCTACATTTTCCTCTGGGACCAATTTTTTCTATAAATGGATGAGATCGATTTAATTTTGGTAATAGATAGGATTGTTCTATAACATGGTCACATCAACTATTATAGGAGAATAGTGGACTTCTTATCTCCAATATGAGGACTTAATGTTCACCATATTCAATGGGATCTTCATTATAGTCATACATGTCCAATTTAGTGTTTATTGGATAACTCATAGATTAGGTAAAAATAATTTTTATGGATGATTGATAGATATATTAGAGTAAATATCATCATATAGTGAACCCCTATCAAGGAAATTTTCCAAAAAAATCTCTAGCCTACCACCGGATTTTAGGTATTGATTTCATTATTGATTTGATGATTGGATCTGGACATGTTTCTATACTACATTACTATATGAAACCATCAATGAATTAGGATTTAAAATTTTGGTTTGAAGATTTATTAACAAAGGGAATAATATGGAAAAGTACATCACTGTGGGGTTCTTCTATGTATTTTTCCTTAAAGGCATATGAATCATTGAATTTTTACAAGGATTACCAATGGATATACAAGATGAATTTAAATAACTGGTATACCCATCTATGCATTTATGATTTCTTCAATCATCTAAGAGTTCTAAAAATATTATATGAGATTTTATCGAGGTATGTGCACCATCATTTAAGGTTGAGATTTTCTGACATATACTATACTATATTTAAGAGCAGGTTGAGACTATATGGGGTTGTGGTCATTTTATATGATTGGAAAAATGAAATATATATAGTCATGTCCTTGATGAATTACATCTTTTAACTATCTCTTGATCAATTTGTTGTGGTATTTGTCAATAAAGTCGTTTTTTACTCCCAGATTATAGATGATCATGAAAAAAATCCTAACATCACCCTAAGTACATTGAGAGAGAATAAGTATTACGCCAATTTATCTAAATTTCATTTCTGGATTTAAAAATTACACTCCATTGGTGACTTTATCTTAGAGGATAGAGTATTAGTAGATATAGAGAAGACATAACCACGATATCATAGTAATATCCTAATAATGTCTTCAATATTTCATGTTTCAAAGGCTATTATAAGCATTCCATCCAAGATATATCCCATCTATAGGAACCAAAGTCTATTCTGACCAAAAAAGGGTTGAATTTTATTTTCTACGATTATGATGAGTAGTATTTTTATGAATTGAAGAGTCTTTTTACCTCATCACCAATAATCACCATTCCTGAGTTGGGTTAGGAGTATACTATGTATTTCAACTTACTAATAGTATGAATTAAAGTGGTTCTTATGAAGTCTTATTGAGTGGTTTCTTATGGCTCAAAATAGATTATGTCATATTTGAAGAGTTATACTATTCGTTATCTAGAGTTAGCTATCATGGTGCATTCCTTATATTTGGTCAAAATTATCGATTCTTCGATATATTTTTTGGGTAAATGGACTATAAGATCTTGAACTACATCATTTCATAGTGGGATATCAACATTAAATATAGTATGTGGGTTGAGTGTATATAGTCTTTTTTACATTGATAGGACATATACCCGTATAATGGTTAATTTTATTTTCAATGACTTGAGTAGGATGACATATTCTGAGGTGGTGTGGGAATCTTATGAAGTGAATGATTGAAATATTTATGTATTTATATCTATATGTTTAAGAGACTCATGGGTGAGAGGATCTGACATGAAATCTATTATTATAATACTTCTATAATAGATCAATAAGATTTAGCAATTCGATAAGGAGGTTTTGGGCCTAAGGTTTATCATATAATTTGGGGATCCACCATTAGGCTAGTTGATTGATTATGATGAGGTCCTTTGGGACTCTGACTACATTATGATTTATATAGGAAACCATGATAAGTTGATGAGGTAATTAAATGATTCTAAGAGGGAGTTAAATCCTTGGTTGATAAATATGTATCGTGTTATCTATACCCAATACTAGTGGATGAGGATAAATAAAGATGTAGTGATCTTCGTAGTGTGATGCCTCATTGGTACCCAGGTCAATGCTAATCATTAGTGGATTCATGGATTAATATGTTCATTTCCCATTCTATATTGTAATTGAGATGATACAACCATATAATTCATGATCATATTACTCAGGATGCATTGGAAAAATGAGGCACCATGTGGGATTGTGGATTGACTGGTGAAGGTATCACATTTCTTACTTATAATGGAGATCTTCCCCATTGATGACATTGGTAACCTCTATAATATAGAGATAGTTAATTATCATGGTTTTTGTGGAGGATCAAATCATATTAATATCCCCAAATTTCATTAGAGGTTTGATAGGGACATAAGATGGTGAGTGGATGATAGGATCATTTGACTATATAATATTATTCCCAAATTAATTTCCAATAATAATGGATGATTAAATTTTTAGAGGAAAAGATATGAGACTATGTTTAGGAATTCATTTTGTTCTTTGGAGAAACACACAATAATAAAAAAGTTTTCTTATAATAATAGATTCCTAGAATCAACCCAAATAGATAATTTTGATGATTTATATGGAATACTATGTCACTATTTCTTTTTAAAGGTTATTGGTTGGTGATTCAATGATTATTGTTCAAAGTCTCATGTAAGAGACATATGTTTAGGTTCATTTGTTAAAAAATTGGATAGAAATCACAAATATTAGGGATAAATCTTATATTGACCATAAGATATGAAATTTTTAATTCATGGTTGGTTATCAAGTATTTTTATGGGTGTCATATAGGCTGTGGAAATTTCCTATCTATAAGTAAGGGAAGTTGGTACTAAGTTTATTTGTTGTCATTTGATATTGTACTGAGGATATGTCCAGTGGAATACCTATTATATCTTCTATATCATGATAGTTCAATGAAAAACAGGTTTTATGTGTTGCAACATTAGAGATATCTACATGATCCTAATTACGTTATAGAAGTTGATGATGTAGATCTTGATGTCAATATATCCATTGAGGACCATATTATAAATATCATAGACCATAGTGATAATATTATATGAGGAAATACATTTCCCTTAGCATTAGTTTTAGGAGATCCCTCGGAGATGTAGTCTGATATGTAGGCATTGTGACCCACATTGTTCATTGTAACCATCATTGATTCATGAGAGAATAGATATGGTATGAGAATTTATATATATATATATATAGGTTGTAAGACCCCATCATGTCCCCATATACTATATTATTTATGTTTTTGTTGAACTATTTTAAATTATATAAATGATACTTGTTCATGGTTTAGGGCATTGTTTTGGAGAATCTTGAGGACTCAGGGGATGTATAAAAGTGAAGGATAGCAACGACATACAAAAATGAATATGATTTAGGGGGCCCACAAAGATAGTATTTTCCATTGTCGGGCCAGTTTACTAGAATGTACATCACAATTTCCTTCAAAAATTACACATATCATCCAGTAGAAGTTATTAGTTAGAAAGTTGTAGCCAATATCCTAGTTGTGGCCCCATGATGGGTTAGGATTACATGGGTTTGAATTTTATCCTCTCCCATTAAAAACATAGAATATGTTATTGAACATACTCCTTCAACCCTACTTTTATATTAATGAATTGGATGGTTCTCCATCGATTTCATGGCTTATCTAATGGTTTTCCATAATCTATTCATCATTGGTCCAATCCAAACATCCTAAATTGGTAAGTATTTATTCGAATTTGTGAACTCATCTTAGCATCTCTAGGAATATTTATTATCCAGTTTTTTGTGGTGAGGATAACATTGTGAATTTGAAATCATGGTGTGTGTTTTGGATCTTGATGCTCAGTTGTGTGTTTTTTCTTTTAAATTTTGAGTTTGGTGGATAAGAACATATACACAAGGTATTTTCTTCTCTAGTACTTGTAACACATGTGACCATATAATAACCCCATTCAAATGAACTCTATTAATTGTAATTTATTAATTCATTATTCATTGACCTCCTATGGATCTCATCAGGTCTATCGATGAATGGGATTTGGAATTGCAGCCACTTGAGTGTTGTGACCACTATTAACCTTGTATAGGAGCACTGTAATTATAACATAATGGTCCTATTATTGAATTGGGATATTTTTTAATGGAATACCATAACATATAAATTGATAATTTACTTAGATTAATTATCTTTGAATTATATAATTATTTTTTAAATAGTATGTTGTCACAAGTTATTTATTAATCAAAATTTTGACAATTATTATTAGAATTAACATATTGGAATGGAATAGTTGTGTTTATTAAAGTGTAATTAAATGTAAAAAAATGGAACAATTTTAGTAATTGGTATGAATTACCTAATTTCTAATATGTTAACATGTTTATCAGGTTTTGTAAATTTCAATTATTTTTCGATTGATTTTACTAATACATGTACTATGAAACTAACCCTTGTAATGGTAATGATTCAGGGGGAAATATAAAATGTTATACCATGAGAATTTGTATAAATTTCATTTTTATGTTGAATATGTGGATTTCCTTTGGCATGAAAGTTGGCCTTTGGAACATATAAGAAACTCTAGCATGGTTATTTTTATAAATTTTATTGCTAATTTTATTTTTCTATGGGTCCTTGGAATGGGAATATTCCAGGACTCGGTGATGTGTATAGAAAATGAAATTTGACAATATGATAAAGAAGGTTTGGAGGACCTTGGGTCTCAACCAAGATTCCGAGGGGAAACAAATATTATATTGATGTTCTGAATTTGAATTTTGATAAATTCTTTTATATATATATATATATCATGTTGTCTATTTTTATAATTATCCAGACTAATTTTTTTAAGCATCATTGGTGGGGGACTACTATGTTTTACTAACACCCTATACAACCTTTCATTAGGTTCCCCAGAAAAAATCATATATGAATGTCTTTTTAATGGAAAGGGTTCTTATGCTTGGTTGATTTTATTTTTCATAATTGATCATGGAGATAAGATCAAGAATGGGGTTAAATATCAGTGTGGGTGTCATTATTTTTTAGTCTGAATTTTAATTATTTTCTTAAATGATGTCCAACATGACATTTATCAGGGAATTAAATATGATATGACATGGTTTGATTCGATTTTTTTCTTTTAACATTTTATCTTGTGGATTTTATTTCTATTTTTTTTATTTTTCATGTTTTGGATGTGTTTATTATTCATTACTAATGGGTATTGTCTCCACAATATACATATTAGACTCATTCTTCTAGTAAAAGGCCTATGTATTATGGGGAGGCACCATTTAGTTCATCTAGTCACCCAACTAAGTCACATGAGATAGTACTAGACTATTGACATCACATTATAATTAAATTTCAAACCTATATTAGATATTTTAGATCAGAAGTAATACTTTCATAAAAATTATTTTTGCCACATTAAACAATAGTATTTTAAAATTAGTTTTTCACTTTTTTTAACTTGAATAAACAAATGGATTTCAAATTATGAATAATTAGTTATACATTATCTTATGAAAAACACAACATTTGTAGTCATAAAAATTACATTTCATTAGGTAAAAACTAATTACCCTGGTAAAATCCTAAATGAAAGAAGTAAAAAAACGGGGTAATTTGATTGAAACGTGTTAAGAACATGTTTCTAATTGAGCGGTGGAGGTGTGACTCAACCTTATCTATTATATACTCCATTATTTCTCAAATTCGTATCAACTTACCTTGACAGTTTCTTCCCATTTGGAAGCATTTTTCACACATAAATATTTACATCCCATTTCACTTATAAAATGTGTATTCCTCACCTAATTTCAACCCACACTAAAAACACATAGTTTTGGTCCAAAATATACCAAAACATATTTTGAAATCAACTCTCCTCCTTAGTATTGGTTATTTATTCTCAAAATCCCACCCTCAAAAGGTTTATTTAAATTCACAATGGATATAATCCAAGTATTATGGTATAAATTTATAACTTCTCCTCACTCTTTCCTTTTTATTTTTGTTTTTTTTTTCTTATCCAAATTAATTTTCAACAAATTGTACTGATAAATTATTTATCATAATTATGGTACATAAAATAACACACCACCCTTTTCAATTCAATGAAATGAAAATGTGAGTCATGTGTTTTGTAGACTACCAACTACATGACATGGCATGTTTTTTCCTTCACCACATTACAATGCTATTAAAAATTAGGAATTAAATATATAATTATTATATATATGACATGTTTTATTTTCCTAAATTATCATCCATATTACTTATGTTCCTCATTCAACAGAAAATTAAATCATCATCCATGGGTATGTCCGGACTACCCCTTCCATGGAATGATCGATTACATTTTTTCATTGCATAACCACCTTGAGTGAAAGGTTATGAGAATTGTTTTATTAGATAAATATTGTTTTTATGTTATTAATAATATACTATTGATTCGATTTTAATATTATTTTCACAATATTATGTATAAAATATCATTATAAAAATCCTTATTTCAAACAAGAAAACTCAAAAAAAAAGCAATTTATTAATATTTGTAAATATTTTAATATCCCTTAATTCTTCTTATACTTAATTAAAATTATATTATAAAATTTAAATAAACACAAAATATAATCATTATTATTCTATTATAATTATATTTCAACTAAATCAATGCATTATATTCCATTATTCATTAAATGTTCATGTTTTCATCAGGTTTAACACTGACATAAAATAAGCTAGAAAACATTTATACCATGGATAAATATTAAGACTTATTTAATGGTATAATAAAATATAAATATTTAATTGATAATTTTTTTAGGGAATGGATATATCAATAATTAACTCAATAATTTTGAAAACACCTTTCATTTGTTAGGAATATCATTGTATCAAGCTTATTATCAATTTCACCTTCAAGGATAAAGAATGAAACAAATGTCAAATGAAATTTAATCTACATAAATAATAATAATTATTACATTATAGTAACTATATTAAAATGAATAACATTAGGAAAATATGAATACTAACACTACTCTATTGAAACTAGTACAAAGAGTCAAAGCTATAAACACCTAATGTTGGAAAATTTGTTAAAACTAGGTAAAATAAATGTATATAATGATTATGAATGAATATTATAAATAATTTTATGTATGTGTATGGTCACAATATTATTTATTATGATAGTTATTTTTTATATGGTAATTTAATTCAATTATATGGAAATAGTGAGTAAAGGTAAGTGTTTTTGTGTCTCATTTTAAACTCGGTGTGACATGATTGATATTATGTACCATAAAATATTATATATGTTGTATTCACCATAGTATTACTTTTAAAGATAAAATTGTCACTTATTTAATGATTTTATTTTAAAAATACTTTGATTATTTTAATACCAATTCTATAATATTTTCATCAACTAATTTTATAATTCATTTGGTCAAAGTATTTATTAAATAAATATAATTTTAATGTTTTCATTGGAAATACCCTTAAAATATTTGTTTTTTTTAATTTTGTTCTCTGTGGAAGATAATTCTCATTATCATTTACAAATTATTTAAGAAAATTATTTCAAAAATAATCTTATTTTATTTATTAGAATAACTCCCATTATTACGAATGAATATTTTCTTCCATGTCAATATTTACCTTTACCCCAAATTTATATTCTATTAAGGGGAAATCTCATATTGGTTATTTTTTATTATTCCATTAATCAACATTACCCATTTTCCAAATTATTTTTTTAAAACACTTAAAATTATGTGGGTTTTCAAAAAAAATTATTTAAAAAAATAAAAAAAGGTTTTACATCATTTTAGATTAAATTGTTTAAACTTGTTATCCATTTTTTTGTAAAATTTATGTATTTATAAGGATATTTTATTTGGAGAAATTTATAATAAGTTTGTTCAATGTATTATCTTTACCATTTCATTAATTTTTTTATATTAATTTTTACAACATATTTTATTAAAATGTAATAAAATTTCATAGATATTGAATTTTAAAGGATATTTTCTTCCAGGTTTTCCCCTGATTAAGTGATTTTTTATTAAAATATATATTTTTTTAGGATTTGATTCATTTTGTAAGATGATATTGGTTTTATCCTCTGATCTTTTAAGATGATGTTTTGTGATTTTTTGGAATTCTTATAAAACATGTTCTTTTTTACATGGGGACTTTAAGATATGTTTATGATTGATTTTAAGTGAACAAATATCTATAGATGATGAATGGTGGTGTCCTATATCACCCTCCAATGAATTGGTTTAATTTTATGCCGCATGAGATCAAAAGTGTATAGGGGAATATTTAACCCAATCCATAGTGTTCACCAGAGAATTTATCCAAAGACAAAGTGGTAAACAAGATGTTTTACCCCATGACCAAGGGTACACATGATGATTATAAAATGACCTAGAATGTACAAAATTGGTGAGCCCAAGCATAGTATGGGAATAATTTCACAGTGGGTATCCTTGACACATGGTGTCTATGCTAATGTTTTTTACAAACTCATTTTTAATTATGGTATGCCTATGATTATTCTTCATAACTCATGTTTAATGTCTCATAATTCCCCATCATTTTCAATGGTGTATGTCTATTCACTTGAGAATAAAAGAACTTCTATAATGACATATGTAAAACTATTATTATTTAATATTCATTTAAAAATGATATTTCAGGTTCTTGATGTAGTAGAAATCCCTTTATATCATGGATAACATAGATTTTAGTCTAAATAGATAACTAATATTTTTTTAACTTGAAATAAAAAACAAATTTTACAATGAAAATGATAGATTACCTGAATAAATATTTCTTGAACCAAAAGTGGATGATCTTCACATGTAAATTATAATTAATTTATCAGGAGTTATGCAATTACCTCAACTAATAATTTCTTCTTCATTATTGATCTAGTTGACTAGATCTTATCATATGGCCATTTCGCTATAATATCTAAGTGTATAATCTCTTTATTTTTGATCCACAAATGCACCACAATCTCCATACATCACTAAATAATCATGGAGTTCTAGCATGACTGATCCTAATATTTTTTTTCATTTTTGATCACAGAATATTTATTTCTGAATAAGGAAAAACTCTTTATGTAATTTTGGGGGATATGAAGATGAGGAAGATAGGGATTGATCTATATATATAAATCTCCCCTAGGTATTTGTATATTCTCTCTATATTCATTGTTTACAACAAGAGTGGTTATGGAAAGTGATATAATTATATATTTATTATAGTATATTTAGAGTTTTAAATCATCACACAACTCCTCTCTAACATTAAAATTACTAGCTAACCCCATGTAAAACACCACAATAATGTTATTATTAATCAATTTACATGTAAAACATTAAGAATAAAAATAAATATCTTTAATGTAATTTCCAAGTTAACTATTAAGCATACTTTTCTTTCTTGCATCCAAATTTACCGATCTTAGAATAATGACTATTTATTTACTAAATAAATACAACATCATTGTATTTGAATATATATTTTAAATATTTAATTATCAAAACCAATAAAATAATAATTTGTTACTGTAATTTAACTCACTTATTCTTTTTAATATACTTTGATTAAATCAAAGATATTAATCAAACCAAAATGAATGTTATTTATTCAAACTTTTTAAATAAAATTTTTTAATTTTACTGATATTGTGGATACACATGGAGTGTGACCCTCTAGGACCCTTTATTAATGGTATTCAATTTAATTGAATAAAGTACAATGTTATCATTTAGAAAAATTACATGTAACCCAAAGATAAAAATCTAATGTCACAATGACACCCAACCTCTTACGAATAGTTATCATGAAATATTATTCATTTATTGTAAAATCTCAAATCAAACAGGTTTCTTGATAGATCTATAATCCCATGTACTATATGTCTCTTTCTTTTAAATTTGAAAAATGAACTCACCCAATAAACATTAAGGCCATTTATTAATGTACATATTTGAATTAGCATTAAGGGGTCCGACATATCAACACCATTAAATGGATGTGAGATATAAATCTGTTATCAAATTATCCATTAATACAATATCATTCATTCTTCACCTAATGTATTTAACCTTTCTAAGAGCACATTTCATCATGCATTTTAACAAAAAAATATAATTAAATGAATCGTGATATCATTTAATGATAATATTAATGTCTATGTAACAATACATACATCCACAGAATGGAACAACCAATGGCACATAGAAATGTTGATTTCTATTGGTGGGTCCTTTCTCATAACCATGAATATTGGAAATTTTATAAGGGCGAATACGATGAGAATTTTTCAAATTGTAATTTGAGAATACTGCCCCTGATATCATGTATTTTTTATGTTTTTAGACAATATCATCCATTTATAAAACTATATTCCATAATTTTATGATTAAACATCGTGGTTATCATTATAGAAGGTAATTTCCATGATCATTCATCATGACATATATTCTTAGTAAATTATCAATTACAAATGTCTTGCATATAAAATCAAGGTATGATATGAAGCTTGATTTATAATATAAAGTTTGTAAACTAGTACTAAAGTAGTTGGTTATATGGCATCAACTCTAACAGACTCCTGCTATCACTAGAGCTAATTACTTATAACTTTATGTCCACTAGATCTCACATGATACTCATTCTAAAACTAATATGGAGCCTTTATCATGTTGTCCCCCTTTATTTACTCTGTGGATACAATTTTCACAATATATCCATTCCTTGGTAAAAATACCTCAATAAATGAATATATTATGTATTTGATTTATCATTTGATGTGATCTTGGTTCCTTGGAAGGTGAGGCCACTTTTTTTTTACCACAGTTTACTATTATATGGTTGTGAAATATAGGCACCATATAAAGCTCTTAGAAAATGTTACGAATATAAAATATTTTTTGGATACATTATAAGTTTAAATATACATAGAATATATTGTAGAATCCGTGAAATGTGGATTCTTTGAACTCTTACATATCTCAACTACTCAATTGATACAAAAAATAAATCCACACAATAAATTCATATCATTTCAATCTGTCTAACAACTAGGTAATTCATAAAAATTTATGACTACATATTCATCTCCTATATACTCTAAGAACATATTCCCAGTCTCCCTAAGATACCTAAGGATAGTGTTAACAATAGTCCAATGATTCTCACGTTGAACTTTTGGATAATATCCTACCATGTTCAAATCATTGTAAATATCAATCCTCATATATACCATGGAATACATGATAGATAACATCATAGGAGAATATGAGATATTACACATTCTCTATATATTTTATTTTGAATAAGGATAAAATTTATAATAATGATGATTACCATGTGATACTGGAAACAATTTCCTCTTAGGTTGTTCTATATTGTTCCACTTTAGTATATTGTATATTTTTATACATTGATTCAGTCCAAGTAGCCTCTTGTATCATTCATACATAGTTCTAATCCCCAAAATATATGTTATTGCACATATTTCCTTCATGGAGAATCACTTTCTCAAAAATGCATTAACCACATGGAAGGTGGTTATATCATTTATGATTGGTAATATGTAATTAACATATACTTCTAGGAAAATAACTATACTCCCACTAAATCGATTATAAACACATGGCCAATATTCATTCTTAATGAAACAAAATTATTATATGGATTCATCTAACATAATGTTCTATGACATTGAGGTTTTGTTAAACCATAAATGGATCTCTATAACTTGTATACCTGTTGGAATTTCTTAAAGCCACAAAAACTTCTGGTTGGTTCATATACACATCCTCTTAGAGGTTTTTATTAAGGAACATAGTTTTGAAATCCAATATACAAGATCTTATAGTTGTCGTGAGATACTATGGAATGAAAAATTATAAAATATTTGAACAATGAACATGATAAAATGAATATTTAGAGTCAATTCCATGACATTGTCTAAACCTTCATAAACTATTCATGATTTTTCAATATTTACTTTACCTTCCATGTCCAGTTCTATCTCAAATACCCCTTTACACCCAATTGGATTTCTATGAACATAAAAATTTATCAAAACACAAAATTGATTTGATTCACACAGTTAATCCCAAAATTGATTTAGTTTTTACAACTTTTAGCTTATAAGATCAGTGTTACCACTTTATTGGGGAGAGGATCAAAATTTTCCCCTAATAATGATTTAGAATCATCAAATAATAGAAAACCATATATCTCTAGATATCTTACACCTCTAGATCTCTTATGAAATAAATATTTCTGATGAACAACTTCATCCATGGGGAACTTTTGAATTTTTTCTTTTTCGAACTACTGTGTATCCTGAGAATCAACTTCATAGACGTCAATATTTCTCCAATTATACTCCTTGAGGGTGTTCCTCCTATCAATATATAAGAGCATTCTTATGATGATTACTTTCTTTTATGAATGTTTTTATATAAATTATCCCCTTATTTTGTTAGGATGGAATTTAAATATACAAATTGTTCCTCTTGGTGTTTGTTTGTTTCATAAACTAGCCTTAACAAATGATTCACACCCACATTCATAAACAATGGAAAAAATGGGTTTCTTTTAAATCCATAACATTAATCAAATACAATTCTATAATTTAGTTAGAACTATTTTCAGGGAGTATGATTCCTCCTGTAATGTGTATCCCAAAAAGAATAATAGAAGGATTGCATGAATCATCATTTTGGTTAATGTGTCTAGTAGTATACGGTTCCTCTATTCACTAAAACCATTCTAATATGGAATATAAGGTCGGGTGAGTTGAGATAAAATCTCATATTCCCATATAAAGTTGATAAAATATTAATTAATATATTGACCTCCATTATAGAATAAATGTATCCTATTATTCTTAGTAAGATTATTCAAAACATCATTCTTGAAATATTTTAATTTCTATAAGGATTTGTCTTATACCTAATCAAGTATATATAAACATACCTACTCATGTAATAAGTAAAACTTATAGTTTATGAGATTCCACCTCTAGATTTTACATAAAAAGGTATGAACACATCTGCATTGGAAAATTCTAGATTCTCAGGAAACCTTTCACCTTGGACACTGAATTGTGGTTTTTTCCATCTTACCTTGTAAACAAGAATCACATATTTCAAGTGGTTTAAACAAAAATGATACCAAGTAACCATATTGACATACCTTTGTAAAATTATTCTTGTTTTCATGACCAAGCGGGTGATTTTAAAATTGAGTGATAAATGTGTCACGTGGATTTTTTCATTATTTATTTCTAAGTAAATATTAATTTAATAAATAAATATTTATATTCAAAGGTTCTGTACTATAGAAAATGATATCTTTAGGGGTGTATAAAATTATATTTACAAAAAAAATTAATCTGTGTTTAAAAAAAATATAAACATGTTCTTGGTAATACTATGAACTTAATAACAATTATTTAAAACCATAATAAATAATTTTAACAATATGATATAGTCGTATCCAATGGATAGAGTATCCATTATCCTCATATTCTATGAATGTATATCTAGATCACATTTATAAACCTTAAAAATAAGCATTATTCCAATATTTGGATACAAATGTGAGCACCACGTGATGTGTGTAATACCCAGCCTGTAGATATATAAATATTACACTGAACAATGAATGCAATTGATTCTTGACCTTCTTTATTTGTATGGAATTTATTCATATTCTAGTGGACCTAATTTCCACATATCGTATCTTGTTACTTTACTTTCATCTATATATTTATCTTATAGGAAGGAAAATTCTCTATAGCCCTATATATGGACTGAGTCTTGGGACCCCTTTCCTTGTTAATCCTCTTCATATTTACTTTAAAAATAGTGGAGTTTCCCATGCCATTTATTTATCAAATTGTTGAATGATTTTAATAATTGTTTAAAGGTTCTTATTTTAATTTCTCATCTTACAATTAAAAATAAAACTTGATATTTATTTTGGTAGTGATGAAAGAATAAAATATATGAACAAATCATCAAGGATATAAATAATTAATATGTATCGGTAATCAGTGAATACAATCATCTTGAATACACGTGGAACATCTGGAACTAACACTCCATGATTTCACATGGTAAGTGCATTAGAAATATCTTATCTCTATATTGTCACCTTCTCTATATAGATATCTTGAAGGTGATAAATGATATAGTAAACATTCATATACTCATATTTATATAGAATCACAATATTCAAGGAGGATAACATGATATATTTGAATCAATTTCGCCTTACACAAGTCTTATATAGAGAGTTACATCTTCTAAACTAGCCTCTTGGTGAATTTTCTCCAGAAGCGGGTTTTTTAGCATGAAAAGTTTCCATTCCTGGCATGGTATAATGTGCAAGACCTTATATCGTTGATATAAATTCACAAACTGTATGGATCATAATGATTTTTTTGATTTCATTTTATAATCTTCTTGTACGAATTAAAAGTATATGATTAGTACATATTTGGTTAAAAACATTTTCATATATTTAAATTTAATTATATTATATTAATCACCCACTATATTTTGAAACATAATATCCTTCTTCATCCGATTAAAAATATATTTTTGTAACATATATTCTAGATTAAAGGATCCATATTCTCTTTCTCATAACATATAATTGGGCATGTAAAGTAATTTAAATGGTTTCAGGTAGGTGTAACTTGGGGACTATATTAACTCATAATTCCTTGAACCATTGTCTAGACTCTCCAATCCTAAAATCTTGAATAAATTCCTCCTCATGCCTTTCCTATTAACTACACCAAGTCCTTCTTTGAAACTCAACACTTGATGTAAACTATGTAAATTTATGCCATGATATTATGATTAATGTTCAACGATAAATGATAGAATCATAACTTGGGTTGGTCAAGATGTTGAAATATTGAGTTAATTCAAGCATAAATAGTGGAATCTGATACTAACTTAATATCATAGTATAGGTTTTTTTCTTCATCCACAAAATAAAATTTTATCTTTATCACAAGCATTTTAATATTAAGATGAAATTATTTTATTGACTAACCATGAATAATAAATCAATTTATAATCCGATATTATTTTATTTCATATTTCAAAGATATTAATTTATTTATTCGGTGATCGGAGAGCATCCAAAAAATTGAATAATTTAATATGGAACGGACTGAAATAAAATATAAGTGGGATGGTCTTGATATTTTATAATTGTTTTTAATCTATAAAATGATAAAATAACCCTTGAACCAAGGTCAAAACACCTTGACTATTGCATGGTTAATATTTCAACAATCAAACTTCGTTCTTATGTATCACCACAATTTGTTTCGCCTCAGCTCCTAGAATTCTACTACCACATCTCTCCTAACAGATCTATCCAAAAATAATATTTTTCCCACACACAGGTGAAGGGATCCAATGGAATTGATAAAGGTGGATTTATATAAAATAAAATTTTATCATTTAGACCCTTACATAATAAGGATGAGATAATACACAATCCATATAATTTAATTGAATCGTAATAAATTAAACAAAATCAATCACATATATAGGGATGGTTTAATCTCAAGATCATACACACAATATTCAATGATCAAACATTCTCAATATATTTATAAATTACTCAGATTAATTAATTAATTAATATAAATATACATAAACTAAAACAATTAATTCAATTTATCTTAATTCCATCCAATTATAAGAATACAGCATCATCCCTTATTTTAAAATATAATAATTTTACATAAAATTAATAAATTACATAAGTGTAATTTAAGAAAATGGAATGTTCTCATCCAAAGTAAATACCATGATCCTTATTCTCTTTATTTTTTTCGAGTTAATTATAAGAAATGACCATGAATAATATGTATAATAGGAATTTTACACCTATATTAATTCAATATACAATTATTAATTCCATGACATGGAATGTACATTCAAATTAAATAATCTTAGAATATAGTTAAATAGGATTAATCATATATTTAACTTTTCTCTCTATTTTAAAGAATGTACACTATACGTATTTGACTAAATGATGTGTATTAATTATTCTAATTTTAACATCACGAACCTATGGATTTCCATGCTTTCAGTTATGGATTATTTCAAGGTATAAAATTTATTATCTATCTCGCATGGTTTTTGTAAGTAGAGTTGCATAATTTTTTTTTTCATATGTCATTTATCTAATACGAAACACACTAGGAATCAAGTGTTCCTGGCCATAATAAAAGATGGAGTATACATTGTGTATAGTGGTCACATGACATGTAGTTCTTATAACTGTGTTCTAGTCTTTCCAGCTCTATGTGAATACCCCATTTTATCATATATTATATAATATTTTATAGGATATTAACGAATATAGGAAGAAAAATATTAGAAATATTAACACAGAACATGTATTTAGGTAGTTCAATTAGTGTACTCGTGTTTTTCTGGGAAAACCCATTTGCACCTAGATATGGTGTTTTCATATGTTTCATTATATTGATCTTAATCATTTTCATGTTATTTTTTATAAAATATAGAAAAGAAGAGATGATGATGTTTGTATACTAAAAATGAATCAACTTGAATTAAAATAAATCATTATCCCTACAAAAAAGAATTTATAAATTTAAATTCAATCCACTCTGATACAACTTATATGATCTTCCCACATCAGAACTACCTTTATGGAAAAAACAACTCTATTTTCAGTATTAATTTATGAATAATCATTATATTACATTAAAAATAACTTCATGTAAAATGAAAATTTTTAATTTAATTGATAGAAAAAAATACCACAACTAGAAGAGGAGGATATTTAAATGTAATTTATAATTAATTTAGGAGCAGATATGAAATTACCTCAACTAGTAATTCCCTCTCCATAGACGATGTGGTTGAATCGATCATGTTGTACCATCATTTTACTATAGGATCCTAGTTCATAGTAATGCTATATGGGATACACATGTGCCCCAAAATCTTTCAATTTTTTCATATAATCATCCTCTTCTGTCACAATTGATCCTGATTACTCACATTGTTCATGGTTGATCATATATAAATTCTTCTTGAAGAGGAAATAACTATTGATTTTTCCCAAATGTGTTGAGAGATGATAAAGATAGATCATGTTTTAGATATCTAAATCTCTCCTTAGGGATTGATAGTGTCCCTATCTATTAATTGTGAACAACAACAGTGATTATGGAAAGTGATATAATTGGATATTTACTAGGTTAGGTTTAGGGTACATAATTTATAAACAACATCTGGCTAAATTTATAATTCATAGTTTAACCCATGTAAAAAATAATAATGATATTATTATTATTAATTTTACATGCACAATACTTTAAGAAAATATATATATATATTCTATATCAATTATAATCAAACCATTAATATTTATATGATTTCCCTTATAAACATTTATAACCATATAATAATAATTATTTATTTAATAAATATATAACAATTTATTATTCATCAATAATAATCATACATATTATATTCACCCACCTGCGAAACAAATATTAATTATTATTATTTCACTAACATATTCATTTGAAAAAATTGTGATTAAATCATTGCAATCAAATAATACAAAATAAATATTATTTATTCTAACTTGGTAAATTCAATGCTTAAATTTAACTGAGTAACATATACACATGGTTTGTGACCCTATAGGAATATTTTTATCTATAATTGGTCTGAGTGACCTAATGTTCATGGTTACCATATAGAAATACATCATGGAACCCATTGTGTAATAATTAATTTTTGCTAATATGTCCAAACTCTTATAAATTATTTCCATGGAATATAATCACTTCCCCATGATTTCATGAATAAAGCAGGTTACATTTTGGTATCATCAAACTATATACTTTATGTCACATTACATGAATTTATTGAAATGATATCTCCTAAAAAACAACATGCACATGGATTTTTTCATGAAAATACTCTCTCATCAATGGTCCTAGGATATCATCTCCATCAAGGTCTGGGAGGGATAAATTATTTCCTTCATTGGCCATTAATTCAATTTCCCTTATGAAGGATCCTTCATATCCCACCCCATCGCAATAACATTTTTCATTAATAAAAAAATATTTATATTCATTATATCTATATATTATAATATTAGAGTCCATTAATCAATAAATAATTATGTAAATAATAACATAAAATGAAACATAAAAATATGGATATCCAATTAATGAATCCATTCTTCTAATCTTTTATCTTAGATATTACAACGTTATAACACCATTATAAGGTATATAAAATTATTATAACCCTTTTACCCCTGATAAAATGTATTTTCTATGTCTTGTTAGACATTATATTCTGGACACAGAACATTATTCAATAATGTTATCATAGCACCCCTTGGTTCCTATCATAATGGGGATTAGTCAAGATCCTTTAGTGGGACCTTTGCTCAAACGACATTAGGCAACAAAATTTCTTATAGACATACCATCATGATGTGATAATAAACTTCATTAAAAAAAATAAAACATATAAACTATTGATAATAAATTCATTTCTATGGAATTAAGTCTGAAAGAAATTTTCCCCATCCATATTTTCCCATATTCTTATTATCTAACCCCGGTTAAAAATTTGATATGTTTTCCTTACAATTTTTCCATCTCACCCCATTAATATGTTTTCCTTTCCCCATGTTATAAAGATAATATTAACTTATAGAAAATATTTAAATGAGTCTAGAGAAGTTTTATTATGGGGAAATGATTTAATGTTAGTATGTTTATAAATCTAATACCCATGACACTAAACATTTCTGTCCATGGGTTGTCTGGCGGTTTTTGAGATGTATTAGGTAAATAATGATATTATAGTGATAATTATGTTGTGTTTATATTGGGTCAATTTAATGGTTCTATAATATAGGTGTCATATGCATTGGATACTTAATCCATTTAAAAATAAGAAGGGGGCGTGTTCGAATAATGTGTTGTTATAAAAGGCACCATTTTTATGTTCCAACCAGTCCTCATAACTAATCACTAGATAATGAGTTACCAAAATCATTTTTACAATAACCAATAAAACCTTAGTAATTTAAAAAACATCGAAAATCTATTAGAAACCCAAATAATTTTATAAAATGTAAAAAATAATTAGTAAATTCCAATTATACATTTTATCGAATACATGGTTATTGTAGTTGAGTAAAATGGATTTAAATGGTATATTTCAATAATAAAAGAAATTTTCATATAATTTAATCCATGTGGAAAAAAATTTATCTTTAGAAATTATATAACATTTAATATTATCATAGTACACCCAAAACATGAATGTCAATAAGAAAGTAATTAACAATTCAATAATTAATGGTAAATATAATCTGAATCCTATTGTGGATCAATCACTTTCATATGTTGTAGTTCCAAACCACCTCAATAAGTTATAAAAAAGAAAATAGAAACAATATGGTCCTTAAAAAAAGAATAATCCTCAATAAAAATCGATCCAACTTAATCCCTAGGTCTATAGGACCTCTCTAGGTAATGAAACACGATAAGACATAAATAATGAGAGCATAGGAGAATATTTATAGGGATTCCCAATAATAAATTTACGAAAATCATTTATTAAATCCCATATAATCACCTTAAATGAGAAGAGGAATAAAGGGGGAATATGATCATATTCCATGTGATTTATGTGAGTGAGGAAGTGATGGATTTTTGGTTAAAAATCCTAACACTATGGATTCATAAAATTGAATATTTAAGAACTCGTATTCCATGAATAGTTACTTCATGTTTTGGGAAACCATGTTCTAAACCTGAATAGTGGATTCATTAAACTACATAACAATCTCAGAAAAAATTCATTCAATTTTACCTAAATATAAATTACATGTATTCCATATTACCTACACATAAGATTCATCATGTATCATTTCTCCTAGCTGTGCACTACATATGTAGGAAAACCGTTCATATAAAAATGAACATAAATGGAAATATGTAAGAGTAACTCACATGGTATCCCTTAAATCATGTCCCCCTGGAGGCCTTCATAAGGGACATATTAATAGTTCGACAAAATATTGTGGTGACTATGTAAGGAGAAAAATATTGAAAACTATAAAATTAAAGGGGACTTAGATCGAAACTCAAGAACAAAACCAACCATAAAAATTAAAGAAAATAATTTATAAAATAAATTCCTTATGTTACAATATGAATAATTTATTAGATGGTACATATGTTTTAATTTTTGATAATTAATATTTCCCATAGTATGGAAATGTGTTAAAGATAAGTCTCATCATGAAATGTAACATTTAACTGATGATATATAAGATATTTTAAGTGATATGTTATATTTTCAAAGAATACCTAATATTAAATTCTGATTTTATAGACTCTATATAGGATGAAAATTCATAAACATAATATTGAATTAGAGGTTTTATGTTAAAAATGATAAATTAAAAGATTTACATGATCCTTTATTATGATACAAAAGATCATCTTAATAATTTCTATGGAAATATAAGATACACTAGAATGTTAAAGATGAATAATTTGAGATTCCATGTAAACTGTAATCCAAAACGCAGAACATGTTGAAACTATTATTAAAGATATAAAATTATGATAATTAAATTTATTTATGATTTATCATGGGGAGTTTTTTTGATATGGATGAGTAAATTTTATTTTGAATGAATCCTTTCACCAAATATATCAATTAAGGAAAACATGTACAAGTGAAATAATGTCTTATGGATTATTTGGAGTTATAATGAAAATAAAATACCTATAAGATTCATATTTTTGACAAATAAATAATAATAATTATAATAGGATTTTAATAATATAATGGGATTATTAGTATGTAATGTTAGGATTTTTTCAAATCATTTGATATTTTTTATTATTATATAGCTCTAATTTGATTTTTAAAATTAGAATCTTGAAGAAAAATTCATTGAAAAATCATGACTAGGTATTCAATGCATTTTATATAAAAGGAAAATATCTTTTATGTACTATAATGAGAGTTAAATACCTATAATTTTTTATTTCATGATGTAGGGATCATGATACCGAGATTTTATATAATATTATATATTTATGTAATTGAATTTTTTATTTATTATTCATGTTATGAATAATAGAATAAAAATATGAATAATAATTGAATAAAATATGGAATAAAAGTTATAATTTTACTACTTTATAATATCATTAATTAAAATAAGTGGAATAAAATTATCAAAATGAGAGAGAGAGAGTATCTAGTACTACTATAAAAAATAAATTATGTGTTGAATAATAAGAATAAGATAATATATTTAGAGACCAACATTTCTATACTTGATTATTCTAGGTGCTTAAGATTTTTATTAATAAGTGATATATCCTTGTAGATAGTTAGAAAATAAGAGAACTAAGGTAGCCTTTTATGATTACTGAAGATGTGGAATGAGATAAGATGCAGTTTTTCCAGAAGTGACCCAATTTAAACTATAAATAATTATTCCAGAGAAGCTATTCGAAACATATATTTTTGAATCAAGGACTATTCGGTGGTAGTACCTATTAATAAATAATGTGGGAGTTTACTATAGTATATTGGTGTCATATAGTGTAATCAGGTTGGTTCCAAATAAGACTATTTAGGTTCATCCCCTTTACCTTGGTTTATTTTGATAATATGTTATTATTCATTTGTTTGTGGGATAAAAAACACTAGACATTGTTAAAGAGCTCACACATTGTGAGAGAAACTTGTAAAAATTTGTGTTCCATTTTCTTGTGACTTTCATATTTATTGTTGCATGCATAGATGCTAAGGTAGAAAATGGGATGTGAGATCCACTCACACTAATAATTGATATAGTAAAAAGGGAATGATTTTAAATTGGTAAAATAAGACCACATTGATTCACCCACCACCCAATGTTGTTTCACCAATCATAATGGAATAAAATCTTTTATCATATTTCTATATTTACTCCCTCATTGATGTCTCAACATTTGATGTTTTTTGTTTAAATTCTCTCTTTCAAAGGATTCTTGAAGTCAGGATTTGGAGAAGTATATGTGTACCCTATAAAATAAACTATATAAGAAATTTATTCCAAAACATAGAAAAATATAAAGATAATATATGTAAATAAATTAATAAGTACATCATCCATGAAAGATGATAAATATGACTCTATAATAATTTGAGGTAATAAATGTATAGTTTATTCTATTTTATTTTAAAAAATTATATTCAAATAAATTAAAAATGAGAATAAAAACTGCATTTTTAATGTGGTACAAAATATTTTTTCCCCATGATATAATTTTAATGAAATTTGAGATATAAAGGATTGATAATATATAGTAAATCCCCATTTGAGAATATGAAGAAAATCTATCTTAAATAATTTTATTAAATAATAGGTAAAATAATTTTCATGTCATGGTTATCATTTTGATGAACCAAACACAAGTTGGGAAGATCATTAAATAAAGGATGTATATAATGATTAATGTGTTGTATGAAAGGAATTATACGGAATTTTCATGAAGTTGTTTTCAATTTTATTAATAGTATTATTAATTATTTGACGGAGGAGGTCACACAATTTGAAGAATATGGTGATAGATTTGGGGGATCCCATAAACAAAATACATTCACATATATAACTCTCACAAGAAAATTTGTGTTTAAAAGTTATAAAATTATAGTTCTTTCATATTTTGTTTACTAAAACAACGTAAGAGATAATCATATCTAGTCAATTGAATTTATAATCAAATAAAAGTATTGATGAGAATATAAACGATAATGAAGTAATTGTTACTTTCAATGATTATCAATTGAGAATCAAGGACAATAAGATAAAGGAGATTCATAATTACTTAATAAAAAATGATATGCATGAAGATAATATGGAAATATTCTAAAAATTATAGTGAATAATGGGTGATGCCTATATAATATTAGAAGAAGAATCAGAAAATTTATTCTATTTTCATTATGGTGAAATTTGGAAATATGGTTTGGATGAAAAATTAGTCTTCACAAAAATTTATAAGAATATTTTTTTAATACATTAATATGATGAGTATATTTAACCTAAAAGACTGCTAGATTTTTGAAATAAATTTTTGGGATCATCTAATGATATATCCTCAATATGATCAAAAAAAACTCACAATTTGTTATAGATAAATTTTTTTATGTTTCTTATATTCTAACATTTGGTTATAAATGAAATTTTCAACATTTATAGATTGAAAACTATTTGATAATCCCACATGTTAGAACCAAGTTTTCTTATAATATCCTGAGTGGGAGACGGATATAGGTGAAAAATGATTAAAACATTTTATTTTTCTTATGGTCCAATTAGTTATCCATGTGTTGTTCTCATGTTAAAAAGAACATGTTAAATATCCATATTTCTCCTATATAGATATCAATAAATAATAAACATGTATATAGAAATAAAATCATGCAAAATATTGGTAAATATTACTTGGTACACCAAAAGTTCTAATATTAGAATAATACATAGCGATTTATTCAATATACAATAAGTTAATACTCCAAACTAACGTTAGTATAAAATGTTCAAAAGAATCACTATAGATACCACAGTCACTCTTTATTACCTCTTTGAACTAATTTAGTGAAGTAAACAATAAGTTTATATACTTAATGGTTTTTTCATTAGTTTATAGACATGAAGTTCTAATCTTGGTCAGCATGGATTGGTGATAAACTGTGTATTCTTATCTCTAAATTGATACTATGACAAGATCTAATTTTCTACACTGTAAATTTATTCTAAATGATTTCAAAATCTCAATATGAGGGTTGAAACAATTTCTTTCACAATTACAATAGAAACAACTATTTTCTCCAAATAAAGATAATTCCAATCATGGATTATTTTATTCCCTTCCTTCTTTACAAACATAATTTTGTAGTGTGGTTACTTCTTATACTCAATATCCTCCTCTATATAAGGTAAGAAATATTTATATAGAATGATTTTGTGGTTATCCTATCCATATTCTTCTCTAAATATTATATATAAAAATATACATAAGATCAATATTCTTCTTCCTATCATTATTTTAAATTAGATATTCTAGTACTTTCATATCATTTCCTCTAGAAATAAATTAATAAATTTTTTTAATATTTTCATAATAACAACCCTTAAGCCATTGGTTTGGATCAATTCCCATTCCTCTATTCTGTTGATAGAATTTCAGGTGTACCTCATCGTTTACTAAAATCCTTAAGTTCTAATTAAACCTAGTTAATCAATTATATTGAAAACCAAATATTTTCATCTTAATTTTTTTAATACTTCTTGATAATATTGATTCCAACAGATCACGACATGACTCCCTTCATCATTGTGTTTTCTCTTCCATCATCATCCATATCACAATGTGATCATAATAATCACATCATGATGAAAAACCAATATCTAGGTCAAAACCCATTATGAAATAACATTTTTTAACTTTCCAAATAGTGTGATGTGCCTTTTATAATCAACTAACCTCTTTATATATTTTTTTAATAACTAGATATTTTTCTATATGTTCTCCTCAAAAAATATGATATTGAATATTTTGTTTTATATGAAACACCAAACTAAAAACAATTGTGATATATTTCATTGAGATAAAAAATTTATCATTATAACATAGGTAATGAACTATTGGGTATAAATTTTAGTAATATAATTATGAACTACATCATTATATATAAATAAATATAATGTTATTTTATAAAAATTTACCTAGTTCAATTTGTGTGCACAAATCTATTTTATTGAAAGCGCAATTTATTAAAAATCTAAGTATATTATTAATAAATTATAATATAGGTAAAATATATAATTTATTGGTCAGTTATAGTGTAATTATTATTTAATACAAATTAATAATAAGAACATCTAGAATTTTATAAAGTTATTTTTCTATAAAAATTGCTTTTCATTGCATTTTATGATTTTAATTCTTGATTAAATTCCAAAAATTTAAGAAATAAATATGTATATTTGAAAAAATTTCTAGTTGAACCATGAAAATATTATATTAGTATAAATATACAGGTTGATTAAAAAAGACTAATTTATTGGTGAATAGTAAATATAATATTTTTACAACTACCATGACTTTTATGACATTATTAGCATATACGTATGACTTGTAAACTAATAAAACCCTTTTATTAAAAAGTTATGTATTTTATAAGGTAACTTTAAAATTTTGATTTTTTATTTTATAAATGTATGTTCGATTTTTTAGATCTTAACTTACACTATTCTATATAATATTTTTTACATAATAAATTTATTATTTTAAAATCAATATTTGTCATTTTTTGAAAATAAATTTAATAAAACAGGTTTTCAATTTTAAATTTTTAGGACCTTATTTTGTAATAAGGGAAATTTTATTTTTATATATAAAAATTTTACAAAGGTAAGAACTATTTAACATGGTAAAATTAAAAATGGTAAAAAGTATTTACCGAAGGGGTAGAATGAAAAAAATGTCAAAAAAATTATTTATAATTGAGTGGATAAGGTGTGTCACACTAAAACCTTATATCCACTCCATTATTTTCTATTTTTTTAATCTTATTTAAATTAAAAACATTTGATCTCTTTATATTATGTTTAAATAATTAAATATATTCTGTTCTTCCCACCTATAAAAGTGGCCTCTCACCACAATTTTAAGTACACACCAAAATTATAGTATTATATTGAAAAAATTCCTTAAATATTTACCCTATGATCCTATTTCAATAAATTTTGATTTTGGAAAAAATATCATTTTTCCTCCCGTTCCAAGGAATCCATCATGGTATGCTCAATTTTCTCAACTAAAGTACGACATTTTCTCTAAATATGATTCTTTTATATATATCAGTTTAAAATTTATTTTTTATTATATTTTTATTTTGAAATCAAAATTTATTATATATTTAATGTTTTTATATTATTTTAGTAACCATTAACCCCATTTCTCATTTTCCCTTAAGTAAAATGAAAATTATATCTGTGATTAGATGAAGGCTATTGCCTCCCTGAAGAGTCATTTTTCATTTTTAATTTCCACCTTATATGGATGATCTTAATGAGGATTTAATGAATATATATTATATTTATAACATAGTTCATATTATTATATAGTAAACTATTATATATATTTCCCAAAATTTATAGAAAATAATATCACCAAACATGCATACATGTGGTATTCCACCTCCATAGAATGGCGTACTCTATTTTTCATCACATTCATTAAAGGATAGTCATGAGAATGGTTTTAATGGACAAGTATGAGGTTTTTGAAATCATTACAATAACATCTCAAGATTTTAAAATAGAAACATCATGTTTGATAGCATATATGGCCTAAAAATCCAATATCAGATGGGGATATAAAGTCATAAAACTCAATGATATATTTATTTTTTAAAAAATTCAATCTTTTTTATAGCATTAAATTTATGAAACATAGGGTTCGAATGAAATGTTATACTCTATTAAAATAGTATCATTTAAACATTACCATTATAACTTAGCCGTTAAATAGGAAGTTATGAAAATTAATAACTAAATTATAAATATTAAATGTTTTAAAAATTTATAAAATAAATTCGATGGTTATATATTGGTTAGAAATAAATTTAGAAAAATTTTACAGAGAGATAAATATTTAAACAAATAGAATTTGTCAAAAAGGCAGATGAGTGTTTCATTGTAAAAAAATTAAAATTAATTTTTATCATTTTTAGAAACATTATTTAAAAAAAAGTCATATTATTAACTATACATTCCAAAGTTTTTAGAGGTTTTATTTTTTGGATTTTTATTAAGTCATTTATTATTTTATGAATAGTGAAAAATATTGAATTTGGTTTCAAAAATACCAATATGTTTAAATTATTAATAAACATAAATTATATTTAAAATTTGTTATATAGTAAATTTAATTCAATAATATTTCAATTACTCCAATGTAGGTCATTTGAATCATTTTCAAATTGAATTGTGATATTGAAACATTGTAAAGTTTTGAATATTTTCTCTTCAAACCCATATTCCACTTCCCATCTGTTGGATTTATTTTATATTAAGGTTTTCTACTTTATTTATATGAATTTTATGGATTGGATTAAATATTCTCAATAATAAAACTTTATATTTTTTATTAAGATCAAATTATTTTTACCCAAAATGAATAGTAAAAGTAGTATAAACGAATTACTATGATTTAGGTAAAAATGGGTTTGCTGAGGGTTAAATAAATATGATAAGTGTTAATGTGAAAAAAAAAATTGATAATATATGTTTTATATCCATACCAAGAGAAATATAATGTCTAATATTTCATCATAATTAATTCTATAGAAGATATGATAACAGCGCTCATGCATATGGTGGACTACCGCATCACAAAGAGATGTGATTCGTCTTTCACTAATGCTTTAAATGTAACGTAATAAGGATATATTTAATGATTATATGTTATAAAAATGAAATAATTATTATACTCACGACATATTTATCATTCATCAAAATATAATTTTTCAGTTTTTTCTTACCTTTTCACTCACTTAATGATGAAAACAGCATTCATGTACTTGTGGACTAGAGTCTTCACAAAGTGATGTGACTCCATTTTCATCACCATTCCACATAGATAATTAGTAGTTTTTAAATAAATAATAATTTTTATATAATATTATTATCATTATGGAATGGTAAAATAGTATTTACCAAAATTCCATAATGATCATTGAAGATTTGACATGTTATTCATACGTATGTACGGACTACCATCTCTATAATTATAAAATTGTTCATTTTTCAAAATAATGACTCATGATTTGTTTTAAATGTAAAATTTTTTAACAAATATTATAATTATTTCATGATTATCATTCTATAGATGTTTAAATAATGATCTTTTTTACCATAGTCAACCTACCAAAGTAATTTTTGATACAAAAGACAAATATCATTGAAACATACAACATATAATTAACCGATTATGTAATAATATATAACATGGTAATAATTTAAATAAAATAAATAATAAACTTTAATAAGGTTATTAGAAAAGTTAATAATTAACATAATTTTATTTTTCAAGAAGATAATGAACATATGTGACGACTCAGACTCAATTTAAAGGTTTCTCATCTCACTATTACTTCGATGAGACATACCCCATATTCACCAAATATTTATTTTTTATATTATATATACTATCTTTTTTTATTTTCATATCATTAATTTATATATTTTCATTGTATTTAAATATTCATTAATTTTGTTTATTTCGTTGGGATTTCGTTCAAATGTTAACAAAGTGGTATGGGTTTATTTCATAGTATCATCTTTATTGGGGATTAAATTTATTTAATCCTCATGGGGGGGGGGTTATTTGGTATTTCTATCTCAAAAGAAACGTATTTTATTACCAAATTTTTATTAATGAAATATATCGATTAATATTTCTATTTTCCCTTCCTTTTTAATTAAAATTTTTAATAAAATGTTTTTAAAAAAATCTGACTTTGTTTCCCCATTTGGCCAGAAATCCTTTTCATAAAACCACATGTTTTATAAAAATGGCTTCAAATATGTTTTTAACCTTTTAAAAATTATTTATTAAGGAAATTTGTATCAATTTTTCCATTTTAATTTTTTGCAATGGAATCCTCATGTCATTTTCAAACATTTTTCATTCGTCTTTTACCAAAAAAAATGAAAGGAATTATTGTTTTAATATGTACATCTTTAATGAAATTTTCCCCCATAAGGACCAATTAATGTTTGAAATATTATTTTAAATGTTTTAAATGGTTATTTGAAAATAAAATGTCCACTGAAATATGTATTAGACTTTTGTTTTTATAAAATTTTCAAATTGAATATTTTATTTTTCTCAAAATGTTTTTAATTTTATTTTTTGGTATTTCTACCTCTCAACCACATTAAGCATTTACTAAAATTATGATACACTTGGGATATATTGTATTTATATCATCCTTATTATTTATTTATATGGTTTATGATCATTTTTGTTGAAGATGTAAAAATATTATCACCATTTACTATATTTCTCTAGATAGTTTATGAATATGTTTATTGATTGGGGAAATTATTAACGTTTCTTATATTATTTTTTCAATATGGATGTATATATTATTTTTACCGCTTTTATATAAACAATTAATTGAAATTTTTATGTGATGGTAGATGCCCTCTATATCTCCTCGATTTATCTGTATTTCTCATAAGACAATCAAGGTTATATCTCAGAAAATACCTTAACAAATTTTATATATGTCTTGTCACAAGGACTCAGTGGTATTATAAGTCTTGGAATAGAGCCACTATAACATTATATATCTTGGAATAAAGCCGTGAAACAATTTTTTAGATGTCCAGCATTATGAATTCCATCATTATGAATTCATTTATTGATATTTGATGGTATTATTTGATTTGTTCTAATATACTTGTTTAATTTTAATCCTTATGATATTATTTATGTGGAATTATTTTATCATCATATATTCCTACTATATTATTCTAAATATATTAATTAAATTAAATTTGTTTCAGTTATTTACATTTTCATATTGATTATTCCATACTTATTCATAACTTAAATTTTACACTTATCCTTACTATGCATTGGAGCTCACCCCATTCTTATGTTTTATTTTCCCTAGGATAGCAGGAATTGTTTTTTATGGATATTCATTTAAATCCTAAGGGTAATTATGGTGTTCCAAAATATTTTTTCTATGTATCAAGTTCCCCAATACTACTAAACTATTTGGCCCTTTAGGATGTGATTCCCGGAATCTTATGAAAATTTAATAATGTATAAACCACCTTAGATATACTAGGTTTAGAGTTGTTATTGGGAAAAAATCCCTCATGGAGTCCTCTCGGTATGTTTCATGTGTGGTGGTTTTTTTTTGATAAATCCAGATAATACGAAATGAGAATGGTTGGTGTTTTCAAGAGATAGGTTTTTAAGGTGGTACAGTTTCCCAGTGTTTTACAAATTTTGGGGCCTCAAAATCAGGATTTTGATGTTTAAAAAAGAAAGGATTTTTTCATAGGAAGGATCAGTATGAAGAAAATTGAAGAAAACAGAAAAATGATAAGAACTGTGTATCATAGTTCATGGGTCGAGCACCATGTTCCAGGAAACGGTATGCGTAGTGGCAGGAATGGTACACCGGAGCGGTTCGTGAAACCAAAAATGGTTCGTGGTGGAAGGAGGAGAGGTACACGAATAGATTTTTGTCAATGAAAGTGATCTATCACGTAAGAGAAAAGGTGGTACGTTGAGCACATATAAACATGGTTCATGTAAGGGCTTGTGGTTCACAATTTCATGAGGATAGGTTTGTGGTAGAAGTTGGGTTAAAGATTTATTAAATCTTGGGTTAGCTGTTTTTTCTGATATTTTACCTATATAAGAATTGCTAATCCAATCCATTACTACAGAGATCAAATATCATTAGAACATGTTTTTGATCTGGGATTTCAACAAAGGCAGAAAGAAGTACACAAAGGGATGGTCACAAAGGTTGAGCTTGTTTCTGTGGAATAAATTCCACTGAAGGTGTTTGTAGGGTTTTTAATCCCACATATGAAGTCTGGTACACAGAAGAGGAAGTCTGGTATGTAGAAGGAGTTGACTCGGTACGCGGAGGAGGAATCTCCAGTATGCGAGAGTGAGGGTTATGTAAGCAGTATGTAGAAGGGTATCTCCAGTATGCAGAGCTGAATATAGTCCGCAAACATAGAATAGTTCATGGATAGAGGTAGATTGCAGAGGTAGAATGGAGGTAGAGGTTCAAGGAGGAGTAAACGGTTGGCAGAAGGCAGAAGCAGTATGTGGAGAGGTGATCCACAAACAAAACCTGGTACTTAGTATGCAGGAGAGGATGATTGATCTTAATTTTCAAAAGGAATCTTGTGAGAGCTTGAAATGAATTAGTGAATGTATTTTCTGGTACCCAGTAGTACCCGGGAAGGTAAAATTTATCTATGGGTTAAAAAAGAAATTCGACAGAGCATCTACCTATAGTTGTGGATGCAAGAATTCTTGAAAATTAAGGAACCTACAAGTCCATAAACTATGATTGATATAAAAGTCCATAAATGTGTGTTGATTCCTTTACAATATCACTAATCAAAGGAAGATGAATACGGTGACCCTTACCGCTGGTAGTGAGCTAGAGAAATTGGCATAGGGAGTCACCCTTGGGAATGCAGTGTGCAATCCCTATACATTGTAAAGGAAGTGATCCTTGGCATTGAAGATCTATTCCAAACATTGCACTAAATATTGGCAGTGATCGGTAGTAAATTTGGTATATTGAATCATTTTCATTGTATACACATTGGATATATCCTAGTGATGGTGAACCAAGTAAAAAACGTAGTTTCATGTGCATGATTTCATATCTGTTCATATATTTCTACAGGAGTAAGGGAGAATTCTGTTTTGTCTAACAACTAGACATGATCCAAAAAGGAGAATGTTTTAATCTGGTATACCCTAATTCACCCTCCCCCCCTCTCAGGTCATTTGATCTAGTGGACCCAACAATTGGTATTAGAGAGAAATTTTTAAAGTTAGTGTTTCTCTCTCAAGAAGAAGAAATGGGGGTGGTCAATCATAAAAAAATTCTGATCTTTGATGGAAATAATTTTCAACTATGGATAAATCAAATGGAGAACTACTTCTGATCTGTAGAGATGAATTTCTTCATAGTTCCAATGTAGGGAATATCAACTGATATGATTTATTGTGTTTCATCAAAAGATTAAAGATGAGAATTGGATTTTAATGCTAAAGGGATCACTAATTTAGTGAGATCCCTATCAAATACAATTTATACAGTGGTGATGTCCTATAAAACATTACATGAAAGGTGGAAAAAAATGTTGAACATTTATGAGGGAGACACAAAAGTTCGAGAAGCAAAGCTGCAAATTCTATGGAACAAGTCTGGGGATATCAGAATGAAACCCAATGAGATTGTTGATGCATTATTAGACAAGATAAATGTTATTTTGGAATACATGTGGGATCTTGGAGATGTTATAATAGATATAATGATTGTGAAATTTATCTTGAGTAAACTTCCACTACGGTTCAATCTGAAAGTTTCAGTGTCGGAAGAGAAATACCTGAAAGAGATAACACTTGTTAAACTACACAGTAGCATTGTAGCATAAGAAATGAGAAATGAAGATAATGATGAAGTGGAAAACGGAAAGTATAAGTAAGTGAAATTCAATTCCATTTAGGATCTCTTTGTTGAATATAGTCCTGAGGAGGAAAATATGGATAATGTCACGTCGTTTCTCTCCTCCAATCTGTAAAGGAGAAAGGGAAGCTCAAAGGTAAACTTCCATTTTCATTTTTTCGATGTGGAAAGATTGGGGATTCTATAGCAAAGTGTCCTAAAAATTTTGATGATGAACATGAAGAAAATGATGAAATCCCCAAAAAATAAGGATTCATAAAATGTGAAAGGTAGGAGAAGAACTAGGAGAATGTTCTTAAAAAAACAATTTGCTTTCAAAAGAGGATGAAAGTTCAGAAGAATATGATGTAGAAGAGTTGGAGGATAAAAATGATTATAAAATAGGTGCTTTGGTGGAAGTTGTCAGAAATTCATTATCAAGAGAGGAATGTGACAATGAATACGGATAAATGGAAGGAATTTTTGGTCTTTAGGAAGAATTATAATCCTCCCTTGAATAGGTGGATATTTTTGAAATCCAAAACAATGAAATCTACAAAATGTGTTTGTGAAGCCAAACACTTTTTTTAACAGTAGGTAGAAGAGAGTTCTGATCTTAATACAGAAATTGAAATGTTGAGGACTTCATTTCCAGAAAACACAGTGAGGGTGGTTGAGTACAAAATCAAAATTGAAGAACAGAATATAGAAATTGATAGTTTGACTAAAACTGGAAAAGATCAAATCAAAAGTATTGAATAGCTAGAAGAGGAAGTCCTCAGTCTACAATGAACAACTGATGATCGGGAAAAACTACTTAATCATTATTTGACATCTGGAATGAAGGTCATACAGGAAGTAGATAGGATGATATTTGCGAAGATTGGTCTATTAGAACAAAATAAACAATTAATTATAAATGATAAGGAATATATGGGACTTGATCTAAAACAAAAATTAGTTTTGGTTCCATTCAGAACACAAGAACCCACTCCAAGATTGATGATTTACATGGGTGTGAAGTAGAATTAGAAGAGTTAGAAAATCCAAGGAATAACTTGTGGTGCATTGCCACATTAGAATGTATCTCACATAAGATGCTATTGTTGTGGTAAAATGGGAAAATCTAAAAATGTATCTTCCATTGCAATGACATACCTAAGGGAACAAGACCAACATAGGTGGTCATATAAAGTCAAAAATTATATGTCATCATTTGTTGTTCATTGTTTCAGGTGTAAAGTGCTCAAGCATATGGAAATATATTGTACATCAACAATGTAGAGGAATGTGCCGAGACACACTGAATTTGTTAATAAGAACCATCCAAATGCATCTTTAAGAGAGATCAAAGTTACAAATGGATTTGTAGAACTTCTAGTTGATGATAAATAACCATATACTGGGAAAGATCAAGATTATCATTCCATATCAAAGACATGGGTCAAAAATAAAAGGGCAGAGCATGCAGTGGTTGTAGAAATTGCTTTCAAGGAATCAGATCACACTGGGATATGGATCATTGATAGTGGATGTACTTCCCATATGATAGGAAATTAGGATCCAGTTACTAGAATCAAGTACGATAAAGAATTTATCTTAATATTTGGTAATGATGAGGGCTTGAAAATTAATGGTTTAGTAAAATCCATGTTCGGAGGAAAAGACATGAGATGAGCAGATTCCATGGTTGTTGAAGGGCTTAGTCACAACTTGCTTGGTGTAAGTAAATTGTGTGAATCAAGACATGTTGTATGTTTTTCCAAGAAATTATGTATCATCAAGGAAAAGGATGGTGATGTTTTTTTAAGGAAAGCATACGAAATGGAATCTCTACCTCGTGAGTGGAGAATAAGATATTTGAATTCTGTCTAAGGATGATGAAAACAAGTTATGGCATAAGCAGATTGCCCACATAAGTCAAGGTTCCTTGGAAGATTTGGTTAAATATGATACATCACGAAATCTCTCGAGATTATCATGTGGCTGTACACATACGCGAGATGTCTGTCAACAGGGGAAGATCATTCAAAATACATATAAACAAAAGAGGCAAAGTTCAACAAGATTTATTGAGTTGGTACATATTGATGTGTGTGGGCCAATTTTGTTGAGGGCTATCAATGGGTGGAGATATTATGTTCTCTTTATTGATGATTATAGTAGAATGGCATGGGCATCAAAAATTACCCACAAATATGAAGTTTTTAGTTTCATTACAAGATAACGACCAGAATGTGAATAGATGATTGGTCAGAAAATCCAGATGATTCATACAGATAATGGAATATTGTTTAAAAAAAAGCAAAGTGGAGGATTATCTTGAAAAAATTGGATAAGGCATCAGGTTTCAGTAGTAAGAACTCCATAATAGAATAGAGTAGTTGAGAGAAGAAGTCGGATTGTTAACAATATGTCCATAACACTGCTCATCAAAAAGTACCTTCCTAAGAAATTTTGGAAATAAGTATTAATGACAGTAGTATATAATTAAAACAGAGATTTACATTGTCCAGAAGAGGAGAAGACTCCATACAAATTATTTTATGGAAAGATACCTTCATTAAAGTAATTTAGAATATTTGTAAGTAAATGTTTCCTTCTCAATAGGGAGAAACATAAGAAATTTGAATCCCATGGGGATGAAGGGATATTTATTTTCTACTCAAAAAAATAAAATCTAATAAATGATTCAATAAGTGACTAGGAAAGATAGTGGAATGTCATGATGTGTCTATAGTTGAAAATGAACAGAATATTCAACAAATAGATGATCAATCTCAGGAGGATATCAATAAAGAGATGAGTAGATCAAGAGATGATCCAGCTCCAAAGGTTGATTTAGAAGAAGACATAAATGATGAGGAAAAATCAATGTCTTTCTAGAGACCAGCATGAGGATCTGAAATTGATAGGTAGAACATAATTTGTGATCATACAACACCAGTGCAGAAAATATGGATAAAGCCTCTTTGAAAAGAATCATACTTATCACAAGTGGAGCCTAAAATCATTTGTTATGTAGCTAAATATTAGAATTTGGTTTATGAAATGAATGAAGACATTGTAAAAGTTTAGAATAATCAGGCATGAGAAATTGTTTCGAGACTAGAAGACAAGAATGATATCTAGAAAAAGTGGGTATTTTAGAACAAAATGAATGAAGATGGTTTTTTAATTCGAAACAACAAACGGTTATTTTGAAAAGGGTACTCCCAGATAGAGGTTATAGATGTTGAGGAGAAATTTTCACCCGTTGCAAGGCTAGAGACAATCCGATTATTCTTGTCCAAAGCAATGCAATGAAATTTGAAGGTTTTTGAGATGGATGTCAAGTCATCATTTCAGAATAGAGTTATGGAAGAAGAAGTCTACATTGAGCAACCAGATGGTTTTCTAATTCCTGAATATGAGAAAAATGTTTTTCGGCTGATGAAGGCTATATATGGATTTAATCAATCACCGAGAGCATGGTATTCAAGGCTTGATCAGTTTCTAAAGAAACTCGGTTTCCAGTATGGCGGAGTTGATTATAATCTCTATTTCAACAATGGAAGCAGTCATAGAATGATGGTTCTGGTTTATGTTGATGATATAATCAATGGTGTATCAGATGAAGAAAAATGCAAACAATTTTTATAATTCATTAAAAGTGAGTTTGAAATGACGATGATCGGTGAGCTAACATTTTTCTTTGGTTTGCAAGTAATTCAATTAAGGAATTTCACTTTCATCTCTCAATCTAAAAATTCCGTGGAGGTTTTGATAAGATTTGGAATGGATAATTCCAAATAGATGAAGAATCTGGTTTCTACCCTATTGAAATTGTTATTGGATGATAAAGGTAATGTAGTTAATATCATAGAATATAGGCAACTCATTGGAAGTTTGTTGTACCTGATAGTGACAAGACCCGATATTGTATTTTCCACATGTCAGGGAGTGAGGTATCAAAGCAATCCCAAGGAGTGGAACATGATTGAAGTAAATAGAATTATTCATTATATCAAAGGAATAGTGGATTTGGGATTAATGTATATTGAAAAATCTCAGCAAGAGTTATTGGGAAATATAGATACGGACTGGATCAGTTCACCAGATGATAAGAAATCAACATCAGGAGATGCCTTTTATCTTGGAGGGTTGTGTATTTCTTTTTTAATCAAGAAATAAGATTTCATTTCAATAGGCACTAGAAAATATGAATACAATACTACTACTCAAGATTTCACACGTCTCTTGTGGATGATGTACAAACTTGAAGATAAGGGGATTGTAGTGAAAAATCCAATTGGGATCCATTATGATAATTCAAGTGTTATAAATATCAGAAAAAATCCAGTCCATCACTCAAGGATAGAGCACAGTTAAATCAAATATCATTTCATCAAGGAGAAGGTATAGAAATGGATTATGAAGTTAGATCATGTTCCTACATAACTACAAGTGGCAGATATTATTACAAAGGCTTTATCCAAAGAATTTTTTGGAATGCATCAACTAGCATTAAAAGTACAGTCAAATCCCCACAAATGAAAAAGTGTGAATGTGGGTCCCCCTTACCCTATATATGATTTTTATTTATCTAATATGATGATATGTGGTCTTTAATTTGTTTCAGACAACCTTGATGTTCCCTTCGGGTTCATTGAAAAAGTGGGAAAAGGTGTGAATACTCTAGAGGAGAAAAGACATGGGGATTAGCTATTAAGAGGAGAAGTGAGATAGTGGGAGTTAAAGATGAGCTGAAGCTATTGGAGAAGCTTTAACCTGGGGGTATTAAATCTGATGATTCTAGAAGTGGTCGATCAATGATTAGATATCATGACAGCAGAGGTTTGTGATGAAAGCAGTTCATTGGAATCAATTTGGTATCAGAAATTGGTGATTTGAAATAATGTGATTAATTGATGTACATTTCCTCTTACTCCCATTTCTCATGCCAAAAATTGCTCATGTGGTCTTAGAGTTCGTGTTGAGAAAATCATTGATCATTATCTTAATCGCTTGAAGAGAATTGTGATAGGAGTTCGATAGAGTTTTAATGAGGTATCAAAATGTACAACATTGTTATGAGAACACTTTTCAACAAACCCAAAGGGGTAGATTGGTGGTAAAAATCCTTCAAGGCATCCCCTCGGTATTTTTTGGGTGTGGTTGTGTTTATTGGCCAAACTAGATGATTTAAAATGAGAAAGGATGGTTTTTTTGAGAGATAGGTTTTTAAGGTGGCACAGTTTCCTAGTATTTGCCAATTTTTGGGGCCTTGAAATCGAGATTTTGATGTTGGTTAAGGAATTATTTATTCATTGGAGTGATATTTATAAACAAAATTAATGAAAACTAGAAAAGGTTGAGAACCACATACCATAGTTCATGGGCCACATACCATTTTCATGGGATGGTACGCAGAGCGGCATGAATGGTATTCCAGAGCTGTTCATGAAACCGAAAAATATTTGTGATAAAAGGAGGACCAGTACACAAATTTATTGTAATCGTCAAAAGAGATTGACCACGTAGAAGTAAAGGAAGTATGTAGAGCGCATATAAAAATGGTTCACGTAGAGGATTTTGGTTTGTGGTGTCATGAGGATCGGTATGTGGTGGAGGATGGGTTGAAGATTTAGTAAATACTGGGTTAGAGGTTTTTGAGGACATCTTTTACTATATAAGAATCACTAATCCCACTAATTACTACAGAGATCGAATATCATTAGAACATATTTTTGATCTGGGATTATAGCGAAGACTGAAGGAAGTTCACGAAGGGAGGTTCGCGAAGGATGAGGTGGTTCACATGGAAGAAAATATTTCAAAAGTGTTTGTGGGTTTTCTTGACCTATAAAGGATGTCCGGTATGTGGAAGAAGAAGTCAATTACACTGAAGAAGATGACTCGGTAAGAGGAGGAGGAATCCTCAATATGTGAGAGTGAGGGTTCTACAAGAGGTACCCGAAAGGGTGGATTAGGAAGGTAGAGGCGAAGATAGTCCAAGAACAGAGAACATTGCACAGACATGGGTAGTTCATTAAGGTAAAACAGAGGCAGAGGTATACAGAGGTGTAAATGGTTGGTGGAAGGCAGAATTAGTGTACGGAGAGGTGATCTGCATACCAAACAGGGTACTTAGTACATGAGAGAGGAAGGTGGTTCATGATTTTCACAATGAAGCTTTTGAGAGCTTTAAATATGTTTGAACAAGTATTTTCTAGTACCCAGCAGTACCCAGGAATATGGTATTCATCTACAAATAAAAAATGAACTTAAACAAAGAACCTACCTATAGTTGAGGATACATAAATTCATCCAATTGAAGATACCTACATATCTATATACTATGTTTGAACTACAAGTCTATAAACTCTGTATGGATTCCTTTCCAAAAGTAGTGAGAGAAGGAAGAAGAAGACGATGACCCTTTCCACCAGTAGTGAACCATAGGAGGAGGCATAGAGAGTGACCCTTGGTAATGTAGTGAGCATGCCATAAACATTGTAAAGGTAGTGATCATGGGTATAGAAGACCCAGCCCAAACGTTTCACTCATTATTGGAAGTGATCCTTAGGGAATTTTGGACATTGGCACATTGTCATTGTATGATCATTGGGCGTAGCCCAGTGAGGGTGAACCAAGTATAAATCATTGTGTCCCATGCTTGATTTCATATCTGTTCATATATTTCTATAGGAGGAAGAATGAATTGAGTTTTTTTGAAAAAAGAAACAAGATCCAAATGGAAGAAAGGTTTAATCTGGTATACCATAATTCACCCATCCCCCCTTTCAGGGTATTTGACCTAGTGGACCCAACAGTTGTTACAATTACTATTCTATTTAGATATATTGGAAAACCTATTAATAATATGTGAAACAAACAATCATTGAATATTCTACCATACAAAATTATCATACTAAAAGGGAAAACCTTTTCTTCATACTATATAATATTTTCATATTCATTAACTATTATTTTAGTTTTTTTAAGTTAAAATTTATCACATAAAAACCCATAATATAATATCATTCTGCGGATGTAATAATGATATTACAAATAAATCTCTTCATTATCATCCATTAACTTTGGTATGTTCATGTTTGATTCTGTCTATCCACCTACTCAAATAATGTAATGAAATGATATCAGGGATGACTCTAAGAACATAGTTAATAAAAATATATAATTAAATTAATTAAATAGTTGTTTGATTTTTGTTTATTTAATGGAATCATTAATATTAAATGTATTAATTATGATAGAAATGTTTGTTAATTTAAAATAACTGAAATATGATCATTTTCAATTTCAACTTTAATGATCATAACCCGAAATCACAAAGAATGAAATTTTAAAATCATAAAAAATTATAAATATTCAATTATAGAATATGGTAATATATGTTATTAATTAACTTCAAGAGAATATTCATGAACAACATCACTGTTACAAAACTGCTTCAAAATGATTAAGATTTCTCTTACCCAATATAAGAAATAAATAATAACTAAACAAAATACATGTAGAGAATATTTATAAAAAATTTGTATAAAAGGATATAAATATGATAATATTTTTTAAAAATGTGAATAATATACTAATTTATTCTATATGATATTCAAGCGCTTTAGAAGAATCTTGGAATTAAAGAAATGGGTTATTTATTGTAAGTGTTATTTATTAATACTTATTACATATTATTCACCATTTTATATTTCATATGGTGTGGTCATTAATTAATGAATTTATTTTACCATATTCATGTAAATCAGGTTGTTTTAGGATCTAGATCCTTATCTTTATTCAAATGGGTTTTCATTCAAATGATATCAAACTTATAGGTATTTCTCATCTCGATTTTCATTCTTTGAGAGGTATTCCATATCCACACAAAAAAAATTATTTTTTGTGGTGTATATAATTCCATGGATGTTATTTCATTAGGTATATGATTAAAATTAATATGATTGCAGATCTATCTTAATGACCTATCTTACCAATTATTTCGACTCATAGTTTACCTAATCCATAAAATCTTTTTCCCTAATTTCATCTTAAAACCAAAATTTTCATTGAAATATAATCTTTCTTGGGATTTTATATTCTTCATAAAACCCCAAAAATATATTGGGTTATTATTATGGATCTACATGTCCAAAAAAAACATCATCTCCCTTTTACTCATATTTTCCCCAATGATTTTCTTATTAATTAAACTAACCCTCTATCTTATTTTTTGTCATGAACCTCCCTTTTCTATATTCATATTCATTGGAATTAGTTTTTGAATATATATATCAATGCCTAATTTATTTATTAAGGTTATTTTATACTAAATTTATTGTATTAAAATGTTATAGACAAAATTTTCAAATTTATGTCTTGTTTTTTCTTCAAATTATTAAACGAATTTCTTTTCAACATTTTATCTCTGAAAAAATCTTTACGTCATCTTGGTTTTTCTATGAAAAATAATCTATAATCATTTTTAGTTTCTAATATAAATAATAATCCTCTATTTTTAAAAAAAAAATATTTATTTTTTAACTAAATTTTTCAAACATTCCAAATATATTCATTGCTTCTAGTGTTTTTATATACACCTAAAAAGTTTTTTTAACCTACATCAACATACTTTGACATATTTGATATTTAATCATTCATATTCATCAAATTTTACCATTAAATTATTTTTCTCTATTTGAATTAATAAATTTTCTTCTCTATTATAGGATTGATACACCATTTCTTTTTTCTTATCTAATCATCCATTAATAAAATGTAAGCATTTTTTATATTTTATTTTTCATTGTGAATACTAAGTTTTAAATTTTATTTATTAAAGGGTGTTTACCTATATTAAATACGTATATTGATTGGAGAAATTTTTGACTGAACTATATACATGTTATCTATATATTGTAAATACCACTCACTTCATTAAATGCTATCTATCTATAATGTTATTTAGAATTATTGGATAATAATTTTTATTCCCCTGTTTTATCATGTTTATTTATGTAATTATGAATGTATTCCATATATAATTAATATTTAAAGGGATATAAAACCCATTTTATTTATATGGGTTCTTTATAACATGATAATGATTGATTTTATATAGAGAACAAATATATGGATGATATTGGGTGGGGTAGTATATCACCCTCTAGTACATTTTTCATATTTAATATCTTATTACAGATTAAAGTGTGAATATAATGAGTTTTTTCACTAAGGAATGTTCATAATTAAATTTCTAACAATTAGTCATATTCTTATGATTTTTCCAATAATCTAAGTATATTTTATTTTTAGGAAATGTTACATTCCATGTGTATGTTTCTTTTAATAGATATTCCACACTTTTATTTTATAGTCCCATGACACAAGATTATTGTTTTATGCATATAATATTAGTTATTATGGTGGATAATATTTGATATTAGATATTTAGATAATATTTTATTACATTATTTTATGCCTTATGGTATGATTGTTTATATATTTATTTTTGGATACAGCTTTCTTATGTATTTTTATTATAACCATATTATTATCTTGTGATAAATTATAATATTTGATTTTTAACATTTATCTTCATCCTTACTAAGAATATATGATCTCCCATTTATTATATTTCTATTTCCCTAGGATTTGAAGAAATTTTAAATGTATTATGTGTTTAGAATAGTATCATGTATGTAAAATTTATGGGTTATGTTGACGTCTTTTTAAGGATTAAGCAGTTGATTATATAGTGTTAAAAATGTAAATTTGTTGAATAAGACATCAGTTTTGTAAGTAAGTATTTTTTCTTAATTATATAAATTTAAAACCCTAAAATACTATGTGAACTTATTATAATGAATTTTTTTCATTAAGTTGTGTAATTATGATACTGTTATGTTTGTGGTTTATCATAAGTTGTATCAAATAAGGTATTAGATAACATTATTGTTTATTATGTTAGTCGAGGATAATTCAATGTATAATAAGTTATGGTTGAACATAATTTCAATGGTATAGAAAACTCTTAATGATAATTGAGGTATTATTGAATATTTTGGTGACTAGGATAATAAAAGATTAGTTAAGACCTTATGGATGAGTCTAAAGGATAATTCTATATATAAGATAACATCATGAGCACTTAGTAAAGTAGACAATAAGTAGTTATCATATAAATTACATCCCATTATATATACATAATAGTGAATGTCTCTATGGAGAATATGAACCTATAGGTAATCAGCATGAAGAATATTTTTTGGGTGTTAACTCATTCTTCACTATGTTTCACGATTAGTGTTCCTTAGATAGCACACCTATCTTATCATGACCCATCCTCAGGGCTCGTGCTGTGACTACCCCAAGCCCGCCTTCTATAGGCTAGGGGCTGGTGACTAGCACCAAAGGAGAAGTCCCTAGCATGAGAGGGAAGGCATTGCCTTTAAACCTGTATCTCAAATAGACTAAACGCAAGTAGTAAAAGCAAAAAGTACTGATATACAAAAGAAAGGTGTGCTGAAAGTAAGTGGGACAGTATAAAAACCCAACTGAACCACAAATACAAGTAAAAAAGGGAAAGCAGCTCCTGGATCATCCACCGAGGAATCCTACCTGAAGGGTTGGTACAGATCTCGAACAACTCATCCCTGAGGTAAGTCCCGACTAGTCCAGCTCCCTGCAGCCTCCGGTCCGTCACCCTCAGCCTCGATCACTGCTGACCTTCGTCTCCACAGAACACAACAAGGTGTGGGCGATGCCCGTGTAGGGGTGAGTATAAAAATACTCAGTATGGGACCCCGAGACCCCCAAAGGTCTCCCTGAATCCACTAAGGATAAACCAAATAAGAAAGATACAATTGCCAAGTATCAACCAACCCTACTTAGGTATATGTCTATACATATACCTAAGTTACCGGTCACAGTCCGGCTCCAACTCTCGAGCACAAGCACAACCCAGTCGACAAAGGATGTAAAATCATTCACCATGATGATAATGATTGAATGAAAAGACTCAGCTCACACTGGTATAATACTCATGAATAGGGGTAGATATGATTCGATGTAGCCACTGAATCATCTCCTCTGTCGAACCCTCGTAGGATCCTGGAATAGTATCAGTGCTGTCGAACCCAAGGAGGATCCCAGTACAGTAGTCATCACTGATGAATCCATGGAGGATCTCGGTATTGAATTCATCGTTGTCGAACCCACAGAGCATCTACATATATAATTCATCACTTTATAACACAAAGAGGATCTTGGTACAGTATATTCACTGTCAAACCCACGGAGGATCCTATCATCTCAGTCGCAGCCATGCATAGGGTTCCCGCACATAGCACACACGATTCCAAAAAGGTCATCTCCTCGAGCAAAGTGTCGATACATCAACTACCACTAAGTCACGATTTTACGTATCTTGTAGTTTCGATTCATCATAAAGAACCCCACGAGACAGACGACGCGTCAATCGGACGCCCGGTCTGTGGGTTACTGGCATTTCCATTCCTGGGGCCCGGTTGGTTTTTAGGTTCGAACCTAATCGACCATATCGTAACCATGTCCAAAACTGAAGTAGGATATTCTAAAACAATCATCTCGCTCCAAGAATACAATCGTCATAGGCGGTTCGACAATCAGACAACCGTAGCCCATGATATGGGCGGAAAGGTGAAAACTTGCCATAGTGGGTTCGGGTTCGGTTCGACCCAGTCGGATCAACTCAACCTGACCTGGTCCGGTCCAATGTCAGGCCCAATCTGAGGGTCTGACTCGGTACGAGAAAATGGCCTGGCCTGAGGGGGCGGCCTGGCCGAAGGCGGCCCGGCCCGAGGACGGCCCGGACGTGGGCGGCCGAACTGATGGGCGTCCTGGACGAGGGCGGCCCGGCGGCCTTCCCTAGCCGGGCCCCCTTGTCACCCGAACGGTATAATCATTTGGGTGAACAGAACTAGTGCCAAGTGGCATAGTTCCGTCACACTTGGGAAATGATAGGGTCCCGCTCCTCCCCGCTGGCCGAGCGGCCAGCCACTCCAGCTCCTAAGCGGCCGGCCCGACCGGCCTCCACCGGCCCTCAACTACGGCATGACAGCGCCGCAGTCTGTCTACCTCCGCACGGCGCGACGGCGCCGCGCCGCCACCGACGCGGCCCAGCCTGGCCGCGTCCCACTGGTCCTCTGCGGGGCGTGACGACGTCGCGCCTACTCTGCAGTGGTCCAGTTTGGTCGTGGCCCTCGGCTCCTCCGCACGACATGACGGCACCGTTGGCCTCCGCTGTGACCAGTTGTGGCCGCGACTCTCCTTCCTCTTAACATGACGGTGTCACGATCTTGTTGCGACCCATTGGCCTTACGCCGCCAATTCTCTTCATGGTCTGCCTCCATCGTCAACAAACAAGTACAACTGAAGGGGTAGGGTCGGTCGTGTTCATGATGTCTGATCCCTCCTATTCATGGCGATAACATTTGGCATAAAAAACTAGAAATTTGAATGATGAAGAACAGAGGTTTAATCTCATATTTAAATTAACTTGAAACCCCCTACCTCCAATCGATGAATGTTGATGAAGTCGCGGGAAAAGGATGGACATCAATTCATTAACGTCAGAAAGCATCCGAGGAAGAAGTGTCGCCGGCGTTATTCGCGGGCGGCTCCTTCACTTTTGGCTTGGTCGAAGATCCAAGATAGTGTTTGTCATTCTTCGGAGATAAGGAGCGTTCTTTATCTTCTTTGTTGAGAGGATGAAGTTCTCCAAAATCTCACAAGTCCTCTCTCAGAATCCCACACAAAAGAATCAACAACCAAAATAAAATAATAGCTTCTCTATTATTTTATTGTTTCCATGCATTCAAAAATAATTCAAAAGTTTTCAAAAGATAATTAATTGTGGTCATTAATTAATCTTTAGGTGTGTTGGCACCATTATGGGGAAGTTCAAGAGCTCCCCCATTTATGGGGAGTTCAAGGGGTTTAAAGGGGGTTTGAGGATTTAAGGGGCTCGGGTGGGCCCCACCTAATAACATCCTCCCAAGGGAGGTTAGGGGGTGGTGGGCCCCACACCTAACCTCCACTTGGATGTTTTAACCACCAAACAAATAAAAATGAGTTACACTCATTTTTATTTAATTATATTTAGAAACCCCCAAAATTTACATCCTTTCTCGTCCGAACTCAACCACAGTGAAGATCTCACTAAGCAATCCCCAACGCTGCAATTTCAACGGTGCCCTCATATTTAAATTCTGATCACCATTTAAAAATTTATAAAAACCCACTCATATGTTTACTGAACGTACCTGAACAAAACTTCAGAAATTGATTCCGGACACACTGGGCCTCAGAATCAAGCGCCGTTAGAAACTACGGACTCATAAAATTCACATGTATTCAAAAAAAACTTCACATAATTTCTGGGTCTTTAAATTCTCCTCACCTCAAGAATTTACGTCCCCATAAACTATAACTCACACTAAGGAAACAAATTTGGGTACTAAACACGCATTGGAGCCTCCCATTGCCATGTTCTCTAAGAGAGGTTCTCGTGATGCCAGCGAACGCGCACCAGAGGTATCAACCATCCATGCAGGACCCACACCTGTTGATCCTCAATGTCCACTAAAACCTCCAAGAAATTCTCCCCATCATCTATTTCCATCTCCCTATGGTCGATGATGTGGGATGGTTCGTGCACTTATCACCTCAGTTGAGATACGTGGAAGACGTCGTGAACCCTGTGCAACTGAGATGAAATCGCCAAGTGCTAAGCCACCTCTCCTACCCTCCTATGGACCTCGAAAGGTCCGATGAATCACGGAGATAACTTGACGCCTCGGCCAAATCTTAGTATACCTCATCGATGTGAGACCTGTAGAAAGACATGGTCACCATCCTCGAAATCTAGTGGTCTATGTGTCCTATTAGTATAAGACTTCTGCCTGCTTTTTGCAGTCTTCATCCACTCCTGGATGATATGCACCTTCTCCATCTTAGCATGTACCATATGCGGTCCCATTAGTGCTGACTCCCCTATGTTAGTCCAGCACAGAGGTGATATGCATGGTCGACTGTAAAGTACCTCGAAAGATTCCATCCTGATGGTGGAGTGGTTCTTGTTGTCATTTGAAAACTTTACCAAGGGTAAATGATCATCGCAGCTACATCCGAAGTTGTGGATGCATGCATAGAGCATTTCCTCAAGAGTCTGAATGGTCCTCTCAGTCTGTTCATTCGTCTAATGATGGAAGGTGGTGCTCAAGCGAAGCTGCGTTCTGAAAGCCTCCTGTAACACCTTCCATATACAGGAAGAAAACCATGTGTCACGGTCAGAGACAATAGAAGAAGGTACTCCATGTAAACACACAATCTCTTGCACATAGAGGCATCAAAAGCTCTCTATTGATCCCTACACTCTAATAGGTTGTAAGTGGGCCGACTTGGTGAGTCGGTCTACGATCACCCAGAGAGAGTCGTGTCCTATGGATGTACATGGATGTCCTGTCACAAAATACATGGATACCCCATCCCACTTTAACTCTGGTACCTCTAAGTGATGAACTAATCCTGCTAGAACCTAGTGCTCCGCCTTCACTTGCGGACAAGTGAGGCATCGTGAGACAAACTCTGTTACTGCCTTCTAAATACATGGCCACCAGTGCTGTCGTCAGAGGTCCTGATACATCATGTCCACTCCTGGATGTATCTCTAAAGGAGATGTGTGAAACTCCACCAAAACATCCTCTTAAAGTGCAACTGGTACCATGGTACATCCTCTGAAGAGAATTACGTGCTCCCCAGCATCAGAAAATCCATCAGGTTCCTACCCTATGGATATCTGAGCACATCACGTCTCAAAGTCAATGTCCCCATGCTGTAACTCCCTAACACTCTAAATAAGTGGAGGAGTGCATAACAACCCATAAATTATATACATTGTCATTACTTTATAATTTAAGCACACTTATTACAACATATAACAAAATCAGGAAAGGACCGTATATGTATAGAGTCTTTAGAAACTGGGAAAAATAAACAACTGATTCATAAAGCATATACTTTTCCTCCAATTTATTTCATCATATCTAGAGTCCCTTTTGGAATATCCTACATAATAACCTTCTTCCTGACCTGGGGAAATAAAACATACAAAAGGGTGAGCTCAAATTCTCAGTAAGGGTAAACAAAAGAAGTATCAATCACATCATATACATAAGAACCTAACTATTGGAAATCTTAACCTGAAAAAGAAATAATAATTTCATAACATGGGATAAATCATAGTAGTGAAATGTAATCCCAATAATCATAACTTAAAACATGAAACTTTGTGTCATACACACATAATCATAGAGAATCATTTCTTATTAGTCAAGACTCACTTCCAAGACTATCTTAGTGGACAAAGTCCATTTCTGAACCGAGTTCACTCCTCGTTTCAGTCCTGTTTCACTGAACTAATTTAACCTGTCATTCCAGCCATGTCTATCTCGTGAGATATAAAATCTTTACCCAGTGAATTGGAGGGAGATATAGGTTCCACTCATCTCATAATGATACCATTCTTATGTGTTCCACAAAATCATAAATCATACATCATTGCATAACCCATGTAATAAAAATGGAATTCTTAAACAACATGACATCATAAAACAATTCATATAAGATAAAGGAATTCATAAAAATAATTCCATCACAACATAACCAAATTAATGTAATAATAGGGATAGAAACAGAACCCTATATTATCTTAGATGGAAAATAATTTTGATAAAACACTTGAACTCCATTCTTGGGGAAAATATCCTTTCTACTTCAAATACACTTTTCTTTTCTTAACATGTCATACAATTCTAAACTAAAAGAAGTTGATTAAAAATAAACATGAAAATTTGTAAAGGAAGCTTCTTGTAAATAATGTTTTACAAATCCATTCATGCCTTATAAGTTAAAAAAAACATTCTTCTCGTACTTTTTTCGGAAAAGTCAAAAAGTACCTCGTACGAAAAACGACAAAAGATTCCTTTCATATCTTTTACTATAAACTCACCAAAGGGTAAAAATGGATTTAAAAAATTGTAGGTTGATGGAAATAATATTACATATTGAGAAAACATGGATGTGGATGATAAAATACCCCCCAATAAATACCAAAGTATAAACAATCTCGGATCAAAATGGGATTGTGATATTTCCCTTACCTTAGGTCTGATTTACTTCGTAAGTGTCTGAACCTCCTGTATAATGATTTAAATAATGTTATTGAATTATTCCACAATCATATTCAATGTTATTATATCATATATGGTTCACTTATGACTCTATATTACCCGTTATTTTGTAAATTCATGTTAAAGTAGCGTTTTGGGTAAAATCGTCTCATTTGTCGTTCGTGTTTTAACCTGTAATTATTCATATGATTACTTAGATCATGATTAATTAAATCCAGAATGTAAAAAATTATTTATATATAATATATATTCAGAATATACATATATATAACGGATCTATAAATGGAAATAAATACACCGTTCATGGAGACGGTAGGTCGTACGTACGCATGAACGCTGTTTTCGTTTCCTTATTGAATTGAGTGGAATTAAGTAGATGACATAAATATATATATACATAAATCCAGTAGTATCATTATGTCATATATTTCATGATTACTTATTATATATACTTTATAATCATTCATGAATGGTTAACGTGGAGAATGAATCTCATCGCGTCGTGGAGACGGTAGTCCGTACGTATGCACGAGCGATGTTATTGTTCTCATGATCGTTGAATTGTATTGGAGTGTATATATACTATTTCAGAATCAATATCACTTTACAATAGTCATATATAGTCATTATTTACACCATTATACCCATCCAAGTAAGGTGGTGGTGGAAAATAGATTACACCACGGAGTGGAGACGGTATTTCGTACGTACGCACGCGCGGTGATTTCATTTTCCGTAGGATGGATAGATGGTGAAATAGGGTTGTTTCATACTTATAATATCATATCAGTATATGAGTGATACTGATGTTATTACTTAATAATGAAACAACTAAAGAAGAAGAAGTGGAAGAAGAAATAAAGTTGAAAGAATCGGTAACGGACATTACCTCTTCTTTGAAGTGCTTCTTTGAGACCTCCTTTTAGGGCACTAAAATTGGTCATTGAAGAAGACCAGGACCTCTAGGATTTTTCTAGGGAAGTGGAGAGGAGAAATTTTCAGGGTTTGGCCGAGTTTGAAGGCTCAAATTGGTGTGAGGAGGAGAGGGAGGAGGTGCCCTTTTATAAGGGAGGATAGGGGCACCTTTGGAATAACTAAAACTATTATTTTATTATAAAGTCAGATTCGGTTTTTAATAGCTCCAAATTGATATATTTATAATCTAAGGTGGGTATGGGTCGAAATAATCACATCCAATATAATTTATACAAGTTTAGGTTCCTATTTTAACCTTATCATTTAGATTTATCATTAAGTTAAATAATTTTACTTTTACCATGTCTTCTTGTGTTCTTATACTATAAGGTTAATAAACTTACTATAAGTAGCCAAACGAACCCCAAGTTGTTTATTATTAATATATATAACCTTATCTAATTCATTTGGCCCAAAATTATATTTTTAGGAATAAAATATTAATTAATAAAATAATAGTTTTTTAAAAACCATTTTGTGTCAATTTTGACACTATTTAGTAATTGAATTTTTTGAAAATCATAACAGAATTATTAGTTCAAACAAAGTTAATTAAATCAATAATAACATGTCATATTAGTCTATAAAATTAGTGGAATTCATAAAACGTCTAAAATTATATTTATTTGGGTATTTATAACATCAATTATGTCAATATTTCATTAATAACATAATTACTGCATCATCATTGTGTCATAAATAAATTAAATTATCTAAAGTCTAAAAATTACAAATAAAATATCATTATGTAGGAAATAGTTTTATCTTTCTAATGAATATTTATAGTCGAATATATATTATGTATAACCCTATATTAAAAATTATTTAGTTATTAAACTTTGATTTTAACTATTTTAACCCTTTAAATAAATTAATAATAAATGTCCTAATCTAATCCAAGTGGGCCTAAATGGTAATATTTTTTTCCTAAGGTTGTTTTTGGTCGAATTTCACTTATCCAACAGAATTAGTACATGTGTTAGGGAAATAATAATAACATGTTTACCCTTAATTACCCTATTTACTTTTAACCGTGGTAAATAAAAGTAAAAAGTTACTATTCACCAAAAATTATTTTCATCTCATTGAACCACATTTTATTTACTGACATCAACCGTGTCTCTTGGATTTTTAAAATTCCACTCACAGAAGTGGTAAAATTAAGTTTTATGAAAAATTCAGTTTTTTAACTACCACTTAGTGGTTGCACTATTCATCAAAAATTGAAAGTTTTCAGAAAAATAACAAAATTTCACCCTAGGATAATTTCGATATTCCGAATCCAAAAATGAATTTAATTTTGAAAAATAAAATTTACAACATTTTAAAAAGTGGTTATTACTATTCATAATGGCTAGTTTTAATAATATTTTAATATCATATCATTTTTTAGTGAAACTCGGCATTGTGTACGACGCAAGCTATCGAGGAAAGTCACGATTGCGTGTAAAGAAAGCGAAGCAAGTTTTGTGTGTAGTGAAAGATTCCTTTGATGATTTCATAAAAGTCTCGGGTGTTACATTCTACCCCCCCCCCCCCTTAAAATGAATTTTGCCCTCGAAATTCGTCACTTTGTAACTAATAGATGAGGATACCTCTCCCTCATCATATCCTCAAGCTCCCATGTAACTTCTTCTAATTGGTGGTTCCTCCATAAAACTTTCACCAATCGAGTGTTCTTGTTTCATAGGACTTTTTCGCTACGATCCAGAATCTCTATCGGCGGTTCTTCATAAGAAAGATCTTTCTCCAGCAGTACAACTTCTAAGCTGAGTACATGTGAAGGATCAGGTATGTACTTTCTCAGGAGAGATACATGGAAAACATCGTGAACTTGAGAGAGATTCGATGGAAGCGCCAATCGGTAAGCTACCTTCCCAACACGATCCAGTATTTCGAAAGGACCGATATACCTAGGGCTCGACTTCCCCTTCTTTCCAAATCTCATGACCCTCTTCCAGGGAGATATTCGTAAGAATACTTTATCACCCACTTCAAACTCTAGGTCTTTTCTTCGGTTGTCGGCATAACTTTTATGTCTACAATGAGCTGCTCTTATGTGTTGTTGTATAGATCAGACCTTTTCTGCCATCTCATCAACAAGATCAGGTCCTAATAGCTTTCTTTCCCCAACTTCATCCCAGCAAGTTGGAGTCCTCCATTTCGTTCCATAGAGAGCTTCATAAGGAGCCATCTGAATACTAGAGTGAAAGCTATTATTATAAGAAAATTCCACCAAAGGTAGGTGTTGATCCCAACCACCTTTGAAATCCAAAGAAAAGGCTATCAACATATCTTCTATAGTTTGAATTGTTCTCTCAGACTGACCATCTGTCTGAGGATGATAAGCAGTGCTGAAACTCAACTCTGTATCCAGAGTATGCTAAAGACTTCGCCAGAACTTTGAGGTAAACCTCGGATCCCGATCAGATATAATATAAAGTGGTCCTCCATGCAATCTTACCACTTCCTTCATATATTTCCTGGAAAACTGATCTAGAGAGAAATCCTCTCTAATAGCGATGAAGTGTGCAGACTTTGTAAGATGATCAACTATGACCCAGATAGCATTATTTCCTTTGTATGTTTTAGGAAGTCCTGTGACAAAGTCCATAGTGATGTTTTCCCATTTCCATCCGGGTATGGGTAATGGTTGTAACATCCCCGTAGACTTCTGTCTCTCAGCTTTAACTTGCTGAGAAACCAAGCATTGAGAGACATATTCAGCAACATCTCTTTTCATTCCATCCCACCAGAAGTACTCTTTCAGGTCCCTATACATCTTCGTGCTTCCAGGATGAATAGAGAATGAAGAACTATGAGCCTCATCCAGCTACTCCTTCTTTAATTCGGGGATGGGAGGAACACAAACCTGATTCCTGAACTTTTTTATCCAATCAAAATCAAGGTTGAATTCAGGAACATTTCTCAACTCCTTTTGTAACTCGACATCTTCTTTCTGTGCCTCTTTAATCTTCACATGTATAGATGGTTGAACATTCATTTGAGAAAGATACGATTTTTTCGCTTTCATTATAATTCCAAGATCCATCTTTTGTAAATCCATAAATATTGGATCTTTTTTGATCCACATCATGGATAAACTGGCATGGTCTTGTCGACTTAATGCATCTGCCACCTTGTTTTCTTTCCCAGGGTGGTAATGAATTGAGCAATCGTAATCCTTAATCAGCTCCAACTATCTTCTTTGGCGCATTTTCAGCTCCTTTTGTGTGAAAATATAATTTAAACTTTTATTATTAGTATAAATGTCACTCCTTTCTCCATAAAGATAATGCCACCAAATTATTAATGCAAAGATTACCACGGCTAACTCCAAATCATGAGTTGGGTAATTTTTCTCATGTATTTTCAACTGTCTTGAGGCATAAGCTATCACCATATCATTTTTCATAAGAACACACCCCAATCCATTCTTGGATGCATCACTGTAGATCACAAACCTTTCTCCACTACAAGGCAGTGTGAGCACAGGTGCATTGGATAACCTTCTTTTCAACTCCTTGAAATTCTCTTCACATTCCTCTATCTAGACAAACCTAACTCCTTTCCAAGTCAACTTGGTGAGTGTATTAGATAATTGTCAAAAATCATTCACAAAACGTCGATAACATCCCGCCAAACCAAGAAAACTTCAAATCTCAGTTACTGGTGTTGGTCTCGACCATCTTTCGATAACCTCTGTTTTTGCTGGATCCATCGATATCCCCTCTTTTGAGATTATGTGACCCAAAAATGAAACTTTTTGAAGCCAAAATTCACACTTGGTAAATTTGGGATAAAGCTTCTCCTTTCTCAGGGTCTTAAATATAATTCTCAAGTGATCTTCATGTTCTTACTTTCTCTTTGAATAGACAAGAATATCGTCTATAAAGACTACCACAAACTGATAAAGATAGTCTCTAAAGACTCTATTAATTAGATCCATAAAGATTGTTGGGGCATTAGTAAGACCAAATGGCATCACTATAAATTCATAGTGTCCATACCTTGTACGGAAAGACGACTTTGGTATATCCTCCCTTTTGACCCTTAATTGATGATACCCTGAAGGAAGATCAATCTTGGAAAATTATTGAGCTCCGTGTAGTTGGTCAAATAAGTCATCAATGCGTGGGAGAGGATATTTTTTCTTGATAGTGATCTTGTTAAGTTCTCTATTATCAATGCAGAGTCTCATTGATTAGTCTTTCTTCTTAACAAATAGAACAGGTGCTCCCCAAGGTGACACACTAGGGCGTATTAACCCCTTATCAAAATTCTCTTGGAGTTGCTTCTTCAATTCCTACAACTCAATTGGGGCCATTCTATAAGGTGTCTTTGAAATAGGCAAAGCACCCAGTACGAGTTCTATTGAAAACTCAACTTCACGATTTGGTGGAAGACCCGGCAAATCCTCTGGAAAGACATCGTTAAACTCCTGTACAATGGAAATAGTCTTAATCGTGAGTTTCTCACCAACCATTTGAGATAAATAACCTTCATTTAGTGGAATCAAGACCCATAAGATGGAAGAAATTTCCACTGGAAGGTTATGTTAATCCTTGCATCGATAGATGATCATAGATTGATATGGAATATGAAATGTGACTTCCCTTCTTTGGCAATTGATTTGAGCTCCATGTAGAGAAAGCCAATCCATGCCAAGAATCACATCAAATTCCACTATAAGAAGGATCACAAGATTTGCAGGATGCACTTTCCCACAAACTTCAATCGGAGAAGAATTATAAACTTTGGATGTAACTGTTGTGCCATTAGGGGTTGTCACAGCTAACTCAACATCTAATTGTTGAGGTAATACGGTGATACCCTTAGAAAATTCTTCAGAAATAAAGGAGTGGGTGGATCCAGAATCAAATAAAACATTTTCTACTTTAGAGTGGATGGTAAGTGTACCTTTCACCACATCGTTATCATACTCCACATCGCTGATAGAAATTGCATGTGACATTCCTTTGTCTTTAGCCTTAAGATTTTGTTGACGTCGACCATCATCATCAACCCTTGGATTTGGCATTGATTGGCATAATTCCCCATCTCCTTGCACTTTAAACATTGAAGTGTAGTAGGTTCATTCTGTGTATCCCTTCCTTTGTTTACATCATTAGACATCTTCTTCCCATCATTACGGCATTCAAATGCCCTATGACCTTCCTGTCCACATTTGAAAAATTTACTTGTCCCTTTAAGACAACTCCCTCCATGTTTCTTTCCACACTTTGATCATAAGGGAAAGCTCATCTTCTCTTCAGTGTGCTCTTTAGATTTTCCTTTGAATTCCATTTTCCTCTTCTTATCAAACCCATATGACTGATGGGTTACTCCAACCTCCATCTCAACATTGAGAGCACATCGAATGATTTCCTCGTAGCTATTGATGTCCCTTATGGCTAACACCCTTCGAAGACTTGGTTTTAAGCCACTAAAGAATCGATCGATTTTACTCTCATGCTGGATAATAATACCAGAAGCGTACCTTGCAAGTCTTGTAAAATTTTCTTCATAGGTACCAACCGATTCATCATCCTTTTTATTTAGTTCAAGAAACTCTTTCTATATATTTGTTCGGAGAATAAGAGGGAAGTACTTATTGAAAAATAAGTTCTTGAACTCGTCCCATTCCATGGACTCAATTTCATATCTTTGCCTCGTATTCTTGATAAGATTCCACCATTGATCAGCATCACCTTCCAAACGATACACTGCTAAGATGACTTTATCATGTTCAGAACATTGAAGAACTGAAAATATATTTTCAGTAGTACTAATCCATTGTTCAGCAACTAATGGATCAGTAGACCCACTGAATGGAGGTGGACGCTGCCTCATGAAGGATTCAACAGAATGTTGCTCCTTCCATTTCTCGTTTGGAAGTCTTGCATGATTCATAGATTGAGAAAGTTGTGTGAGCATGGATACAAGATTTTTCATTCCAGCTCCCGTAACGTTTGGTTTCTCAGGGGGGCAATCATTGCATTGCCCGTCGCATTCCTCATTAACACGGTTCCTTCGGGTTCCATACATTGACTAAAACCAAGAAGAATAGTGTGAGAAACACTAATTATAATAGGAAGACCTCATAATCAGGAATAAAATTTCACACTTAAGGTCTTATCCTAGGTTATTCATGGCCATTTCTAAAACACTAAAATAGTGTTCTATGATTAGACTTATCCTTAGGGTTCTTACTAAGGCTTTCACATCCTAGTTGCCAAAGGTTGACTATACCTTTCCTCTGATACCAACTATAACGACCCATAATTTACATACATTATCATTACTTCAGAATTTAAGCACACTTATTACAACATATAACAAAAATAGGAAATGACCGTATAGGTATAGAGTCTTTAGAAACTAGGAAACATAAACAACTGGTTCATAAAGAATATACTTTGCCTCCCACTTATTTCATCATATCTAGTGTCCCTTTTTGGCATATCCTACTTAATAACCTTCTTCCTGACCTGGGGAAATAAAACATACAAAAGGGTGAGCTCAAATGCTCAGTAAGGGTACATAAAATAAATATCAATCACATCATATACATAAGAACATAACTTTTGGAAATCGTAACCTGCAAAAGAAATCATAATTTCATAACATGGGATAAATCATAGTAGTGAAATGTAATCCCAATAATCATAACTTAAAACATGAAACTTTGTGGCATAAACACATAATCATAGAGAATCATTTCTTATTAGTCAAGACTCATTTCCAAGACTATCTTAGTAGACAAAGTCCATTTCCGACCCGAGTTCACTCCTCGTTTCAGTCATGTTTCACTGAACCGGTTTAACCTGTCGTTCCATCCATGCCTATCTCATGAGATATAAATTCTTTACCCAATGCATTGGAGGGAGATATAGGTCCCACCCATCTCATAATTATACAATTCTTATGTGTTCCACAAAATCCTAAATCATACATCATTGCATAACCCATGTAATAAAAATGGGATTCTTAAACACCATGACATCAAAAAAAAATTCATATAAGATAATGGAATTCATAAAAATAATTCCATCACAACATAATCAAATCAATGTAATAATAGGGATAGAAACATAACCCTATATTATTTTATATGAAAAATAATTTTGATAAAACACTTGAACTCCATTCTTGAGGAAAATATCCTTTCTACTTCAAAAACACTTTTCCTTTCTTAACATGTCATACAATTCTAAACTAAAAGAAGTTGATTAAAAATAAACTTGAAAATTTGTAAAGGAATATTCTTGAAAATAATGTTTTAAAAATCCATTCATGCCATAAGTTAAAAAAACATTCTTCTCGTACTTTTGTCAGAAAAGTCAAAAAGTACCTCGTACGAAAAATGACAAAAGATTCTTTTCATATCTTTTAATATAAACTCACTAAATGGTAAAAATGGATTTAAAAAATTGTAGGTGGCTGGAAATAATATTACATATTGAGGAAACATGGATGTGGATGATAAAATACACCCCAGTAAATACCAAAGTATAAACAATCTCGGATAAAAATGAGATTGTGATATTTCCCTAACCTTAGGTCTGATTTGCTTCGTAAGTGTCCAAATCTCCAGTATAATGATTTAAATAATGTTATTGACTTATTACAGAATCATGGTAATTTTTATTATATCATATATGGTTCACTTATAACTTTATATTACCTGTTCTTTTGTAAATTCATGTTAAAGTAGCGTTTTGGGTAAAATCGTCTCATTTGTCGTTCGTGTTTTAACATTTAATTATTCATATGATTTCTTAGATCATGATTAATTAAATCCAGAATGTAAAAAATTATTTATATATAATATATAATCAGAATATACATATATATAATGGATCGATAAATGGAAATAAATACACCATTCATGCAGACGGTGGGTCGTACGTACGCATGAACGCTGTTTTTGTTTTCTTATTGAATTGAGTGGAATTAAGTAGATGACATAAATATATATATACATAAATCCAGTATTATTATTATGTCATATATTTCTTTATTAATTTTTATATATACTTTATAATCATTCATGAATGGTTAACGTGGAGAATGAATCTCATCACGTCGTGGAGACGGTAGTCCGTACGTATGCACGAGCGATGATATCGTTCTCATGATCATTGAATTGTATTGGAGTGCATGTATACTATTTAATAATCAATATCACTTTACAATAGTCATATATAGTCATTATTTACAGCATTATACCCATCCAATTAATGTGGTTGTGGAAAATAGATCACACCACGGCGTGGAGACGGTATTCCGTACGCACGCGCTGTGATTTCGTTTTCCGTAGGAAGGATAGATGGTGAAATAGGGTTCTTTAATACTTATAATAACATATAAGTATAATAGTGATACTGATGTTATTACTTCATAATGAAACAACTAAAGAAGAAGAAGTGGAAGAAGATATAAAGTTGAAATAATTGGTGACGGACATTACCTCTTCTTTGAAGTGATTCTTTGAGACCTCCTTTTAATGCACTAAAATTGGTCTTTGAAGAAGACCAGGACCTCTAGGTTGTTTCTAGGGAAGTGGAGAGGAGAAATTAGCAGGGGTTTTCCGAGCTTGAAGGCTAAAATTGGTGTGAGGAGGAGAGGGAGGAGGTGACCTTTTATAAGGGAGGAGAGGGGCACCTTTGGAATAACTAAAACTATTATTTTATTATAAAGTGAAATTCGGTTTTTAATAGCTCTAAATTGATATATTTTGAAGCTAAGGTGGTTATGGGTATAAATACTCTCATCCACTATAATTTACACATGTTTAGATTCCTATTTTAACCTTATCATTTAGATTTAACATTAAGTAAAATAATTTTATTTTTACTATGTCTTCTTGTGTTCTTATACTATAAGGTTAATAAACATACTATAAGAAGCCAAACGAACCCCAAGTTGTTTATTATTAATATATATATCCTTATCTAAGTCATTTGGCAGATCCTTAGATTTTTAGGAATAAAATAATAATTAATAATATAATATTTGTTTTAAAAACTATTTTATGTCAATTTTGACAATATTTAGTAATTGATTTTTGTGAAAATCAAAACAGAATGATTAGTTCGAAAAAAGTTAATTAAATCAATAATAACATGTCATATTAACCTATAAAATAACTTTAATTCATAAAAAGTCTCAAATTATATTTATTTGGGTATTTATAATATCAAATATGTCAATATTTCATTAATAAGATAATTACCGCATCATCACTGTGTCATAAATAAATTAAATTATTTAAAGTCTAAGAATTAAAAATTATATATCATTATGTAGGAAATATTATTATCTTTCTAATAAATATAAATAGTTGAATTTATCTTATGTATAACCCTATATTAAAAATTGTTTAGTTATTAAACTTTGATTTTAACTATTTTAACCCTTCTATAAATAAATTAATAATAAATGTCCTAATCTAATCGAAGTGGGCCTAAATGGTCATATTTTATACCTAAGGTTGTTTTTGGTCGAATTTCACTTATCCAATAGAATTAGGACATGTTTTAGGTTAATAATAATATCATTTTTACCCTTAATTACCCTATTTACTTTTAACCGTGGTAAATAAAAGTAAAAAGTTACTATTCACCAAAAATTGTTTTCATCTCATTGAACCACATTTTACTTACTGACATCAACCATGTCTCGAGGATTTTTGGAATTCCACTCACATAAGCGGTAAAATTAATTTTTATGAAAAATTTAGTTTTTTAACTACCACTTAGTGGTTTCACTATTTATCAAAAATTGAATGTTTTCAGAGAAATACCAAAATTTCACCCTAGGCTAATTTCGATATTCCAAATCCAAAAATGAAGTCAATTTTGAAAAATAAAATTTACAAAATTTCAAAAAGTGGTTATTACTATTCATAACGGCTAGTTTTAATAATATTTTAATAGCATATCGTTGTTTAGTGAAACTCGGTATTGTGTATGACACAATCTATCGAGGAAGGTCGTGATTGCGTGTAAAGCATGCGAAGAAAGTGTTGTGTGTAGTGAAATATTCCTTTGATGATAACATAAATGTCTCGGGTGTTATAGAGTGACTATGAGAGACTATAGAAAGGATGCTCCATCTTTATCCACACAGGATATTTGCAACGCGTCCAGCTGATCTGTCACCTCTCCTAGCAGCTGAATGCCTGATCTCTTACTAGGAGTATCAGCTACAACGATCCCCTTTCTAGGAGTATAGACTATCTCGAAGTCATGGTCCTATAGGAACTCAAGCCAACGTCGTTGTCTCAGTTTTAGGTCCTTCTTCGAGAAGATGTACCTGAGACTCTGGTGGTCAGAGTAGACTGTAACACGTTCACCCATAAGATAGTTCCACCACATATTCAATGTGAAGAAAACTACTACTAACTCCAGGTCATGGGTAGAATAGTTATATTCGTGATGTCTCAACTATTGAGAACCATACGTGATCACTGCTCGCTCCTGCATTAGGACACACTTGATTCTGATCCCTGATGCGTACATGTAAACTATGTACCCAATTCCCTCCTCTGGTTGCCCCAAGATAGGCGTACTAGTCAACCAATGACTCAGCTCCTAAAATCCCTACTGGCATCTCTCTGACAAAACGAAGGGTTTCCCCTTCTTCATCAATGCTGAAATCGGTTCTGCAACTCTGGAGAAGTTTGGCACAAATATTTGATAATACCCATCCAGTCCTAGAAAGCAACGTACCTCCGTCACACTCCTGGGAGGCTCCCAAGCAAGTATTTCCTCGATCTTGCTGGATCCACTACAACTCCAGCCTCTTAGATGAAATGTCCCCGAAAGTGTACCTCTCGGATCTAGAACTGGCACTTCGATAGCTTACCATAAATTTGGTGCTCTCAGAGTGTGTCTAGTGCTTCCTACAAATGGTAGGCATGCTCCTCCTCAGTAGTCAAGTAGATCCAAATGTTGTCAATGAAGACCATGAAAAAGTGATCGAGGTAAGGCTGGAAGTTCTTGTTCATGAGACTCATGAACACTGCTGGAGCATTGGTTACACCGAAGGGGATAACCAAGAACTCGTAGTGGCCATAACAACACCTGAAGGTCATCTTCTGTACATCCTCATCTTGAACTCTGAGCTAGTGATAGCTTGATCTGAGGTCTATCATCGAGAACTATTGTGCTTCTTTGAGCTAATAAATGAGTTCTTCAATCCTCAAGAGTGGGTACTTTTTCTCCATGGTCACCTGGTTCAAGTGATGGTAGATGACACAAATCCTCAACCTCCCGTCCGCCTTCTTGGCGGACAGAATCAGGGCTGCCCGGGGAGAAACACTGGGCCGGATGAATCCCTTCCCTTGAAAGTCCTCCCACTGTACCTACAGCTCATGAAACTCGGAGGGAGACATTCGATATTCTGGAGTAGATATTGGTGTCATCTCGGGGGACAGGTCAATGTAGATGACCACCTCCCTACGAGGAGGTAGTCCTGGAACATCGTCAGGGAAAACATCTGCGTACTGATCCACCACAATAGGAAAACTCAGACTCCACACATCAACCACTCCGAGAATGAGGCTATCCAACTGATTTGTGATCAAATCTCCCCTCCTTTGGGTAATTCCATCAGGTGTTGCGATGGATCCCTTCTCGACGGTGAAGGTAAACCTCATCCCATCCTCGCAGACACACTGCACTTTCTGCCTAATACAGTAAATGTAAGCATGAACTATAGATAACTAGTCCATACCCAAGTTGAAGTCATAAGGCCTCAACGCTACTATGAGGAGATCCCAGTCGAAGCACTCGCCTCCAATATTAAGCTCACACTGCCAGAACTAGTGCGTAATGGTCAAGTATACTCCCATAGGAGTCCTTAGATGTAAGGATTGAGGAAACGGCTCCGTCGGAATCTCCAGGCTCTGAATGAGGGTAGTAGAAATAAAAGAATAACTTGAACTTATGTCTATAAGTACTACAGCAAGGGTAGAGTTGAAAGATATAGTTCCTCAAATCATCTCAGGTGCGTCGTGGTCATAGGCCTCGAATTCTTGGAGATGAGCCCTCCTCTTTCCACCAGCTCCCTGTGGTCGAGGTGGACCTCTTGGTGGTGGTGGTGGTGGTAGGGCCTCGAATCGTCGTCCACCACCTGCTGCTCGGCCAAATACTCTGCCGCGTCCGCCTTATCCTGGCGGAACACCATGGTCAAACCTTTGCCTCTGCCTGGGAGGTCCCTCTACTGTCTGCTGCTCATCTTCATGGCATGTCGGGATGTCACGAGCCATGTGACCCTACCAACCACATGCATATCACTGTCTGGTCCTTGTATGTCTGTCTCTGTCTCTTATTCCCCACACAACCGAACATGTATCCTGGGGTTGCCCACCGGACGTCCTGGTCCGCTTGGACCTCTGCAACATCTGTCTACTGCCAACTATAGAAGACTCTGCTACATGTCTCCCTATGGTGGGTCTCGCTGTGGGTGACTTCTCAGATAGAAAACTCTCCACAAGAAGGGCTCACTCAAGCACCCCCTCCTGCGTCGGGATGTTGAGGGAGATCATCGAAGCCTTGAACTCATGCTTCAGTCCCTTCTTGAAGGTTCGGGCCCTGAAGAATGTGTCCTGCACCATATCCATGGAGTAGCGCAAGAGGTCGGTGAACCTCACTGAGTATTGATCTACTGTCATGCTGCCCAGCTACAGATGATGTAACTCTAGAATTCATACTACACAAAGGGTGGCTGGAACAAACCCTGACTGGAAGAGACTCTCAAAGTCTGCCAAGAGTAATGATGCCTCGTCATGCACATGAAGCATCAGGCTCCACCATATTCCTATAGCTACATTCAGGAGACTCATGGAGAGGATCACCAAGAGGTCTGTGGGTGTCCCAACCAATCTGAAAACACTCACAACAGCCTCTATCCAATCCTCATATGCCTGTGGGTCCATCTCACCCCTGAACCTGGGCAGCCTCTAGTGAGGGAACTCGTGCAACGTACTCAGATGTCGTGCACTCTCTACTACTAGAGCTGGTGGTATCAGTGGCCCAGTGGGTAGTAGTACCTCTGTGATGGGGCCCTACACTAAGGCCTTGTCGCTCGGTGGGCTATCATCTTGTACGAAACTCCGAACCCTAGCTGGATACCTACATGGGGCCATCCTAAAATGAAATAGGTGCCCCACAGTCAAAAAAATATACTTAGTGAGCTAACACAAAGTAATCACGAAGAAAAATTTTCAAAGGAAACACACATGCAATCAGTGTTTTCGTGCACTGAGTCAGAAATCAGAAGTCAGAGTCCTAGTGTATGGATACGTTAGCCACCGCAACAACACTGGTTTCCCAAAACTGATAAACACACCCAAAACACATAAAACTATTACTGTTAAAAGAATTGGAGTCCATGTTCTATGGTAGAATTGTCTCCTCTTATACCAATTTTCCACGACCCATCCTCGGGGCCCGTGTCGTGACTACCCCAAGCCAGAATTCCGTAGGCCAGGGGCTGGCGACTAGCACCAAAGGTGAAATCCTTGGTAATAAAGGGAATTTGTTTCCTTTAAACCTGTATCACACACAGACTGAACGCAAAGAGTAGAAGAAACGAGTACTAATATAGAAATAAAAGGTGTGCTGAAAGTAAGTGGGCCAGTATACAATGCCAATTGAACAACAAGTACAAGTAAAAAGGGGGAAAAGCTCTTGGATCATCCACTAAGGAATCTTACCTGAAGGGTAGGTACATATCTCTAACAACATTTCCCTGAGGTAAGTATCATCTTGTTCGGCTCTGTGCAGCCTCATGTCCATCACCCTCAGCCTCGATCAATGTTGATCGCCGTCTGCACAGAACACAACAAGGTGCGGGTGAAGCCCGTGCAGGGGTGAGTATAATAATACTCAGTAGGGGACCCTAAGACCCCTGAAGGTCTCTCAAAATCCACTACGGATAAACCAAATAAGAAAGATACAATCACGAAGTATCAACAAACCCTACTTAGGTATATGCCCATACATATACATAAGTTACCAGTCACAGTCCAGCTCCAACTCTTGAGCCCATGCACAAACCAGTCCATAAAGGAATTAAATTCATTCACCTCGATGATAATGATTGAAAGACAAGACTCAGGTCACATAGGTATACAACTCATGAAGAGGGGTAGAGATGATTAGGTGTAGCCACTGAATCATCTCCTCTGTCGAACCCACGTAGGATCCTGGAACAGTATTAGCGTTGTCAAACCCATGGCAGATCTCGGTAAAGTAGTCATCGATGTTGAAACCACATAGGATCCCGGTACAGAAGTCATCGCTATCGAACCCATGGAATATCCTGGTACAGTATCATCATTTTCGAACCCACGTAGGATCTTGTCATCTCAGTCGCAGCCAGCCATACGGTTCCCGCACATAGCACACTCGATTTTGGGAGGGTTCTCTCTTCAACCAAAGTGATGATACATCAACTACCACGATGTCTCGATTTGATGTATCCCATAGTTCTGCTTCATCATAAGGAACCCAATGCGATAGACGACACATCAATCAGACACTGGGTCTGTGTGTTGTTGGCATTTCCGTTCCAGGGGTCCAGTTTGTTTTTAGGTTCAATCCTGCCCGACTTTATTCAAACTGTGTCCAATCCTCAATTAGGATACGAAAAAAGAATAATCTTGCTCCAATAATTTCATCGCTGCAGGCGGTTCATCAATCGGACACCCGTAGCCCAAGATATGGGCGGAAAGGTGAGAACTGGCCATAGCGGGTACGGGTTCGGTCTGACCCATTTAGAGCGACATGTCCCGACTTGGTCCGAGGGTTTGACCTGGTCCAAGAAAACGGCCCGACCCGAGGGTGTCCCGGCTGTGGGCAGCCCTGCCGATGGGCGGCCCGACCGAGGGCGGCCCGATCGAGGGCGGCCCAGCCGATGGCGGCCCAGCCGATGGTGGCACGGCCGAGAGAGGCATATCTGCCTGCCCTATCCGCGCCTAGGAGGGGTGGTGCGCGCCCCCTTGGCACCCGAACGGTATAACCGTTCAGGTGAACCAAACTGGCACCAGGTGGTGCCAGTCCAGCACAGGTGGGACATGACGAGGTCCCACTCCTCCCGTATGGCCGAGAGGCCAGCCGCTCCGGCACCACGGCGGTGGGCCTGGACGGATGCCCCCGCACTTCAACCATGGCGCGACAGCACCGTGGTCCTGCTGCCCTCCGCGCGGCGTGACTGCGCCCCACCACCACCAAAGCGGGACGGCCTGTCCGCGGCCCCTTTTTCCTCCAAACTGCGCGATGGAGTCTTGCCTACTCCCTTGCGGCCTAGTTTTCACGCGGCCCTCGACTCCTATATACTGCGCAATGGCTCTGTGTGCCTCCACCACGACAAGACGTGGCCACAACTCTCCTCTCGCACAGCACGATGGTGGCACACTCTCTTTGCGACCCAGCAGCCTTGCGCCGCTGGTTCTATTCGCGGTCCTCCTCCATTGTCAACAAACATGAACAACTTAAGGGGGAGGGTCGGCTGTGTTCAGGCGGTCTGAACCCTCCTTGTCATGCCGATAAAATTTGGCATTCAGAACCAGAAATTTGAACGATGAATAACGGAGGTTTAATCTCATATTTAAATTAACTCGAATCCCCCTACCATGAATCGATGAATGTTGACGAAGTCGTGGGAAAATGGAGGACATTGATTTTTTGACGTCGGAAAGTGTTCGAGGAAGAAGCGTCATCAGTGTTCTTCACTGGCGGATCCTTATCTTTTGGCTTGGTCAAAGATCGAAGACAGTGTTTATCATTCTTCGAAGATGAAGATCATTCTTCGTGTTCTTCATCGAAAGGATGATGTTCTCCAAAATCTCCCAAGTCCACTCTCAAAGTCCAACAAGAAATAATCGCCAACCAAAATAAAATAATAGCTTTTCTATTATTTTATTGTTTCCATGCATTCAAAAAAAATCAAAAGTTTTCAAAACATAATTAATTGTGATCAATAATTAATCTTTATGTGTGTTGGCACCATTATGGGGATGTTCAAGAGCTACCCCATTTGTGGGGAGTTCAAGGGGTTTAAAGGGGGTTAGAGGAGTTAAGGGGCTCGGGTGGGCCCAACCTAATAACATCCTCGCAAGGGAGGTTCGGGTGTGGTGGGCCCAACCCCAAACCTCCACTTGTAGGTTTTAACCATCAAACAAATAAAAATGAGTTACAACCATTTTTTTTTAATTTTATTTAAAAACCCTAAAAACTAACTTCCTTTCTCATCAGAACGCAACTACGGTGAAGGTGTCACTATGAAATCACTGACGCTGCGAGTTCAACGGTTCCCTCGTATTTCAATTCCGAGCACCAGTTCAAATGATATAATAACCCGCTCATACGTTTATTAACGTACCTGAACAAAACTTCATAAATTGATTCCAGACACATCAGGCCATAGAATCAAGCATGGCAAGAAACTGCGAACTCGTGAAATTCCCATTCATTTAAAAAAAATCATAGAATTTCTGGATCTTTACATCTCTAGACAATCCCTGGGGATATTATTTTCTTAATCACATTATTTTTACAATAAATTATGAAGTATTTATTGTGATTTATAATTAGGTTAATGAATACGAGATAACACATCCTAAGGAAACTAATATATAACCATGAGTAATTTCAGTTGAAATGAATTATTTTGTAGTAATTTTGAATAGTCGAAAATTTTGATGTTGAATTTTAATATTTTATATTAATTATCTTATGGTGTTAAATTTTTATCACTTATTATTAAATCCTATTAGTTTTAAAAATACATGAATACTAATGTACCCAAGTTAATAATCGATTCCATTGACAATGTAAAGATTTTCCCATCGATAAACCTATTCGGATAAGTGTTCGTGTTAGAAATTTGTAGATTAGGTGAATTATTATATCCTGAATTATGATTAATAATGTGAAATTTTTTGAGTTTCCCAAAAAACAAAATAATATAGGTATGGATATATAAAAAAGTTGTGGTGATTAAGGTGATGAAATAAAGAATATTCAATTTTCTTTTATATCAAAATTTGGTATGAATCACTAAGGGGTATATATTAAAGGAATTGGGAGATGTTTTATGTGTGGAAAAGTAGTGAATATAAAAACTAATTATCAAGTAAAATTGATGAAATTTTTAGTCATAATGAAAGGAAATAGAGTCAAATTATAGGTACTAGTAATATTTTAAGTTCTTGAATATGGGTAACATGGGAATTGTCCTTGTCAATACCCTGGACCAAGGCTATTAAGGATAATAGGTTCCAATAACATTCAATACAACATAAAGACTACAAAATCAAAAATAAAGACATGTGTTCCAAAAATGATATAAAATTAGGAAAACTAATAACCCACTAAATAAGAATGAGTGTTATGTTCATATCATCATCAAACAACTCCATGTTACTTTTAAATTTTACTAAAATCAATAATGTTACACCCTAATAACGATATATTGAATTACTAATAAAAACTATTAGTTGTATGATTATATTAATCCAAGTATATAACTCCTATCTAATATATCTTTATAGAAATTTTATTCCTATTAAATCATGTTATCATTCATTTAGACAACTTATATGGGATATTAGGCATGTATTAGCTCTCTTGACATAAAGGCGATGACAATTTCCAAGATAAGATAATAACATCAAAAAAATAGAACCATTACTACTTATTAAGGATAACTGTGGACTCCCTATAAAAATGGTTTCTCCTATAATATTAAGGTATTTATCATAAATGGTTAAATAAAAATATCTACATTAGTTATTTTTTTTTATGAGGGAAAATATGATATCACTAGTCATAACAAGAATAGTTTGGATGAAACATCATTAGAAATTAATTCCAAATTCATGTTTATCTTACGGAAACCATTGAATAATTCCTTAGTTTTTAATAATTAAAATTTCCAAGAAAAAATATATTTAATGAGGATATAATGAAATGGCTTGATTTTTACAATATGTTCTCCATTAAAAATAAAATATTGTACAGATAATACCATATAAGAATAAAACTATGATATATTTTATTTAGATGAATATATGACCACAAAAACACATCCATCAATTTACCAAGTATGAATAAGAGAAGTATAACTATGAAATATATATACATATCTATATACATGTGTGTGTGTGTGTGTATGTATAACATACCACCCCTCACCACTGAATTATGAAGAATCGAATCTGTTTCTAGGCCTAAGGTGACATAACCACAACACCAAAGTTTGGAAAATATATTTTTTGGACTATATAAACAGTGTTGCTGATTTTATATTTCAAAATAAAACAACCAAAAGTAAGATAAACAAAACCAAAAAAACCACTTTATGATGCCTGATTATAATTTGATACAACTCAATGTCATACCAACAGACAACAATACCAAACTACAACCAAGAACCATATTAGAGTACAAAGAGTAAACCAAAACCAAGAAAACCCTAAGACAAAAAAGACCTCAAGTAGAAAATCCTAATAGGATCCAATATCTAAATAAAAAATATATTTCCAAAGAATCATGATGCATCACTAAAGAACTCAGATACCTTTCATTTAACTTTGTCTTGATAAACAACAAATGCAATGAAAAAAAGTTCCCAAGAAGGGTGTGAGTAGTTTGCTCAATAAGATTTCCCAAATGAATTATCTAATCATTCCCCTAGCGTTGAACATTTTCAAAAATTTAGTTAATTAAACTCATATAAAACTATCTAAAATAGGTTTTAGGAAGCCTAAAATAGTTTTCCAACCAATCAATTTCTAAGGAAAATAACTAGACAACTCCTTCAAACCATTTTATAACTACATTTCGTATTACCCATTCCATTCCAAACATATACACTTGAATTTCTAGACTATAATTCTACAATCATTAGTGGTCTCTCATAAAGATACCTAGTAATCATAGGGTAAAAATATACCAAGTTTTCCAAGGGAAAACACCCCTTATAAAGTGGAACATCAATCCAAATGAACTCATTCCAAACATTTATTACAAATACCATGCCCACCCATTGAACCAAAAAATTTCAATTAAACTATTCTTTTATTAGAAATATTTTCCAATAAATTTTAAGTTTATCAGAACCAAAGAAAATTTTAAAATCATCATTTTAAAATTATGAATCAAATTTCAATTAAAAAAACAAATAATTTCAAAAATTTTAAAAGAAACCAATAAAGATGGATTACAACAAATTTTCTGAAAAAAAATTCACAATTAAAATCAAGAAATTATATAGATTTGTAATTAATACTTAAATTTCATATCAATAGGATTCTAGAGTGAAGATTTCTACCTCACAACCTAAAATAAAACAAATAACAACATATATTTTCAATAAACATGTCTTAGATATTCCAAAATCCACCTTAAATCTTGTTCTATATCATCAAATCAACAATATATAATCATTATTTGCATAAAAACTTGGATTTATCCCCATAAAAATATATCCATGAATCCAAGTGAAGTAATATGATTAAAACTAAAGAAAATCACCAAGATTTAGCACTTACCAAGGAATATAGCCTCTAACACACCAAGATTATAAAACAGATCACTCTAGGATCCAGAGGATAGGTTTATACTGCTCTAAAATGATTTGTAAATCAAGATAGGGGTAGATTACAGAAAAAAAATAGGGGTCAAAAGGATATACTAAGTTAGATCCTCAAAATTAGGATCCTATTTTTGGCACCACATATTTAGGTGGCGTAGTTAGGAAACACATGCACTAAGTGTGTATTATCCCCTTCCTCCCATTACCATTATCATGGTTGTATTTCATGGTCAAAAATCATAATCCAAATATAGTAAACCCTTAATTCCTAATTCAGATGATTTATCCTTGGTAGTCGCACCATTTGGCCAAAATATGTGCCCAACCATCTGCCTACCCATTGAACACTTTTTACGTTTCACGGTTTTTAAGAGGTTCTGCAGGGTTTCTACTAACAATGAACTTTTAACAAAGCCAAAAAACATTACAAAACTCCTAAAAACATCCCAAAATATTACCAAAATATTTTTTTATAAATAAAATAAGTAAATAAAAGTTTAATTACTAGAAATCATGGGTGATACATAATCACCTCTTTTAGATTTCCATCCATCGAAAGTAAAACAACACCATTTAAATTAAATAGTTTTGTTCACAAATCAACCATTTATTTCTCATTTTCCCATGTTTATTTCTGAATTTGACTATATAGTTATTAAACCATCACTAGAATGATTCTTTTCCCACATAATAAATTGTCTTAACTATCCACAATTCACACTAGCACATAAACCAATGTAGAATACAGATCTATGTAAACATGATCCCATAAGATCACATGGTTATGATTAGTCTGATACGTCCTCACACTACTAAAATCAAGGGCTATCCCCATGGAGATAATCGCATAGTTTATAGATATTATAGGTATATATTTCATGGAGACTGTCTGCACACACTATTTATATAAACTGTAGGTATAACACTTATATCCCAATGATTTTTTGAAAACTTTTGGTATAGATTCATGTATTCTTCTCCTCCCACCCTTACCCTCACTCTTCTAGCTAAATATCCCCCTCTCCCTCCTAGGTCGAGTCATGTATCCCTCAACCGAGTGAAAAATGACACCTATCATCCTCTAGCCTTGTCCTCTTATTCAGTTATTTTTTTATTGTGATCTTCTTTGACAGTGATTTCCAAATCCTTATCCTATTTTTCTAATGATTTTTTTCATTTTTATCTCTATATAAAAACCTAAAAATGATACATTTTGGTTATTATTCGTTTAGATTATTTTAAATAATGTTATTTTGTGGGTGATGTTTTATTTTTGGGATTTTGGTTTATAGACTATAATTTGCATGTGCCTTTATTATTCCATTGTTGTATGTTTTTTTGTGATGATTGATTTTTCATTATATGTCTAAAATGAAATATATTAATACCAATGGGTATACATTTTTTGCTAAATTATTCTAGGGTGGTATTTATTATGGGTTTAAATTGTTCACTTCTTAGGTAGTGAAATATATAGTATTTGTTAAATTTGATTTATAGAGGTTATTAAAAAAAATAATGGGTTTTATTTTCATAAATATTATTATTAGTTTCAAGATATGACTCATTTGAAATAAATTGGTTATATTAATTCATTTATTCATTATAAGATTTTGTTTTATAATTATCAACAAAGGAGGAGCTCATCGATGGTTGCTATTCCGAGGAATTCACTCTTAGGGAAGTCTGAATATGTTTGTAATGTCATTAAACATGATTTATAATACAAAATAAATAATTAAATGATTCTATTTGAAAATTTTACTGGGTTGTTATTATAGGTATTTATTTACATTAAGTAAAATGGTTTTAATAGAGAGGTATATTGAAATAAAAAATATTTTAATTTTGTCCTTATATTTCTTACTCATTTAATGTAGTTTTCTGACTTGTTCATATTTTTAAATATTGTTTCCAATGTTTATTTAGGGTCTTTTGATTATTTATTTAAATGTTTTTTTAATTTTGTATCCAAATTCAGCAAATAATATATAAGTATTTTCATTGGACATGGTCCTTCCATTATTCAAGTAATATAGTTATTAAATTTATTATGTTCTTGATATCTCGTTAATATTATTATTACATTTTGAATTAGAAATAAATCCTATCCAATTAGATATGATAATTTTTTTCAACAAATTTTGTATAGCATTTTATATATCATACTACTTCAAGACTCCGTCTCTTTTTTTACTTTTTTGATATATATTTTTTATTTTCAAAATATTAGTTTCATTTATGAATTCCATATTTAAATTTAATAAATTCAATATTGTAATTATTGTTTAAAATGATTATTGGAACATAACTTTTTCCCCTATAATAGAATGAATAGATTGTTGATGTATAATAATAATTGGATTTTAACCATGTTTCAACAGAATTTGGATTTTTTTTTATTTTCCATTTAATATTACATCATACTGAGGTCACATAAAGTTTTCATGTTATAATTATATTGGAATATAATATTTAATCCGGTATGAATTTATCTACCGTATGAAAAAATTTGGAATTCAAACAAACTCTTATGTTTCGAGTCACAATGGTGAGACAATAAAATATCTTATTGTTTATGAATAGAAAAAAATATGTGTTATGAAGAATTTAATATTTGATCAGCTTACATTTGTGCATCATCATCAGATGGATAGTATTATATTTAAATAAGTAATTGATATCAATACACATATGTAAAATACTAAATACGATGATGTTTAGAGAGTGAAAATATTAATGTATGATGCAAGAAATTATACATATCAAGAATGTATGAAAAGGATGAATCTAGAATTTCTAATGTCGTAATATCCTTGAAAAATCATGTATGTAATTTCTAATAACCCCATTGATTATATTTTTACCATTTTAAGGACTTTATTCATGATGGTACATATATTCTTTCAAATCATTATATGTAATGGAAGTTAATTAAAGAGCATGGATTTTCTACTAATAAAATTCATGTTTTTCTGAATGTTTTTAGTTTATTTTGGCAAGAAACAGCCGACCTTAATGTATATAAAGAATGTGGTACATCCATATTCAAGGAAAATGTAGATGAAACACCATCTATTATTCCATATAAAGTCAAGTGGAACTTTCTATTGATTCATAGGCTTCAAAATATATTCACGTATGCATAAATCTAATCCAATATTAAATGGTATGATGCGATGATAATTAATGTTAAGGATGAGTTGGTCAATTCTTCATATTGATTATAATGTGAGAAATTTTATTCCCCACTTCACAATTTTTTAGCTGAGGTGTTTAATTTAATGTAGGGTCTATCCTATGATAGTGTTAATTTGTTTGGACATATTATTAATTCTGACAACATGTATTCAGTTTTTATTCATGCTTATAATCTTCCTCCAGGGATGTGTATGAAAAAACATTTCAATTTATTGGGTATACTAATATCTATAATTTTTTATCCATGAAATGATATAAACATCTACTTGAAACCTTTAATAATATATTTGAATTAGCTTTGGGATATGGGTGTTCCCACTATCAATGATTCTTAAAAAAAAGATGTGTGTTTCCATTATATTTACTATAAATTATTTCCTTTCTTATTAAATTATTATTTTTTGGAGTAAAATATTAATACTATCGTCCCCTATTTTTATGAATAATAAATGATTGAGTGAGAATCATTGGAGGATTGATAATACTATTGACAATAAACATCCACCTCAATGTATGTCAGGAACTGATGTGCTTAGTTAATTGCAAGATTTCAATTCTTTATTATCGAATGGTCATATCAAATCTAAATTGATGATGAATTGTGACACTAAATCCACTTACAATTGGAAAAAGAAAAGTATCATTTTTTGGTTTCCATATTGGTCTACTAATTTTTTGTCATTGTTTACATGTAAAACAAATTGCGAAAAATAAACATGATATTTTTATTTCAATTATATAAAATATCAAAGGGAAGATGAAATATGACTTTTTATCTCTCTAAGAATTGTTAGATTTGGGTATTAGACTAGAACTGCATCATTATTGTATCTATGAAAATACATGGAATGTTCCTTGTGGTTCTTATGTGATGAAAGCTTTAGAGAAAAATCAATTTATGGAATTATTGGGGAATATAATGGTTTTTGGGATATATTATAGAAACAAATCTATATGACTCAATAGAACAGATTTGAAATTAAAATCCCTAAAAACTCATGATTATCACAACCTTCTTCATGTGTTTATTCCAATAAAAATATGACATTTTCTATCCAACAATGTATGGATGGAAGTGATCCTCTTCTGCCATTTTTTAGAGACCTCTATGATAAAAGGTTCTCAAAATAATTATGCATATAAATGCAGTATGAGGTGAAATTAATTATTATTAAGTTAGAGAAAAAAATCCTCCATCATTTTTCACCTTCAGGTTGAATTTATCTATTCATATTCCAACTAAAACACTCCATGGGGGGAAATTTATTTTTGGCGGATGTATAATACTAAAACAAATATGTGCATAATTAAATATTATGTTTGAAACATGAATACTCTTAAAAATTCCATTGTGAGAGGTTATCTAGATCAAGAATATATGGAATTTTGTTCTTTATATTTTTATGATGTGAGCACAAGACATAATTAACCAATGATAAATGAAGACTAAAATAATGAGGAAATTGAGCCCTCATTTCCATCACTTACCCAAACAAGAGGAATTCGTGGGTCATATGCATTGTCATCATTTAGCCTTGAAGAGTAGAATATGGAACATCACGCAGTCTTGTTGAACTATGGTTTGTTTGATGACTATATCATGTAAGTAGTTTGATTTTTTCGTTATCTCATTCTATGTCATTTCAAATATACCATAAATTTTTTTTATCCTTTTATGTATGGAATATAAAAAAATTATACGTAGATTTCATCAATCTTTTCCTTTGATAAGGGGAGAGGATTTATATTTCCAAGAACTTCCTTATTGGTTAAAATGAAATGAATAGCCATTAATTTATTTAACTTGAAATATATATGTTCATTTAATTTTATTATTGATATATAATTCAATTATTTTTTTTACCTGTTTACTCTATTTCACAATAATTAATTAAATTAAATTTTTTTCTAAATTCGTTGGTTCATGAATGAAAATAATTAATAATAAATGGGTTATATATTTGTTACAGCTGATCGAGTGGTGAAAATGAGAAGATAGCATGATGGTGTTCTGTTAACTACAACAACAGACTATTATGCCAATTCATCACATAGTCGATCTCAATATGAAAATTTGTTTTATTAGTGACATGTTGAGAAAATATTAATATTGTTTTAATACTATCATTTCTGAGTCTCATTGATGAAATTTAAATGGTTTGATTCAATGATGGGATATGGTACATTATTGATTTTTGATGATTCAGACTTACTGACATTATTTGATTCCTAGATACTGATGAACTGTAAATTTTGGCACGAATAGGAAAACAAGTGTTTTATATGAAAGATAATATGAAACTTTCTAATGGTTTCATTAGTTAAGTAATCCAAATACATATTTTTCATGATGTTGGGGACTAAATTTACGCCATTAATGCACCCATTATTGTTGACCAAAATATTTAATTTGATGAATAAAATTTTCCCATTGTGAGATTAGATGTTATACTTGATGTAGTGGTGGGTAACATATAGATGAAACCATATATGTTCACAGTTCATTTTGTTTACCATGGAACAGGTTTCTCAGGCCTGTATTACTATAATTACTTTTATTTAGTTTTAGTTTGGAATGATATGTTTGTGTTATTATTCATTCATTTTCTTGCATTTAATTATATTTATTTCCTTTCATAAAACTATGTTTAGAATGGGTTTTTATAAAATTTATAACATGGTTTTAAACTATTGTTTCTAAAACTTGGTAATACACTATTGATGTGTTATTTGTCTTTCATGTTATATGTGTGATTTTTAAAAAAAATCAAAAATATATATATTTCATTACTCTAATAATTATGCAAAAAATTTATGATATTCAAAGGAATTTTTAATTTGATAATGATTGATTGATGCATGAATGTGGGTTTTCTCCCCTAATTACATTAGTGAGTATAATAATTATAATATTTTTATTCTAAATTACATATAATTTCATTTTCATATTCATTATAAAACAATTCGGGACGTTCAGTTGAACTAGAGTTGACTCCTCCTCATCCTAAAATCATGTTTTTGAGTGAGGTTACTCTTAGAACTAGATATAACATCGATCATACCCATTCCCACCCTAACCCTCCCAGTGTATACCCCATGTACCACAAATTTCCATCATCTACTTGATCCTCTATGGATGTTCCCACCCATTCATCCATCATAATCTCATTTAGCCTCTTATTCCTATATGAGGTATACACCACCTCCAGTGATGTTACCACCATTACTATGTCAATAACCCTTGATGTATCCCCAACCCTTCTACACATATCATTCCTTGTCTAAGTCATCTCTATTCCCTTCAATAAATCCAGTATCTGATGATTTAATTCCATAATAATTCACTCCAATTCATGTAGATCACCTAGTTGGAACAGAAATAGCCTTCAGAGGCTACTGATCATGGATATCCCTAATATCCATCAAATCTTATTAATCATTCCACATTCGGTTTTTTATTATATGTTTGTAAAATTATATCACATAATATGTATCCTATTATACAATGACTTAATTCTATTTTTTCCCTTTTATATTCATCAGTGGGATCATTTAGTTTTCGACCTGGGAGCACCCCTAAGCAAGAAGTCTAGAATCACAAGACACAAATAATGGTGGATTACAATGGATAAAATCAGATTGTACGTAAAAAATATAGGTTTTTTAGGTGTTTCATTTGAATTTTAGCCATGTACAATAATATAATTCCATTACAACTAGTCTCATGGAGATATATAGATAATGAAATCAAGGAAAAATCATGGGTGGAGATATGGGTATGAAAATTTGTAAATTTTTATCCATATTATTATTTTATTTATATGAATTAACATTTTTATTACAACATCATTTTAACTTTCCTGATGGTGAAGTTTCAAAGGTTGAAATGCTGATAGATCTTGGGGTGTTCTCATGATCATATAAGAATTTGTTATATGTTGGTTGTAAGAGTAGAGTTTATTCTGATTCAGTGGGTGAACTAATTTTCCATCACTTTGCAATAACAAAATAAAAAAAAATGACTGTATATTGAAATATTTTTGAGTTTATGGTATTCTTGATATTTAATGGGTTTCATAGAAAATTAAATTCTAATTACTGGTATGGATTTTCTGATTTTAGGATGTGTCGGGAGAAAACAAAAATTAAAATGATTCAGTGATGTATTTTCACACTTTTGGGTGTACTGCAATACTCGATCATTAAAAGTACCATGTACTTTAATATGAGTAGAAATAATAACTATATTTATATTGATACTCAGTTAAATTTTAATGTTGAAATTTAAGTTCCATTTTCATTAATCACTAAAATATAAGGCTGGAAATACCCATTTTAAATGGCCTAATGGCCTAATATTCAATTAGTCAAATTGATTATTTTCTTAATGACCAATTTTCTTAATGTACAAATGGAATAATATCTTAATTTTATGAATTCACTAATGACATAATTTTCTAATTTTAGGGTTATCTTTCAAATTATACAGAGCAAGAAATTATAAGTGATTCTCCAACCAATGATAATAAAAAAATTGAACCTCTCAAACTCTCTTATTTATTTGGAATAAAATGATAAAGGTGCACATTTTGAGACAAATTTTAAAGATTTCCTTCAAAAAGAGATCAATTTTTAAGGTGAAATACTTGGCGAGGGATATTTTATTAATGATTAATCATGTTTTAATCTTATTTATGAAGGGTTGTTTGTTTGAATTATTCTTTTATGAAATTTCTGATACATAAGTAAAAGGGTAGGACCTAGAGATTATAGAGGTGGAAAAAAGGGCCTAGAATAAATAAGAAGATCACTATGATCTCATGGTGACAGAACTAACTCTTATACATCAACATCTATATTACATGGTTGAAGACACTCTGAGAGTCAATCGGGATCCATTTTACCTTCTCTTACCTCACCCAATATACCAAAAACATTCTCTATGTTTTCTTATGGGGTTGAGACATTTTTTCCTTTCTTTGAGTGTTCCAAATCATAGTATCAACTTATGTATATTCGGAGAAAAAAAATTCTTCCTTATTACATGAAAACATCAATCCAAATTTCATTGGGGATAAAATAATACAATTTTCTAGAAAGGGGATGTAAATAAACTATCATCTACATGGGGGATAAACCATGTTATATACTTCTTATACATGATCATTATATTCCATTATTTATCTTTTAAAAATATCTTGTTCTTATTTTCTTTATTTCATGTCATTATAAAGTGTTGTCTTCTAGGATATTTTTTTAAACTTATCATTTCTCATAAGTTAAGATGTATTGATCTTTTGTAACTAATTTTTAACTTTCCAAATTAATTCTTTAGTAAAAAATAGTTAAATCAAATTTGAATAAAAAAGGGGGTAGTAATAGTTTATGTTGGTTAAAGTAGGATACTCAAGAGGGGGTGAATTGAGTACCAATAAAAAATTAAACCAAAAATATTTAATGAAGAGTACCCCATTTTGGAATACAAAATACACCATGTAACCAAATGATAAATTTATAAAAGTCTTTATTGTTTAAAGGATTTATCAAAGAGTTATGTGTTCTCAATTAAAGTAATATGGATTATTAAATTAACATTTAAACTAAATATACATAATAAAATTATAATATAAACACTGTATAATATTAATTATCACACCAAAGTGATGTTTTTTAGATTTAAATAAACACAAAAGAGAGAAAACTATACATGAAAGAACATAGTGGAATTTAAAATAAGAGGTTCATTCTCAAGAAGTGACTTAATCCTCTCCACTTACCTATCCCCAAGAATTTTCTAATCAATCATTGATCCACACACTATATTGAGTTAAACAACATCATAAGAAACTATCAAGGTCAAATCGACCTATTCCATAGTTTTCATGGGGAAGGAAAAAAATAGTCCACAAAGGGGACCCTTCCACTATTATCCATGGGAATATAAGGTGTAAAATATTTTCTACAAATATATCCTTGTGTCATATAGTTTTTTCATAGGATTAATTGTGTGTTCATAAAAAATTAGACCAACACACTACATTTAATGATAAATTTGTACATAAGAAGTGAAAAAATAAGGATAATATAGATAGAAGGATCTATGCGATTGGAAATACAGTATGAGACACCTCTAAATTTTATTGAAAAGCAGCTCAAGTTGAATTTCAGAAAAAATCATTAAAACCAAGTGTCATAAGAGCATATGTCTTCTATTTATAGTGAGTTTTTTATTTCCTCAATGAGTTCTTCTCCTCTCTTTGTTTTTTCCTGCAATAGTTTATTCTATCTGAGTTCTTAGTTGTATCGTCTTATTTCCATAGTTATATGTTCTCGAGGTTTTCTTAAGTGCATGGCCTCTCTTCTTTCTAAACCATTATACCCTTATTTTTTATCAGGTTTGAACTTTGTACACTATATCTAACAAGAAGAATGATCTAAATCACATATAGGTACCTTGTACATTGTAATTTTTTGTTCTGGAAACAATATATGAATATGATGGGGAGTGATATATTAAAATTTCATTCTGTAATTGCTTTCTTGAAACTTAGAGTAAGGATCTTTGACATCAATTTTATAATTAATTTATTTAATATCTGATGATATAAGTACTTGGTCTTAGAAACATTCTTCATTGGTTATTTTTTATCATCAGTAAGGCCCTTCTAAGATTACTTCACTGTACTTCTGTGGTTCCAAGTGTAGAATCCCTAAAGTGATGACCCACATGTGCTTTAATGGTCTTTGATAAATTCCAATCATTATCATGGTGCAAGTGGTGGATATAAAATTTCTTTTGTTTTTAAGTCTAAAGAAATTTTTCTTATGTCTTGAATAAATTATCACTTCGGTTTCTTGTTCCTGAGAGGGAGATAGAGGAGGTGTGGAGAAAGAATTTTTTGTGTGCAACAATTCTTTATTCCAAAACATGGAATTGGTTTTGAATGAATTACATAATAGACGTAGAATTATATTTATATAGCTGGGATTCTAGTTACAATATTTATCATCATAGTATCCATAAATTATAATTATAACCATTAATTAAATACGATTACACATAATAATAATAATAATAGTATTATTATTTGGTGGTGGGCAAACTTTCTCAAAATGGATAAATAATATTCAACGTCTCATAAATAATTATTTTATCACCAGACATTGTCTTGGTCCATTCAAACTCCTCTTGTATTTATTGAGCACCCAAATAAATATTTTTTTTCTCTTAAAGATATATTTTATTCACAAACTAGTAAAAAAATATCTATTAAATATTCAATAAAATAAATAAATATTGTCTATCACAATCCAGTGAATAAATATTTATTTAATTTATACGATCAATATAGCTTAAATAAAATTATTCTTCAGTCTTGAGAATAATATTAATTCAATTAACAAAATTCAAATAGAATTCAATTGAGACAAAAAAAATCACATAGTTTGTGACCTCCAAGGATTCTTTCTCAATGAATATAGGCAGTCTTGCCTAAATTCCAAAATTACTCTCTAAAAATGGGTGAAGGGATCCAACAGAAATAACTTAAAGTTATAATGATAGAAACCACATATGAATTCTCACTATGTAATGTAATCCATTTTCTCATAATTTCATCCACAAGGTTTCATGATGGTTTCCTCAACCTATATTCATGATAGATCATTATTAGACAATCTGAAATAGACTTATCGTTACACTAAGGACATTGAATTTTGGGTTAGAGTTTTATTTCAATAAATTTGATGAGGTATAAACTTCTATAAATATTAAAGGGACACATCCTTTCTTGACTTATCCATTAATAACATGTGATTCATGATACACCCACTAAACCCTACTTCCCACCAACATATTGCGTGACATTTTTCATTAGCAAATCTAAGTGTGTGAGTCGTGACATGAGATAATGATAATATTAATGTCTAAGGACCATTACACATCGTCACATATAGGATTATCAAATTACATTTAAACATTTGGAATTTTATTGGTGGGTTTTTTCGCATAATCTCCCATAACGGAGATTACCGACTATGAACTTCATGAGAAGAAGTCTAATCTGCTTACGAGTACTCACACCTGATAGTATATATAATATTTTTCCCATCATAGTATGTTATCCTACCATAGAACTATATTAAGAATATTTTCCTAGCACTTCAAGGTTCTAAACATAGTGGATAACTACAATGATCTTATCAATGAGAAAAATACATTATGAAATTATTACATTATGGTCATTCAGAACAAGGAAAAATATTTAATAAGATGTCTCATCTAATATTTAATACATAAAATATTTATGCAATCAAAGTATAAATATTTTCTTCTAGGAATACAACTCCAACCAACTCCCACTTGTACTAGAGACACTACCTAAGACATTCAGTATGCTAGGCCACGCATTATAGTTATGTTTATGTTGAGTCTAGGATTTAGTCCAGGGGTCTTCCATGTATTCTTATATGAAAAGACTACTCACTACAAAATCACCTCTGTGATAAAAATTCATCAAGAGATGATACTTTTAAAGTATGTTCTGCATACACTTATGTGAGCTTGTCTCTTTTTCAAGATCCATCGTTGTTGTATTTTCACAATAAAGAGTGATGTTATATTTACTTATTTATAACGACCCATACTTTACATAAATTTTTAATACTTCAAAATTGAATCACACTTATTACAACATATGACAAAACCACAAAGGACCGTATAGGTATAGTGTCTTTAGAAACTGGGAAACATAAACAACTGGTTCATAAATCTTCTACAGTGTCTCCCATTTATTTCATCATATCTAGGGTCCCTTTTAGCATATTCTACTTAATATCCATCTTCCTGACCTGGGGAAAAGAAAACATAAAAGGGTGAGCTCTAATGCTCAGCAAGGGCAGATAAAGGAAATAAAAATCATATTATATCTTTTTGAAAATCATAACCTACAAAAGAGATCATAATATCTTAACATGGAACAAATCATAGAAGTGAAAATGAGATCCCCATAATCATAACATGAAACTTGAAGCTTTGTGGCATGCACACATAATCATGGAAAATCATTTCTTGTTAGTCACGACTCATTGCCAAGACTATCTTAGTGGACAAAGTCCCTTTCTGAACCGAGTCACCCTCGTTCCAGTCCTGTTTCACTGAACCGGTATAACCTGCCGTTCCAGCCATGTCTATCTCATGAGATATAAAATCATTACCCAATGCATTGGAGGGAGATATAGGTCCCACCCATCTTATAATGAAACCTTTCTTATGTGTGCCACATAATCATAAATCATACATCATCGCATAACACATGTAACAAAAATGGGATTCTTGAAACGTCATGACATCATAAAACAAATCATATAAGGTAAATGACTTCATAAAAATAATTCCCTCAAAACATAATCAAATTAATGTAATAATAGGGATAAAAACAGAACCCTTTTATTATTTTAGATGGAAAATAATTTTGATAAATTACTTGAACTCCATTCTTGAGGAAAATATCCTTTCTACTTCAAAAACACTTTTCCTTTCTTAACATGTCATACAATTTTAAACTAAAAGAAGTTGATTAAAAATAAACTTGAATACTTGTAAAGGAAGATTCTTGGAAATAATGTTTTAAGAATCCATTCATGTCGTATAAGTTAAAAAAACATTCTTTGTACTTTTGTTGGAAAAGTCAAAAAGTACCTCGTACGAAAAAACGACAAAAGATTCCTTTCATATTCTTTACTAAAAATTCACCGAAGGGTAAAATTGGATTCAAACTGTTGTAAGTTGATGGAAACAATATTAAGTATTTATGGAACATGGATGTGGATGATAAAATACACCCCAGTAAATGCCAAAGTAAAAACAATCTCGGATAAAAATGAGATTTTGATATTTTCCCTTACCTTAGGTCCGATTTGCTTTGTACGTGTCCGAAGCTCCTGTATAATGGTTTAAATAATGTTATTGACTTATTCCAGAATCATACATATTGATATGATATCATATATGGTCATATTCTTAGCTACTTATTAGTAATATTTCATTGTTACTTGTTACTCGGGTCTTTATTTCCTTTTGTTCTTATGCGTGTTTTGCCGAATAAATTCTTATTCTTCTTTTAAGGTTATAGATACCTTATATCCAGAATGGTATTAGTGTAACATATATCATATTTATTCATTCAATTCATTTATATAATTATTATGTAATGATGATCATGTAAAACGAGTCGCTTCACATCGTGGAGACGGTATTCCGTACGTACGCAGGAGTGATGATATCGTTCCTATGATCGTGGAATTGTATTGGAGTATATATATATATTATTTCAGTATCAATATTACTTTATAATAATCATAAATATTTACTCATTACACCATTATACCCATCCTTGTAAAGTGATGGTGGAAAATAGATTACACCACGGCGTGGAGACGGTATTTCGTACATACGCACGCGCGATGATTTCATTTTTCCGTAGGATGGATAGAAGGTGAGTTAGGGTTGTTTCATATTTATAATAACATATCAGTATGTAATTAATACTGATGTTATTACTTTATCATGAAACAACTAAATAAGAAGAAGTTGAAGAAGAAAGAAATTGAAAAGATCGGTAATGGATATTACCTCTTCTTTGGAACGCTTCTTTGAATCCTCAACTTAGGGAACTAATATTGGTCTTTGAAGAAGACCAGGACCTCTAGGATTATTCTAGGGAAGTTTAGAGGAGAAAATTGCAGGGGTTGGCCGAGCTTGAGTGCTCAATTTGGTGTGAGGAGGAGGGGGAGGAGGTGCCCTTTTATAAGGGAGGAGAGGGGCACCTTAGGAATATCTCAAAATATTATTTTATATTAAAGTCAAAATCGGTTTATAATGGTTCCAAAGGGTCTTATTTCGAAGCTAAAGTGGGGAAGGGTAGAAATAATATCAACCAATAGGATTTAGACAAGTTTAGGGTATTATTTTAACCTTATAAATTAGATTTAACTCTAAGTTAAATAATTTAACTTTTACCATGTCTTTTTGTTTTATTTCACTATATGGTTAATACACTTACTATAACATGCCAAAAGAACCCCAAATTATTTATTATTAATATATAGATCCTTATATAAGTCATTTGGCCGAACCTTAGATTTTTAGGAATAAAATAACAATTAATAATATAATATTTGATTTAAAAACTATTTTGTGTCAATTTTGACACTATTTGATATATGATTTTTGTGAAAGTCATAACAGAATTATATGTTCGAACCAAGTTGATTAAATCAACACTAATATATCATAGTAACCTAGAAAATTAGTGGAATTCATAAAAAGTCTCAAATTACATTTATTTTGGTGTTTATAACATCAATTATTTCAATATTTCATTAATAAGATAATTATTGCATCATCATTGTGTCATAAATAAATTAAATTATTTAATGTCTAAAAATTACAAATAAAATTAAATTATGTAGGAAATTTTTTTAGCTTTCTAATGAATATTTATAGTCGAATTTATCTTATGTATAACCCCATATTAAAAAATTTAGTTATTAAACTTTGATTTTAACTATTTTAACTATTCATTAAATAAAATAATATTAAATGTCATAATCTAATCTAAGTGGACCTAAATGGTCATATTATATTCATAAGGTTGTTTTTGGTCGAATTACACTTATCCAATAGAATTAGGACATGTGTTAGGGTAATAGTAATATCATATTTACCCTTAGTTACCCTATTTACTATTAACCGTGGTAAAAAAAAGTAAAAAGTTACTATTCACCAAAAATTATTTTCATCTCATTGAACCACATTTTAGTCCTTGATATTAACCGTGTTTGTCGGATTTTTGAAATTCCATTCACAGAAACGGTAAAATTATGTTTTATGCAAAATTCAGTTTTTTAACCTACCACTTAGTGGTTTCACTGTTCATCAAAAATTGAAAGTTTTCAGAAAAATACCAAAATTTCACCCTAGGCTAATTTCGGTATTCCGAATCAAAAAATGAAGTCCATTTTGAAAAATAAAATTTATAAAATTTCCAAAAGTGGTCATTACTATTCATAACGGCTAGTTTTAATAATATTTTAATAGCATATCGTTGTTTAGTGAAACTCGGTATTGCGTACGACGCAAGCTATCGAGGAAGGTCGCGATTGCGTGTAAAGTAAGCCAAGCTAGTATGTAGTGAAAGATTCCTTTGATGATATATAAAAACAAAATATTACTCATAAAAATCTTGGGTGTTACATTCTACCCCCCTTAAAAAGAATTTCGCCCTCGAAATTCGTCACTTTGTAACAAACAGATGAGGATACTTCTCCCTCATCATATCCTCAAGCTCCCATGTAGCTTCTTCTAATTGGTAGTTCCTCCATAAAACTTTCACCAAGCGAGTGGTCTTGTTTCGTTGGACTTTTTCTCTACGATCCAGAATCTCTATCGGCTGTTCTTCATAAGAAAGATCTTGCTCCAGCGGTACAACTTCTGAGCTGAGTACATGTAAAGGATCAGGTATGTACTTTCTCAGGAGAGATACATGGAACACATCGTGAAATTGAGAGATATTCAGTGGAAGCGTCAATCGGTAAGCTACCTTTCCAACACGATCCAGTATTTCGAAAGGACCAATATATCTAGGGCTCAACTTCCCCTTCTTTACAAATCTCATAACCCTCTTCCAGGGAGATATTCGTAAGAACACTTTATCACCCACTTCAAACTCTAGGTCTTTTCTTCGGTTGTCGGCATAACTTTTCTGTCGACTCTGAGCTTCTCTTATGTGTTGTTGAATAGATCTGACATTTTCTGCCATTTCATCAATGAGATCAGGTCCTAATAGCTTTCTTTCCCCAACTTCATCCCAGCAAGTTGGAGTCCTTCATTTCTTTCCATAGAGAGCTTCATAAGGAGCCATCTGAATACTGGAGTGAAAGCTATTATTATAAGAAAATTCCACCAAAGGTAGGTGTTGATCCCAACCTCCTTTGAAATCTATAGAGCAAGCTCTCAACATATCTTCTAGGGTTTGAATTGTTCTCTCAGACTGACCGTCTGTCTGGGGATGATAAGCAGTGATGAAACTCAACTCTGTATCCAGAGTATGCTGAAGACTTCGCCAGAACTTCGAGGTAAATCTCGGATCCCGATCAGATATAATAGAAAGTGGTACTCCATGAAATCTTACCACTTCCTTTACATATATCCTGGCAAGCTGATCTAGAGAGAAATCCTCTCTAATAGCAATGAAGTGTGCAGTCTTTGTAAGACGATCAACTATGACCCAAATAGAATTATTGCCTTTGGATGTTTTAGGAAGTCCTGTGACAAAGTCCATAGTGATGTTTTCCCATTTCCATTCGGGTATGGGTAATGGTTGTAACATCCCCTTAGACTTCTGTCTCTCAGCTTTAACTTGTTGACAAACCAAGCATCGAGAGACATATTCAGCAACATCTCTTTTCATCCCATCCCACCAGAAGTACTCTTTCAGGTCCCTATACATCTTCGTGCTTCCATGATGAATAGTGAATGAAGAACTATGAGCCTCATCCAGTATCTCCCTCTTTAATTCAGGGATGAGAGGAACACAAACCCGATTCCTGAACTTTATTATCCCATCACAATCAAGGTTGAACTCAGGAACATTTCTCACCTTCTTTGGTAACTCGACATCTTCTTTCTGTGCCTCTTTAATCTTCACATGTATAGATGGTTGAACATTCATTTGAGAAAGATAAAATTTTCCCCCTTCCATTATAATTCCAAGATCCATCCTTTGTAAATCCATAAATATTGGATCTTTTGTGATCCTCATCATGGATAAACTAGCATTGTCTTGTCGACTTAATGCATCTGCCACCTTGTTTGCTTTCCCAGGGTGGTAATGGATTGAGCAGTCATAATCCTTAATCAGCTCCAACCATCTTCTTTGATGCATATTCAGCTCCTTTTGTGTGAAAATATACTTTAAACTTTTATGATCAGTATAAATATCACACCTTTCACCATAAAGGTAATGCCTCCAAATCTTTAATGCAAAGATTACAGCAGCTAACTCCAAATCATGTGTTGGGTAATTTTGCTCATGGATTTTCAACTGTCGTGAGGCATAAGCTATCACCATATCATTTCGCATAAGAACACACCCCAATCCCTTCTTGAATGCATCACTGTAGATCACAAACCTTTCTCCACTACAAGGCAGTGTGAGAACAGGTGCACGGGATAACCTTCTTTTCAACTCCTTGAAATTATCTTCACATTCTTCCGTCCAGACAAACTTAACTCCTTTCCGGGTCAACTTGGTGAGTGTATTAGATAATCGTGAAAAATATTTTACAAAACGTCTATAATATCCAGCCAAACCAAGAAAACTTCGGATCTCAGTTACTGTTTTTGGTCTCGACCATCTTTCGATAACCTCTGTTTTTGCTGGATCCACAGATATCCCCTCTTTTGAGATTATGTGACCCAAAAATGCAACTTTTTGAAGCCAAAATTCACACTTGGTAAATTTGGCATAAAGCTTCTCCTTTCTCAGGTTCTTCAATATAATTCTCAATTTTTCTTCATGCTCTTCCTTGCTCTTTGAATAGACAAGAATATCGTCTATAAAGACTACCACAAATTGATCAAGATAGTCTCTAAAGACTCTATTCATTAGATCCATGAAGATAGCAGGGGCATTAGTAAGACCAAATGGCATCACTATAAATTCATAGTGTCCATACCTTGTGCGGAAAGCCGTCTTTGGTATATCCTCCCTTTTGACCCTTAATTGATGATACCCTGAACAAAGATCAATCTTGGAAAAGTATTGAGCTCCGCCTAGTTGGTCAAATAAGTCATCAATGCGTGGGAGAGGATATTTGTTCTTGATAGTGATCTTGTTAAGTTCTCGATAATCAATGCAGAGTCTCATTGATCCATCTTTCTTCTTAACAAATAGAACAGGTGCTCCCCAAGGTGACGCACTAGGGCATATGAATCCTTTATCAAGATTCTCCTGGAGTTGCTTCTTCAATTCCTGCAACTCAATTGGGACCATTCTATAAGGTGTCTTTGAAATAGGCAAAGCACCCGGTACGAGTTCTATTGAAAACTCAACTTCACGATTTGGTGGAAGACCCAGTAATTCCTCTGGAAAGACATCATCAAACTCCCGTACGATGGGCATATTCTTAATCGTGAGTTTCTCACCAACCATTTGAGATAAATAACCTTCATTTAGTGGAATCAAAACACATAAGATGGAAGAAATTTCCACTGGAAGTTTATATTCATCCTTGCATTGATAGACGATCGTAGATTTAACTGGAATATGAAATGTGGCTTCCCTTATTTGGAAATTGATATGAGCTCCATGTAGAGAAAGCCAATCCATGCCAAGAATCACATCAAATTCCACTAAATGAAGTATCACAAGATTTGAGGGAAGCACTTTCCCACAAACATCGATCGGAGAAGAATTACAAACTTTTGATGCGACTGTTGTGCCATTAGGTGTTCTCACAGCTAACTCAACATATAATTGTTGAGGTAATACGGTGATACCCTTAGAAAATTTTTCAGAAATAAAAGAGTGGGTGGATCCAGAATCAAATAAAACATTTGCTACTTTAGAGTGGATGGTAAGTGTACCTTTCACCACTTCATCATCGTACTCCACATCGCTGATAGAAATTTAATGTGACATTCCTTTGTCTTTAGCCTTAAGATTTTGTTGACGTCGAACATCATCATCAACCCTTGGATTTGGGCATTGATTAGAATAATGCCCCATCTCCTTGAACTTGAAACATTGAAGTGTATTAGGTTCATTCTGTGTATCCCTTCCTTTGTTTGCATCATTAGACATCTTCTTCCCATTATCGCGGCATTCAAATGCCCGATGACCTTCCTTTCCACATTTAAAACATTTACTTGTCCCTTTAAGACAACTCCCTCCATGTTTCTTTCCACACTTTGAGCATAAGGGAAAGTTCATCTTCTTTTCAGTGTGCTCTTTAGATTTTCCTTTGAATTCCATCTTCCTCTTCTTATCAAACCCATGTGACTGATGGGTTACTCCAATATCTATGTCGACTTTGAGAGCACATCAAACGATTTCCTCGTATCTATTGAAGTCCCTTATGGCTAACGCCCTTCGAAGACTTGGTTTTAAGACACTAAAGAATCGATCGATCTTACTCTCAGGTTGGATAATAATACCAGAAGCGTACCTTGCAAGTCTTGTAAAATTTGCTTCATAGGTACCAATAAGTTCATCATCCCTTTGCTTTAGTTCAAGAAACTCTTTCTCCATCTTTGTTCGGAGAATACGAGGGAAGTACTTATTGAAAAATAAGTTCTTGAACTCGTCCCATTCCATAGACTCAATTTCATCCCTTTGCCTCGTATTCTTAATAAGATTCCACCATTGATCAGCATCTCCTTCCAAACGATACACTGCTAGGATGACTTTATCATGGTCAGAACATTGAAGAACTTAAAATATCTTTTCAGTAGTACTTATCCATTGTTCAACAACTAATGGATCAGTAGACCCGCTGAAAGAAGGTGGACGATGCCTCATGAAGGATTCAACAGAATGTTTCTCCTTCCTTTGCTCGTTTGGAAGTCCTGCATGATTCATAGCTTGAGAAAGTTGTGTGATCATGGCTACAAGATTTTTCATTCCAGCTCCCATATCGTTTGGTTGCTCAGGGGGACAATCATTGCATTGCCCATCGCATTCCGCATTAACACGGTTCCTTCGGGTTCCATCCATTGACTAAAACCAAGAAGAATAGTGTGAGCAACACTAATTATAATAGGAAAACCACATAATCAAGGATAAAATTTCACACTTAAGGTCTTATCCTAGGGTATTCATGGCCATTTCTAAAACACTAAGATTGTGTTCTATTCTTAGACTTATCCTTAGGGTTCTTACTAAGTCTTTCACATCATAGTTTCCAAATGTTGACTATACCTTTCCTCTGATACCAACTATAACGACCCATACTTTACAAACATTGTTAATACGTCAAAATTGAAGCTCACTTATTACAACATATGACAAAACCACAAAGGACCGTATAGGTATAGTGTCTTTAGAAACTGGGAAACATAAACAACTGGTTCATAAATCTTCTACAGTGTCTCCCATTTATTTCATCATATCTAGGGTCCCTTTTATCATATTCTACTTAATATCCATCTTCCTGACCTGGGGAAAAGAAAACATAAAAGGGTGATCTCAAACGCTCAGCAAGGGCAAATAAAGGAAATAAAAATCATATTATATCTTTTTGAAAATCATAACCTGCAAAAGAGAACATAATATCTTAACATGGAACAAATCATAGAAGTGAAAATGAGATCCCCATAATCATAACATGAAACTTGAAACTTTGTGTCATGCACACATAATCATGGAAAATCATTTCTTGTTAGTCACGACTCATTGCCAAGACTATCTTAGTGGACAAAGTCCCTTTCTGAACCGAGTCGCCCTCGTTCCAGTCCTGTTTCACTGAACCGGTATAACCTGCAGTTCCATCCATGTCTATCTCATGAGATATAAAATCTTTACCCAATTCATTGGAGGGAGATATAGGTCCCACCCATCTTATAATGAAACCTTTCTTATGTGTTCCACATAATCATAAATCATACATCATCGCATAACACATGTAACAAAAATGGGATTCTTGAAACATCATGACATCATAAAACAAATCATATAACGTAAATGACTTCATAAAAATAATTCCCTCAAAACATAATCAAATCAATGTAATAATAGGGATAAAAACAGAACCCTTTTATTATTTTAGATGGAAAATAATTTTGATAAATTACTTGAACTCCATTCTTGAGGAAAATATCGTTTCTACTTCAAAAACACTTTTCCTTTCTTAACATGTCATACAATTTTAAACTAAAAGAAGTTGATTAAAAATAAACTTGAATACTTGTAACGTAAGCTTCTTGGAAATAATGTTTTAAGAATCCATTCATGCCGTATAAGTTAAAAAAACATTCTTCGTACTTTTGTCGGAAAAGTCAAAAAGTACCTCGTACGAAAAAACGACAAAAGATTCCTTTCATATTCTTTACAAAAAATTCACCGAAGGGTAAAATTGGATTTAAACTATTTTAAGTGGATGGATACAATATTACGTATTTATGGAACATGGATGTGGATGATAAAATACACCCCAGTAAATGCCAAAGTAAAAACAATCTCGGATAAAATGAGATTGTGATATTTTCCCTTACCTTAGGTCCGATTTGCTTTCTACGTGTCTGAAGTTCCTGTATAATGGTTTAAATAATGTTATTGACTTATTCCAGAATCATAAATATTGATATGATATCATATATGGTCATATTCTTATCTTCTTGTTAGTAATATTTCATTGTTACTTGTTACTCGGGTCTTTATTGCCTTTTGTTCTTATGCGTGTTTTGCCGAATAAATTCTTATTCTTCTTTTAAGGTTATAGATACATTATATCCAGAATGGTACTAGTGTATCATATATCATATTTATTCATTAAATTCATTTATATAATTATTATGTAATGATGATCATGTAGAACGAGTCGCTTCACATCGTGGAGACGGTATTCCGTACGTACGCACGAGTGATGATATCGTTCCTATGATCGTGGAATTGTATTGGAGTATATATATATATTATTTCAGTATCAATATTACTTTATAATAATCATAAATAGTTACTCATTACACCATTATACCCATCCTTGTAATGTATTGGTGGAAAATAGATTACACCACGGCGTGGAGACGATATTCCGTACGTACGCACGCGCGGTGATTTCATTTTTCCGTAGGATGGATAGAAGGTGAGTTAGGGTTGTTTCATATTTATAATAACATATCAGTATGTAATTAATACTTATGTTATTACTTTATCATGAAACAACTAAAGAAGAAGAAGTTGAAGAAGAATGAAATTGAAAAGATCGGTAATGGATATTACCTCTTCTTTGGAACGCTTCTTTGAATCCTCCACTTAGGGAACTAATATTGGTCTTTGAAGAAGACCAGGACCTCTAGGATTATTCTAGGGAAGTGGATAGGAGAAAATGTCAGGGGTTGGCCGAGCATGAGTGCTCAATTTGGTGTGAGGAGGAGGGGGAGGAGGTGCCCTTTTATAAGGGAGGAGAGGGGCACCTTAGAAATATCTCAAAATATTATTTTATATTAAAGTCAAAATCGGTTTATAATGGTACCAAAATGGTATTATTTCGAAGCTAAAGTGGGGAAGGGTCGAAATACTATCAACCAATAGTATTTAGACAAGTTTAGGGTATTATTTTAACCTTGTCAATTAGATTTAACTCTAATTTAAATAATTTAACTTTTACCATGTCTTTTTGTTTTCATTCACTATATGGTTAATACACTTACTATAACATTCCAAACGAACCCCAAATTATTTATTATTAATATATATATCCTTATCTAAGTAATTTGGCCTAACCTTAGATTTTTAGGAATAAAATAACAATTAATAATATAATATTTGATTTAAAAACTATTTTGTGTCAATTTTGACACTATTTGATATATGATTTTTGTGAAAGTCATAACAGAATTATATGTTCGAACCAAGTTGATTAAATAAACACTAATATATCATAGTAACCTAGAAAATTAGTGGAATTCATAAAAAGTCTCAAATTACATTTATTTTGGTGTTTATAACATCAATTATGTCAATATTTCATTAATAAGATAATTGCTGCACCATCATTGTGTCATAAATAAATTAAATTATTTAATGTCTAAAAATTTCAAATAAAATACCATTATGTAGGAAATCGTTTTAGCTTTCTAATGAATATTTATAGTCGAATGTATCTTATGTATAACCCCATATTAAAAAATTTTTAGTTATTAAACATTGATTTTAACTATTTTAACTATTCATTAAATAAAATAATATTAAATGTCATAATCTAATCTAATTGGACCTAAATAGTCATATTATATTCATAAGGTTGTTTTTGGTCGAATTACACTTATCCAATAGAATTAGGACATGTGTTAGGGTAATATTAATATCATATTTACCCTTAGTTACCCTATTTACTATTAACCGTGGTAAAAAAAAGTAAAAAGTTACTATTCACCAAAAATTATTTTCATCTCATTGAACCACATTTTAGTCCTTGATATTAACCGTGTCTGTCGGATTTTCGAAATTCTATTCACAAAAGCGGTAAAATTAAGTTTTATGCAAAATTCAGTTTTTTAACCTACCACTTAGTGGTTTCACTATTCATCAAAAATTGAAAGTTTTCAGAAAAATACCAAAATTTCACCCTAGGCTAATTTCGGTATTCCGAATCCAAAAATGAAGTCCATTTTGAAAAATAAAATTTATAAAATTTGAAAAAGTGGTTATTACTATTCATAACGGCTAGTTTTAATAATATTTTAATAGCAAATCGTTGTTTAGTGAAACTCAGTATTGCGTACGACGCAAGCTATCGAGGAAGGTCGCGATTGCGTGTAAGGTAAGCCAAGAAATTATGTAGTGAAAGATTCCTTTGATGATATATAAAAACAAAATATTACTCATAAAAATCTCGGGTGTTACATTATTGGTGCCACATAAATCTCTAGGATGAAATGGCACTTCCAAACAACTTTTTTATGTTCCTCAAAAGCTACAATATACTCATACATTGTTATAGAATCTACGACCATAGCCTGGTTTGAGCTCTTCCGGATCAGAGCACCTCTATTAAAAGTAAACATGTATCCCATTAGTGAATTCATGTCATCTTGATCAGATTGTAATATGAAATTATCATATAATATGATTACTACTTCATTATATCCTCCATAAAATAGACACATATCCTTTTTACACCTTATATACTTAAGGATAGTCTTTACTTCCATCCAATGGTGGTCCCCAGGATCACCTTGATATATTCATACCACACTTAATATGAGGCACTATCTACCATAGTACATAGTATAGAAAACATTAATTGACCAATATTTTATGCATATGGAATCCTTTCAATTATATTTCTTTCCTCATGGGTTTGAGGAATCATTTTCTTTGAAAGATGAATTCCAGTGATGCTAGAAACAATCACCTCTTATATTTTTCCATATTAAATGTCTTTCATGTCTTGTTAATGTATTTACTTTGATTTAGGATGAGAAACCCTTTTGGAACTATCACTATGGATCTTTATTGAAATAATATATGATGCATTTCCCATGTCTTTCATGGGAAATAATTTATTCAACCATTCATTAATAGATAGTAATATTTTATTTCATTTCCAATAATTAATATCTCATCAACAAATACAATTGAGAAAACAAATACACTTCTGTTAAACAATTTTTAGGCATAAGGCTCACATTAATTATTTATAAAACCAAATCCCATTATCAATTCATAAAAAAGAATATTCCATGACATGGATGATTTCTTTAATCCATAAATGGATTTTAAAAAATTTCATATCTTATTGGCATCCTTTGGAGTAACAAACCCTCCAGGTAGTGTCATGTAGATAGCTTTATGAATTTTCCCACTAATGAAGGTCGTTTTCACAACCATTTTCCAAATATCATATTCATGGTATGACATAATGGCATGTATAATTTTGATGGATTTCAGTATTTCAACTGGTGAAAATGTTTCATTGTACTCAATACTATGAGGTTGTTTAAACCCCTTTGAAAGCAAGTTACACTTTATAGGTACAAACATGTCCTTTCATTTCTAGTTTCTTCTTGAATACCCATTTTCAATTAAAATTACTTTCATCCACTGGAGGATCTACCAAAATCTAGACCTGGTTTATCAACATGGAATCCATTTCATAATTCATGGTTGTGTGCCACATGGAAACATCTATGCCTCTTCATGATTTTTTATAGCATAAAGGATAATTATTATAAACTAATAATGGGTCACCATCCTTGGTAACTGGAAACCATATCATTCTGATTCTCTGGCCTCTCTTGTACACCAACAGAGTTATTGTGGCTCCAGAATAATTTCTTCTTCCACGGGGCTTTGTGGAATCTGATCATGTACCAAATTTTGTGTGACTTGATCCTCGATATCATCGAAATTTATCTCCCTCTGACTATATATTTTTTCCTTTTCTTCCCTCTCATAAAATATGTCTTATATTTCCACTATAACCCTTTTTATGATAGTTCATATAGGTAATATCCCCTTTCTTCCTTGGGGTATCCTATAACGGTACACTTTGTACCTTGGTGTGAAATTTTGTTACCTAAAGAGGCCTTAACAACTGCTCCCTCTCACGAAATATGGGTTTTCATGCCACTATAATACTTTTATATGAGGGTTCGTATAAGTAATATCCCATTGATTCCATGGGGTATCCTGTAACAATACACTTTGTCCCTCTAGGTTAATGTTTGTTACCTAAAGAGGCCTTATCAATTTCTTCACTTCCACACACATGTAAATTCAAAAACATGGTTTTTATTCCACTCCAAAATTCATTTAGAATTCAATTTATTGATTTAGTTGGTACATGGTTTACTATGTGTGTCTTTATTTGTAACACATATCCCCAAAGGGACAATGGAATATGTTCATGACTCATGATTGATCACACCATTTACAACAAGGTGTGGTTCCTCCTTTTACTTACACCATTCAACTGAGGCGTGTAAGGAGGAGGGAGTTAGGATTGGGACTAAAACTCCGATATGTAATAAATGATGTATTTATGTATATATTATCCACCTCAGTCTGAGTAGAGTTTCTTAATCTTTCAACCAATCTTCTTCTCAACTTCATTATTTTATTCCATTAATTTATCAAAATTATCTGACTTACACTTCATTAAGTAAATATATCATTATCTACTAAATCCATCTGTTAAAGTCATGAAGTATGAGTACCCACACCTTTCTTCAATAAGAAATGGTCCACACACCTCAGTATGAACTAATTTAAGAATCTCTTTATATCTTTCACCTTTCCCACTAAATGGGGATTTGGTCATTTTTCCTTGCAAACATGTGTGACATACACCAAATGGGTTTAGTTTGAAAGAATGTAAATTTACATCTTAATGTAAAATTTTCATGTGTTTTCCCTTTACATGACCTAGTCGATGACGTCAAAGTTGGGCATGAAATGAGTCATGTGAAGTAACTTCATTATCAATTGTCATTACTTGGTTCATGTAATTGAACATATAAAGACTATTTTGTAAATGTTCCTTACTATAAAAAATGAAATATTTATAAAAGATGCAACATTTATTTGTAAAAATGAAAAAGAATCCATCCATATCATGTTTGGATATAGAAATATTTTTCTTGGTGACGAAGGTTACGTAATAACAAACCTTTAAAACAAATATCATTCTGATCATCAATGTTAGGAGGTAGTCCCCAATAAATACATCATCACGTTTAGCTCTGTTGGCTACTCATAGATCTACATCACTTGATTCAATGTTTCTAAATCTACTTGGTTCTTGTATTTGAATACATATATGACCCCAAAAGCTATATCAAATACCTTTTTTGAAATGTAAAAATCACACTCGGTAACAAACTCACCTCAAGCTTCCAATATCGTCATTAGTTGGGTGATGTTTTTATCCATGTGGCCCTTCTTTCCACATGAAAATAGAAAACATCATGTTCCCTTACTTTCCCATTTTATATTTATCTTCTTAGAAGGGAATGAGGATGCTTTGGGGGTTAAGTATCTTTGATTTCCCTTTCTTTCTAGTCACCATAAGGATAAAAGGATTTGTGCACTTTATATATTTATCTACCTGGAAAAGGAGGATAAGAAGATCTGGAAGTGACTTCTCAGTGTTGATCATATTAAATTTCATAACAAAACTAGAGAAGCTCGGTGTAAGTGATGTCAGCATGTTATCAGGGCCCAGTTCACCACGGAGTTAAAACCCTAGAACCACTAGTTGCACAATATAGCCAATGATATTGACTATATGATGCCCCGTTGAGGACCCCCCCACCATGAATACTCTGAAATAGTGTCTTGGAAGTCTCAAACCATTCCTGTCAATTTCTTTCCTAGTAAAAACCATGGAGGTGCTCAAGAATGATATACACAACCATGTTTTCATGAGACTTCATGAGTTCACTAGACATAGTTGAAAGAATCAAACATTTAATTCCTACCATGTCGTTCTTATGTTTTCCATAGACTATAAACTCGTCATCACTCGAGTCTTGAGTAGGTCGATTATGCGTTGATGAATTTATCACAAAAGATTTCTATTTAAGATGTAGAACATGACGAAGGCATAAAAACCACTCCTAATAGTTTCTACCAATGAGTATATTTTCATTATTCAATATTGGTGATAGGGATAGTAATATTTTCATTTTATTATTTAATTAAATGAACATATTATTAGAACATTTCATTATTATAGTATTTTTTATAAATATTTAACTAATTTTATTAAATATCCCATGATTTTATCATGTCTCAATATCCCTCACCATTGAACATGGAATGTATGGTATCTAGGAAATTTAGTGGCAAGTATCCATATTCCCCTTAATATAACCACATCCAAGGTTGTTCAAGCTATTTTTAAGGTATTCAGGAATATAATTAAATATCAACTGCAGGCTTGTAGCTCCTTGATCTATTAAGTGGACGCCCCAATCTAGAAATGTGCACATGGATTTTCTCAACACTTTCCTCCAAATTAAACCAATCCTAGCAAGGGATAATACTTTTTATGTAAAATGGCTAAGACAACACAAAACAATCATTAGAAATACCCTAATAAAATCAAATTTCCTATCAAGGGTTGTTCAAATACACAGTTCAATTGAGTTTTGTTCCTAATAAATTAATGAGAGACTGAGCCTCACATAATATTATATTGAGGAAATCTATTTTATTATGGATAAATTTTTATTATTTTTTTCTATTTTACATGACTTGTTAATATTTAAGTTGATGTTTAATTAAAAAAGATTCCATTTGTTTATAAAACTTTTACTCAAAATCAAGTTTCTTTAAATTTTTTCTTGGAATATTAATTTTTTCATTTATATGATCACAGTCGTGTAGCAATAATTATAATTTTATTGCATTTGACAGAAAAATAATTAATTAAATAACCTGATCGTGAGCATATCTAATGGTCGATTTAATGATAAGACATTAAATCAACCTATGACCTTGGGTAAATGACTCTTTATGTCGGACATGGTATGATATACATCCTTAAATGTGTCCACCTATCCTTCAATGAGTTGGACTCATTATATTTCTATGTTGATATGTCCACATGAGACTTGGGGTGATCAATTAATTTCAAATATTTATTACTCGTATGAATTTGAGGGGAACCAAAGGATTGGTTAAAGGTAATTTCATAAATATCTTGGGACACACAGATCTTATATAATAGTGTAGGAAGGGATGACCCAGAGGCCATATTTTAAATTAATATTAAATAATTACAAATCCATGAAATAAATTTAATTAAATAAATTCATGAAAAAATATGTCTTGGTCAAGCTTATTAATGGTCAGATATGCAATTAATACAAAAAAGTAAACAGCTAGAATTAATTTATTCGTTCTTTTATTATTTAAGATAAATTTACTTGTCTTAATTAATCAATTAATGACCTTTCATCTTAATGATAATCCAACATTATTTGAAGATACCCATCATTAATTTCATTCCTTGATGATAAACGGTAGAACCAATAATGACATATTAATTACAATAAATTAATTCAGCATTTTAAAATTCTATAAACCATTATTAAATTTTCAAACACAGAGTAGTGTGTTAATCAATAAAGGAAGGTTTTAATGCAAAAATTTCAAGTTTAATGTAATTTTAATTTTTTTCCCTTAATGGGAGATAACATGGCATGTAAATGAAGTTGTAATCCATGTACCTCAATTATCATATATCTAATTCACATGATAGGGGCTTCAGTGTGTGGAGTTATCAATACTACATTGTGTGTACATGCCAATTACACACCCTGTATCTGATTTCCATCTGCCTAGATGGATTTGTCAACATATGGTATGTAATAAAATCTCCAAATTTAATTAATTACTCGTCCCATCAAGATACATTGAACATGTGTAAAAAATGTGTGCTCCAGATGCACGCTGTGTAACCCGATTTCACCGACCAATGATTTATCACTTCCCGATGGCTTCTCCTATCATTCATCATTTGTTATTAAACCTTTTTTGAAAATGTAATACTGAACGAACATGATTAATATATCGATAACATGTTAATTCAAATCAGATTAAATAATGAATAACATGAAATAAAATCTGACCAAAATTGTGTATAAATCAATAATCAAATAAATAATTCTAAATTTAAACATGACCCCTATGATACAACTTTCTATTCCCAAGTACAATAGAAGCATGTGTTGGTAGGTGATATATTATAATTTGTTTTAATAATCATTTCCCAAAACCTATAGCAAAGATCTTTAATGTCGAATTTGTAATTAATTTATTTCATATCCAAATAAATAAATACTTGGTATTTGGAACATTATTCCTTTATGATTGTTGATTGTTTGAAAGTGCCCTTCCATATTTCCCCCATTGTGCTTTCGAGGATCCAAGGGAAGAATCCCTCTAACGGTGATCCACAGGGGCTTCAATGCTCACCGAGAAATTTCACTAATTCTCTTGGTGCTAGCATATCGAATCAAATGTATTTAATTATTCATTATTGATCATTCATTATTCAATCTTGAAGAAATTCTCTCTTAGGTATCTCATTCCTTAGATGGAGAGAGGAGGAGGAGTCGGGAGAGAATTCATTGTGTGAAAAAAATCTCTACTCCAAAACATGGAATTGTTTTTGAATGAATTACACAATAGATATAGACGTGTATTTATAGAGCTAGAATTTTGGAAAAATAATTAAAGGTATAAAAACCATTAAATATAATTATAACAATTAATGAAATACTATACCACATAATAATAGTAACTTTATTATTATTTTTTGGTGCGCCAAATTGAGCTAAATAGATAAAAAATATTTACTAGATCCTAAATAATTAGTATATCACCAGACACGGTCTTGGTCTGTATGAACTCCTTGTGTATTTATTGAACAGCAAAATAAATATTTTATTCTCTTAAATATATATTTTATTCAAAAAATAGTAAATATAAATTTATTAAATATTTAGTAAAATAAATAATTAAATTTTATTGAAAAAATGGTGAATAAATATTTTTTTAATTTATGTGATCAATATAACATAAATAAAATTATTCCTAAATCATGATAATAATATTTATTACCTTAATTAAATTCATATATAATTTATTCGAGACCACCAAAAAAACATACTGTGTGACCCTCTAGGATTTTTTTCTCATTCGAATTAGGCAGCCTTTTCTAAATTACATGCTTACTAACTCGAAATGGGTCAAGGAACCCAAGATAAGAACTTAAACTTGCAATGATGAAAACCACATATGAATGACCACCTTGTAATATGATCCCTTTTTCACATAATCTCATTAAGAAGGTTTCATGAGAGTGTCACCAACATTTATGCTTGATACATTGTTCCTTCACTATCAGAAATAAACTCATTGTTAAACCATGGACATGAAGTTTAGTGTGACAGTTCTACTTCAATCAATGTTACAAGATATGAACATCCTTAATATGGTAGGTATTAATCATTTCTTGACTTATTCATTAATAATATGTCATTTGTGATGTACCCAACAAACCCGACTTCTTGACAACATATGGTGTGATGATTTTCTTCTGTAAATCTATTTGTGTGAGTCGTGACATGTATTAATGGTAATATTAAAGTCTAAATACCATTATACATGGTCATAGATAATAATATACGATGACACCAAAACATAAAGAAATCCTAATGGATGGTTTGTTCTCATATTCTCTCATCATGTATCTTACAAAGTGATAACTTCATCGGAATAATTCTAATATTCTTATGAGTACTCACACCCGACAGTCTATATACTCTGTTTCCAATCATAGCATATTATCCAAACATAGTTTAATGTTAAGATTATGGTCACAACATTTCATGTTTCTCATCATAGTGGGGAACTTCTATGACCTTATAAATGATACAAATACTCTAGGACATTAGTACAGTATGGTCCTTTAGAATATTGAACAATATGTAATAAGATGTTTAATTTAATATTTAATACATAAAATATTCTTTTAATCAATGAACAAATTGTTGGTTCTAGGACACCAAATGTAACAGTACTACAATCTGAAATTGATTTAAATGTTGTACAAAAAAGATAGACAATGTTTTCAATATAGTCAAAATAAATAAGTTTCAAAAATATGATCATCAGAAAGAGATTAGAATTAAAATGAAAAAGTAATAATGGATGGTTTCTCTGAATAGTGACATGGAAATGTGTCTTGAAATGATGTCTTGTGATCAGTGTCTTTGAACGGTATCTTTGAATGGTGTCTCATGTATGGTGTCCTATAAGGGATAGAAATGTATCAGTGACTTGGGGTCATTAATTCACTCTAACAGTTGTTCAACTTGACGGTGACTCATGTTATCAGCAGCTCATACTTTGTGAGAATTTTGGATATTTGTAAGTCTATCTATCAGTAACTTGATGTGACGATGACTCATACTTTTTGAAAATTCTGAGTTTAGTTTTATGGTAACTCAATGCGATGGTGACTCATCCCTTATGAAAAATATGAAAGGTCATTTACTGTGAGTTGAGTAATGGTTTCTTATCCTTTGTCAAATTTCATCATATGTGCTGACAGTGAGATAGTTTACAGTGAGCCATCTTAATATAAATTCTATATCAATGGTAACTCATACATAGCTTATTTTTTTACCATTAGTGAGTTTTCCAATAGTTATTTCACCTTAACAATGACCCATCATTAACAGTGACTTATACGTTTTCATATTTGTTCAACCTATATTATGATGTGAAAAACTAACAAAATAGATAAGGATTATATGTAAACATAGGTAAATGTGAGTAAACATAATTTACTTGATGAAGCATGATTTGTTATTATTGAAACTATCAAATAACGAAAATATCCCCCTTTTGATGATCACAAATCATAGAATTAATAATCCATTTATAATAATCAAAGAACAAAGGAAACAAGTCCACTTAACACGTCATTAAGATCACGAGATATTAAATTTGAAGATAAACAAAATCAAATAAAACTAAATATCATACTTAGTCTCATTTTCACATAAATTCCTTACCCATTCTCTAAATTATATACACATTCCCCAAATTCCATACCCATTATATCACTCTTGGTATTATAAAAAGGTTTTAAAAGGTATGAAATTATAAAAGATAAAATAACAAGATATAAAGAAACAAATAGAGAAAAAGAGAAAATTTATTTCATGATAAAAAGATATCACATTGAATGAGAAAAAGTTTAAAATACATCCCTATCAATGAAAAATATAAAATCAATTCTTATCCAAGTAAGGTTCTATAACTAATTTTCCCTTATCAGAATAGGTAGATGGAGAAACAATAGATACAGAAGAAACTCATTTATAAATTAGATGAATTGCAACTCCCTAAGGCATGGTAGAGGAAAGACCTTGTGTAGAATGAGGGGTTGTAAGTTCAAGATATAGAACAACCCTCAAATGATTAAGATCCTGATGTAGAGACATATGAACCTGTTGAAGGTTTGAAGAAAGATGAGAAAAAGGGTTTCAAGTGATAGCATCTCTGAACTGAGGATCATATGATCGGTTGATTGAACATTAGGGAATATTCTCAGTCACAGATCAAATGGGGATGGCCTCTTGAGCTACAATAGTTATACTCTAAACATGGAGGTATATCTTCAAATTTTTTATGAAACCCAAAAAAATATTCCCACCTTTATCCATTACCTTAGTAAAATCATCTTTGTTTCTCATGAACATCTAAAGGGAAGGAATGAGCTCCTTGATCTTTTTGACATGTTCTTTAAAAGCTTGAGTGATTGGAGGAATCCTAAAATTATCAACCAAGTATTTGAAATGACTATCTAAATGATGATTTCTATAAATCCTTTTAAATTATAAATATAATTTCTTGGTAATCTCTTACTGAGAAGCATTTACCCCTCTCAAGTCAAGAACATGATTTCTGTTCTATTTAATTTTTCTTAATATCGCCTGATATGAACTACCCATCATATTCTTAAGTTATTCATTAATCACCAATTTAATTATATCATCATTATATATATCAATAGGAGTACAGTCATAGGTGGAGGAACCTTTTAATTCCTATATAATAACTGATCTCAAAAGATTCATGTAATGTGCTGGAGGCTCAGGTGTATCATCCTCATATGTTGTATCTCCCAGATTTTTTAAAATATTTTACAAGGACTATCTATACTCAGAGGAAATACTTTTAAATACAAGAATTAGAGTAACCAGTTCATTACTTATTCTTTTTACTCTCTATCCTTTCTTCCTGAAGCTCAAAAATCATCTAAGACTGAATCTATGAAACAACTCTATCTAATATCCTAGTAGCCTCGGTTTCAATGAGACTTGATAATGGTTCTGGTTAATATTGGATGATTTATTTGAAAAATGAGATAAATTACTCTTTAAAAACATTGAAAACATTCTAAATCACATAGTCATGAGGCTATGATATAACTGGAAAAGTAGAAGTTGGAGCATGAGAAGTTGTCACTGCTGGATCTGTTTAAACATGAACTGTCTGAGCATAACCCACTTATTCAACTAGAGATACATTAGGATCAGATTAGTCATCATATAAATAATTATAGTCCATGACTAAAGTTACATGTACAAAGTATTTCTCCCATTCAATTATTTTTTTCATGTCAATAGGGGTAAGAGTATCATCTTTAACTCTATGATCTAGTTTCTCCCCCTCAAAAGGTTCTTTCTTCTAAGAATAAACTTATTATTTCACATGAACATATAGAACTTCTATCATAACTAAAAACAATTCTACTACATTTTGAGGCTCCCAAACATGTTCCATTTCCACTAAAATTGTTTTTGGAGGGGATTCAGGTTCTTTAGTACGTTATATTTTCCTAGAAGGATGATCAGATTCACTAATAGCTTTACCACATTCTTTTTTCCCTCTTCTTCATTGGGATAAATTTCTTCTTCTTCACCAGTCTCTTCTTCCCCTTATTCTTCATCTACCTATTTTTTTATTTTATTCTTCTTCCTCGTTCTATATCTCTTCATTATTATCATCTTCTTTCTCGTCACTTCCACTTCCATTGGAATACTCAACATCCTTAGGCTCTTCTATTTCATCATCATCATCATCTCGTAGGATAGTTTTGTTGGATGGAAATTATTTTGGAAGGCTATAAGATCCATTATTGATTCATTCATGACATACTGAAATTTTAGGATCAATTATATCATCAATAGGGTATCCTTCCTCTTTATCTTCTTTAGCATCATTTTCCTCCTCATCTGAATAATCCACACCTTCATTAGGTCTTTGACCAGGGTCATCCCTATATTTAGGTCTTGTGGGATGTTAAAAATAATTGAACTCTTCATAAATTTTCTCATTATCTTCAACCCATTTTTTCTTCAATGGAATCCATATAATACTCATCCTTTTAAAAATAGATTTAGTAATGTAGAGTCCATCACACCGTGTGATTGTTTCTTCACATGCAGTCACCACTCCTTTAACTTTTTTACATGTCAAATATAGGCTTTGAATAAAAATTTGAGGTTTAAATTGAATAATCTTTTATTATATCATAATTAAGGACCATAAAATATCTGTATAGGTTGATGATGTGTGAATGATTCAACAGATACAACAGTTAAACATATTGATACTTCCAAGAGGAAAAGTCCTCTTTCCTTAGACACAATTGGTACTGATTAACTTAATCATAAATTTGAATTCTATATCCAATTTAGTTTCTATAGGTCTCATGGTGATTTCATCACTGTTCAGCTTAGTTATGTCAATTTCATAAATAAAAATATCACTTTTAAGAGAAACACTACCTTGGTGATCTTCACAGTTTCCTTCATGTGGTACCTTCAAGAAAGCATCCCATTTATTATAAGAGTAGGAAATCATTTTCCATTTATTCTAGACATTATCACAAACTCCTCTATTGCCTCAAGAAACAACACTATATATAGTTAAAACACATGAACTAACTTTGGATAAAGAGGTTTTTTGTTATTTTATAACCACTCCATCTAACCTTGTTCTAGTAACACTTTCAATATAGGATACCTACTTGATAAGAGAAATTTTTTATGCACTTCCTTTTCTAGAAAACCCATTTTTCTAGAAAGATCAAGGTTAACATGATTGGTTTTAGGATCACTCAATTATCCCTTTTTATTCTTTGAATGAAGATAATCATTCAGATATGTCTAAGACAAGCACTTCACATGAGCTATTGTGAAGGATTTGGATTGAAGGAAGAAGGTAGTAGAGGTTCGATAGTGGACTGTATGGTTGAGGGAGTATATTAAGGGATAAATGATTTTGATTAATTCTGATTTTATCATTTAGGAATTTAAAAATCATAAATAACAAATAATGTTTAAAATAAAATTAAATAAATAAGACAATGATTTTATGTCCGACCCAAAAAATCAATGTAAGGATTAGTAAAACACAAGAGTGAGTGCTAACGTTGAGTCATCATTGGTGAGTCAGAATAGTGAGTTGTCAATGGTTATTATCAATTTTGAATCACAATGGTGAGTCATTAATGGTGATTCATAGTGGTGTGTCCCAAAGGTTAGTAATCAACATTCACTCTCAATGGTGAGTAATCAAGATTCAGTCCCAATGGTGAGTCATTAATAGTTCATTACCCAAAATTGATCATTGTAAACTCATGTTTGATGTTTCTTACTCTTTCATAATTTAATGGATTACTAAAAATATCAGTAATCTAATGTTTAGTGCAAATGAATTCAAGAGTTATATCACCTATTTGATGATGATATCTCAAAAAATGATGTCTTATATAAATATTATTTGTTATTGAATGAGAAACTTGGTTGTTAAAAATGTTAATAGAACATTTTTTGTCATAGTTTATTAGGATATTCTTAAATTAATATCCATAATCTAGTAATGTGTGTTTCTTCCAAAAATTCTAGAAAAAAATACCTGTAACTATGTATTCAACTTCAGTATAAGACAATTAAATAAAATTTTGTTTCTTACTACACCTTGAAACTAGATTCTTGCCAAAAAAGTGACATGTTCCAGAGGTGATTTTATGATCTAACGTTAAGCAACCAAAATCAGCATCAGAATAACTAACTAAATCATACGGTTATCCTCTAGTATAGATCAATCCTATGTTACTAGTATATTTTAGGTATTTAATAATTCTTTTAATAGAAAGTAGGTGTGACTCTTAAAATTTTTCTTAACAATGAGTACACATACATACACTAAACATAATAACATGTTTTCTAGTAATTAAATAAGGATGAACTGAAATCATACCTCTGTAATTTGTTTGATCCACTAATATTCCACCTTCATCAAGATCCAACATACAAGTGGTACTCATAGGACTATCACTAGTTTTAATTCAATCTAATAAAAACATTTTAAAATATCTTTATATATTTACTTTCATTTAAAATAATATATTATTTATTTTGATAAAATTATTTTCCATGAATGAATTTGTGTTAACCCAATAAACTCATTTCAAACTCATTATGCATCATTTTTGAAAATCAAATACATAAAGAATTTATTAAATATCCAAGGGGTGTGCAGTGAGGAGGGGGTAGGGAAGGGGATGCAAGGGGGTGTGCAATAAGGAGGGGGAGGGTTGGAGGAGTGCCCGAGTAAGGGATGTGCAGAGGAAAGGGTGAGGGGGGAGGGGTGAAAGGGGGTGTGTATTGAAGAGGGGTGGGGTAGGGGTGTGAATGAGAAGGGGGCATGGGGGAGGTGCATGAGAGGGGTGAAAGGGCGTGTAGGGAGTAGGGGGAGGGGTACATGGTGTGCAAGGGGTGGGAAAGGGGTTGGAGTAGGGGGGTGTGCAGGAGTAGGGGTGGGTGTACTGGTGCAGGGTGTGGGCTGTGGGTGGGGGAGGGGGAGTTAGTAGTGTTCTCTCAATAGTCAGGAAGGTGAACCGTGCTATTTTTTAATGGAATGGGAAGGCCTATAACCACAGTTTTAAAATGTTTCTAATGAAAAATATCCACTATTTGGAATCATAAATATAGGATTTTTTGACTAAGCCTTCTTCCACAATTTCAAATAGTGGCTATAGTGATATATCCAGGGTGGAAACTATGGTGATAGGGCTCTAGCCACGGTTAGAACCATGGTTATAGGGATTTAGCCCTTTTTTTGAAACTGTGGCCATAGGCTCTGCCCTAAGCCATGTCAATACTATCCATGGTTCATTAAATGGTGTCTATAACCTATATCTACAATTTTTGGGCCTATATCCACAGTTTAGAACCATGGATATACACATATTTTGTAGTATTTATTCTTTATTCTAAAAAGATTCAACTAATGTGTAACTTAAACTACCTATTATTTGATAACCATATAATCTTTATAACATATGAAAATCCAAAACCTTAAAAATAGGTTCACTAATATTGTATTGTCACTTATCCCCCATATATCATAAGGTATCTCTTGTTGTTCATATTCTAAACATGTGAACAACTTAATCATGTATTCTCTTGACTGATGGAAGTAAACTCAATGATCATATATCCATATTGAAAAAATGAATGTTTCATCATTCCAAAGCTTATTATATATACTAACTAATTCCCAAAAAGTTTTATTCTTCATCGATGATATCATAAACCTCTTAAAAAATCTAAAATCAGTTCTATGGAAATCATTACCCTAGAATTTACTTATTCATAACCAATATATCTTTATCTAAATACCATTATTGTATCATCAATCTCATATTAACGGTTATCTTTCCCTTAATGCTTTCCCAAAAATATATATATCTCATTTCATTGTTATTGGTACCACTCAGCATATAATATTAAATACCTAAAAAAAGTAATATTGTAATAATCCGTATTTTTTTCATTACAACATAATTGCATTAAATTACTTATACAACATTATTCTTGATAAACATGCAATCAATACACTATCTTCTCAAACCATTGAACAAACTTCATTTTTTTATTCCTTACCACAACTTTTATCTCATATGTCATTTTTTCTCTTCAACATCTGCAACATAAATAATACACATACAAACATGCTAATTCTCTTCACGCAATTTACCCCTAGGGACTCAATTTTGTATAATTCCCCCATAATCCACATTTAAAACATTTAACCACTGTTAATTACTTAGAAATATTATTATTCATGTCCATTGTGTTAATAGAACCTTTTCCTTAGAAATTACTCAATTTTTGTCCTTCTTTTGCACACCAGAAGAATCTTACAATTCCTTGGAAACATTATCCTTAATGCCTCTTCCCACATAATTTACATAAGGAAAATTGAACATTCCTTCCTCTCTGGTCATCATGAAACTCCATATTTCTCTTATTAGGGGGTTCAGTAAACTCAACAAATTTTATAATATTGATTATATTATGCGATTACAGATTAAGAGTAATTGCAATTTTTTTCATTCCATCTCCCATTTCATCTGATTTTAATGAGGAATATCATTCCATTACCCATTATTTTTTTTATTGAAAAGAATCCTCTTATTTCCAGCAATTTTATAAAACCCAAAAAAAAAGATCTCAAAAAAATAATCATACTGGAAAAACCAAATAATCAAGGGAAAGTTATTTCAATATCAAACATTATAAGTTTAATCATAGGTTATTCATGATCTTTAACATAATTATAGGACTATAACTTTTAGTTAGATTATTCCTTAGGGAATCCCTATACATACCATATAAATATCTCAAGGGATCTCACTAAATATTTTGTATCCTAGTTTCCAAAGGTTTACTTAAACTCAATCTTATACCAACTATAAAAAACAAATATTGATAGACATGGTTCTTATAAAACTAATGTGGAATAATTAATACATGACACAAATGGAATCTATAAGTCCATATTAGTTCAGTGTCTTTAGAAACTGCGAACCCATTCTATTAACTTGCTAAAAGATCTTCAACATATATCATAAATATATTCCCATTTAGTTTTTCAAACAAAAACCACTATTAATATCCAAGGTTAAATAAAACATAAAAAAGAGTGACCTTAAATTCTTAGTAAGTCAAAACATATAGAACATAAAACAAAACATAAACATATGCATAGAAAAATTTGAACATAATTTTTGAATATCAAAATCTTATGCCATTAATGAAATCATGGTAGTTCATAAGGCTTAAATCATAAAGGAACACAACCCATGATAAAATACAAATAGCATACAACATGTAATTTTGGAAAACACATCAGCATAAAAATCATTTCAATATTATCCAAGTCTCTCTTCCAATACCATCATAGCGGACAATGTCCATTACTGACCTGATTTCACTCCTCATTCTAGCATTGTAATAATGAACCAAATTTACTTGTTATTCCATCCATGTTTGTATCGTGAGATATAATTCTTTACCCAATGAATTGGTGGGAGATATATGTCTCACCCATAAAATAATGGAAACCATGCATATTTGTGCCACAAAAACAAAATAATTAATCATAGCATAACCAAAGTAATATAATGGGTTTCAGAAACATCATTCCTTCGTAATATAATCCTTTTAAAACAAATGAATTTTATAAATAGAATTCCTTTATAAAAATAATCATCCATAGTCATAATATGGATAGTATACTTAAAACATATCCTTAATCTTTCTTATAAAATAATTTTTATAAAACACTTCAAATTAATTCGTGAGGAAAATATCATTTCATCTTCAAAAAAAATTTCTTTTCCTAAAACACCACTAAATTTCAAAAATAATATAATTTCATTGAAAATTAAATTAAAAGCTAGTAAGATAGGATTTATGGAAATAAGGAACTATGAAATCATAAAAATATATTCATGCCATATATGTTAAAAGATAACATTCTTCTCGTACTTTTTTCGGATAGCCAGAAAGTAAATCATACTGAAAATGAAAAAATATTTCATTCATATTGTTTAATAAAAATTATCTAAGGGATAAAATTGACCTTAATCAATTTTATAAGGATATAAATAATATTTTTTCATACATATTTAGAAAACATGGATGTTTATAATAAGTATACCCCAGTAAATACATATGAATTAACAATCTAGGATAATAATGAGATTTCTAAATTATGTCTTACCAAATTATAATCAGTCTAATCATTTTCCTCATAAATAAAAGAAAATTATATGTATATGTAAACATTATAACACTTATAATAATGATCATAAAAACATTCATGTGAAACATAAACACGAAAAAAAAGAAATAGGTGGTGCATAAGGTATATGTCCCAGAGAAATAAAAGTGAGACTAAATAATCCCTTACCTTATGTATGATATAATTTGTTTGTGTTAAAAAGTCATGTATCATGATTTAAATAATTTCATTGTATTATTGAAAAATAATATCATATATGATCATATTATCATCTGTTTGATAGTAAAAATTCATTGTTACTCATTAATTGGGTATTAACTTCTTTATGTTCTTATGCATGTTTTATCGAATAAGTTATTTTTATTCTTCTTAGGTCATTGTTTTATAATTGAAAACTTATATTAGAATAATATATATCACATTTATTTATTATTTACATATATTTTATTATGCTTTAATGGATATCATGTGGAATGAATTTCATAACATCGTGGAGATGTTATGTCATATGTACGCACGACCGATGATATCATTCATTTAATCTTGAAATGGTATGGAAGTGCCTTGTATATATATTTTTTTGTGACAAATTTATTTTTATAATAATCATATATAGTTAATATTTCGATTAGTATACCCTTCCAATTCCAGTGGTGATGAAAAGCATATTACACCACGACGTGGAGACAGTAAGTCGTACATACACACATGTGGTTATTTCGTTTCATATAGGATGGATAGAAGGTAGAATATTGTTGTTAAAATATCTTAATAACATCTTAGTTTATAATTTATTCTTGTGTTATTAATTAACAATTCAAACATCTTTTTAAGATGGTGTATAAGAAAAAATAATATGAAATAATCTATAGAAGAGATTACCTCTTCTTCGACAGACTCCCTCTAGATCTCCTCTTAATGGAACAAGAACTGTCCTTTTAAGAAAACCAGAACCTATATAACATTGCTTTGAAATTTTATAAGGGAAATATGTGGGGGATTTATGATATTTTTTGCTTAATTATTTGTGAATATTTGAGGGAGGAGCTTCCCTTTTATAATTTAGGTGAGTAGAACATCTGGAATCTCAAAAAATCATAATTTATAATAAAACAAAAACCAATCCAAAAACCACACAAATGTCATAGTTTAGAATAAGAGATTATATAAGGCTGAATTATCATCATATAGTAATTTATAGTCATTTTTTATGTCAATTAAATATTTATACTCTCTATTAACTCTTAGTTATTCTATTTTAATTTTAATTAAGATAATGAATTGTTCAATAATAAAATCCAATAATTTATACTTATTTCATGTCAATTATACCATAAATGAATACCATAGAACATTTTAAATCATATAATAATTATTATATATTTTTTAAAATGTTTTATTATTTTTTAATAATTATAATAAAATTTATTTGATAACCAATCATTAGTGTAAATTTTGACACTATTCAATTCATGGATTTTTAAAAATATCAAGATATGATGTTATCCCAGAAACAAATAATTATTCATTGGATATATTAATTATTCAAAATTAAATTTATTTTATTATTTTTAATAAAATTTATTTGATATTTCCATTAATAAAATAAATATGACATCAGTTTTGTGTAATTATTTTAGATACTGATTTTTGTGTAAAAATTAAAACTAAAATACTATAATGAAGGTAAATATACTATATTTAATTTGAATACTTTTAAATGAATATAAATTCCAGAAGATCCTACATTAAAATGTTATATTTATTAAAACATGAATATGAAAACATTAGCATTACTTTAGATAAAATATTATAAATTTCATAATATATTTCATGTGGAAAAAGAAGGAAAATAATTATAAAAATATATGATTATAGTCGATATATAATCGATCAATAATATTAGATAAATGGTTTTTATTTATTATTATTTATTATAATTTTTTTAAAAAAAATTTATTGATTTTTTTAAAATTATGTAATTTATGCATCATCAATATATATTCCATTACGGTAATTATTTATTCCTTAAATTTTAAAAATTAAATTAACATGATAAATAAAAACATTTTATATTTATATTTAGTATTTATAGTAAAATATATATTCTTTATAACTATATATTAAAAATTTTATTTTTGTTAAAACATGAATGTGACATCTCTGAAATTCTAATAAATAATCAATATAGATATCATAATTCCATCAAAGTGACCCAAAACATAGAAAAATATTTAACTTGAATATATTTTTCATAATATAAATTATTTCATTTATATTTTTTAATAATATAAATTTCCCCTTGTGGACACATGGAAGTTATTAAAGACAAAGAAAATGTAACTTTTTGTCTTTATTTGATTTCAATATTATTTAAGTCATTTTCATGTAAAATTGTCCACTAAATGACATAATTTAAAACATAAATGGTTTTTGTTCGTTTTTCATTCACAAAAGTAAATGTTACCACTTTTTATGGTCATTTTTGTGCCTTCATAATTTTATTTTTAACCAAAATTACATAACTAACCCTTACCACGGTAACAAAATTTACTGTCGTCAATATTCGTATTTTCCTAAAAGAAAATGGGCATACTTACCAAATATAGACCACTTGAATCAAAATTTTACATCCATATTTTAAAATTCAATATAGATAAGTTTTATAATTAAATTAAAAATACTAGTTAAATGTCATGAAAAATAGTATTTTGGGGAAATTCCCTTTTAAAATAGAAAATGTTTTTATAATAAATTCTTGTATAATTTTTTTTACAAATACAGAAATTGAATCAAAATGAACTAATTAAAATTTAAAACTAGTCTAGAATATAATTTTACCTTTTAAATACCTAAATGGAAGATTTTTTTTTTAATAAAAAACTACATTTCACTATTTGTCAAAAAAAATATTAGAAAAATTACAAAACATAACAAAAGTAAATTTTGATTCTCTGATTTCAAAGAATAAGTTTTTTTTGGAAAATATAATATAAAAAATTTCAAAAACTATATTTAAAATTGGTATGCCCTCAAGAGGCGGAAAAACTGCATTTTAAAATTATTACATCTTTTATCCAAAAAATTGTATTTTTTCTTATATCATGTCTAGAAAACATATAAAATGAATTTTAAAAATTAGATTCAATATATTACTTATATATTTCATTAATTATATCCATAAATTTTGATTCAATTATTTTATAAGTAAATTATTTTCATTTAAATATTTTTTTAGAAATATATCTTATTTTACTTAAAATGAATTTTATTTTCATTTATAATTTATTTATCAAAAATAATTAATTATCTATACATGTGTAAATAATATTTTCATAATTGAGTTAATATTTTTCATACCCTCCATTATAATGGATATGTTATAATTTAACATAAAATTATTTATTTTTTTCTCTTAAACTCGGTCATGCGTGAAATGAATTATATCAAATGAAAAGAAATTTTGTGTAAAAAATCCAAGCATAGTGTTGCGTATAACACAAGCTACACCAGTGTTGCATGTATCACAATATATTCATAGTGTAGCATAAAATATAAGACATCAAATAAATTAAAATATAAATTTTTATATAAAAATTCTCAAGGTGTAAAAGAATGGATGATTTCCTCAACAAATTGTCTCAATAATTTTTAAAATCATACTTTGAAAATTTTTAAGGTTATTTTCAAATAAAATGGGTTCTAAAATGGTTTTTGATGGGAAATATTATTTTTCAAGTGGAAATGATATTTTTTTCAAGAAATGATTTAAGTGATATTTTGAAATCATTTTCCATATAATATGACATACTTTGATATTAATTATTCTTTATTAGGAATGTGATCCAAAGATACAATTCTAATTATTTCCCGGAATAGTTGATGTATATGATGAAAAGTTAATTTTCAAACTAGTTTCTCTTACATGGGTAACACACTGATAAAATTTTTGTGAAAACTATTTCAATTCTGTGGGTTATAAAATGATAAAATTATTATAAAACCCACCGCTTTTTAAACGGGTTATGTTATGATGTATTTAGCAAATGATTTTCATCATATTAATTTTTTGAAGGTTATCCTATCATGAAATATTTTTTGAAACTCATTTATTGTCATGGTATTGGATCGGATGATTTTTAATGATATTATAGCACACATATGTATGGATTATTTGATGTTTTCATCCTATATCTCCCTCTAATGGATTGGGTAAACATAGATAACTGATGAGTAAATATGATATGAGTGAATCCGATTACATGTTCATAATGTTATACATGAACCTAATTGCATAATAATAATATTATTCATGATCCAAATTATATGTGCACAAAAAAAAATTCATGCACTTAGATTTTATTTCCATAGGGATATGCATGGACCTCGTTGCATGTCCAGAATTCTATCTAAGGGATTGATTTCATGTCATTAAAGAAATGAGTGAACATGTTTCTATTTATACATGATCATGACATTATAATTTTATTTTTATTCCATAAATCTATGTTGTATACCAATTTTATTTGATCATGGATCACATTACTTTATTCTATTAATATTGATGTATTATTAGTATTCAATCATTATTCCATGATATAATATTTTCATCTTTGATATGCATGGTATGGTTTTCATAAGTTAGGCTCATGTTCCCATACCCTTATTCTCATATGATGTTTATTTATTTCTCATGTTTACAATTATTGGGTTATTATCCACTGAAAGAGGATAATATTAATTTATTACATTTTAATATCCATGTGTTTCAACATAAAATTTAATGCATTTTATAAATTGAAGTTCATTTCACATCACATGTTCAATTCATGATTAAAAAGAAAAAATGGGATCAATAAATCATATGTTTGTGGATAACATTATATGAATTTTTTTATTTTGAAATTTTTGGATATGATTTATAAATTTGGTTGGAACATTTTATCTTTTAGTATCGATGTATGAATATCAAGGGATGGTGTATATTTTTGGAAATGAACATAGAAATTCCTTGACAAAGCATATTGGGCCTTAGGCCCGTCAAACAAAAGTGGGGCCCAAATACAAGCCCAATGAAAGATCTTATTTCAAATTTATAAATATAAAATTATGTGTATGGTTTAATTCAACTATGGTCAGATCTAAATATTACGTTTACATTGATATCTAAGGCGGTAAAGTTGACATTTAATCTGTCACCCAGATTTAAAGGCCATAAAAACAGCCCACCGCATTAAGAATAACATTCGAATGGATGATCCAATTGTCCTGATATTTTGATAGATATTATAGGTCACCAGTAATAAGATATTTATCTTTTGTGACCCTCAATTGTTTTCTGATATTTTATTTTAAATTTACATGTCAAAAAAAGGGATGATTCTTAAACAATTTCTAGTCAACATTCAAAATTCCAAATTCTCTTGATTTTCTCAACCTCCTTATGACTCTCTCAATTAATGGGGAGATAATTGATTGTTATGGGGTCAAACAAATGATTAAAATATTTCTATATAAGGATCTGGTGGTGAATGAAATTATCATCCATGTTTTTCTTTCAATTGTATTGTTAAGATTACATTTTGTAATTGTGTATTAATTTTTTCTCATGTAAGTTGTTTGATCCACACAACATTAATAATGAATGTTTTCCTCTTATTATTCTCTCATTTTGTTATTTTCAGTATCACATTAATACTTTTGATTCAAGGTGGGAATTTATTCACACCAACACTTCTGAATGTCGCCACACAACGGTGGAGTGATTGTTATTAATTTGTCTTCTTCTTTAATTCCACCCTCATGATTCTACTAACCACATTCATTGATAGAATATCATCAATGGATGAATAACACTCAAGTGAGTTGACCAATGTTAGTATCAACGGTCTGGACTGGATGTTATTTCACAATTTAATAATTCATAATAAATTCTTTTTTTGATATTTTCAATCAATAATGATCATTCTCTATTGGATCCCACAAATTTTAAGGCTACGCATAATGAGTGATATAATGATCCTATACCTTGAAGTGATCAAGAATATGATCCTCACAGTCTATATGTTATTAGTCTTAGGATAGTAATAACAAAATATTCATCAGTGATTTGGGAATTTCATCTATCATTGAAATAAATACTCTTTAATTCAATACATTAAAACCACTAAAAGAAATTCACTCAATCCACCTGTTTTAAAACCTAGGATCAACCCTAATTTTTATATTGAATTCACAGAAATATTTTAAACTCAATACAACTCCACTCAATTTAAACACAACATGGTCACTTCGTTTCCAAATCACCTTCTTAGAATGTATTTTTTATTATGTTTCTTATTAGGTCCCGTAGGATTATATAACCCATGTCATACTAAAAGTAACCACTTACACCATAAACCATGGGCAAATTTTGGTGCACCCAGCTTTTGGAGTCATTTTCTGGGACCCAAGTAAGTTATCTTAAACACTCACCTTCTATTCTCACCAAAATTCCCTTTTAGAACCACCATTTCTCTTATCTTTTCCCCTTTTCTCTGTCTTTGTGTCTTAAAAATCTCAAATCCAAATTTATATCTCCTCCAATGTAATTTCTTCAACATTAACCCAATATAAACTCAAGATTAAATCATTTTGGAAAATAAATATTGGGAATCGCCTCACATGTGTAGTTTCTTTGAACAAACCATGAATGAATTCCTAGACCCATATAAGACATACAATTAATGGGTTTATTAATGTTTAAAGTAAAAATTTCAAGCCCTCTCAAGGCTGGTTAGAGAGATCAATCATACATGATGGTCATCCTCTTATCCAGAATAATCCTCAACAAATTCTTGACATTTTTTGGATAAACTTTTTAAAATTAATTTATAAATTTTATACTGGATATTAAAACTAAAAATATTTGAAAAGGTTATGAATCCCAGTCCCACTCAAGTTTCACCCAACTCAACTGTGACAAAAGAATATTATTACACACAAATTTCACATGAACAAATCGAAGACTACTTCTATGGATGTGAAAATTATTGAAAATCATAAAGTAAGGATTCCCAAACAATTCTAGGTTTGAAATAAGAGGAAAATGTTGAAGAACACATTTAAAATTTTTTCAAATTAGATATGGAAAATGATGTAAATTTGTTAGGGAATATTGAAATTCATCCTGAGGAACCATAGAGGGTTGTTGATGGGTTTTTAAATTAGGATAAAATGGATTTTATATATTAACATTAGAGAATCTTTTATCCTTGGATTTGATAGATTTTAGATGGATTTAGTAGGGAGTTTTTAGGATCACCATTGATCACTAAACCAATGGGGGGTGTCAAAAATTTATAGTCCATACCCATTCATGAAACTAATCAGTCTAATTGTTTGGTTTAATATTCTGTTCAAAAGGTCCCAATCCTGTTAATATTTTTTGAAAATGAAACTGATTTTGATTCAATTTCCAGACCTTTGATAGAATATTTTATCCAACTCGAGCTCAAAATTATTTTTCTTTCCTTCCCCACTCAAGAATCTATTCATAGATGATAACCAAGTACTTTTATCTATAATTAATTCTTTTACTGAAACCAATAATGTTTGAATGATCATTGATTTCATAGGAAAGACATGAATTGCAACTGAATCAACCATTTCTGATATTAAATGTATTTTCCACTCATTTTAAAAGATAACATTTTACATAAAACAATTTTTAAATAAATAAAAAATCTCAATCTCGTAGAGGTTGTTAAAAAATGGGTCTTGAAAATGTTGAAAGATTAAATTATATAATTTTGGGGGTCTACGTAAAGTTAAAGACATAAAAATAATCACCTCCTAGGAGGAAACCTTTCTTCCACATTGTTTTTAATTTATTTTTTGTGTTATTTTTTTTTGTGTTAAGGGATCCTCATTGGGGTTTCCAATGTAATCTAATGTTTATTTTTTATGAGATTTTATAAAAGAATCAGTTCAATATTTTCAAATACAAAACATGCCTTCTAGAGTTCAATCCAAACCATCAATTATCTTTGAAGAATCTACATGTGACATGAAGACCAAAGTGACCAATTTATTAGTGATGGGTCATCATATTCAAACCTGGTGATTGTGTTCAATGATTTCATTTCGAATCACATATCCCCTATTTCCTCTTAGTTTTAATCTATCTCTTCTATTCTCTTTCAAAAATAATGGTAGTTTTATTTTATGTTGGGGGGTTAAAAATATAGGATTTATAAAATTGTCCTTTTACGATGACAAATAAAATCAAGGAAAAAAATAAATTCATTATCCTTTCATGCATTAATGCATATTTGAAACACGAAAAGATAATTTCAAATTATTTTTAATACCTTAATTATAATTTTAATACATTTTTATGTTCATGAGAGAAGTTTTTGGAATTTATGGTTGCATGATGTGATTTTTGAACATTAACATTTTCATCATCTTAATAAAAATTCCACAATGCACATCTATATAATTTTGGTTGTAATTTTGAGTTCTTGGGCCCCTTTACTTACAACATAGGGTTCGAGGTCACAAATATTTTAATTTCAGAATAAAATAAACAAAATGAATATAATGACCATATAGAGAAATGTTTTTTTTTCAAAATCTGTGTCATTTGGAACATGGGGATCATGACTTCATTGTTTTATTTCCCGGAGTTTGTATTTATATCTCCATTTTAGTTCATGGAATTTAAAAAAAATTGTTTTTCAATATTTTGAGATCATAAATCCATTTTCGTGTTACCCAAAGTAGGTATTTTTATCTCTATTTTGGTTGGAGAAAATTGAAAATATAAAAAATAATAAATTTGGATTCTTAAATTAGGTTTTAATGGGTTTCCCACCTAGAACTTCCATGTTTTCCCTCGAACAAGAAAATGGGCTTCATGTCTTTTGGGATGTGCAACACAACATCATGCATAATTGAAATTGGATGAAATTTATTGGTGAATTTAAATAAAATAATGGTCTTGGGATTGAGATACTATTATGATCCTAGAGTTTTTCAAATGATTTTTTGGGTTTCAGGATTGTTTGGAATGATGTATTTTGTGAGAATTGTATGTTAAAATATTTCTGGAAAAGGGAATTAAATTTCATATTTTTAAGATAACTTTTTCTCGGGACTTGGAAAACCCAAGTTGGTGGAGTGATTAGTCATTTATATAGGCCAATATTCAATTATTATATTTTAATATTCATGTGTTTCATACTTTATAAACATCATTTTTAATGAATTTTATAAATTTAAATTCATTTCTAATCACTTGTGCAATTCAGGTTTAAAATTATAATTTCTGCTAAATCAATATTCTATCTCGGAAGGATATTATATTGATTTTTTTATTTTGATAATTTTTTATATTATTTTTCAATAATTTTTGATAATTTTACATTTTATGATTTCTAGATAAATCCTCAGTGAAGATGGATATTTTTGAAAATGAACCCAGAAATTCTAGGACAAAACATATTGAGCCTTAGGCCCATCCAACAAAAGTGGGGGCCAAATTTATACACAAATGAAGCTCAAATTTTATATTTATAAAAATAGAATTATTTTTATAATTCTATTAAACTTTTTCTAAATCTAATTTTTATTTTTTCAACATCATCAAGGGAGCTGATGTTGACATTTAATTTGTGGCCCATATTTGAAGGACCATAAAAACAAAACACCACATTGAGAATAACATACCAATGGATTATATAATTGTCATGAAATTTTTAAAACTATTATATGAAATATGAAAGAAAATATTTTTCTTCAATGATATTCCATGATTAGGCAATATTGATTTTTCAAATTCACACATCAAAAGGAGGGTGACTCTGGCTGAATTTTCTGGTCAATTTTGAAAAGTCCAAATTCCCTTGATTTTCTCACCCTCCTTTGAAATCTCACAATTGATAGGTAGTTAATTGAATATTGGGGGGGGGGGGGGGTTAGACCTAAGTATACTAATATTACTATATAATTATATGGTGGTGAACATAATTTTCATTAATGTTTTTTATTCAATTTTATTTTTAATATTTCATTTTGTAATTATGTGTTCATCTTTTCTCATGTATGTTTTTTGATTCACAAAAGATTGTCAATAAAATTTATCTTCTTATTATTATATTATGTTATTATTTTCAATATCTCATTGATACCATTTATTCAATATGTGAATTTATTCACACCAACACTTGTGAGTTCCATCACATAAAGGTGGAGTGATCATTATTTAATTTTCTTCCCCTTCAATTCTAATCTCATGAGTCAACTACCCACTTCAATTGATATAATATAATAAATGGAGGTCTAACACTATATTGGGTTAACCAATGGGTGTTTAAAGGGTAAGGATCAGAGTTTTTTATCTATTTAATAATTCATACTCAATTATTTTGTTGAAATTTTCAATCAATGATGTGCATTCTCCATTGATCTCACTAATTTTAAGGATACACATCCTGAGTTATAGATTACTCCATTACCTTAAAGGGATCATGAATATAATCCTCCATGTGTATAGGTTATTAACCATAGGATATTGAAAACAAAAAATCTATGAATAATATGCGAAATTCATGTTTCATTGAAAGAAATACACTTGAATTCAAGACATTGAAACAGCTAAAATAAATTCATTTAACCCAACTCTTGTAATAACCTATGATCAAACCTTATGTTTAAATTTAATTCACATACATCTTTAAAATCGTTAATAATCCACTCAATTTAAACCGAATTTGGCCACTTCATAACCAAATAACCTTCTTAGAATGTATGTTTTATTAGTTTTCTTATTAGGTCTATGAGGATTCGATAAACCAATAATTTCTAAAAGTGACCATATACACCATATATCTTGGGTAAATTTTTTTGCAACTATTGAGTGTCTAATATCACCCCTTATTATGAATCATTTATTAGGTTATTTAGAATGGTTTTATGTAGGGTAATTATTTGAAGAGTACAAAAGGAGAAGATATTTATTGGAGATATTGAAGTTATTTTTTTAAATAATATGATTGTGTACCTTGTCTACAAAGGATCTAAACCATTACAGTCCTTGGGAATGTATTTCTGAAATTTAATTTATATTATTCTATCAAGATGTGATATTTATGTATGAAAATTTTGGGTCTTTACAGACTCCTGGTGAGAGAGATACAATTTTCATTATCATGGATCAACATATAAAATCAGTCAAGTTCCATCATATTAATGAGACGTTGAAGGTAAAAGAGATCAAGAAATAGTATGTTTGTGAGGTTGTGAATCTCCATGGAATTCTTTTTTCAGTTGTTTCAGATAAGGGATTATGGTTTGTGTCCTGATTTTGGAAAATTTTTCTTGGTGATATGGAAACCCAATTGAAACTAGGAATATCTCATTACACTCATATTGATAGATAGACTGAGTGACACATTTATATTATTAAGATATGTTTCATGTGTGTGTGATTTATTTTTTCTATTCATGGGAAATGAATATTCCTTTAGTCATGTTTTACTAATAGAAAAGTAATAACGATTATTTTGAAATGGTGACCTATTAATTATTGTATGTATATCCATATAGAACCCCGTTATGTTTGGGTGATTTGGGAGAACTATCATGGGTTGTTCATATTCGTGTTCAGGAAGTGATGGAAAATTCAAAAATGGTCTAAAAACTGTTAGAGGCTACTTCAAATAATTAGAAAACCAATGAGGATTGTCATCATCACTTGTTGGAGTTTATAGTGGGTTATCAATTATTTATTAGATTTCACCTAACTTAGATCATTTTCATTTTGGTAAATAGGGAGAGTTGTCCCCATGGTTTGTTGGCCCTTTCAACATCACCAAGAAACATAGAATAGAGTATTATTAGTTGAACTTTTTTCATGTTGGACTTTCATTCATGACATATTTCATGTTTTCCAATTGAGGAAGTATTAACCTGATCCATCCAATGTGATAGAATGGTAGGATATTGATCTAGTTCCCGAAACCTCAGTGGTTCATAATCCAGTTCATATTACGGCCCACCAAGATAAGGTGTTTTGTTATAAAATAATTCCTTTGGTTTGTTCTCTATGGATGTGATTTTGAGATGGACATAAGATATGATAGCATGAATCATTGATGTGGCAGTAGTGTAATTATCTTATTGGGAGTCTATAATACTGATTAATTTTTTAGGGTATAAAGTTTCATTATGGTGATAATTGTGATTCCCATCGGGTAATAGGTATATTTTTTATTCATCAGTTGTTAAAGCTTCCATTCATGATCTTTTAGAGTTTACTAGTTGAATAAAAAATTTATTTATATCTTTGATGCAACATAATAAGGATCGCGACTATGGTCAATGGTATTGTTTTCCTAAGAGTCTCTTGTGTGAAATGGTTAGGGATAAAATTCACAATGCCTAGGCAGGTATTGTGTAGAATGCATTAGTATTTATACTATCAACCATGGATAGAGGGACCTCACCATACTATGGTGGATTCCTTGGTGATTCTGAAATAGATTTGATTTCTACACCACAACATGGCTAGTCCTTGTGGTATATCTTCTATGTGAAGACATCAAGTTGTGGTGAAAAACACCAGACCTTAGTATTGCAGTTTTAGAAATTTGAAATTCTAGGACAAATACATTATCTTTTGGGCATGGTTACTCTAGTTACATGAAATATTGATGATGTAATTTAATTCACCTGTTTACTCGATTCCCCTCTATTAAACTAATTATTCAATTTCCTTCATATTTAATTTAAAAATGAGTATCTTCCGTGAAGGGTTTTGAGAAATAAACATTCACCAAGTAGACACATTGGGTGACTCATTTTTTCTTGTTAATTGTCATTGTATATCAAGGCTAGTGAGTTTTATATCTCTTTACCTTACATAAATTTATTCGAAGGTGTCAATTTTTTCTTCATTAGTGAGAATTTTTTTTCTAAAAAATGGTTCTTTCCCTTGATTGACCTTGTGTTATTGTAAATTATTTTTATTCATTTTATTAAATTCATTGATTTAAAATTTATGATTTTTTTATGATGTTACATTTTTAGTGGAATTTTCAATTGGTTTTAATGGTTTATTTCTTTGAAAATAATTTTTTAAACCCGTGTGTTTGATGGAATGCATCAAAGATGTTTTTTTACTGTAAATATTGTTTTTAAGAATGAGATAAGTCTTGATTTTCTTATGAATTTTTTTTAAATGTTTGGGCATGATTTATTGAATGTTTTTTGAAAAAACACTTGTGAATATTTTTTGATTCTTGGGAAGTGGAATGTAAAAACCCTAGAAATTGTGTAATCACTAAGGGTTATGATTGGAATATTGATATAATCTAGCAAGACTCGATATCATTATGATTCACATTATGAATTTCTAAATGTTTCATGTGTGTCCTAGTTATGTGTTCCCCTATTCTTGAGACAAATTATTTTTTTTCCCTTTGTTTCACTTATTTATTATGTTTTAAAAGATAAATTGGCTATTTTATGAGATATGAATTCATATATTATTATTTTACATGTTTTTACTCATATTTATTTCAATATTCTCATGGATTTGAATATAAAATTTTTTGAATTGAAAAAAAATTGATTTTTTATTAAATAAATATTAAAATTAAATATCTTTATAAACATATTTTTTTAATATATAAGAAGAATACTTTCATAGTGATGTACATTGTATAAATTCATGGTGTTAATATATTAAGTGTTTTACTTACACCTTGTATATGACATTCAGAATATAAAGACTTTTTTTATATATGATATGTGTAAATGGAAAAGCATCATGTAACTAACTAGTTTCCTTAGGTTTTTGTTTCCTTCATAGTGTTTTGGGATGATGGTAATGGATGTTAACATGAATATAATAATTTTGAATTTGGTCTTTAATTTATTTATTAATTTATGTTTATTCATTTTCGATTTGTTTATATATCTCATGAATGTGTACCACTAAATATATAATGCACATTAAATTGTTATCACCTTTTGGTTCTTCATGAGTTATGTTTCACTTCTTGGGTGGATATCCACATCACGGTGAACCATTTTTCTGGACATGTCATATAAACTCGAGTTGGTTCGTTACAATTATAACTTGGTTTATGTTTTATATTTACAAAATTTTTTCTTAGAAGAGATTTTAGTTTTCATCATATGATATTATTCTTCTAATATAATGATTTGGTTTTCCATATTTTGATATTGGGTGAAATTTTATAAGGTCGGTAAGAAACTTTTTTGTCTAGTGAGACACTTTCCTTTGAAAATTCTTCCACCATAAGATAATTCCCTTTAAAAAATATCTATTTTCCCAACTATAAGAAAATTTATCTCTTGTAAGATATTTTTGTCACATATGAATTTTACATGGTGAATTTTTTCAAAATATAAAAAAACTAATTTTTTTCACCTCATTCAGTCCCAATACTCATCCACAGAGATTCATTTTGAAAAGGTGACAAAGACTCGATGCTCATGGGATGATTCCATAAAAATTAAAATCCAATATCACATGAGAATTAATTAATCAATCATGATATTGAAGAGATATTTTTTGTTTTCACATGGATTTAATCACAAATTAATTTGTTATGAACATAAAACCTTTCAAGATACAATTTGAAGTCAAAATTATATGCATATATTTGTTCCCATCATCGAGGAGAATAATAAGGGAAAAATTGGGTGGGAAAAGTGGAGAGGAACACTATAATATTTACAGTTTTTTCGTTATTTTCTATTTTCACTCTCTTCTCCCCCCCCCCCTTGTTCTATGTGATCGGTCAAATGCAGGGGTAATTATTGAGTGATTTGGTAAGGGTGGAGAACCATTTTTTAATGTTTTAATCTTGTGATATAATTTAAAATTAACTTTTTTTGTTGAATAATTTATTTTAATAGCAGTTCACAATTATATTATTGTTATTTTATATAGTGTTTTTTGTAATTTATTATTTATATTTTTTATTTAATTTCTAAAAAATCCATCCTTCAAGTGTATATTGTCTCACATTATTATACTTTTTTGGGTTTTCACCCTTATTGAAATCTATATATCCATGGTTTTTAAAAAACCTATGGATATATTCCACAAATATAGACATAGTTTTCCAAAACCCATGCTATAAGTTGATCTATAGCTATGATTCATGATAAAATTAGTTATAGGTTTTTATTAAGAGTCTATTAAGGTAGTTTTCAAAAATAGTGGCTATATATCACCCCAATAGCGATGGTTCTTGTATACTGTGACTATAAGTTTCCCGCACATGTATGAGGGAAAACTACCTACGAGAAGGCCATGAGAAATAATACCTCCACAGTTTGAGGTATGTTGACATAATTAATAAATAAAAATTATGTATATATAAGTATATGAACAAATAAAAGTCTATAGAGTAGTTGTGAAGAATATTTTTATGGTAGAGATGGTATAGGGTTCAAATCTAGCTAGGCATATTTTTTTAGAATCCTACATCTAGAGTTTCACAGCTGTTTTAATAACCACAACTATATTCATGGTTTTTCACTATATAAATCGGTAAATTTCCATAGTGGACAACAGATATAGATATTTCTGTGGTTCTGAAACCAAGGAAATAGGTCTATTTCCATAGTATACAACTGTGACCATACCATTATTTCCATGATGGACAATCATGGAAATAGAACTATTTCCATGTTTTCAAAATTGTGGTTATATATATACTTCCATGGTGGGAAATTGTGAATATAGACCTTAAACCCATCATATATCTCAGAAATACTACCATGATAGTATAATTCATGACAAAATGACATGTGGGTATAATTATAAGAAGGTTTTTTACCTCTAAAACCATAGTTTTTTACCATGGACATAGGTTAGTTTTATAGTTGTGAGTGAGTATCTAGTGATCACGAGCATGTTTGTCTAAGTAGTGAGTTGTTTCTAGATTGGTAAGGAGAAATAATTATTTTTTGTTATATTCTATTGTATTTTTGGAAATGTTTATTGACTTTCATACATGTAGGATTCATTTCCCCTCTCTCCTTAAAAAAATGGTGATTCGATGATCAATTGGGTAGTCATTCATTAGTCATTCCATCATAAGGGAGGTAAAATGAATTTTAATACAATAATGTAATTGAAAAGTATAATTCATCCCTAACTTTATCACTTACTTTAGAAATATACTATCAATCCTTAGTTTTTCCTTCGAATTATTTTTCAAAGTATTGAAAAATAAACCATTTTTCCTCGAATTTATTGTGACTAGCTTGCTTTTTGTACCACTCTATATTTAAAAAACAATGTTAAACCACTATAATAAATTATAAATTAACTGACTATTTTTTAAAAAACATTGTGATAGGATTGGTCAAAACATAAATGTGTTTTTGGGGAGCCAATTCTAGAAACCTACTTCATAAATAGCATGGATAAGAAAACTAAGATTAATATTACCCATAGAATCCTAAAATTGAAATAAACTAACTATAAATACTTTAAAACATTATTTTGAAATATGAATTGGAATAAATGTATCTTATAAATTCTGGTGAAACCTCAGGTGTTCCCCTTAAGCCTCACATTATTGATAGAAACCATAAGTAAATTATTTGAGTTTGTGCACCATAATTCAATAATAAAAATACACATTGAGATATTCCTAAAATGAAAAAATTATTTAAACTACAAACTATTATAATTTATTTATTCTTTAAAATCCTTGGTCTTTTAGTTAAAGATCCCAACAACCACATACAAGGACTCATATTGTTGTGTTCAACACTAAAACCACAAGGAGTATTTGGGGATAGAGTAAATTAAATTGAATTTCAATTCCCTCTTCAAGGTTCTGGTACTTAATTGTTATAAGAGCTACAACCAGGTTATGTAAACGACAATAATGAATTACAAAGATGGTTTATATAACAATTTTTTCACCTATATAACCAAAACCATCCAAAATGTTATTTATGTTATTAGAAAATTATAGTGAGAGAATATTTATGATTTTTGAGAGAGGTTCAAAATATTATGTGATTACTACACCCATTAAACAATTAGAAAGAATAAATTACATATTTTTTTCAGTAATGGACTACTGGAAAATGATAGGAACCTATCAAAAACATCAACTATAGGAGGTTTGATTGATAATCCACAAACATAAATGAAATTCCTCTTTGAAAAGATAGCATAGAACTCCCCAAAATTTGGAATAATAGGTACTTATACTAGTAGAATTCATAAGGTAAGAAATTTTGATTCATTTACAATAATATAATATAAACATGAAGATCCAACCATCTTAGTGAGATAGATGGATTTGAAACAAGTCATGGAATAAAAATCACCTACTAGGGTATCAGTTTTATGCTCATCACATTACCAATATACTTCCCATTATGTGTAAGTTCAAGGAATGAAATGTTATGCAGTATCCTTTCAGCCATGTTAATTCCAATAAAACCAAGGTGGGAGATAACCAAACCATGTTCAATAATGTTTTGAAAAAGAACCAAATTGTAAAGTTTAGAGAATCTATATACATTAAAATAAAGAATGTTTTCTATAACTTGTGATTCATGTTAAACATATCTTAAAAACCCACATCATATGAATAATACATTTATAATGAATTTATAACAAATAATTCTATTATATTTATTTCCTTTAGAAGGTAAAAAAATAATATATGTTAATATTAAAAATGTTATTTTTAGTAAAAATGATTTTCTTAATATTATATATTTTAATTTAAAAGAATAATTTTCAAATGATATTAAATTAAGTTTAATGACATATAATTAATTTTCAATCTCCTAACAAAAAAATTATCTTATATTATATTTTTCAAAATTAATTAATTTTTAGGTAAATAGTAGAAAATAAAGATTTTATTATTGTTATCATATTTGTGAAATTGTATTATTACATGAATAAAATTAATTATTTAAAATATTTTCCTATAAAACAATATATTATAATGTTTGATAAATCATTTTAGAATACTATTTTGATTTTATAAACTCATGCACAACATTTTAAGAATTTATTTATTGGTATAGTGAAAATTGTTTTCCAACTATTTTTTATTAGATTATAACATCATGATATGATTTTTTATTTAATTTATCATTAAATAAATAATTTTTTGTTATTTTAAATTTATTTTAGGAAATTTAATTGATAATTCAATCCTAAAAACTAGTCATATTGTTTAAAAATAATCTTTCTCAAAAAAATTATTTTTTCCATGTTATGTGCCCTAACCTGAAGATTAATTTCCTTGTACATAGAAAAAATTGATAAAGTGACTATTAAATTTCATAAAATAAATTTAATACTATTTAATATGAACAATTTAATTTTTTGGAATAATTGTTTTTTATAGGATTAATTCTAATTACCATGATAATGGCGAAACTGATATTTCAAAATTAGTGTTTTATTATTACTAATAAAACTATATCAAATCAGAAAAAATAAAATATTTTGAATACTTAATCTAATATTTTTTATAATCATAAAAATTAAATATCTAATTATTGATTTAATTTGTAATATATACTAAATAAAATCAATAATTAGTAATGGTCTGAATGACTTTGTATAATAAAATGGTACTTTTTAGACATTATAATTTTCAATTAAAATATTAATTTTAAAATATTTATAAACTAAATTAGATTAAATATATGTTAAATTTATTTAAATAACACACAAATTTTGTTATATGGTTTCATTTTTATGTTTAATAAAACATAAAATCACATAGTTATAAACATGTTACCTAATTAAAATCTAAAAAGGTAAAATATAAATACATAATTGTAAAAACTTAATAAAATGTTTAAAAATGTTTGGAAGACCATCTTTTTTAAATGATAGACCCAAATAAACTCCACACCAAATAATTTCTAAATACTGGAGAAATTATCCTTTGAATAGTGTCATGACATTATTGAAAAATGATGTGTGTTTCCAAAACTACCCCTTTTCCCCCTTATAAGAGGATATCACTACCACCCTTCAAAGTATAAACTATCCTTAAAATTAATCTTCATAAATATTGAATTTTACCCTCCCTAAAATCCTATCTGATAATAATTATACCGTGTTCACTCATATTTATCCTAAGACATTCAATTTCAAGGGAACATGAAAGGGAAAAAATCATGTCTTCAACATAGTTATCATATATTTCTTAAGATTTTTTCATAATCTTACATTAAAAAAATACCACAATAATAATATGATTAATTAAGAATGATTATTATATTTATCTCTTATCATATTAATATTATATCCCTAATTTATTCATTTCTATAAAAATAGAAAAATTAAAGAAATTTGTTAGTGGGTTTTATAGACTACCACCTCTATGAAGCTACATCCTTAGTTATTAATTAGCACCATTCATGAATGGTATTAATGGTGGTAATTATGAAAAAATATGATATATATCATAAAATTTCAATTACTAAATGATATTTTAATATTAACCTTCACCCCCTCTCATGCATTCAGAAAAAATAATGTTCATCGTGCATATGTGTGGACTACCTCCTACACAATAAAACATTTTTTATTTTTTTATTTATATTTCCATACACTATATAAACATAGAAAAATATAGTACACCATAATAAAACATGAAAAATAGTATCATTATTATTATTTTATAATTATATTATGTCAATATAAACACCACCTTAACCATACTTTCCAATCACGTTAAAGTGTGTTCAAGTGTTGGTTGGTTTAACCACCTATGTGAGAAATGCATAAAAATATGTTTATAAATGTATATGGGAATAATAAAAATAATATTGTTATAATATATTAATTAAATAATGATTAATATATTTTTATTTAAATGTTATATTATGTATTTAACATATTATTAAAGTATCATTTTCATTTTCTAAAATTTCCGAAATAATCCATTATCAATTCGATTTTCTCATAACATAATAAAAACACATAAGAAATGAAATAATAAAATTTAAAATAAATAATAATTATATATTAAATAAAATTATATTATATTCACATTGTTAAATTTAAATCAAATTTTGTAATAGATATCAAAATTGTTAAATATGTAAAAATTAACACCTGATAGTCATAATATGTTATGAATACTTATGGTTATTAACACTTGATAGTCATAATAAATTATAAATAATTATCATAATCTTGATAGATAAATATAATAAATATCATAAGAAGTTAATATTTATGGTTATGGTTCATAAATAGGTCATTAACTAATCTAGGTATGTTTTACATGAGGTTAGAGTGTCGTAAACTAAATAAGTAAACAAGGTAAGGTGTTTTCTTTAAATTTCTAATTATTGAGAAATGTATTTTATGTGTGCACATATATTCATTATCAATGTGTGTATACTCTCAATTTGAGATAATTATTAATGAATACATTTTATTCCATTATATATAGATATAATCTTCATCTTTCAATCTCAATAGTTTTTGATCAAAATGTTTCCAATGAAGAAAGGTTTTTTCCAAAAAAAAATCTTTTTGTGAGACACAATAAATTTTATGCACATCATTTAGTTTAAATGGTGTATATACTAAAAATTGGATATTTAATTTCATTTATTATCCTTATTCATTGTATCTGAGGTTTATTCACAATCTATAATTTCTAGGTAGCTTTGATACAATTGTTTCTAAAGTCATAAGTGTTTCATTGTCTCAAATCAAAATTTCTTGAGATATTTTTCATCTATACACCATGATTCTTTTTTAAGGGTGAGAATTCTACCCTATTATAATTTTTTTCCATGATACTCTTATATTTCAGGATATTATATTATTTATTTAATTTTATACCTATAATGGTCTTTGATTCATATGTTACAAAGGATGCAAGGGGTTTTGTGACTAAAATCTCGTTCTTGGGTTATAATCACACATCTCTGCCTATTTTATTCAGGATGGGTATATCATAAAATATTATTATTTTATAATTTATTACAAATTTTTATGGGGAAAATATTTTTTAAAACTAAATTATACTTCCTTGATGATTTAAATGTTTTTTTAAAATAAATTTTTTTTAGAATAATTCACTTTATTTTTAATGGATTTTTATTTAATGTTTATTTTATTACATATAACCAATTATCTCTGTTACCAAGTGGAAATGAAATTTTATTTATCTTCAATTTTTTTTATTGATATTTTTTCATTTTAAATAAAATTTTTAATGATCATTTTGAAGATATGGGTTTCCAAACAAAGGATATTTCAAAATGTTCCAAATATTTTTCCATCCTTTCAAATAAAAATTTTTATCAACCACTTCCCTTTTTAAATAAATTTTATATATTATTCAAGCTTCCATTATTAAATATTATTATTTACGAGATAATTTTTTTATCAAAATATAACATGCCTTTCTGGAAGATTTATATCTTTTTAAATTTTCTATTATTGAATATGCATTTCACGTAAATGTTTTCATGGTATTTTCACTTCCCTTTTTTGCAGAGACTAAATCATTTTTTACTATCCTTTACGAAATATTTTTTTTCAAATTATATATTTTCAATATTTTTTCACATATTTGTTTGAAAAAAATATGTTTTTTAATGTTCCCATTATTAAATATACTTTTCAAAATTAAAAATGATCAAATTATTTTCACTTATTTTATTAAAAAATTTATCCCTTTTGAATGTTTACATTATCAAAGATTCTATTAAAAGTAAATGTTTTCAAATTATTTTTACATACCCTTTTTGAGAAAAAAAATATTTTATTTTAATGGAATTTTTATTAAGAACTATTTATAATAAGGTTTTCGATATTCTTCTCCTTCACTTCAAAATAACTACTTGGAACAATATTTTCACATCAATGTTTTAGAAAGGTTTTTTAAAAAAATATTTTCCCTTATTTTTATGCTATATGGTTTATTTTTCAGGGACTGATGATTTCATCTCCCATTATATGTTATTATAATATTATTTATTTTTTAAAATGAGATTTAGGATATAGTATGATTTCTTAGGTTAATGTTGTGTGGTGTGTTTTATGTTTTATGTATCCTTTTATTTTTCTATGGGTTCTTTATGAGATAACTAATGTTTGATTTTCAAGTGGCTCAAAAATTTATGGATTATGAGAAGGTTGGGGCCTATATATCCTACCAATTCATTGTTTATAGGATTCTATCTCAAGATATAAAATTTTCATTTAAATAGGTTTGTATTTTTCAAGTTTCATAAATTGATAGTGTGACTCATTAAGCTATACTCGTAATTTAACATGTGAGTTTTTTATAAAATTGTTAGGTTCACAAAAGATGAGTATGATACTGTTAATATCTACTCAATGATTTAAATTTGAAAATATAATCAAGTTGGTATGTACACAAATACGGAATATGTTGGAATTAATCTATTTTCAAAATTCTACACGTGAATATGTTTGGAAGCCTCTAGGTTCACAAATGGTGAGTGTGAAGGAGTTTAACTCTAAAAGTTTAAAAGGATATTAAATATAATAATTATAATTGTGACACTTTTCAAGTTTTTTATCATGTTTTGTTAATTTTACAATATTATACCTTATTTTTAAGTTATTCTATAATTTTATATAATTTTAAAAGGTTTTTTGATTATTCATTCTCTTTTTTAAGCCATGTCATTTATTTTATAGTTCTCTTATGATCACATTATGATGTTATGTTGCTCTATAAATTGTTATGATTATTAAACATGGCCTTTTGGGTTTTTATTATATTACTTTTATCATTATCATGTTATCCTTTGTGTTTATGAACTAGTTATTTATGATATTTCTTTTCCCTTACTATGAATTTGATCTCACCCCTTTCTTATATTAGTAATCTATATGTTATAATTATAATTATATCATTCTAGATGTCTAGGGATGGTATGGAGGTTCAAAATTATTGTAAAAATTTATCAACCATTGTAAAATAAGTTATTTATGTAGCTAATATCTAAGAAACTAAACCTTAAAATCATTGAAATGTCGGACGATAATTTGATAAGTATTGTTTAAATCAAAAGAGTAACGTATTATTTATGGAATACTTTTTAGGGGTCACATAATAAAGAATACCACACCCTCTCAATAATACTAATATCCATATAAACATCCATTCAAGTAGTAATATCACCACCCACTTCCAATCTAATAGCTCTTTCAAAAACCTTACAACCCAAACTTTTAAAATCTTATTCCATGAGTAGCACTGGTGTTCATTCCTCCTTATAGGATGGATACACCAGAATTGCAAGAGCTCAAGAGGTAGTTAGAGGAGTTACAAGAAAAGGGTTTTATCCTAACCAGTATTTCTCCCTGGGGTTCGCCTATCCTTTTCACTAAGAAGGCAGATGGTTCCCTCAGACACTACGAGGATTATCAGAAACTAAACTAGTTGATAGTTAAGAACAGATATCCCTTACCGAGGATTGATGATCTTTTTGATCAGCTTCAAGGAGCATGATTGTTCTCAAATATTAACTTGAGATAAAGATATCATCAGTTGCGCGTTAGACCATCAGACATGCTGCTTATAGCATTCTAGAGAAGATATGGTCTATACGAGTACTTGGTCATTCCATTTGGACACACAAACGCCCCAGTATTTTTCATGGCTGTGATGAATCATTTGTTCTACCCATATCTAGAATCTTTTTTGGGTAGTCTTCATGGATGATATCATGGTGTACTCTCAAACTCGACATGACCATGCCACTCATCTTGATATCGTAATGAGTTCACTTAGAGAGCATCAGTTCTATGTTATGCTCTCAAAGTTCCACGTTTGGATGGACTAGATTCACTTATTGGGTCATATTTTCTCAGAGGAAAGAGTTGTAGTAGGCCCAGAGAATGTGAGAGCAGTAGTTTCATGGGAGCATCCTTCGAACATATTTGAAATACATAGTTTCTTAGGTATGGTTGGTTAGTACAAGCACTTTATACAGGACTTCTCTCGCTTAGCAGCGCCGTTGAAGGGTTTGACTAAGAAGGGTATGAAGTTCATTTGGTCAGAAGCTTGTGAGACGGACTTTCAGAAGCTGAAGGGAAGGTTGACATCAACACCAATTCTGATGCTTGCAGAGTAAGGGAAGAGATATAAAATTTATTATGATGCATCGGGTATTGGGCTGGGAGTAGTGTTGATGCAGGGCGATTGAGTAGTTGCGTACAGGTCTCAGCAGTTGAGGCCAAAAGATAGGAATTACCCGACACATGATCTCGATTTTTATGTTGTTTTTCAATAATTATGCTGGTGGAGACGTTATCTCTTGGGAGAACAAATTCTACTATTTACGGATCACAAAAGTCTTAAATACATCTTTACTCAGTGGGACTTGAATTGGAGATAGCGAAGTTGGTTTGAATACCTTCAATCCTTCGACTTTCATCATTTCTATACACCTGGTAAGGGTAACACAGTAGCCGATGCACTGAGTAGGAAGACTCATAAACAAGACTTGAAAGAGGCTAGTGGTGAGTGGTTGCTATTGGCATTGTTTTCTGAGATGCATTTGGAGGTGCACGATAGTCTGGGGAAAAACTATCTTTCATCCTAAGCTATTACTTCTACCCTTCTGGATAGAGTGAGTATGAGACATATATCATACTCAAAAGGCCTAGTTCTACGGTAGTCGGTGGCATGTGAGGACCCTCCTCCTTGTTGTACGATAGGTGATGAAGAGGTACTATGTATCTATGGAGGAGTGTGGGTTCGAGGACATATATGCATGGATTTTATGCAGGAATTTCATGATTCAGCTTGGTCAGTGAATCTTGGAGTTACCAAAATGTATTGTGACTTGAGACGTCAGTATTGGGGGCCAGGTATGAAAAGAGAGGTAGTTGGTGTTGTTACGAGATGTTTCACCTGTTAGTAGGTGAAGGCGAAGCATCAGAGTCCAGCCGGACTATTACAGTAGTTACCCATTCCGGAGAGGAAATGGGATGATGTCGTGATGGACTTCGTGACCAGGTTGTCAAGGTCACCTTGAGGAAATGATGTCGTATGGGTTGTTATGGACAGACTTATGAAGGTAGCTCAATTTTTACTGATCAAGGAGACCTTTGATGTTGATGAGCTCAAGAAGATCTATATCCAAGAGGTTGTACATCTTCATAGGAACCATTATTCTATCATTTCAGATAAGGATTCCCATTTTACATCTTGTTTCGGGAAGAGTTTTCGGAGGGAACTGGGTACACAGGTGTTTTTGAGCACATCATACCACCCTCAGACCGATGGCTAGTTAGAGAGTATGATACAGGTGCTATAGTACATGTTGCATGCATGTGTCCTGGACATTGGGGTCTCTTGGGAGAAGCACATACCCCTGGTCGAGTTTTCCAAAAATAATTGTTTTCATGAAACTATTGAGGTGGCACTGTAACACCCGAGATTTTTATGAGTAATATTTTGTTTTTATATATCATCAAAGGAATCTTTCACTACATACTAGCTTGGCTTACTTTACACGCAATCACGACCTTCCTCGATAGCTTGCGTCGTACGCAATACTGAGTTTCACTAAACAACGATATGCTATTAAAATATTATTAAAAACTAGCAGTTATGAATAGTAATAACCACTTTTTGAAATTTTATAAATTTTATTTTTCAAAATGGACTTCATTTTTGGATTCGGAATACCGAAATTAGCCTAGGGTGAAATTTTGTTATTTTTCTGAAAACTTTCAATTTTTGATGAATAGTGAAACCACTAAGTGGTAGGTTAAAAACTGAATTTTGTATAAAACTTGATTTTACTGCTTCTGTGAATGGAATTTCGAAAATCCGAAAGACACGGTTGATATCAGTAAGTAAAATGTGGTTCAATGAGATAAAAATAATTTTTTGGTGAATAGTAACTTTTTACTTTTTTTACCGCGGTTAATAGTAAATAGGGTAACTAAGGGTAAATATGATATTACTATTACCCTAACACATGTCCTAATTATATTGGATAAGTGTAATTCGACCAAAAACAACCTTATGAATAAAATATGACCATTTAGGCCCACTTGGGTTAGATTAGGACATTTATTATTAATTTATTTAAAGAAGGGTTAAAATAGTTAAAATCAATGTTTAATAAGTAAATCATTTTTAATATGGGGTTATACATACGATAAATTCGACAATAAATATTCATTAGAAAGATAAAAATATTTCCTACATAATGGTATTTTATTTATAATTTTTAGACATTAAATAATTTAATTTAATTATGACACAACGATGATGCCGTAATTATCTTATTTATGAAATATTGACATAATTGATGTTATAAACACCAAAATAAATGTAATTTGAGACTTTTTATGAATTACACTAATTTTCTAGGTTACTATGATATATTATTGTTGATTTAATCAACTTGGTTCGAACATATAATTCTTTTATAACTTTCACAAAAATCATATATCAAATAGTGTCAAAATTGACACAAAATAGTTTTTAAATCAAATATTATATTATTAATTGTTATTTTATTCCTAAAAATCTAAGGTTCGGCCAAATGACTTAGATAAGGATATATATATTAATAATAAACAATTTGGGGTTCTTTTGGCATGTTACAGTAAGTGTATTAACCATATAGTGAAGAAAAACAAAAAGACAGGGTAAAAGTTAAATTATTTAACTTAGAGTTAAATCTAATTGATAAGGTTAAAATAATACCCTAAACTTGTCTAAATCCTATTGGTTGATAGGATTTCGACCCATCCCCACATTATCTTCGAAATAATACCCTTTGGAACCATTATAAACCGATTTTGACTTTAATATAAAATAATTTTTTGAGATATTCCTAAGGTGCCCCTCCCCTCCCTTATAAAAGGGCACCTCCTCCCCCTCCTCCTCACACCAATTTGAGCACTCAAGCTCGGCCAACCCCTGCCATTTTCTTATCTCCACTTCCCTAAAATAATCCTAGAGGTCCTGGTCTTCTTCAAAGACCAATCTTAGTTCCCTAAGTGGAGGATTCAAAGAAGCGTTCCAAAGAAGAGGTAATATCCATTACCGATCTTTTCAATTTCTTTCTTCTTCAACTTCTTCTTCTTTAGTTGTTTCATGATAAAGTAATAACATAAGTATTACTTACATACTGATATGTTATTATAAATATGAAACAACCCTAATTCACCTTCTATCCATCCTACGGAAAAATGAAATCACCGCGCGTGCGTACGTACGGAATACCGTCTCCACGCCGTGGTGTAATCTATTTTCCACCATCACTTTACAAGGATGGGTATAATGGTGTAATGAGTAACTATCTATGATTATTATTAAGTAATATTTATACTGAAATAATATATATATATACTCTAATACAATTCCATGATCATAGGAACGATATCATCACTCGTGCGTACGTACGGAATACCGTCTCCACGATGTGATGCGACTCGTTCTACATGATCATCATTACATAGTAATTATATAAATGAATTGAATGAATTAATATGATATATGTTACACTAATACCATTCTGGATATAAGGTATCTATAACCATAAAATAAGAATAATAATTTATTCGACAAAACATGCATAAGAACAAAAGGCAATAAAGACCCGATTAACAAGTAACAATGAAATATTACTAATAAGAAGCTAATAATATGACTATATATGATTTCATATCAATATTTATGATTCTGTAATAAGTCAATAACATTATTTAAACCATTATACAGGAGCTTCGGACACGTACAAACCAAATCGGACCTAAGGTAAGGGAAATATCACAATCTCATTTTTATCCGAGATTGTTTATACTTTGGTATTTACTGGGGTGTATTTTATCATCCACATCCATGTTTCATCAATATGTAATATTATTTCCATCCACCTACAATTTTTTAAATCCATTTTTACCCTTCGGTGAGTTTTTAGTAATATGTATGAAAGGAATCTTTTGTCGTTTTTCGTACGAGGTACTTTTTGACTTTTCCGACAAAAGTACGAAGAATGTTTTTTTTAACTTATACGGAATGAATGGATTTTTAAAACATTATTTCCAAGAAACTTCCTTTACAAGTTTTCAAGTTTATTTTTAATTAACTTATTTTATTTTAAAGTCGTATGACATGTTATGAAATGAAAAAAAATTTTGAAGTAGAAAGGATATATTCCTCAAGAATGGAGATCAAATGTTTTATCAAAATTATTTTCCATCTAAGATAATATAGGGTTCTGTTTTTATACCTATTATTACATTGATTTGATTATGTTTTGAGGGAATTATTTTTATGAAGTCATTTACCTTATATGATTTGTTTTATGATGTCATGATGTTTCAAGAATCCCATTTTTGTTATATGTGTTATACGATGATGTATGATTTATGATTATGTGGCACACATAAGAAAGGATCCATTATAAGATGGGTGGGACCTATATCTCCCTCCAATGCATTGGGTAATGATTTTATATCTCATGAGATAGACATGGCTGGAACGGTAGGTTATACCGGTTCAGTGAAACATGACTGGAACGAGGGTGACTCGGTTTAGAAAGGGACTTTGTCCACTAAGATAGTCTTGGCAATGAGTCATGACTAACAAGAAATGATTTTCCATGATTATGTGTGCATGCCACAAAGTTTCAAGTTTTATGTTATGATTACGGGGATCTCATTTTCACTTCTATGATTTGTTCCATGTTAAGATATTATGATCTCTTTTGTAGGTTATGATTTTCAAAAAGATATGATATGATTTTTATTTCCTTTATCTTCCCTTGCTGAGCATTTGAGCTCACCCTTTTATGTTTTCTTTTCCCCAGGTCAGGAAGATGGATATTAAGTAGAATATGCTAAAGGGACCCTAGATATGATGAAATAAATGGGAGACACTTTAGAAGATTTATGAACCAGTTGTTTATGTTTCCCAGTTTCTAAAGACACTATACCTATACGGTCCTTTGTGGTTTTGTCATATGTTGTAATAAGTGTGCTTCAATTTTGAAGTATTAACAATGTATGTAAAGTATGGGATGTTATAGTTGGTATCAGAGGAAAGGTATAGTCAACCTTTGGAAACTAGGATGTGAAAGCCTTAGTAAGAACCCTAAGGATAAGTCTAAGCATAGAACACAATCTTAGTGTTTTAGAAATGGCCATGAATACCCTAGGATAAGACCTTAAGTGTGAAATTTTATTCTTGATTATGTGGTTTTCCTATTATAATTAGTGTTGATCACACTATTCTTCTTGGTTTAAGTCAATGGCTGGAACCCAAAGGAATTGTGTTAATGCGGAATGCGATGGGCAATGCAATGATTGTCACCCTGAGCAACCAAACGATATGGGAGCTGGAATGCAAAATCTTGTAGCCATGCTCACACAACTTTCTCAAGCAATGAATCATGCAGGACTTCCAAACGAGCAAAGGAAGGAGAAACATTATGTTGAATCCTTCATGAGGCAGCATCCGCCTTCTTTCAGTGGGTCTTCTGATCCATTAGTTGCTGAACAATGGATTAGTACTACTGAAAAGATATTTTCAGTTCTTCAATGTTCTGAACATGATAAAGTCATCCTAGCAGTGTATCGTTTGGAAGGAGATGCTGATCAATGGTGGAATCTTATTAAGAATATGAGGCAAAGGGATGAAATTGAGTCTATGGAATGGGACGAGTTCAAGAACTTATTTTTCAATAAGTACTTCCCTCGTATTCTCCGAACAAAGATGGAGAAAGAGTTTCTTGAACTGAAGCAGAGTGATGATGAATCTGTTGGTACCTATGAAGCAAATTTTACAAGACTTGAAAGGTACGCTTCTGGTATTATTATCCAACCTGAGAGTAAGATCGATAGATTCTTTAGTGGCATAAAACCATGTCTTCGAAGGGCGTTAGCCATAAGGGACTTCAATAGCTACGAGGAAATCGTTCGATGTGCTCTCAAAGTCGAGATGGAGATTGGAGTAACCCATCAGTCACATGGGTTTGATAAGAAGAGGAAGATGGAATTCAAAGGAAAATCTAAAGAGCACACTGAAAAGAAGATGAGCTTTCCCTTATGCTCAATGTGTGGAAAGAAACATGGAGGGAGTTGTCTTAAAGGGACAAGTAAATGTTTCAAATGTGGAAAGGAAGGTCATCGGGCATTTGAATGCCGCGATAATGGGAAGAAGATGTCTAATGATGCAAACAAAGGATGGGATACACAGAATGAACCTATTACACTTCAATGTTTCAAGTGAAAGGAGATGGGGCATTATGCCAATAAATTCCCAAATCCAAGGGATGATGATGATGGTCGACGTCAACAAAATATTAAGGCTAAAGACAAAGGAAAGTCACATGCAATTTCTATCAGCGATGTGGAATACAATAACAAAGTGGTGAAAGGTACACTTACCATCCACTCTAAAGTAGCAAATGTTTTATTTGATTCTGGATCCACCCACTCTTTTATTTCTGAAAATTTTTCTAAGGGTATCACCGTATTACCTCAACAATTAGATGTTGAGTTAGCTGTGACAACACCTAATGGCACAACAGTCGCATCAAAAGTTTATAATTCTTCTCCGATCGAGGTTTGTGGGAAAGTGCTTCCTGAAAATCTTGCGATCCTTCCTTTAGTGCAATTTGATGTGATTCTTGGCATGGATTGGCTTTCTCTACATGGAGCTCATATCAATTGCCAATGAAGGGAAGTCACATTTCATATTCCAGATCAATCTACGATCGTCTATCGATGCAAGGATGAACATAACCTTCCAGTGGAAATTCCTTCCATCTTATGGGTCTCGATACCACTAAATGAAGGTTATTTATCTCAAATGGTTGGTTAGAAACTTACGATTAAGAATATTCCCATCGTACGGGAGTTTGATGATGTCTTTCCGGAGGAATTACCAGGTCTTCCACCAAATCGTGAAGTTGAGTTTTCAATAGAACTCGTACCAGGTGCTTTGCCTATTTCAAAGACACCTTATAGAATGGCCCCAATTGAGTTGCAAGAATTAAAGAAGAAACTCCAAGAGAATCTTGATAAGGGATTCATACGCCCTAGTGCATCACCTTGGGGAGCACCTGTTCTTTTTGTTAAGAAGAAAGATGGATCAATGAGACTCTGCATTGATTATCGAGAACTTAACAAGATCACTATCAAGAACAAATATCCTCTCCCACGCATTGATGACTTATTTGACCAACTACGCGGAGCTCAATACTTTTCCAAGATTGATCTTCGTTCAGGGTATCATCAATTAAGGGTCAAAAGGGAGGATATACCAAAGACGGCTTTCCGTACAAGGTATGGACACTATGAATTTATAGTGATGCCATTTGGTCTTACTAATGCCCCTGCTATCTTCATGGATCTAATGAATAGAGTCTTTAGAGACTATCTTGATCAATTTGTGGTAGACTTTATAGACGATATTCTTGTCTATTCAAAGAGCAAGGAAGATCATGAAGATCACTTGAGAATTATATTGAAGACCCTGAGAAAGGAGAAGCTTTATGCAAAATTTACCAAGTGTGAATTTTGGCTTCAAAAAGTTGCATTTTTGGGTCACATAATCTCAAAAGAGGGGATATCTGTGGATCCAGCAAAAACAGAGGTTATCGAAAGATGGTCAAGACCAACAACAGTAACTGAGATCCGAAGTTTTCGTGGTTTGGCTGGATATTATCGACGTTTTGTAAAGGATTTTTCACGATTATCTAATCCACTCACCAAGTTGACTCGGAAAGGAGTTAAGTTTGTCTGGATGGAAGAATGTGAAGAGAATTTCAAGGAGTTGAAAAGAAGGTTATCCAGTGCACCTGTGCTCACACTACCTTGTATTGGAGAAAGGTTTGTGATATACAGTGATGCATCCAAGAAGGGATTGGGGTGTGTTCTTATGCAAAATGATATGGTGATAGCTTATGCCTCACGACAGTTGAAAATCCATGATCAAAATTACCCAACACATGATTTGGAGTTGGCTGCGGTAATCTTTGCATTAAAGATTTAGAGGCATTACCTTTATAGTGAAAGGTGTGATATTTATACTGATCATAAAAGTTTAAAGTATATTTTCACACAAAAGGAGCTGAATATGCGTCAAAGAAGATAGTTGGAGCTGATTAAGGATTATGACTGCTCAATCCATTACCACCCTGGGAATGCAAACAAGGTGGAAGATGCATTAAGTAGACAAGACCATGCTAGTTTATCCATGATGAGGATCACAAAAGATCCAATATTTATGGATTTACAATGGATGGATCTTGGAATTATAATGGAAGGGGAAAAATCTTATCTTTCTCAAATGAATGTTCAACCATCTATACATGTGAAGATTAAAGAGGCACAGAAAGAAGATGTAAAGTTACAAAAGAAGGTGAGAAATGTTCCTGAATTCAACCTTGATTGTGATGGGATAATAAAGTTTAGGAATCGGGTTTGTGTTCCTCCCATCCCCGAATTAAAGAAGGAGCTGCTGGATGAGGCTCATAGTTCATCATTCTCTATTCATCCTTGAAGCACGAAGACGTATAGGGACCTGAAAGAGTACTTCTGGTGGGATGGCATGAAAAGAGATGTTGCTGAATATGTCTCTCGATGCTTGGTTTGTCAATAAGTTAAAGCTGAGAGACAAAAGTCTAAGGGGATGTTACAACCATTGCCCATAACTGAATGGAAATGGGAAAACATCGCTATGGACTTTGTCACAGGACTTCCTAAAACATCCAAAGGCAATAATGCTATTTGGGTCATAGTTGATCGTCTTACAAAGTCTGCACACTTCATTGCTATTAGAGAGTATTTCTCTCTAGATCAGCTTGCCAGGATATATGTAAAGGAAGTGGTAAGATTGCATGGAGTACCACTTTCTATTATATCTGATCGGGATCCGAGATTTACCTCAAAGTTCTGGCGAAGTCTTCAGCATACTCTGGATACAGAGTTGAGTTTCAGCACTTCTTATCATCCCCAGACAGACAGTCAGTCTGAAATAACAATTCAAACACTAGAAGATATATTGAGAGCTTGCTCTATGGATTCAGGTTGGGATCAACACCTACCTTTGGTGGAATTTTCTTATAATAATATCTTTCACTCCAGTATTCAGATGGATCCTTATGAAGCTCTCTATGGAAAGAAATGCAGGACTCCAACTTGCTGGGATGAAGTTGGGGAAAGAAAGCTATTAGGACCTGATCTCATTGATGAAATGGCAGAAAAGTTCAGATCTATTCAACAACACATAAGAGCAGCTCAGAGTCGACAGAAAAGTTATGTCGACAACCGAAGAAAATACCTAGAGTTTGAAGTGGGTGATAAAGTGTTCTTACAAATATCTCCCTGGAAGAGGGTTATGAGATTTGGAAAGAAGGGGAAGTTGAGCCCTAGATATATCGGTCCTTTCGAAATACTGGATCGTGTTGGGAAGGTAGCTTACTGATTGGCGCTTCCACCGAATCTCTCTCAAGTTCACGATGTGTTCCATGTATCTCTCCTGAGAAAGTACATACCTGATCCTTCACATGTACTCAGCTCAGAATTTGTACCGCTGGAGCAAGATCTTTCTTATGAAGAACAGCCGATATAGATTCTGGATCGTAGCGAAAAAGTCCTACGAAACAAGACCACTCGATTGGTGAAAGTTTTATAGAGGAACCACCAATTAGAAGAAGCTACATGGGAGCTTGAGGATATGATGAGGGAGAAGTATCCTCATCTGTTTGTTACAAAGTGACGAATTTCGACGGCGAAATTCTTTTTAAGGGGGGTAGAATGTAACACCCGAGATTTTTATGAGTAATATTTTGTTTTTATATATCATCAAAGGAATCTTTCACTACATACTAGCTTGGCTTACTTTACACGCAATCACGACCTTCCTCGATAGCTTGCGTCGTACGCAATACCGAGTTTCACTAAACAACGATATGCTATTAAAATACTATTAAAAACTAGCCGTTATGAATAGTAATAACCACTTTTTGAAATTTTATAAATTTTATTTTTCAAAATGGACTTCATTTTTGGATTAGGAATACCGAAATTAGCCTAGGGTGAAATTTTGGTATTTTTCTGAAAACATTCAATTTCTGATGAATAGTGAAACCACTAAGTGGTAGGTTAAAAACTGAATTTTGCATAAAACTTGATTTTACCGCTTCTGTGAATGGAATTTCGAAAATCCGACAGACACGGTTGATATCAGTAAGTAAAATGTGGTTCAATGAGATAAAAATAATTTTTTTGGTGAATAGTAACTTTTTACTTTTTTTACCGCGGTTAATAGTAAATAGGGTAACTAAGGGTAAATATGATATTACTATTACCCTAACACTTGTCCTAATTCTATTGGATAAGTTTAATTCGACCAAAAACAACCTTATGAATAAAATATGACCATTTAGTCCCACTTGGGTTAGATTAGGACATTTATTATTAATTTATTTAAAGAAGGGTTAAAATAGTTAAAATCAAAGTTTAATAAGTAAATCATTTTTAATATGGGGTTATAGATAAGATAAATTCAACAATAAATATTCATTAGAAATCTAAAAATATTTCCTACATAATGGTATTTTATTTATAATTTTTAGACATAAAATAATTTAATTTAATTATGACACAATGATGATGCAGTAATTATCTTATTTATGAAATATTGACATAATTGATGTTATAAACACCAAAATAAATGTAATTTGAGACTTTTTATGAATTACACTAATTTTCTAGGTTACTATGATATATTATTGTTGATTTAATCAACTTGGTTCGAAGATATAATTCTGTTATAGCTTTCACAAAAATCATATATCAAATAGTGTCAAAATTGACACAAAATAGTTTTTAAATCAAATATTATATTATTAATTGTTATTTTATTCCTAAAAATCTAAGGATAGGCCAAATTACTTAGATAAGGATATATATATTAATAATAAACAATTTGGGGTTCGTTTGGCATGTTATAGTAAGTGTATTAACCATATAGTGAAAGAAAACGAAAAGACACGGTAAAAGTTAAATTATTTAACTTAGAGATAAATCTAATTGATAAGGTTACAATAATACCCTAAACATGTCTAAATCCTATTGGTTGATAGGATTTCGACCCATCCCTACTTTAGCTTCGAAACAAGACCCTTTGGAACCATTATAACCCGATTTTGACTTTAATATAAAATAATATTTTGAGATATTCCTAAGGTGCCCCTCTCCTCCCTTATAAAAGGGCACCTCCTCCCCCTCCTCCTCACACCAATTTTAGCACTCAAGCTCGGCCAACCCCTGACATTTTCTCCTCTCCACTTCCCTAGAATAATCTTAGAGGTCCTGGTCTTCTTCAAAGACCAATCTTAGTTCCCTAAGTGGAGGATTCAAAGAAGCGTTCCAAAGAAGAGGTAATATCCATTACCGATCTTTTCAATTTCTTTCTTCTTCAACTTCTTCTTCTTTAGTTGTTTCATGATAACGTAATAACATCAGTATTACTTAAATACTGATATTTATTATAAATATGAAACAACCTTAATTCACCTTCTAACCATCCTACGGAAAAATGAAATCACCGCGCGTGCGTACATACGGAATACCGTCTCCACGCCGTGGTGTAATCTATTTTCCACCATCACTTTACAAGGATGGGTATAATGGTGTAATGAGTAACTATTTATGATTATTATTAAGTAATATTGATACTGAAATAATATATATATATATATATACTCCAATACAATTCCACGATCATAGGAACGATATTATCACTCGTGCGTATGTACGGAATACCGTCTCCACGATGCGATGCGACTCGTTCTACATTATCATCATTACATAGTAATTATATAAATGAATTGAATGAATAAATATGATATATGTTACACTAATACCATTCTGGATATAAGGTATCTATAACCTTAAAAGAAGAATAAGAATTTATTCAACAAAACACGCATAAGAACAAAAGGCAATAAAGACCCGAGTAACAAGTAACAATGAAATATTACTAATAAGAAGCTAAGAATATGACTATATATGATATCATATCAATATGTATGATTATGGAATAAGTCAATAACATTATTTAAACCATTATACAGGAGCTTCGGACACGTACAAAGAAAATCGGACCTAAGGTAAGGGAAATATCACAATCTCATTTTTATCTGATATTGTTTATACTTTGGTATTTACTGGGGTGTATTTTATCATCCACATCCATGTTTCATCAATATGTAATATTATTTCCATCCACCTACAATTGTTTAAATCCATTTTTACCCTTCGGTGAGTTTTTAGTAATATGTATGAAAAGAATCTTTTGTCATTTTTCGTACGAGGTACTTTTTGACTTTTCTGAAAAAAGTACGAAGAATGTTTTTTTAACTTATACGGAATGAATGGATTTTTAAAACTTTATTTCCAAGAAACATCCTTTACAAGTTTTCAAGTTTATTTTTAATCAACTTATTTTATTTTAATGTTGTATGACATGTTATGAAAGGAAAAATGTTTTTGATGTAGAAAGGATATTTTCCTCATGAATGGAGATCAAATGTTTTATCAAAATTATTTTCCATCTAAGATAATATAGGGTTCTGTTTTTATACCTATTATAACATTGATTTGATTATGTTTTGAGGGAATTATTTTTATGAAGTCATTTACCTTATATGATTTGTTTTATGATGTCATGATGTTTCAAGAATCCCATTTTTGTTATATGTGTTATACGATGATGTATGATTTATGATTATGTGGCACACATAAGAAAGGATTCATTATAAGACGGGTGGGACCTATATCTCCCTCCAATGCATTGGGTAAAGATTTTATATCTCATGAGATAGACATGGCTGGAACGGTAGGTTATACCAAATTAGTGAAACAGGACTGGAACAAGGGTGACTCGATTCAGAAAGGGACTTTGTCCACTAAGATAGTCTTGGCAATGAGTCATGACTAACAAGAAATGATTTTCCATGATTATGTGTGCATGCCACAAAGTTTCATGTTTTATGTTATGATTACGGGGATCTCATTTTCACCTCTATGATTTGTTCCATGTTAAGATATTATGATCTCTTTTGCAGGTTATGATTTTCAAAAAGATATGATATGATTTTTATTTCCTTTATTTTCCCTTTCTGAGCATTTGAGCTCACCCTTTTATGTTTTCTTTTCCCCAGGTCAGGAATATGGATATTAAGTAGAATATGCTAATGGGACCCTAGATATGATGAAATAAATGGGAGACACTGTAGAAGATTTAGGAACCAGTTGTTTATGTTTCCCAGTTTCTAAAGACACTATACCTATACGGTCCTTTGTGGTTTTGTCATATGTTGTAATAAGTGTGCTTCAATTTTGAAGTATTAACAATGTATGTAAAGTATGGGACGTTATAGGAACCTTATGAGGCATTATATGGTAGGTCATGCCGATCACCCTTCTACTGGTTGGAGGCAGATGAGGTAGCCTTACTGGGACCACGTCTCATGCAGGAGACTTTAGAGTATGTCTAGTTGATTCAGAAGCAGATTACTATTGCACAGTCTCCTCTGAAATCTTATGATGATCATCGTAGATGACCCTTGGAGTTCATGGCTGAGGATCAAGTATTCATGCATATTTCACCGAGGATGGAACACAAGTGGATCAGGAGGCAGAGTAAAATTTCACTGAGGTATGTAGGGCCATCTGGGATTCTGTAGAGAGTCGTGCTGGTTAACTATCTATTGCAGCTACCACAGAGGTACCAGGCCATGCATGACATCTTCCACATTTCTCAGCTGTGAAGTTATCACTCAGACCCGTCTCACATTTTTCAGCCAGAGGAGGTTGAACTTCAAGTAGATTCATCCTTTTAGGATAATCTAATTTGTATTGCTGATAGGATCATGAAGGTTCTCAGAGGTCTGCCAGTTCCTCTCATAAGGGTGCTCTGGCAGCATGGCCAAGTGCTGGATAAAACCTGTGAGCGGGAGATCGACGTACGTGCTTAGTGGCCAGATTTTTCCCAGCTTTATCTTCGCCACCCTTGGAAGGGAAATTCAGGGATGAATTTCTTTAAGGTGGGAATTTTGTAATAACACGGTTCTTATTATTGTGGTATGGGTTTCTTATTTTCCTTTTCCTTAAGTGTTTTTTTGAAAACAAGGGAAATGTGGTAAAAATCCAAATTTATGGGTACATTCCATGTACCTTTGTACACACGCTATTTACATTGGCTGTGTGGGATGAGAATATAGGACATGTAGGCTTTTTGGAGATTAAAGGTGTAAAACTAACTATATACCATGTACATAGTAATACAGGCCGTGTAATCAGTCAGTAGATGAACAGTGCAGCTATGGAATGTAGCCACCGAAGTAACAGTTAAAAAGGATAGTACACATCATGTACTTGAGAGTACATTCCATGTAGTCATGTTTTTTTCATTAAAAACATGTAGTAGCCTCCTCATTCGGTAGAAGAGGTAGAGGGATCACTAGGAGCATTGAGAGAGGAGTCCGAGACTTGGATGATCTCCTGATCACTCATCGGGACTCTGATTCATCCACTGTCGGTCTCGTTTGAACCGAGCGGGTATGGTCTTCCCTCTTCGTGAATATTTCCTTCCAATTATTTTTCTAAGGGATGTTTCTTAGATTTGAAAGATTAATCATTTATCTCAAATCTATGTCGTTCTCGGTTGTTTCGGGAGGCGCATTTCATGTATATCATTCAAAGGATATTGAGGTAGGAAGTATTGAATTTAATTCCAAATTTTGTGTTGATTTTGTGTACTGTTGTTCCACGCGTCCATGTTTGGGGTGTCGTATGGTTGAGACATTTACTTTTGAGACACCTATAATTGCATTGGTCATCTAATGAATAAGTATAAACTGCAGTTTGAGATCATTGCTTTGATATAGGGCCACCCTGAGGGTGTGTTTACCTTGTTTAGCCATTTGGCCAGGGTACCCATGGGTATGTTGTGATTATAGCATGTTTTGAGTTTTCTTGAGAGGAACCATATATAAATTGCTTATTAATGCATTGGGCTCATCCAAGTTACTTAATTTTCCTATATAATTACTGAGGGTAGTGTTTTGTTTAGCTAGAGGACAATGTTTCTTATGCCTGAGGGCAGTGTTTTGTTTAGCCTGAGGGAATTATTTTGTTTTGCATGAGGGAAATGTTTCTTACGCCTGTGGGCAGTATCTCCCATGCCTGATGGTAATATCTCATATGCCTAAGGGAAATATTTGTTATTCCTGAGGGCAGTCACCTGAGGGTTCCATTTCTGCTTGCTAAGGGTAAGGACTTGCATTTCTAAGGACAATTTTTAATTTGAATATTCACTGTGGTGATTTTTTAGGTTGTACCTGCCAAGTTAAAGTAGAGGCATGATATTATTATTATCTTTCACTTGTTTGATAGCCTATTTTGGTTTCTGTTTTGGAACTGGTATAGAAGTTTGTCGGTCGAGGTCGAGTCTCAGAAAACATAGAATTCAATTATATTGAATTGTTAAATAAATATTAAAATGGCAATGTAATTGGTAGGGATGGTTACTTTTGAGTACATCCTTGATTACTGTGTTTTACTATCACACACTACTATTTCACATTTTCACTAACAGTTGGGAACAGGCCTTTAGGTGGTTTCATACTGGGATTTATTTCTCACACCCTATTTAGGTTATTCCTTGGGCCCAAACAGATTATATTTTTGAAAGTATCGATATGGGAAAGAGTCCCTACACAGGTACATTATTGTTATAGAGGAGTAGGAGAGCATGGGATAATGCTTAGGATTGTGATGTTGTTGAGTTCATGTTTCATAGCTTTGGTTTTGTTTTGTTGTACAATGTAACTTTCTCTATATTGTATCATATTATATTGTATCCTGTTTTGGATGCTTTCTTAGAATTAGAGACATGTTGCATAATAATATATATGATTGTTGGTTATCTTTTACATCAGTTTCATTGTCCATTTCTGGTCTATATTGTTTACTACTTCTACATTTTTATGTTTATTATTTTTTCGCTGCGCTAAACATTGACAAATGAGGGCATATTTTCCCCACTATCAGTCATAGTCCCTCGCTGCTAGTCGGCAGCCTCTGGCGTTTGTGGAAATGTGCTTGAGGTCATGTGACCAACTGGGTTCAGGGAACCTGTTCTGTGACACCCAGTTATGGGACGTTACAGATGGGAACAACATTCTGTTGAGTCCTTCATGAGGCAGTGGACACATTATTTCAATGGGTCTTATAATCCCCTAATGATAGAGAAATGGATTAGTACCACTGAAAATATATTTCCAGTTCTCCAATGTTTAGAGGATGATAAAGTCATCATGGCAGTTTATCATTTGGATGGTGAGGCTAATCAATGGTAGAATATTATCAAGAATACGATTAAAATATATGATATTAAATCCATGGAATGGGATGAGTTCAATAAATTATTTTTCAATCATTATATACTTTATCTTATCTGAACAAATATGGAGAGGGAATTATTTAAACTTAAGAAAAAGGGTGATGAATATTTTGGTACCCATAAATAAAATTTAACAATAATTTCAAGGTATGCTTCAAGAATTATTATCCAACATGAATGTAAATTTGATCGATTCTTTAGTGGCTTAAAAACATGTCTTTGAAGGGTATAATACTTTAGTGAATTCAATATATATTAGGAAATAAGTCTATGTGGTATCAAAGTTAATATAGAGAGTGGAGTAACCCATCAGTCCAGTGTGATTGATAAGATGGGAAAAATGGAATTCAAGCGAAACGTTAAAGACTGTACTGAAAATAAGAGTATTTTTTCCTTATGATCAATGCGTAGAATGAAACATATAGTAAATTTTCTTAATGTCACTAGAAAATTTTATAAGTTTCAGAGAGAAGGTCATAAGGAATCTGAATGTTGATGTGATGGGAAAATATGTCTAATAATGTGAATAGAGAAAAGGTTACACAGAATGTGCCTCCAGTACTTAAATGCTACAAGTGTAAGGAAATGTTGCATTATGATGACCAATTCTTTAATCCAAAGGTAATTGATGATGATTAGAGTCCAAAAAACATAAGACCAAAGAAAAAGGCAAGTCTCATGTGATCACTATTGAGGATGAGATGTGTGATAATGAAGTGGTAAAAGGAACAATTACCATCCACTCTAAAGAAGAAAATTATTTATTTTATTCTTGATCCACCCACTATGTTATTTCTGAATATTTTTTCAAGGGTATTATATTATTACATCAATAGTTAGATGTTGAGGTAGCTGTGAAAGCTCTTAATGGCAGAATGCTTGCATCAAAATATTATAATTATTCTCTAATTGAAGTTTGAGGGAAATTGATTCATGAAGATATTGTGATCCTTAAATTAGTGTAATTTTATGTTATTCTTTTCATGTATTTGATTTCTATATATGAATATCATATAAATTTCCAAGGAAGTGAATTCATATTTCATATTCTAGATCAATTTATGAACATTTATTGATGAAGGATGAATATGAATTTATGGTGGAAATTTATTCCATCTTATGGGTATTTGTTCCATTAAATGAAGGTTATTTATCTCAAATGTTTTAATAAAAACTCACCATTTATAATACAACTGTTTTTCATGAGTTTTTTAATGTTTTTGCAGAATAATTTCTATCTCTTCCACCAAATCGTGAAGTTGAGTTTTCAATAGAACTCATATCAGGTGCTATACCTATTTCAAATACACCTTATAGAATATCCTTAATTGAGTTATAGGAATTGAAGAACCTACTCCAAGAGAATCTTGAAAATGTATTCACATGCCTTAGTGTGTCACATTTGGTTAAACCTATTCTACTTTTTAAGAATAAATATTGATCAATGAGACTCAACATTGATTAATAGAAACATAAAAAGATCATTATCACGAAAAAATATCCTCTTCTGTGCATTGATGGATTATTCAACCAACTACATGGAGGTCAATAATTTTTCAAGATTTATCTTCATTCATGATTTCATCAATTAAGGTTCAGGAAGAAGGATATAAAACATATGATATTTTGTGCAATGTATGGACACTATGAATTTATAGTGATGCGTTTCGGTCTTGGAAATTCCACCACTATCTTCATGGATCTAACGAATAGAGTCTTTAGAAGCTATATTGATCCGTCTTTTAGTCCTTATAGAGGATATTATTATATATTAAAATTTCTAGGAAGACCATAAAGATCACTAGATAATAGTACTAAATACCCTGATAAAGGAGAATCTTTAAAAAAATTACAAACTGTGAATTTTGGATTCATAAGGTTTAATTTTTTTGTCACATAATCTCAATAGAAAGGATTTCTATGGATCCATCAAAAATAGATGTTTTTGAACATTTTCCTCAACCAACAATGGTAAATTACAACTGATGATTTCTTGGTTTGGATAGATAATATCATTTATTTTGAACGATTTTTGCAGAATATCTAATCCAATCACCATGTTGACTTATAAGGGAGTTATGTTCATTAGTATGGAGGAATATAAAAAGAATTTCAAAAAGATAAAAAGAATTTCAGCCAGTAAACCTATGCTCACACTACCTTATAGTTGAGAAATGATTGTGATCTATAGTGATGCATCAAAGAAGGGTTCGGGATGTGTTCTAATGAAAAATGATATGGTGATAGCTTATCCCATGAAAAAATTGAAAATCCATGAGAAAAATTACCAAACCCATGATTTGGAGTTAGTTCTGTTAATATTTTCATTAAATATACAATGGTGTTATCTTTATGGTGAAAGGTGTGATATTTATAATCATAATAAATTTTTAAATTATATTTTCACATAAAAGGAGATGAATACAAACCAAAGAAGATGATTGAAGTTGATTAAAGATTATGATTTCTTGATACATTACCACCCAAGAAAAGTGAACAAGGTGGATGATGCTTCGAGTAGAGAGATCCATACTATCATATCCATGATGAGGATCAGAAAAATCCAATATTTAGGGATTTTTGAATGAAGGATCTTAAAATTTTAAAGGAAGTGTGAAATAATATTTTTTCAAATTAATGTTTATCCATCTATATAAGTGAACATTAAGGAGGTGTAGAAGGAATATGTATAGTTAAAAAATAATTTGAGAAATGTTCCTAAATTCAAAATTGATTTTGATAGAATAATAAGGTTCAAGAACCATGTTTTTATTTTTCCCATACTATAATTAAAGAATTAATTTTTGGATGAGGCTCATAGTTCTCTTTTCTCTATTCATCATGGAAGTACACAAATGTATAGGTACCTAATAAATTATTTCCTATGTGATGGAATGAAAAGATATGTTGCAGAATATGTCTCTCAGTTCATTGTTTTTAAACATGTTAAAACTGAAAGACATAAGTCTAAGGGTATGTTAAAACCATTTCCTATGCTAGAATGAAAATGGGAAAACAACAGTATGTACATTGTCATCAGACTTCCCAAAATATCGAAATTCCATAATTCTATAAGGGTTACAGTTGATCACCTTACAAAGTCATCACACTTCACTACTATTATAGAGGATTTCTATCTTGGTCAGATTTCCATGATATATTAAAATGAAGTGGTAATATTTGAGGGAATACCAATTTCAATTACATCTGATTGAGATATGAGGTTTACCTCAATGTTCTGGTAGAGTGTTTAGAAGGATATGGATAAAGGGTTAAATTTCATCCCAACTTATCATCCTTAGACACACGATCAGTCTGAGAGGACCATCAAAACTATATAAGACATGTTGAGAGCTTTCTCTACGGATTTACAAGGTGGTTTGGATCAACACCTGCATTTAGTAGAATTATCTTAAAATAATAGTTTTCAGTATAGTATGTAGATGGATTCTTATTAATCCCTCTATAGAAATAAGTGAAAAAATTCTAGTTTCTAGGATTAAGTTGGTGAAATAAAGTTATTATCACCTGGTCTTGTTGATGAAATAGTGGACAAGGTTAGATCGATTCAAAAATACATAAGAGTAGCTCAGATTAGATAAAAATGTTATTTTGATAAATAGAGAAAATACCTAGAGTTTGAAGTGGTTGATAAGGTGTTTATGTAAACATCTCTCTAGAAGTGAGTAATGAGATTTAGAAAGAATATAAATTTGAGCCCTAGGTATATCAATCCTTTAAGGATTGTTGATCACATTGGGAAGGTAGCTTATATATTGGCACATCCATTAAATCTCTCTCAAGTTCATGATGTGTTAAATGTATCTCTCCTATGATATTACATACCTAATCCTTCACTTGTAAAAAATGGTGGATTCGTACTACTATATAAATATCATTCTTATGAAAAACAATCGTTAAAGATTTTGGATCTTAGAAAAAAAGTTCAATGAAACAAGAACACTCTCTTGGTTAATGTTTTTTTATGGAACCACTAATTCCAAGGTGCTACTCCGAAACATTAAGCTGTGATGAGGAAGAGTTATTATAATATTTTTTTATCTAAGTGATGAATTTCAAGGGAAAAATTCCGTTTAAGGGTGGGGGAGGGGGTTATAATGTAACACGGAGAAGTTTTTTTGAAATAGTTTCTTTAAATAATTTTAATTCTTCAATAACTTGTGTTACACGCAATTGGGAGTTTAAATGAACCAAAGGATTACATTCGTATAAAATAACCCTTATAACCTAGCTATTACGTTAGCAGGAAAAAATATAACTAACTTATGAAAATGTATGGTGAATTCATTGGCTACCAATTATTTATAATGAATATATACTAAATGTAAAGGATATATATGTATTTTTTATATTAATAAATTATGTTAATTACAATTAGTAAATGAAATTGATGAAATATATATTTTATATGTTTTCTAAAATATTTTTTATATTCCTCCAATAGATAATTTATCCATAAGATATGAATAAATATTATATTTGTATTAAAAACTATATTTTTCAAAAGGGTAATTTTTTGGCCTTTTAATGGAGAAACGTTTTTAAATTAAAAATTGGACACATTAATAATGTTTATATAGAAAATTCAACTTACTCTTTTGAATTGGGGTATAAAAATTTACTTTTGAGAAATTTTTTAATTTTTTTTGATAACTTTCACATTTTGATGAACAGTAAAAATATATTTTATTTTAATTGAAAACAACCCTTTTCATTAAAATAAATTATATGATTAAATTATATTGTTAAATAGTTTTAAAGTATAAATATATTTTATTTTTATTATTAAATATAATTTAAATCATTGGTAATAATTTTATATTGAATTAATATTTATAAATATTTCAATCTTTTGGAAACTTTTAACAGTTACAAACTCATTTTATCATTTTGAAAACAAGATTAATTTTAATTTAATTTCTAAAATTTATTTATTTTGAATTTTAAAAAATTTATTCCATATTTTAAATAATTTGTTTCGAATTATGTAAATAGAATTATTTCATTTTTGGGCATTATGAATAGAAACTTCATTAATTTTTATTAATACGGTAAAATTCTAAATCATGAATTCTATGTTTAAAATAATATTATAAAATTACCCTAACACTTTTTATAATATTATTGGATGATTTTTTTCAACCTAATTCAACCTTGGGTTGAAACGGTATTCTTTGGAAGCCAATTGGATGATATTTGGACATTTAATTTATTTTATTTAATGAAAATTTAAATATTTCTTACTAAAATGTCAATAACTATATCTTCTTTAATATAAATTTATAAACAAGATAAATTAGAATATAAATAATCATTTTAATTATAATATTTTTTTTCTTTATCAGTTAAATTAATTTTTAATTTTTAGGAAATAAATAATTACCTTAATATCTTATACATTAATGATGCATAAATTATTTAATTGATTAGAAATCAAGAAACTAGTTTTTATTAAAATGATATTAACAAATAAAAGACAATAACACATGAAAAAATATTATTGGTAGAGAATAACTCGACCATATTCATCTAAGGGTCAATTTATTTACAATTTGTATCCATATGGAAAATATTATGACTCTTATAATATATTATTTAATGTAATGTAAAAGTTGTCACATTCATGTTTTAAGAAATATAACATTTTTAATGTTTAATTTTCCAGAAGAAATATTCAAAAATAATTATTATTATAAAATATATAGAATTTATAATCATCATATTATATTATTTTTAATTATTATTCAAAAAAGTATGTTAAATAATTACACAAAACTGATGTTGTAATGATTTTATTAAGGGATATAATAAATAAATGGTTCTAAAAATATTAAAATAAATAAAATTTTGGATAATTAATATATAAAAAAAATTTCAATATTAAATTTATATCTTATGTATATAAAAAAACATTTGGTTCTAATTTAACATGTTATATTTATATTTTTAAAAAGAAATTAATTGTATAGTGTCCAAATTGACACTATTAAATGTTTATCAAAATAATGAATTATTATTGAATTATTTAAAATACATAAAATTATTGTTGAACATATAGAATAATTATTATATGATTTTTAATTCATTAAATTATTCATTTAATTTATAATTGGCATCATGTATGTAAATATTACATACATTTAATATTGAAATATTTGATAACTTAGTTAAAAATTAAAAAGACTAAGTGTTAATAAAAATTATACGGTATAAATTGAAATAAATACATGTCTAAATTTTATTAGTTTCTGATACTAACAACGTATACCATATCTTATTTTAATATATTACATTTTTTTAGTATTTGGATGTGGTTTTAATTTATTATAAATTAATAACTTTAGAAATTCTAAAGCAGCCCCTGACCTCAATTATTAAAGGGCACCTCCACCCCCATTTCTTCATAACTCATTGAGACCTAATCATTTTCCATAAACCATAAATATAATTTATAAACTTCTAATGTTACATTCTATAGGTTCCAATCTTCTCAAAAAACCATCTTTATTCCCTTTAACAGGATATCTATATGGAAGGAAGAGGTAATATCCATTACCAACTCTCTCGGGATCATTTCCTCTTCTACTTCCTCTACATTTTTTTAGATTATTAACTAATAAATATATAATAGACTATAAACTAAGATGTTATTATGGTTATGTAACAACCTTATTCCATCTTCTATCCATCCAATGGAAAAATAAGTCACCACGCATGTGTACATATGTCTTACCATCTCCACACCGTGGTGTAATCTGTTTTTCACTATAACTTAACTTGGATGGGTATAATGATGAATATAAAATCTATATTTGATTATTATAAATATATATTTATCATATAACAATATATATACCACTTACTTCCATACCATTTCATAATAAATGGAATGATATCATTTCTCATGCATACGTACCACCTACCATCTCCACAAAGTGATGCGATTTATTCTAGAGAATATCCATTATAACATGATTATATAAACGTATATAATGAATAAATATTATGTATATTATATTTATATATTTATTTACATGATTTAACAATAACCTATGAAGAAGAATCAAGATGTAATTGACAAAACATGCATAAGAAAAGGGAGTTTTTTATACCCAAACAACGGGTAATAATGAAATATTGTTAATAAATAGATGATAATATGATCATAGATGATATAATATAAATGAATATGGTAATGTAATAAATAAATTGCATTATTTAAATCATTGTATAGATGGTTCAGATATATAAAAAGGATATCGGTCCTAAGTTAATGGATATTTTTTCAATCTCAATATTATTTGAGATTGTTTATACATACGTATTTAAAAAGGTATATTTATCATCCACATCCATGATTTCTAAATATTTAATGTTATTTATATTCTCTTATAAATTATTAAATTAAATTTTAACGATTGTATGGTTTTTATTAAAAGTAATGAAAGGAATATTTTTTCATTTTTTGATACGATGGGACTTTTGACTTATCTAATAAATGTACAAGAAGGATGTTTTCTTTTAAATTATATTGCATGATGAATTTTTACATTTTCAGAACACTATATTTCCATGAAAATTAAATTATAATATTTCAATTTTATTTTAAAATAAATTCACTTCTCTAAAAATTGTGTGTCATTTTAAGTAAAAAAAATGTTTTTTTAACAAGAATAGATATTTTCCATAAGAATTAATCTCATGTGTTTTATCAAAATAATTCTCCATCTAGGATGGAATTATTTATTAAGGTTATGTTTCAAATATAATATTTATATTATTCCTTTGAATCATTATGTTTGTAAAGGAATTATATTTTTGAATTCCATTAGTTTTATATGGATTATATTATGATGGTATGATGTTTATAAAAACCATTTTATTCTGTGGGTTATGTTGTGATTAATGATTTATGATTTTTTGGAACATATAAGAATGATTCAATTATGATATGAGTGGGACATATATATCCCTCCAATTAATTGGGTAAATAATTATATCCCATGTGATAGACAGGGTTGGAATGAGAGATGATCTCAGTTAAGTAATAACGGGATGGAATGGGAAGTAAACCAGGTTTAGTAATGGACTTTGTCTGCTTTGATGGTATTGGAAATGATCCTGGAAAAATATGAAATTATTTTCTATTATTATGTGTATGCCAAAAATCCCATGTCTTATGTAATTACATTTGGGAATATGTTCATTGATACTTTATAAACTTTTATGATTTATCCCATGAAATTTTATACTGATCATTCATATGTAAGATAATATTTTCAAATGTTATGTTCTTATGTCTTATGATTATGATATTATTAATATCTTTCTTATTTACCCTTACTAAGAATCTGATCTCACACTTTCTTATTTTTATTTTCCCTAGGTTGTGAAGAATAGTGTTAATAATTTTTTTCAAAAAAGGGGTCAATATATGATGGAATAATTGGGAGAAAATGTAGATGTCTTATAAACCAGTTGATTATATTTCCTTATTTCTATGGTCAGTAAACCTATATAGTCCTAGTGTTGTTTTGTTATGTTTTGTAAGGAATATTCTTTAATTATGAAGTAATATCTATGTATTTAATGTATGGTCCATTATAAAAAATTAACCCATGACTATCCATCCACAAATGCACATCCTTCTATATAATAAAATAACTATCATAGGCTACAAAACTTATGAATAAGGTTAAAAAGTTGAAAAAATAGTGGAAAGACTTGTTGACATTATAACTAATAATTAATGGAAAATGACGCGCCAAAATTTTCTAAACTTAGGAACAATATGACTATTATAACTACCTTAATAGGTAAAAAATTTATCTCTAAGGCCATACCAAATCTAGAATAAATTCCACTTGAAAATAAATAAAAGAAGTTTAGGGACTGTAGACTTGAAAAATTAAAACCCATAATATAAAAATAAACAATAGATGAAGGAGAAAAAAAGAACCAACAGATTTAAAACCATCCCATTATCCTAAAAAAAGAATTAAAAAATTACATATAAATATAAAAGAGGTATATATAATAATCCCAAGACACCATGGGAAAATAAATAATGATAAAATCAAGATATTTTACTTCCATTCCCATCAAGTATGACACAATCCAAAAAATCCCATTAAAAGAACCTCAAAAAGGGATCCTTGAACAATTACAGAAATTTGAAATTAGAATCCATATTTTAAAATATCACAAAAATATTCCCAAATATTATATGTTTCAAATATAAAAGGTTAATTTAATGGAATAAAATATTAAATTTGTGAATAAGTGTCCCAACCCTTATCACACCATAGTTACTACCCAAATGATAAAATCTATATAAATTTTTTATTCCTTGTATTATAGTCTCCTTAATATTTTCACTTTAGTTGTTTGATCTTTATAATTTTCTAAATGTATTTCCCTGCTCATTTTTTAAATCTTTACAAATGGGATATTTGAAACCCATAATAGTGGTGGTCCAACTTAATAATTCTTCCATTGTATTCCAATAATAAGTATTATAGGATGTACTTGTGAAATTTTAAGACCTATTCTTCCCAATATACATCAATGCGCTAAATATAGTGTAAGATAGTATCTCATCACCCTTATTAATTCGTTTGGGGAGTCCATTTTTACAATAAGGTTCATCATCTGTATTCATAATGTAAAATTCACCATGGGGTTTTGAGATGGCATTGTACACATTAATATTTTTGAATAATATGATGATATAATTCTATTTTTTCAAGATATTCAATCCATATTAATAAGGGTATACAATTTACTTCCATCTCATTAATAACACCAAAATTTATAATGAAAACCTATCCCCACATAGTCAGAATATATATACATCATGAAAGTAGAAATATTATCCATGATGATTTCAAAAAACTATATGTAACCCAAGACGAAAATTTGAAATACCATTTATGAAATAATATTAAACAAATAGGATGGATCTTAGTTGAATTTTTTTTGGGTGATTCCAAACCTACTATTAAACCCCATATAGAGTTGATTCCCACCATTATTGAGGTAGTGAAAAAGTAAATTGAGAATTTTGTGTAGTTTAACATCATCTACACAATCATATATTCACAATAGTTTAGCCTTATTCATGTAGTTCCAAATACAAATGGTATAACCAATGTAAATAATGAACCTAATCAATTAATTATTATTGGAATTAGAATTAGTTTTAGAGTTTCTATATAATGTAAAAATATGAACCAAGTTAGCAAGAAATATCACTTCCCCTTCCATTCATTGAAAATATGTTAAAGCATTTCATAGGGATAAATAAAAAAATTAAATGTATTTTCAAATATTTATAGGTACCCATTTCCCTAGAAAAAACATAAGAATTAAAGTTTCATATATCCCTTTAGGTCCATCACAAAAAATAAAATTCCATTTAATCAATGAAATATACTAGGTACATTCTTGAGGTGTCTGATAAGTATTTTCATTCACCATATTAAGGATTTCCTGGAGGTATCTTTAGATTATTTCACTATCTTTACAAATTATTTTGACCATTTTTTGAAAAATTTAGAAAGTGTGTTAAAAATGTGTATTAAAAAAATTGAATTTCAAAACATTCCATTTTATAGTGGAAAAAATATTTTCCATTTGGTATATAATCTCACAATAACACATTGAACTAGATAAATCAAAAAAATAATGTGATAAATTCATTTCTCTATACAACTTGTGTAAAACATGTTATATCTGTTTGAAGACATGTATATTTTTATAGGAGGTTCATTAAGGGGTTTAGTAATATTTTTATCTCTCTCTGAGTTACTTTTGAATGAATATCAATTTATTTTTAATTAAAATACTGAGAATCATTTGAAAAGATTAAAAGGATATTGACTGCCCCACTAATAATGAAGCCACCAAATTCGGATCATCCATTATTGCTACTTTTTTATGATTCTATTCATATAATTAGAGTAGTACTTTTCTATATGATAGAGGGGAGGTCAAAAGTCATTATATATCATTTAAAAACTTATGATGCTTCCCAATTCAACTATACATCCCCAAAAAATAGTATTCTATTGTTTTATTTTCTTTAGATAGATTTAGAAGATATTTTCTAGGATCTATAGTTGTTGTATTTTATTAACATCAATCCTTGAGTTATCTAATGAAAATTTTTAAATCCAATCCCAAGAATGAGAGATATATGTTATTTTATTAGGATTTAAATGTGGAAATAATGGATAAGAAGGGATATGAGAGCCCAGTAGTCAATCTCTTGAGTAGACTTCCCAAAATTGGAAATGATAAAATTTTAGAGATGGATCCACTTAATGACCACCTTACAGTATAAAATTTGTAATTTGTTAAAGGATATGTACCATTATATATAGATATAGTGAATTATCCATTTACATCCCAGGTATCATCTCATATAAATTCACTAAAACCCCAAAAATTTAAACATGATTCAATATTTTTTATTTGGTAAGATCCATTCCATAGGAAAATATACAATGAAAATGTAATTAGAAGATGTATTTAAGCATGTTAAATGCAATATTTTTGGAATATTATTTCTCAATAGCTTTTGAATGACATTTTGTACCTCACAGAAATTCTAGAAATGTTTTTTGAATCAAAAATTTATTAGCCAACATTCTTCAAATATGCACATGAGTGTTGTAACAAATATGGAAAGTTTAATTTTTCTAAAAATATTTCAAAATGAAAATAAATTCCATATAACCCCATTAATTTTATAAATTTTTTGAATTTTTGAGAATATATTCTATAGTACCACTGTTTATGTAATTTTGAATGTATTAAATTTTTATTTATATAGATTAATTTTTAAAATGGGTAGATGAAAAAGCCACAAAAATTGGTGATTCCATGTTTTTTGTATGTTTTTTTATACGAATATACTTTTAAGGATTTTATGACCAGATCAATCATCTAAAAACAAATAACTGGCATTTAAAAAAACATAGAGTTTTTTATAAAACAAATATAGAGTGTATAATAAGGAATCAACACCTTACCATCCACAAATAAAAATTTCAATATGAAGTGTTTAAAAAAGAGATCAAAAAATTAGAGAAAACTAGTAAACCAAATTAGAATGATTGTATACAAGTATTGGAAGACACGTTATAGAATGATAGGATATCCTATAAAACCCCTGTATGAATGATCCCATTTAGGAAGGTTTATAAGAATATCTTACACCTTCTTAAATAATTGGAGAAAAATGAATATTAACATCTATGGAGGATGAATATAGACCTAAACACAACTTTAAAAAAGAGGAGATAATAGCTATAAGAGTAAGAATAAATTAGAAGATAAACATTTTAGAATTCAGAAAATATAATGAAATAATAAGATAGTAACTTTATGTTACATATTCAAAAAACATGACCTTGATATATATATATATATATATATATATATATATATATTTGAAGCTGTGTCTTTTCATTTCTATTCTAGTACTTACATGAGCACCTCACATCACTAATTCATCAAAATTCATACTCATAGGCAATAAATACAATTCAAAAGAAAAATATTGTTCCAAACCCCTCCCCCATTTATTTTGATGTCAATAATACCACAAATAAATCCTCAAAAAATACCTCTCAGTTTATACAAGTATATATATTTATGATCCCTTGATTTCAACCCCCGTTGATATCAGAATATAAAGGTTATCCAGATCCATATCTTTCTTTTCATACTCTCCAGTGTTCTTATATAATCCCATAGTGGTATATTCATTTCTCTACTCCTGATTATTCATAAAAGACCTATTTATATAGAGGTATTATTGGGATAATCTTGTCCTGGGATTCTAAAACTAAAATTGAAAGGAATGATCATCCAATTGTTTAGGTTCTCCTACTCTATCTATTTGATATCACCTGTTCATATTCTATAACATATAAACTCTCTAAACCATTTGAAATATAACATTGCACACAATATATAAAAACCCTTTTTAAAATATATTTTATTTAAATATTTTAAATATAATAAAACCCATAAAATAAAATATTAAATAATTAAGTGGTAAAGTATATTTGTGAACATATATATATATATAAACCGTTAACTCAAAAATAGAAATTAAATCATTTTGTTTTTTAAATCTCTATAATGTGCTACTGGATTCCCTTTAACTCTTAATACTATATGATATAACCATGCAAAAAATTGACTTTTTGGCTATAAATCCTAGTAAGGGATGAATCATAGTAGGCATGTGAAATATGAGAAAAAAATCATATCATTATGACATAAGATAGACCAATATCATGGACTCATGGAATATAAAAGATGACACCATAATATCATGGAATAAAAGTAATATGGAAACAAAAAATACATATAAATTAATAATATTAAGTAAAGGATCACCCCTTGTCATAATAACATAGTTTTATAGGAAAAACACACATGCCCCATAGATGGTATGTCATAATATTATAACATTATGCAATTCATTGGAGAGTTACCAAGGTGAACCCTTCATGTCTAATTTTACTTATTCCACATCGATCATATAACATAAGAACATATTTCTTCATTTAAACTACATGATTATGGAAAATAGGTTTCATAAATGGAATTTTATAATACTTTTTTATAATAATATATCTATTAATACCAATGAATGAAAATATGGTTGGGTATTTACAACAAAATATTTACGGTTTATAAAATCAAGGGTGGATTTTTGTAGTATAACAAGTATGAATAAATGTTTATTGTAGGTATTAATCTATGTGAGAGGAATACACTAACTATTTGGGAATAATTTTTATAGAAAAGGGATGACCATACACATAATACATCATAGTCCCTTGAGAATAAAAAGTCATATTAAAGAGCTTGTTTCTAAAAGTAAAAGAGGAGGGAGAGAACCCTTCACCTTAAAGGTTCCTTATTAAACCTTAATAGAATCTCATTAGAATAATAAAAACTCAATAGAAAAGATATTTAGAGATAAAATGAGGGTAAATTAATATTCAATGTATTTTAAGTGTTGATAAAAGGGAAAATTGGTGGGTATTTATAGAAAAAGTGGGGAAATTCATTATTAATTTCTAAACACAGTCAATGGACATATAGTTAATAAAAAGTCGAAACCATTATCCTCCCCATGGGTTTTTATATGGTATTTTCAAATAGGGAGGGGTTTTAAATATTTTAAATTATTAAGAACAAAACATTATTACATAATAATATTTTTTATTATGAAGGGATTTCTTTTCAAAAATATATTTTTAAAACATTAATATAAAATTTGGGATTGAAAATATTCATTATAGGTTTGGAAAATTAATATTATACTTTTACAATACATTATATTAATTAAAAATACTATTTTTGGTTTATAAATCCATTTATAGTATTTATTACAACACATTTAAGTCATTATGATTTTATAATATTTACTCTATATTTATTTCAGATATGTTTTATTCCAAAAATTTTGACTCTCAAAAAATTATGAAAAAATATCCATTATATAATTTTGACATGTTAATTTTAAAAATGAAATTTATTTTATCTAAATAATTTTCTAAATATTATTAATTAAATTAATGAAATAAAATTTATAGTTATTTAATAATAATAGTTTTAAAAAAATTACAACATTATCAACCTTATAAGCACTTGATAAAATTTTATTATCATTAATATGTAAATAAATATTGTATTATAAGATCTTATCAAGGAAATAAATTTAATTTAAAATTATTTAATTGATCATAAAGGTGTATCTTAATGGGGACCATATATTTTTTAAAATTAAAATAATCTTTTCCTTCTATCAAAAAACAATATTCATTGTATTCATCTGATATTCAAATAATTTTAAATAATAATGAAAAATATATTGACGTAATAACTATTCAATTTCTAGGAAGAAAAATTTCACATTTATATTACTATGTTATAGACACATAACCCATTATTACACTCATATTCACCCTAACGGTTAGGTGTTCAATGATAGTAATTCCGTATGTTGGTATCAAGAACATAGATTTGGTGATAAATTTTATAATCTTGAATTTATCTCATAATCAATTCCTTTCAATTATAATTTTTTGAATCTCAAATTGGTCGTAGTCAATGGTGAACATTAGTCATTCCATCTCCCTTAAAATATATGATAATTAACTTCATAAGGTATGATTCTATTGGTTTAGGATATCAGTTATTTTTTCTATATCAATTAGTTTTTATTATTCCCAGTAATATATACTAATATTAATATTCAATTTATAAAAAATATATTACCAATTTATTTTAATATTACATGGACATAATTCCTAATATTCATATTATAGTTATTTTTTATAATAATAAAGATTTGTTTCTTATTATTACATCATGAATGTAATATATATTATTCTATATTACTAAATGTTAATTATATACATTTATAAGGGAAATTAAATTAACAAAAATTTTAGTCCTTAAATTCTACCCTACTTTAGAAATTTCTCCCTTGAAGAGTCATTTCATATCCTAAATTAGATTAGGGTACTTCTGTTACACTTATTTTTTGGGTTCCCATATTGCCACTTTTCCATTAGTTCCATCATAGTACTATGACTAAGTGTGTTTTCTTATTTCACATATGTCTATATCTATGATCTAATATCTAAAATATATGCTCATTATAAAAAATATCATTCTCTAATGGTACCACCTCAAGATTTATTACACATGAGGAATGAGATATGTACTTCCTAAAAATTAATATGCAATATATCATGTAATTTATATTGGTTTGGTGGGAGTGGTAGTCAAAAGTCCACAACTCTAATATGATCAAGAATCTAAAAGGGTCCAATTATTATAGAACTTATCTTTCCCTGCTTAGTAAAACTCGTGAATTTTATTCATGGTGATATGTGAATGAAAAACTTATATATAACCTAAAACTATAAGACTCTTTGAATATTATTAGTATAGATTTTATGTCAAGTTTGTGATGGTTTCATATGGTGTTAAATGGTTTAAAACCTCTATATAATCTCTTGGAAATGAGAAGGTCATATCAGATTCATTTTTGGAACTTCATCCTCGCATGTTGGAGTCCTACACCTCTTACCATATATATCCTCTTAATGTTATATTTGAATACTAGAATAGAAAATTTTGTTATATAAGAAATATACTAGTATAAGGTGTTGATACCAATATCCTTGGGAATACATTGGACATGATATCAAAAAACCTCAAATTTTTAAATGGTTCTTTGAAAAAGTACTTTTTTCTTAAGGGTGACAAGCAGTTCCAAAACTCAGCATTGTATCCAATTATTTCTAAAGGATTCTCAGATTCCACAAAGTAAATCTAATATCATGATCAAAGACAAAGAACAGTGGTACATTATGAAACATTACAACATCTGTGATGTATATCCTAGTGATTTGGACAAGATATAAGTATTCTTTTCTAGAAATTAAATGAATTGACTTTGTAAGGTGATCGACTACAACCCTAATGTTGTTATGGTCATTAAATATCATGGGGAGTCATATTATTAAATCAATGGTGATTTCTCCCATTTCCATGCAGTTATGGGTAGTGGATGAATCATACCCTTAAACTTTTATTATTAATCCTTATATTATTTTCATACAAGTATCCGGAAATATATTATTCAATATTACCCTCTATGTTAATCCATAATATAATTTGTGTTGATCTTTATGAAACTATTTTCTCCCTATATTAATAGAGAAGGATAATATATGTGCATTATCCAAAAACTCTCTCTTCAGTTTTTTTCATTAGAAAAATATCCATGTTTTAAACATTATAACTCCATCTAAATCATATTTGACTTTTGAATAATTTATATCTTTCACTATAGCTCCAAATAATCTATTTGGGCCTCTTTGATCTTCATATATATATATGGTTGAGAAGTAGTTTGATAAAGGTATGATGTAATTTCTTCTTTTATGTTACCCTTGACAATTTATTTCATGTTTAAGAATATTGGATCCACCTCAATCATCATTATGGCAACTGTTGTATGAAACTTTCAACTAAGAGCATCGTCCACTTTATTTTCTATGTTGAAAATGTAATGGATTTAGAATTCATAATATTTTATCATCTCTTAACACCTTCATTGGTAATAGTTGATCTCTATTTGTGTTAATATATATGTCAGGATATTATGATATATTCATATATTTATATCACACTTCTCTCTATAGAGAATATTTTTCCAAATCATCAATACAAAGATTACTAAAACTTACTCGAGGTCAAGTGTAATATGGTTTTACTCATAGATATTAAATTTTAAAAAGGCCTATGATACGAAATTTTTGTTTTTTATGTTTATAAAATCAATTATTTTCATAGATTGATCAGTATATATCACAAATCCTTCCCCAATAGTGAATAATGTGATTATAGGTGTAATGATTAGCCTCTTCCATGACTCATTGAAGGTATCTTCATATGCATCAGTGAAAACAAACTTCACTCCCTTTTGAGTGATCTTATATTTTGGTTTCATTAATCATTTTAATGTTAATATAAATCATTGATAGTACCCATATAATTTTAGGAAACCATAGACATCCATTATAGATATTGTTCTTGGGCAGTCCTCAGATGAATCTATCTTTAAAGGGTCAATATATATCCCTTCCTCGGTGTTAAAATTACCCAAAACATTTACTTGATTCATCCAAAACATAAATTTACAACCCTTCTCATGTGACTTCCATTTTATAAAAATCTTCATCATAGTGCTAGAATGATCTTCATGTTCCCCATTTATTTTTGAGTATATAATAAAATCATCTATAATGATGAACAAAAATTTTTCAAGGTAATCCCTAAATAATATATCAATCATGTTAATAAATATTAATAGAGAATTATGTCTTTTGAATGGATTCCCTGAAAACTCATAGTTTCCATAAATTTTTCAAAATGTGATCTTTGGAATATCCTCCATTTTCACCTTTGATTGATTATATCCGGACTGAAGGTCCAAATTAGAGAAGTACTAGGCTCTACATAGCAGGTCGATCATGTTATCAATCTGTGGTAGTGGAACCATTTTCTGAATCATGATATTGTTGAGTTCATTATAATCATTGTAAAGATATATTTACCCCTGATTCCTATTGAGTTAGAGGATTGGTCCATACTATAGTAAAGAGCATTGGTGTATAAATCCCTTATTAATATTTTCTTCTCATTTATAATTTATTTATTCTAGTTAAATAGTTTTAAATATATAAATAGTATTTTATATTTGTAGAGATATATGAATAGGTTTAATTGCGATATCAAAATATCAAAGATGAGGAAAACTAGGAATCACATCAAGGAATACATCTACATAATCCCTCGCAGTGGTCTTCTCTTTAATTTATCTCTTTTCCTTTGTTGCAACCATATAAGAAATATAGTCTTTCTCACTGGTAAATAATATCCATCATTAGGATGAGAATATAAAATAATATTGATCCTCATTATTACATTATCATCGAATTTGAGGATAATTCGAAACATAAAAGGTGATTTCATTTTCATGATAATTTATTGGGGCTCTATATAAGGACAACTAATCAATGCATGATAGAGAATAGATTTCATCTAGATGATGTTCGATAAGATTTTCATGGATGTTCATACCCTTAAAATTTTATAGGAGGAGTTATTTTATTGAGATAAATTTATTTCCCCTTTTTGTATTCTCACTTATAGCTTATCTTTTATGTTTTGAGGTGGTGTTTGAATAGTTATTCAAAACATGAATGACATAAATAAAATCATAAAACCATAATCAAATAGTATGTTCTATAATCTAAAATTAATAAGTATAGTTATTTATACCACTTCATTATCAAAATCCACATCAACTGTAGTGATATAATTTTCTTATCCTTTCTCTAGAATACTTATATATTTTTATCATCAGTTATCTTTACAACCCCTGTCTTAGGGAACTGGTTTCTAGAGTTTCTATATTATATGCAGTTCAAACATTAGACTAAATGTTTATGATTTATCAAAAAATAATTTTCATCCATTTAGTAAATGGTATTCTTCATATCCCTTCAGAATTAATTTCCATGATTACCCACATTTATACACATGATGAATCTCCTTATTCAATTAATATAATTTTTAGGATGCTTATTCTGACACATTTGATAAGTGGGTAATAGGATTTTATTTCCACCATGGTATTTATTCATTTCTCCCCCATAACTAAACTATATCCATTGCTTATTATCTTGATTCCCATGAGATCATTAATAATTATAAATATCCATTTCATATTTAAAGGAAAAACTTACAATTTATTCATAGATGGAAAACACGTTAATTGAAAAATATTTTTATATAATCTTATTTTTCCCACCAAATATATGTTAAACTTTAAATTTGGGGTTGATGAAAAATGAGAAGGTGTACCTTACAACCATTTTTAATTATTCCTAATACAACCTAATTTATTCATCTTCATTTTACTGAGGTCTAAATAACTACCTCTCTATTTTAGGATAAAAACTGACTGAAAATTAATTTTTTGTTATTATGATTGACCCCATTTTAAGGGATTAGGGGAAACCCAAAAGGCTTCAAAGGCATAAAAATACATTCAAACCCCCATTCTAATGTCCAATGATTAAAAACAATCCAATTTAAATATGAAAAGAAAGTCCCCTCCCCAGCATCAAAATTATTATGAACATCGTTGTCCGGATAGAAGTCATGTGAATGAATTCAAGGGCATGTATAGATGGAAAATACCATACTCTCTGAATCATCCAATTCTGGATAGCCATGATATGGGAAATCTCTCTACTCTGAACCTCTTCTAAAGGCATCCCTTGATCAGAATATGATGCATTGATGCATAAATCATGAACTAAAATCCCGAAAAGAAATCAAACAAACCATTCCACATATTTAAAAATTCAACAAACAGAAAACCATTCCACTATTTACCATAACCGTACATCATGCTACAAAACCTCCACAGCAAAACCCTCTCTACAAACAACTTGGTTTTCCACCATTAATTCTTTACAGTTCACTGCACATCACCCCAAACCAAGATCTCATTCACCAAGAAGCCATCACTAGTCGTCGGAATTGAATCTAAGATGACATCTCACGCTAACTCCATCGATCAGAGAAGAACAAAATAAACACCAAGATCCAAACCCTAATCACTAAAGCTCAAATCTCACCAGACACATAGAGATGGAAACCAGAACCTCAAAAAATCCAAATTTAGAATAAAAAATCGAAAAAACACACAAAATAACCATTGTCGAACCACACCCGAAGAAGATTATGTTGAGAGATAACATCCAATCACCACCTTCAGATCCACATGCACATAGAGATGGGAAAAACCCTCCCACTGCACCAAATGCCAACACTGAAACGAGGCCCCACCACTTTTTCCATAGAATAAGGCGACATGACCTGAACACTAAGCTTCCTCCTAGAGAAAACCCTAGCCATATCGACAGCTAGAGAGAATAATAGGCTGGTAATGAAAGACCAAGTAATGAACCCACAAAGAACCTCCATGAATGAGGATCATTATTCCACAAAGGATCATGTAGAGGTTATTAAAGTGGAGTTTTCTTCATCCCTTGGGTTTCCTATTCTTAACTGGGGTCCACCACTGATCTTCTTCTCTCTCTAAGTAATAAAAAGGTATCACATTTTATTCCTAAAATAATTTAATGATATAAAATATCCTCTAAAAAAGTTAATCCATTTTTCTTTTGATTATGTGTTTTAAATATCCACTAAAAGTATGATACATTTGTCAAATAAATGAATCAACTGTGACTTCCTCCTTATTAAGTAAAGAAGAGTTTTCCACATGATTCTAGTTATTTTTCATAACTTGAGTTAGTTAACCATGTACAACCATGATGTTATCAAATATGACTCTTATTAAGTAAGAAATCTCTTTTGGGAAATCAACACATTACCCATTATGTGGGTTATTGGCCTAATTCTTCCTATATCAATCTATTAGATAAAATAAATGGAAAATTTTGGATAATAGTACTCAAACTAATAAGAATATAAAAATGAAAATATTATCTCTTAAGTAATAACTCATAAATGATATATATACCATATATTATGAATTTTTTTATCAATATTTGTTATCAATTTTCTTATCCCTATTTATTTGTCTAAACTAATATTATCTTTAATTAATTCATAATGGTTTGTAAATAGCATATGAATTATCCAAATAATATCCCTGTAGAGTGTCTATAAAGGTGTGTAACCTTATGACCACCCATAATGCACTGAGTGAATATTGATTTGATACTAATCCATACTTTTATTGAGTTATTACCCCAATATAAATCTATATTATAGCTACATCAACATTCTAGTATCCATACCAGGATGTTATTTTAATGAAATGACACACTCTATACAATATTATAACATTAGGACCATTTCCTTTAAATTATCCCAAGGGTTTGTTTCATATTTTCTCATCCAAATTCCCTATAATTTTTAGACATTATCTCTGATACCATTTATGAAAACATATTTTATAATATATTTTATTTCAGGATTTTTAATATAAAGACCCAATAATACAATCTTGAATTATCAAGAGGTCCAATGCATTTGGAAAATTTGATACAAAAATGATAAACTTAAAAATACAAACAATATTAGTTTTTATTTCAAACACTTCGTTTTATTCTCTTAGATTCCTACGAAATCCTAATCTTATATAGACTAACACAAGAAAAACATTAATGGGGTGAGCTATAAATCTTGTTAAAGGATAAATTAGAGTAATCGTGATGATATAAATAGAATACTATCATGGAATAATGGATTGTAAAATATAATATCTTAAGATCATTGAATAAAAAAATGTGGAAACAATAAAAAACATGAAATAAAAACAATAAATTAAATGTCACTAATATGACATAATATCATAGTTTTCTAGGAAAATCACCTTGTCACAATACATTGTTTCACATGAGATGAATAAAATTACCCAATGTATTGGATCACTATCTGATTGCACACTTTATATGTCTAATTTTAGATGTGAAACCTCAGTCATATAACATAATAATGTATTTAATCATTTAGATACCGTGATTAAGGAATTTTCATTTCATAAATTTATGTCCCCAATCATTGTATGATAGTTATATCATGGAGAAATTCCACAAATGAAAATAGAGTTGTGTATTCACAATAGAAAATTTATAGCATAGAAAATCAAAAGATAATTCCAGCAGCATGATGAGAATAAATAAAATCCTATGAATGGAATTATTGAGATAGAAATATAGTCTCGAATTATTTTTGGAATCATTTTCATAGTATAATAATGTTCATAAACACAGGAAGAAATAATCCATTGATAATTAAAGGGATTATTACAAAGGAATTTCTTGAATGTAAAATAGAAGGGATAGAACCACATACCTTGAGTGTTCTCATATTAATTATTGGCATAAGACACTTATAAATTTATAATATCATTGGGAGAGATATTTCAAGAATAAATGAGAAAAAATTCTAGGTCGAATGGTTTTAATTGAAGAGGAATGGTTGAATGTGTGGAAATTTATTACAAAATAATGGAAGTTATTTATTAATTTCAAAAATTAATCTTTGAACATATAGTTATTTAAAGAAGGAAAAATATTTTTCAAAACAATTTTATTGTTTAGGGGGGATATTTTTAATCATTTAATAGCTTAAGGATCAAAATATTTTAATTAGAAATATTTTGGATGTTTTTAGGATTCCATTCGTAATGAATTTTTTTAAACCTTTCAAGTATAATTAATGTTTTGTAAGATTTATTATAGGTTTTTAAAATTAAACTTATCATTTTGAAATAAATTATTTTAATTAATAATACAATTTTTATCACGAAAAATTCTTATTATATTTATTACATCAGTTTTTAATCATTACGATCTCACAATATTATTTTATATTTTTTGAAAATATTTTTCCCTATAAATTTTATGGTCTCAAAAATGAATGAAAGCATCAATGATGAATAATTTAAATGTAATAATTTCAAAATTCAAATTTATTTTATCAAAATAATTTTTAAATTTTTATAAATAAATATTTTAGATACAAATATTATTTTTTATAAAAACCATTTTTCAATACCTATTAAAATTTCTAGACATTATAAAAATATGAGAGGACTTCATAAAATTATAATAAGATTTATATTAAATAAATGGTGTCTTATAAAACCAATTTATGGAAATAAATTTTATTTCAAATTATTCAACTTGAAACCTTATAATACTACAACTAGCATAAATGGAGGTTTTCATAACACTTGTATACCAATGGTTTGAACAAGCTGTTGGTATACTATAAAAATTGCAACCTTTCCCAACAGTTTGAAGAAACCATTGGCATACTATATTTAAAATGATGATTTCCCAACGATTTACTCAAACAGTTGGGAAACTATTAATTTATATAATGTATAACAACAATTTTTTAAAATTTTTGGGAATGGTTTCCCCCAAATACACAACAGCCCATCTCCCATGTCCACAAAACTGTAGGCCCTAATCCAAAGCTCTCTTGAAGCTCTCTCATTACCGTATGTTGCAAAACTCCTTCCAATCGATATATCCATCTTCAATCATTAAATTTTATATTTCTACCCTATGAATTTTTGTGTTCTAGTTTAGTTTTAATTTTCTATATCTTTCTTTTGTTTTCTATTTTGATTTTTCCTAAACCAGTGTTTCGTGTGGTCTGTGGCATGGTATACCGAACACTTTGATTTGTTTTCTGTTTTTGTTCTATACATCAAGTGTGAGGATTGCATGCATCACTTTTATTTGAAGTCTTCAAATCCACTCCTTCTGTGTGGAGTCTATTAAATATATGAACAAATGGGTGCTGGTGAGATCTATCCCCACTCAAACATGGTTAAAGTGTAATGGAGATAGGGATGGTTCGTGTGAAGGGATTGGGGATGGTTGGGGTAGTGGTGTAGGTGGTTTTCAATTTTTTTAGTGAGGTAATACGGTAGTTTCTATGGTCTTTAGTTTAGTTGAAAATTTGATTTTTATTTTGTATCTATAGTTTTTGTTCAAGGAATAATGGAAAGGGTAGTGATATTGAGAATGAATTGGCTATTGGTTGGGTGATGGATAAGAATTGTGAAATTTTTTGGATTGGGTATACGTAATTTTCAGTGTATTATATAGTTACTTCCTCCATTGAGAACACCCCACCCCCACCTCCCTAGACACCCCCACCCACCTTGGACAGCCCCCCACTCCCCTGGACACCCCCACCCCCTTGGACAGCCCCCCCCCCCCACCCCTCTTGGACACCCCTACCCCTTGGACACCCTCCAACCCCCAAGACAGCCCCCACCCCCTAGACACCCCCCATTGGATAGCCCCCCCTGCTCACCCCCACCCCAAATGGATAGCCCCCACCCCCTGTACACCCCCACTCCATGGACATCCCCCCCTGGACCCCCTGGACACCCCCATTTCCTTGGAAATCCCCCTCCACCTTGACCCCCTGGACACCCTCCACCCCCTTGTACTACCCCCACCCACTTGGATAGCCCCCCCCACCCCCCCCCCCCCCCCCCCGAACACCGCCACACCTTATGAACACCACCCCACCTCCTAAGTGCTTGGCCAATTTTTAAATTGGAATGGACCATGTATGTGATTTCCCCTTTCCCAAATGACATTTCCTAAGTGACCCATAGAGCCTTATATATTGAATTTTCATGTTTTGATAAATTGAATGGGTTGTTTTGAAAGAAATGGATAAAACTTGATGGTTTTCTGTTCATAATTAATAAAATGGTCTTAAATTAAATTACCCTAACCGGGGATATAGAGGGGTGGGGGTTGTCCATGTGGGGGGGTTGTCCAGGTGGGGGTGGGTTTTCTAGGTGGGTTTTCTAGGTGGGTAGGGGGTTGTAGGGGGTAGGGACTGCAAGGGTCTGTGGGAGGTGTGTGGGCTATCCATAGAGGGGTGTGGGATATCAAGGGGGTCAATGTGGGTTGTCATGCTGGGGGAGAGGGTTTGGACTATCTAGGGGGTGGGTAGTCTAGCTGGGGGAGGGGTGGGTTATCCAGGGGATGGGGGTGGGTTTTCTAGGTTGGGAAGGCGAGTTTTAGGTTGTCCAAGTGGCTGGGGTGGGCTTTCAAGGTGGGGGAGGGGGTGCGGGTTGTCCAGGAAGGGTGGGGGGTTCCAAGTAGGGGTGTGGGGGTGGTGTATTATCCTTGTGGGGGGGGGGGGTTGTCTAGGTGGGATGGGGTGCTGTCCAGGTGGTGGTTTTCTAGGTGGGGTGGGGATTTTCTAGGTGGTTGTGGGCTCTCCAGGGGGATTCAAGGGGTAGGGGGCGACAAGGGTGTGTGGGAGGGGGTGTGGGCTATCCAGGGAGGGGTGGGCTATCATGGGGTGGGGTGGGGTTGGCCTTCCAGGTGGGGGAGGGTGGTGTGGGTTGTACAATGGGGTGGGTTGTCCAAGGGGGTGTGGGATGGATGTCCAGGTGAGGGAGGGGTGCACTATCCAGGTGGGGTGGGGGCTATCCTGGTAGGGGGTGGGTTTTCTGGGGGAGGTGTAGGGGGGGTAGGGGGCTACAAGTGTGTGGGGCGGTGTGAGCTATCCAGGGAGGGGGTGGGTTTTCCACTCAGATACTCTATAAAAAAAAGGAATCACATATAACCAATGTATATTTGCTTTCACATGTTAATACTTTTCTTGAAGTTCCATACCAACACTCACTCTTACCCTTCCATGAAGAAGTGATCTCTGCAATGAAATCTCACTCAATTTCTTATCCACTATCCATATCGATTCCATTCAGATTTAACATTCATACAACTCCATATAGACTAATGATATAACAAGTATTACACTCCCATGAGTAGTGTCCCATAGAAATTTCTAACATATGCATAAACAACAAACATAGGATCATATTTTACACACACACAAAAATTTTTAAACATTGAAAATTATATATTTACACCTTTTATCACAATAGGGAATTAACTCTCAGCTAGCCTCTCAAGGAATCAATAATCTACATACCTATCTCAAAATTTGGAGGAGTGTTTACAATTAGGTGTGTTTTTTTAAAATTCATGTATGATATTTATAGTGGAAGATAAAATATGATCCACGTATGCTATGTGGATGTGTGTTTACAATTAGGTGTGTTGTGATTTATATGTATGATATTCATGATTTATACAAACATTCTTTTGTGTTATCTATAATAGGCTTGAAGTCATGCTAGTATTGGATAGAGATTGGATTCTATAACCCTAATTTGGAGGTGGACACCCACACCCCCTTGGATAACCCTCATGGATACCCCCACCCCCATGGATAGCCTCCACCTCCGAAGACAGCCCCCCCTGGACACCCCCACCCCCTGAACACCCCCACCCCCACTGGACACCCCCCCCCCCAGACAGCCCCTGGACACCATGCCAACCCCTAGACACCGCCACCCCCTTGGACAACCACTATGGACACCACCCCACCCCCTGGACACCTGACACCCGATGGACACCCCCACCCCCTAGACAGCCCCCACCCCCAAAGACAGCACCCCACCCCCTGGCCACCCCCACCCCCTTGGGTAGTGTATTTGATCACTCAAATATTCTACTAATATATAAAATTTCTTCAATTTAAAATTTAATCAACTCATGAATAATTTCACACCACAAGTGTACATGATCTTGTATACTCATGTACAGTGATTGAATGATATTTGGTTATAAATATAGAACTTTTCTATCTTTTATATTATGATTCTCATATAGAGTAGAGTTTCAGTTATAGTTTTATATAAATAAAAAATTCTCATTTACTTAAATATATTTTCAATGAAACATAAATTGTATTGAATTAATTTTGATGAAATAACATATAACAATTTTTATATAGAATGGATAGAAGTTGGATGTATTAAACTGATCAGACCTCAAGAGATTTTCAAAAAAAATGGAGATCTTTTTAGATTTTACATTTCACAATGATTCAGATATTGGTCACATACACTGCCCGTGTTACAATTCTGTTGGGAGACCTTGTTTGAGCTATGAAGATTTCAGCGACCACATAACCAAAAATGGATTTCAAGAAAACTACTATGTGTGGTCTCATAATGGGGAGAAAATGAAATCTCAAATTGAAGATAATCCAAATGAGAAGAATGGATTGGAGAATTTATTATATGAATGGGTTTTTTATCCGTCATCATGAATAAGAGAGGATTCCAACCCAAGAAGACTTCTATATGAGCACACATGATTAATATAATGAAAATAATAATGTTTTCAGAGTGAAAAAATTGAATGATGCTTCCACAAATCGAGTATATCGACAATATGTTAAAATGAAAAAGGTTAAATTTTTAATCTGATTGTTTCATGGGAAAAAAATTTATGGGATTTATAATATTTCCATAGATTAAAGTCTTACCTTTTTGAAGGAATTATGTCTAGATGATGAAAATATTACCTTAAACCTCTATATGTCATGCAAGATAGTCTAGGAATATGGATTTTCAGGAAACAAAATTCATGTTTTCCAAAAAGATTCCAGTTTATTCTAGGGGAAACTACTGAACGAAATGATTTTATAAAATGTCGTACATACCATTAGAAGAGAAATGTTGATGGATCACCATCCCAAGTGCCACAGAAAGTAATGTGGCACTTTCCATTCATCCCCAGACACCAGAATCTTTAATGTCTGACAAAATGTCAATAAAAATGTGATGCCATGATACAGAGAATAAGAAGACTAATGATGAGTTGGTTCAACCTACATATGGATTTTCATGGAAGAGATTTTATGCTCTATATCTTGATTTTGCAGCTAACGTGAATAATTTGAGTTTGTGTCTTTCATGTGATTGTTTTAATTGGTTTGGGTAGATTCTTACTTTTCACAACACATGGCTAGTTTTAAACACATTTATAACCTCCCCTAGTGGTTGTATGTGAATAAACCTTTCACATTCATGAGTATACTCATATCATTCCCTTCTAATCTCATAAATGATATAGACGTATACATTCAACCTTTAATAAAAGAGTTGAAACTTCTTTGGGATGTGGGTGTTATCACATATGATGTATATTCAAAAGACATATTTCATATGCTTAGTTTTCTTATGAGGATGAACAATTAATTTCATACTTATTTAATGGTGTTAGTATGGGGAATAAGGGAAAACTATCATGTCCTATATGTTTGAAGAATACATGATCCAGAATAATGAAACATAGTTGTATTTTCACTGTTTTGGGACATTGATGATTATTGTCAATGGAATATCCCTATAGAAATAATCTTTGTAGATTTCAAATTAATATGGTGAGGGATGATCCAACATATAGTATGTCTGGAACTAATGTGCTTAATTAATTGAAAGATGTCTATTTTTTATTCGAAAAAGGTCAAATTAAATCTTGAAAGAGAATGAATTTTTCTACTAAAACCTGTTGAAATAAGAGAATAATATTCTTTGATTTTCTTTATTGCTCAACCAATTTATTACTTCATTTCTTATATGTAAAGAACATTAAAAAATTATATGTGAAATGTTGTCTTCGATTCTTATAAATGTTAAGGGAAAGACAAAAGATGATTTATGGTCTCGACGTCACTTGGTGAATTGGGGCATCAGACCATAATTGTATCTTGTGCATATTTGTGAAAATAAATGGCTAGTTCCATGTGATACTTATATGATGAAACCTATAAAAAAGAAATTTCTAAAAGTATTAGAGACTATTAAATTTCCTGATGGATATTCAAGAAACATATCTAAATAGGTAAAAATAAGAGAGTTGAAGCTAAAATATTTGAAGACTATTGATTATCACCTCATTTTTCATGATTTGATTCCAATAGCAATCCGTCAAATTTTTTCCAATAATGTAAGGGTGGATGTTATTCAGTTGTGACATTTGTTTAGAGATATTTGTGCTATGATGTTGTCTAATTATTTCTTGCAAAAAAATTTGGGAGATTCCCTATTAGTTTTGGGTGTGTTAGAGAAGATATTTCCTCCATAATTTTTCACATGCATGCTACAAGTGACTGTCCATATTCCACCTGAAATAATTCTTCGAGGACCTATTTATTTTTGTGTGATGTATCTAACTGAAATAAATATGTATGCATTTATGTATTATGTCCAAAATAGTAATCATCTCGAAGGTTCTATCATGAATGGTTACTTGGCTTAAGAATGTATATATTTCTTCTCTATGTATTTTTTAGATCTTACTACAAGAATAAACAGACCAATGAGAAACAAATTAGAAACGTATGAGCAAATTAAACCCTATTTTCTATCACTTCTTCAAACAGGAGGAATTCCTGGATCATATATATTGACGACATTAATCCTTGAAGAGAGGGAGATGGCACACCACAATGTTTTGTTCAATTGTGATTTGTTGGATGACTACACCAGGTTAGTAAATTTAATATATGTATATCTTACACATATATCTATTAAAATATATTTGTTTTTATCTACAGGGAACATAATGAAATGATAAATAGAAATCATCCTTCATTATCTTTGAGAAAGTGGGAGAAATTTCATATAAAAGAGTTTTCTTCCTGGCTAAAAGTGGAGGTAAAAATATTACTGTTTAAGATAATTAAATCAATATTTAATTAATTTTAATATTTATTTATATTTTAGGTATTGAGTTTGACTGGTGACTCTATCTATGAGGAAATAAGTTCATTGGCTTTTGGTCCAAATATTGTGGTTCATGATTGTAAATCATGGATGAGCCTATAAGGGGCATCACGTCGATAGGTTTTCCCCTGCACTGCCTTCCTCTCCACCAATGCGGATTGGATTCAGATCTCTCCTTGGTGATTCATATTTGTGTTTTTGTGGTGTGATTAACCCTCCAGTGTTGGCGTCATGCAGGCTCGTCTCTCTTGGTGTTCTCCATCGTTTTCTTCCTTTTTCTCACCCTATCCTTTGAGTCAGCTAGGGATTTCATGGTGGCGTGGTGTTCTTCCAAAGATCAAGCTCCAGATACTACGGAATGAGGTTTCTGTCAGATTTCATGTTGGATGTGGATGTGATGGGAGGATTTGGTCTCTCTGTGTGGGTTCTAAGGTGGCGTTGGGATATGCGACTATAGATTTCCACGTGGTCTTCTTCCGAAGAGACTTGGGAGGTCCCATTTGCGATGTTAGGTTTTTTTTCTTGTTATTATTCTACCTTTGCTTTTGGTTTTGGTCATGCGATGGTTCGATGCGGCTGATGTTTCTGCACTGGTTCCGGTTTTGATTTCTGGTCGAGGGTGATGGTTGCTTCTATTGTTGAAATTCGATGTTGAAGTGGGTTTTTGAAGGCATAAGAGCAGTATGGACTGGTTATGTGAAGCAGTGGTGGTGATCTCTATTTGGGGGTTTTTGATTCAAGCAGTGAGGTGAAGGTTGAGGTCCTACAGTTTCTCCTTGATTTCCTATCCTGTTTTGATATTTGAGATTATTCTTTGGGATTTCTTCTATTTTTGGACAGGGTATCATTGTTTGCGATGGATGTTTGGATGTTAATTCATTTTAAGGTTTTCTGATTTTGTTCGGATGGATAGAAATGAAGTTTTTCTGAAGTTTTGGTCTCAATGGGCTGCAGCTCCAAGGATTTTCCAATTGTTCTCTTTCAAGAAGAAGCTCCAGATGAGGTTTATGGCAAAGAGTTTTCATGGTTTCAAGGCTTTTCGGAATCTGATGTTTGAGAGGGTATGGCCTTTGACATTGGTACTTGGCCCGTGCTCTTTGGTATGGGACAGCTTGTCGTGCTACGATGAAACAATGTAAGCTGGTCTTAATGGTTCTTTTTTCTGGGAGGAGCTTCTATACTATAGTGAGAGTATCCTTTGATCTGTAGGTTTGGTCAGTTGAAAACTTGTTTATTTTGTTTAAGTCTTTATATCTTGATGGGTTTCCCCTCAACCCTTAAAAGGGGGTTTATTTAAATAAAAAATAATTTTCAGTCATGATTGTATATCAATTTATATCAATGGGTACAGATTTTTTATCACTAAATGAGAATATAACATGAGAACACAACATGATTTTGTTTTGGTTACTACCACAACAGACTCTTATGTGAGTGCATCATATAGTAGACCACGATATGAAAATGTAAGTTATTATGGATTCATTGAAAAGATAATAATATTGGATTATTATTCTCATGGATGATTCATGATAATGAAATGTCAGTGATTTGATAAGATGATGAGGCAGGTCACATTTATTGATGATTGGGGATTTTGATTAATTGATATGACTATCACTCTAGCTACTAAAGAACCATATGTATTGGTATCAATGGTGAAACCAGTTTTTTATGTCAAAGACCATCTTCGACCAGAATTTGGTGCCATTATTGAAGTAGTTCCAATACATATTTTTGATCATGGTGAGGATGTAATTGAAACCATCCCTATTTCCATTTGAAATGTTCCATTTATTACTTTTTATGACTCCTATAGCTTAATTTTTAGAGTTGACTATGAACCTAATTTTGTGGAGGGAAATATTTAAAATCATTCATCCTTATTCTCTATTCTTTTGGTTTAGCATGACTTTGGTTTTTATGGTCTGTACTATTCAAGTTGATTTAATATAAATTACAAATAAATTGAATCTAACTTCACCATTATGTGAATTTTTAATGTTTATTGGTTGAAATTTTATTTTAATTGCATTTTCTAATTTAGAATTGAACTGTATTCAAACCTACCAAACCAACATTTCTATCTTGGTGAACATCTCAATGGTTTATTGACCATGTATAAAATTAGTATAACTCTAAGACCACCTTTTAACATTTCACCAGATAATGAACATGAAGGTTTTTCTTCTTCTACAAAACATGTATCGAAACCTGCATCATCTACCTCAGCTAAATAAATTAATTTTTTCCTTAATTTCAACAAGTTCTTTACCCCTTTTGAATATGGTAGATATCTTATCCTTATTCATATGTTTATATAATCATTTTCAACTATCTTGAGGGTTTAATCATTCATTATATATAACTTGATAAATTTTCGAATGGAATAATTCAGTATGCTCTCTCTCTTGGTTTTTGAGTGAAATAAAGACACCAAATCAATGTTCCATGGTTTTAATAAACTGGTGACACTTAATAAATAAAAATCCTTTTAAAAATTAAATTTCTTTATTACATATTGTAATATTTATTGAATTCATTATATATCTATTCAAGCTCAACTAAAACAATTGATAGTTAAATTATATATGAATCCCCCTATTCCCTCTCATTTATTTTGTAATTTGGGTTTCACATTAGTTATCCTTTTCTAATTACCTCATATATTTCTTTTCAAATTAAAGAAAGGAAACCAATTGAAGAGGGGTGATAGAAAAAGATGATGGAAAACAATCGCCACATAGCTGAGATGGTTGTTCAACCACTAGTGCCTATAGTGAGTATTTTAATTCAAATATATATATATAAATAATATATAATGTCATGTGATTAATTTTATTTTAAATTTTTTTGAACTATCCACCTATTAAGAGAAAATTATTTGATAAGTAGCCTAGTAGTGGTCCTAGTACTTAGGGTGTTCGTACAAGGGGGTGGTACGAGAGCTAGGTGATCTAGTCTGCATACTCGATTAGACCCTTCCCCTCCCACTGATATACCATACATCCCACATTCTGATCCTGGTGTTTTTTTATGGACACACATGATATTCAGGCCTCCCATGTTTTCACCACCTTTTACACATGTGTATCCTCTACCATCTCTAGAATATGTGATGGTGATTCCAACTCCCCATACAACATTCTTCTATCCATTTGTGAAATCTTCTTTTTCTTCTACTTATTTCTCTTTGAGCCTCAATATTCCGTATTATTCAACTCTATCTCTACCATAGTTTATCCCTACGACTATAATTTGGGACCCACTCCACCTGTATAGGGTTGTCCTTCAGTTTCTGTGGATCCAGCAGCACCCATTAATCAGACTGTTGTAGGTATATTTATAAAACCCTAACAAATTTTTATACCATTATTTATTTTCATTATATCATGTATTGATAAAAAAAATTCTTTCATAACAGATATATATACTGATAGAAGGCGTGGGCGGGGATGTAGACACATGTGTGCGGTGTAGAACCACGCATGCAGTTGATAGTGGACTACAATGAAGACAGTCAAATTATTGAAAAAATTGGGTAGCAATGTCAGATTTTTTTGGCGATGCTTTCCAAATACTCCAACATCATTCCATTCAGCCCGCTCTCATGGAGATAGTTTCCAAATGAAGCCAAGGATATTAATTTGGTAGATATATGGGTAGAAAATCATTAGTATTTAATGGAATATATTATTTTTTATATTTATATGAATTATTATTATTTTTTAGCTTCAGTTTAATTTCTCCGATTGTAAGGGTGCACTGCCAGAATGTCTAAAGGATTTATGTGAGCATTAAATAGACTATAACCACGAGTTGTATATTGGATAGCGTGATAGAGTTATAAGATAGTTAGAGGTGGTCCTAGTCATGGATGATTCCCTGATAGAACTATATTGGCAGATGATTACTCATTGGGTGACTATTTGATTTAATGTATTATTCCCATTTGAGTTATTTAAATGAAAAATTTTCTGCTTGCATTAGGACTATCTTTTGTAGTATAGAATTTTTTTTTGGAATCATACTGAAGAAATTAAAAAAAACATTAATGCTAAAAAAAATCACCACAAATTGGGAAGTACTATTATTCCAGATCATGAGAGGAAACAGGTATGACAATTGTTGATAATTTTTCTTTACCACATGCACTTTCTATTGTTTCCTCCATAATTTATTCGATTACTAAAGTTGTTATATAAGTTTAGTTATAAAATTAATTATTGGTAATCTATTTTTTATTATGTTTTATTACATTAAATGTCATTCTACAGGGGGAAATGAATATTGAAGGACGTGTGCCTTGAGAAAAACTATTTTTCTCAAGTTGAGGGAAGAAAGATGGGTGTACGGTTAATGAACCGACTCAGTAGCAGATTGTAAGTTATAATTTTTTTATTTCAAATTTTAATATCTATTTTATAACTTAATAATCTATTTATATTTGTAATAGACTTATTTAGAGGCCCTTGATTACTAGGAACCTGACAATTTTGGTCCAAACGATCACATACATCAGGTTTTGGGAGATAAGCACCCTAGTAGAGTACGATGCTGACCTGGTAAGAGTATAGTCTAAATAAGGTATTGGAACTACTTAAGTACTTTTTGTAGTGCCACCAAGTTTTAACAGGTTAAGTAACTAGCAGAACATGCTGAAAAAAGGGCCATAGATATGAAAGAATAGTCTGTTAGAGGAAAAAATTCCTTTATGAAACAGATGTAAGTTGAATGTCTAACACTTCCACTAGAGGCAATCACTGCTTGTGATAAATATATGTTGTCGATGCATTCAGTATATGGTGAATCAGGTAGTAGTTTTAGTGGTGGTCAAGATGAGGGATAGGAGGAGGCTGAGGTGGAGGAGGAGGAGGTCAAGGAGGAGGTTGAGGCTGAGGAGGAGGGTGAGGAGGAGGTTGAGGCCGAGTATGAGGGTGAGGAGGAGGGAGTTGAGGAGGTCATGGATAATGATGGGGATGACGATGAGGATGGGGGGAGGATGATAATGACAGAGATGATAGTGATGGTGTTGAGGGACATATTGATCTCATACATTTTTTAGTGATATTACTGACATTTGATATTTGATGATTTGTTGTGCCCGAATATATGTGTGATTAGGTAGGTCACATTATCTTTCTTTCATTATATATAAATAATAAAACATGACTTGATGATTTGTTTGTGACTGATTCACCCCTCCCTTGGACACCTCCCACCCCTAGACACCCCCACCCCCTTGGACTGCCCCCACCCCCTGGATAGCTCTCCACCCCTCTGTACACCCCCACCCCTAGACACCCCCACCCCCTTGGACAGCCCCCAAAACCCCATAGACAGTAACCCCACCCCCTGGACACCACCCAACCCCATAGAAACCCCCACCCCTGGACACCCCACACCAATGGACAGTCCCCCCCCCCCCCCCCCCCCCCGCACCCCTTGGAAACCCCCCCCCCCCTAACCAACCCTTGGACTCCCCCATCCCCTTGGACAGCCCCCCACCCCCTAAACACCCCCACCCCTCGACACACCCTACCCCTTGGACACCCCCACACACAAGACAGCCCCCACCCCCTAGACACCACCCCACCCACCCCCTGGACACCCCCACCCCTAGACATCCTCTACCCCCTTGGACACCCCCACCCCATGTACAACCCCATCTCTGGACACCCCCACCCCATGGACTGCCCCCCACCCCCTAGATACCCCCCCCCCAACCACCACCCTAGACACACCCCATCCCTGTAAACACCTGTACCCCATAGACACGCCCACCACCTTGGCACCCCCACACCCGTGGACACCTCCTACCCCCTTGTACAACCCCCCCAGACACCCCTACCCACTTGGACAGCCTCCCCAACCCCCTAGACACCCCCTACCCGCTTGAAAGGCCTCCCCAACCCCCTAGACATCCCCCACCCTCTGGACACCCACACACCCCCTAGTAACCCCCACCCCCATGGACACCCCCCCTGACACCCCCGGACACCCCCTAGACCCCTTACCCCCATGAATACCCCCCACCAATCCCCCAACCATTGGACACCCCCACCCCCTAGACACCACCCCACCACCTGGAAACGCCACCCCCTAGACACCCCACACCCATGGATAGCCTCCACCCCCTGGACAACCCCCTGGACACCCCCACCCCCTTAGACAGCACCCCCAACCTCCTCAACACCCCCCCCCCTCATGAACAACCCCCACCCCTAGACATCCCCAACCCCCTATACACCCCCATCCCATGGACACCCCTACCCTCTTGGAAAGCCCCTGGTCACCCCTGCACCCTTGGACACCCCCCTTCAACCCCTTCGACATCCTCCTACCCCATGGACACCCCCCCCCCCCTCACCCACCCCCACCCCCTAGACAACCTGCCCTGGACACCCCCACTCCATAGACACCCCCAACCCCTAGGAAGAACCCCCCCCCCCCTCGGATGCCACCCCACCACCTGGACACCCCCACCCCTGATACACCCCCACCCCCGGGACACCCCCTGGACAACCTCTACCCCCTGGACACCACACCTCCCCCATGGAAACCCCCACCCACTTGGATATCCCCAACCAATAACCCCCCCCCCCCCCCTCGGACACCCCCACCCCCTTTTATAGCCCACCACCCCCTGGACACCACCCGCCCCCTAGAAAGCCCACCACCCCCTGGACACCCCCACCCCCATGAACATCCCCTAGACACCCCCACCTTTATTGGCAGCTTCCCACCCCTGTACACCACCCCACCCCATATACCCCACACCCACCCACCCACTTGGACACCCCCACCCCCCTCGACACCACCCCACACCTTGAACACCCCCACCCCCACCCACCCCCCGTGGACACCCCCACCCACATGGACCCCCACCCCTGGACACCCTCACACCCTTGGATAACCCCCACCCCTTAGACATGACCCACCCCTAGATATCCCCCCCACCCCTAGACACCCCACCGCCTTAGACAGCACCCCCCTGGCCACCTACGCACCCTTGGATATCCCCCCAAACACCCCATAGACACCTCACCCCCTTAGACAGTCCCCACTCCCCTGGACACCCCCACCACCTTGATAGCTACCCCTGAGTGTTATTTTTTAATTTTAATCATTTTATAGTAGGAATTAGTGTTTTTCTAAATTCTTTATTTTTAGGTGTTAGATAATTTTTGTATATTTTTTTTGTATCTTCATGTGTTGAATTCCATATATTGGATAGGGAAGCCAAGATTGGATGTAGGTTGTTGTGTAATTCGATAGAGGTTGTACAATGTAGAGAAGAGGGGAGGCATCTGTACAAGGTAGGAAAGAGGGCTATTATGCACTCTGGGAGTACTATATACCAACGGTTTATAAACCGTTGGTATAAAGCTCAATAAACCTTCTATAGAAATAGTTCAGATAAAACTATTTGTAAAACACTATACCAACGGTTTAGAAACTATTGGTATATATGTTCTACATATAATATATACTAATGAAATAGGAAAACTGTTGGTAAACCTATATACCAATGGTTTGTAAACATTTGGTATAGGTTGTGGAGTTACATTTAAAAATGGTTACACACCGTTGGTACTTCTGTATTGCAAGGGTTGTCCAAAACCGTAAGGAAGATAAATTTCTTATCGGTCTAATTCAACAGTTTCAAAAAAACTATTGTTATAAGGCTATCCACATGCCTTCTCACCCAATAGATTTCCAACCGTTGGTATAACATATACCAATGGTCTGGGAGCCTTTCCCAATGGGTTTAAACTGTTATTAAAGCCTTGGTTTTCAGTAGTGTACATCATGGTTGGGGGTTCAAAACCCATTGGATTTAGGTGCATTAGTATCATTGTAGTGGAACTATTTATGAACTGTAGTACAAGAGACATTATACTGATGGTGGGAACTATAGAAATAACTATAGAGGTGGTGGTACTGTGGTAGGAGATGTAATATCTTATGTACTATAGCATTACTATTCTTAGAAGGGGCCTTTAGTCCATAGTATGGGCCTCCAAGCTATATAATGGATTTTAATTCAATATGGGCCTAGTATCCATGTAATGGGTATCCCCTACCCTATAAAATTGGAACTTTATTTAAATAAAAAAGATGATGTATCCCCAATATTAAATATAAAATTAAAAATGTTATCAAAGTAACAATTATTTCATTTTCTAATAAGGAAAATTATTCCTTATTATTAATAAGGCTAAGATGAATAACCACTTATTACACTAGAATATTCTATAATGGTAAGGTTTGTGATGGTAGAAAATTTACATGGTGGTATGAAAAACATAGATTAGGTAATGAGATCTACAAGATTGGAATTATCCAATAATCTATTTTTCACATGTCTCAGTTATGGAATATCAACTTGGGGATGGTCAAGGGATATCCCTGGTGATTATATATCCCTTGGAAGCATTGAGAAAAGAATTTTATATGGGATGATACAATTTTTTAAATCAATCTATTATTCCTTGTAAATCAAATATATTTTATTATTTACGATAATATTTAAAAGTATTGAAATTCACTTTATAATGGCTATATTACCAATAATTGTAATGTTTAATGGTCATATTTCTCAATGATCATATAATATCTTTATTATATAATAATAATAAATAGATTCTTATTTTCAATGTGGTTCATGTGTTTTATATAAACTAAATTACTAAATGGTACTTATACTCTTTCAAAAGGGAAATTTAATTTATAATAATAATGTTCATTTTACATTGGGCTACTTTAACTACTTCATACCATTTTTATCTATGTAACTATTCGATCTATTTATCACCTTTAATCCTTCAGTATAACTTAAATCTTAAGAAATAATCATGTATCACATTAACCACCTACTAATACCACAATTTTGATGGAAACTCCCTTTTGTTGAATTGCATACATGATTCCACCTATTAAAATGATTTTTTTTGAATGAAAACAATTCTATATTTTTATTTTTCAAGATATAATCCACATTATTCTTCTTATATTCATTTAAATAAATGATTTTCAATGAGTGAATTTTCTACTTATCATTTGTTCATTGAATCATTATTTAATCTAAATAATTTTGAACTAAGTACAGTAAACAATTTATTAAGTCAAAAAACAAGAAATTTTTCAATGTTTCTCACATTTTTTCAAAAACCCTAACTTATTGATATTGTTACCATCTTCAACACATCATATGATCCCAATAACACTTTCACAAAATCAGCAATAAGTAAAAAATATTGAATAGTTTTTGAGACATATTACATGCTTAACTAATTGATAAAACATTTTTGATAAAATTGTGATAACACTTGATATCCATGAATGTCTTATCATCACAGGGATTTTTCTATCTCATATCAGGTCGGAGAGCCTTTACATGCACATCACCATCTCTCACTAAATGATATCATTTCTTAATTACAATTGTGATATAATTTTAAGCCTAATGAAACACTTGATATTATTGAATCTTTACGTATAAAATATTTTATGTCTTGAATATTGTAAACTGGTACCACAAGCAAGAATGTATAAAAGAAAAAAAAATGATAATTTTTCATTCTTAACATAGTCTATCTATACTTGATTTGTGGTACTACACCAATTCAAATATGATATAACATTAGTTGTTGATCTTTTAAGATTTCTTAAAACCACTGGATCTTTCATATACTACATTAAGACATCTTTAAGTATACATATTTCTATACATAAATTATACTTCTTCTTCATCACATATTGACACTTCGGAATTCATCTTATAAAAAAATGTTTTCCTGCCACCATGTGCTGAGTGAGATTAGGTCCTTGATACTATTTGATAATTTTAAACAGGATTGACAATAATTAGAAACATTTAAAATTCAAATTACTCTAGTTTTATTTACCATATTTCATTTTATAAATATCTTCCAAATCACATATATCTTCACCTCATGTGTTATATTTTCCCTTATGATTTTAATGCTTCCAAATAGTATTTTAAAATTTTAAATATTAGAGATATGGTTACCTTTTAGGTCCTCAACATTTGGAATATGGTTGTTCATAGTGTAGAAACACATTATTCCAAACATTCTTCCAAGCCTTCATAGTGGTTATTCTTATAATAATAATTATATAAACTTTACTCTTTATAGTCTCTCTAGGTTTCCTTATCTTCTTTTTCTTATGTTCCATATCATTTGTGCAACTAACCTCATATGTGCATGTTTTCTCTAATGATTATTTTTTAACGTATCAATCATCTTGATTTCGCCCCCATATAAGGGATCTTCCACATGTATTCACTTCATTCCTAATTATATAATATGTAAAACCACTATGTAATGCTTTGTGACTATACTATTAAATTTTCATTATAGTCACCTCAACCATATTTTTCCTTGGTGAGTCTTTCTTGAAAAACTCCTTCATCATTATCATAGTTCGAGAAACAACCTTCTTTCCCTTTAGTATTTTTTTCTTTCTATTTACGAAGGTTATTGTGAGTGTATCCCCATTGGTTATTGGTTCACCCTTTATTGAGATTCATTTAGGGTTTCCTCCAAAATTGTAAATTAGTTTTATAGCGTAATATAATCGATTTCAGTGAAAACATTATTCTAGTTTGACCTAAGAATAGAATAATTTCATATGAAAATTTTCCCCTTTTACTATTAAAGATTCTATCCATATTCCCATGATTATCACATGTAAATAATATCACATTAAATAAATTACTTATATAATCATTTATCAATTGATATATTGATGAAACATTTTTTTCACCATTGATCCCTTGGGATTCTAGAAACATATTAATAGTGTGTCCCAATCTTCCATAATATTTTCAACTTATAGATACATTATTTTGATTGGCATTAATTTTTTATTTTGAATGAGTATTATACATGATCATTGATTCTATATTTGGAATTCTTCCTACTCAACATGTAGAATAAATTGTAGAGGGAATCTCAAACATCTATTTTCCCTTTGAAGATCTAATTTTTGATTTGTGATAATTTATTATCTCATATTTCACATTCAATTGGGAAGTCATCTTCTCCACTATTTAGTTAGCATCCTTTCAATATTTTCTCTTCTCTTAATGTTGTGTATTGATAGGGATAATTATTTCTTTAAATTACTTCTCCAGGTATATATTTTTAATAATTTCATGAAAAAATTCTTTATGTATATTACTTTTATCATTAATATTTACACCCATATTAATTAAGTTTACATTAGAGGCCACTTTTAACTTCGTCAATATTTTATTCTTCGTGTATAGATCACCAATAAATTCAATATCCACTCAATGAATGATTTCTTATTGATACACTATCTCATGAAGAGATTAAATCAGGTCTTTAGGTTTTTATGAAAAATCTCCATATTAGAATCTTGATAAAACATTAATGTTATCATTTTAATCTATACATATTCTAATATATAGGGGGAATTTAAATTTCCAAATTTTCATACATCTTCTAAATATTTCTCAAATAATACTTTGTAATAGAATCAAAAAAATCACATCTTTTAAAGTGTTTGTCTCCCAAATAGTCTTCTTATTATCCATCTTCTTCATTAATTTTGACATGATGCAGTATTCTTCATATTATGTAGATGATTCCTCTATCTCATTCACTCCCAATATTCTCTCAAAAATAATCTTTAGATTATTTCATTCCTTGTATACAATAGAATAATGATGTGTCTTCTTGCATTCCTCATTTGATAAACATTTAATACAAATCTTCTCTGTCATGGTGTGAGTATCTTTTTTCACTATGATTTATGAAATCAGAATCTCAAAGGATTCACTCAATAAACTCTTTGGCACCATCCAGTAGGAACACAAGCATTTCATTTTTCCAACCATCATAGTTTTTTTCTCTGAAAAATGGTTGATTCATCCTTGATTCCATGTGCACAATAAATCTAAGACATATTGAGAGATTAAACTTTAGTTCTTAAACTTTTTTATTAGAAACCACAATATAGAAATATTTTTTTTATGTAAACCTAAATATGGGTGATTCGATTTGTACAAAAAATAAAACATATTTCATTTAATATAACCCTCTAAGACATTCATGTCTTGTTACTATATAAAAAGAAACACATTCATTCTCTCTCAATCTCTCAAAATTATTTCATTGAATAATAAAAATGGATACATAATGTAAATAATGTACATTATGTGAGGATTTTACATTGTTCACCACAAAGTGATAATATAATTAGAATACTACGGATGTGTTTCATCCTAATAGTATTTAATATATATCATTGCAGTTATTATAAGATGTTTGGTAATGGTTCTTTGTTGACCTTAGGTTCACTACATATTTTTGTCCCTATACACTTCTTCAATGAAGGTACTGGTAAATTTATAGACTTCATGGTCTCTTAAGAAAAATTTATATATGATGGTCCAATCAATGTCCATTAGGGTTGTGAATACACCTTGTATTATCATATCAAAATACATGCTCTAATAAGCTCCACCTCACTAAACTCTCCCGATTTAATGTTGAATATATCAACACCTAATTGAGAGGGATGATCTATTTATTAAAAAAATAAGAACCAAACCCTTACACCAAATGATTATAATTCCAATGTTTAATTATCATTTTTCATTCATTATTAACCAATCAGATGTTTTTTAGTTATAATGTCTTATTTCAATCCTCCTATATTTAATGTATGTAATAAATAAATGTAATAATTATATGGATCTCCTCTATTTCATACTCTCTCAATATTAGATATATAAATATTATCATACTCTCTCTTCTTCTTCTTATTTTTCCTTTGAATAGAATATTTCAATATTTTCATATATTCTCCTATATAAATACTACCAGTATCTTTATAATATTTCCATGAAAACCACCATTAAAGTGAGGGTTGGGAAAAATTATTGTATGATATTTCTAGGTATACCCCATGGTTTAATATTGTCATTAATTTCTAATTAAGATAATTTAATGTATAAAATATGAAGAAAAATATACACTTTTTAAATTTTCATTGAAGATAATTGATAATCAAGAAACCACCAGTTCATGGTCTAGCTTGCTTCATTTTAGTTTTATCTCCTTCCTAATCATGAACTTGAAAAGATAAAAAAATCTTCACATCATTATTAATAGTCAATTTCCGGTTCTAAAAACTTCATGAAATAACTTCTAATTAATTAGTTGAAGATCATGACGTGAAACATCCAATCTACCATTATATTTATACATATCATGGTGTGATAATTTTATTTTGGTAAAAGACCATACATCTAGATAAAAATAGAAAAATTCTTAACAATCATGGAATTTACTTCTTTTTCATTGTCTGAAATTTTAGCATAGCCCGTTCAACAATATTTTATAATAAACTTAGTCTTTTCTTCTGTGATGTTATCCATGAGACACAAAGTATCCATATCCATATTCTAAGATCTTTTAAAACTCCTTTGGGTATCATCAGAGTCATTATAACTTACTCACATTGAACAATTCGTATACCATATCACCTTCACATATTTTCAATTTCTTTTATGATGCTACCATCTCCCTATCAGTACAACCTCTAAATCCTTCTAAACTTATCATGATGTTGAAATTCATCCCCTGGCACAACATACACTTGTAATTAAAATAAAATGGATAAACACTTTTATTTTACTAAAATAACGGGCACATATTCTCAAAATATTTTATATATACAAGTTATTCAATACTTAGACTCGTTTGAAAACTATAAAACCTTTCATAGTATGGACTATTTTCTCATGTACCAACTTTTTCTAATTACTCAAAAAATCTTATTCCAACCTATTCTAAATTTTCTCATTCAATTTGTGACTTCTTCCATAACTTTAATAAACTAAAATAATCATGTTATGTATATGAATATCCCTTAATTATAGATTCACCAATCTTCATTATCCTCATTCTAAAACAATGACACTGATATATAGTGATATGAATGGGTATTTATTCGTTTATCCACTAGATCTTCCATGAGAACCTCACATCCCCAGTTATTCAATGATCCCAGTTATTGAAAACAAATCTAACTCCAAAGGCTCTTTTGGTTACCACATGGCCACTGAATAAATGGTGGATTGAATTATGTTCTAAAAATTTTTCCCCCCAAAAGATTCCCAATTAGAAGATAAAATAACATAAAAATAACAAGGATTAAAATATGGATATTTTTTTAAAAGAAAATATTTTTTTTAAAGGTATTTATAATTCTATGGATGATTTGGATAAAAATATATTGATTTTTGGAAAAATGTGTTAATTTCTAGAAGAAAAGGAAATTCAACATCAGCTGGGTGTAAATTTAAGTTAACTCTAATTATATAAGATAATATTGATAATTTTTCTATCCTGTATGGATTTCCATCTTTAAAATAATTATGAAATTTAAAATAAATGATTATCTAGTGATGAATCATGTTGGTAGAAATCAACCAATTATGTATCAAGATCTACTGAAGATTTAAAAGCATAAAATTTCGGGATAATGTAAGAGAGGAATAGAGATGATTTTATATTGGGTTATAATTAAAATTAATTAAGAAAAATACACCCAAGAATTCCAAGAAATACGATACACCGACTTGAATTTTTTTTTATTTTGTTATAGAAGAGAAAACACCAAGGAATTTTGACAAAAAATCCAAAAATATTTGTTTTTATGGAGATAATATAGAGAGATGAAATAATAAAATAAATCTATGAAAGAAATGATAGGATTTTATTGGTGGAATAATTCTCTAATAATAAATAAGAAAACATATTTCCTGAGAGGATATAAAAAATTTATGACCCAAGTGTTTTTGAGAAGCTGTGTGGGAGTTGAAAACTATCAAGTTATGTTTTAATGGATTTTATAGTTATAATACCATTCCAAGATGATATATTTAATAAAATTAATCTAATATTAATAAGTTAATGTGATTTAATTTATAAATTAAATAATGGAATTCAACACAATTAGAATGATCAATGTATTGACCCCATGATTTCCCAGAATAATATAATTTTGATGAAAAAGAGATAAAATATGGAGAGTTGTCTTAGTATTTGTGGTAAAATGGAAGAAGTTTGTGTGTTAAGAAATAAATCTCATCCATTATGCTCTAACTAATAATCTTTAGTTGTCCCTAAATATTAACTTTCATATTGAGTTTATTTTTCTATGTGTATTGAATTGAAGGTGATACATATTAGGGGAGTTGATTTAATAAGTTTTGTGATTTTCTTATAACTAACATTGAGTATCTATATTAGAAGTGATCCTAGTAATTTATATCATAAAGATTTATTGAAGAATTTATAAAACTTATTAAGTAATTTATTTGAGTTTATACATTAAAAGGGATAGGATATAATAAATCAACAAGATTTTATAATTTTATATGAATATATATTTTTCTCAAAAGTTATGGAAGATTTCATTGAGGTTTTATAATATTAAAATTATCTCATCCTTATTTAAAAACAATAAATGTTGATTTTAAGGGGAATATATTGGTTATCTTAATGAAATAAAAGATGATGACTTTTTTTAAGAATAAATGGATCTAAATTACCAGAGTTAGGAAGTTGATTAGTCACTCTTTTTTCTATACCATTCCATTATCTCATAGAATTTGTGTTCATTATGTGATAACTTACAAATTTGGTATCAACATTTGTATTCATTATCAATAATGGGAGAGAATAATGTGATTTGGGTTATGTTGACATGTATTTTTCTATATTGTTATTTATTTTAAATCAAAAGTGGTATATTATTGAACTCATTGGTGAAGTGTTGTATTTGTTGTCAATACATCATGATGTTGATATGTTTTGAGAAGAGAATGTTGGAATTAGTTAGTAGTACCCAATAAAATTTGATGTAACAATGATGCATGAAGAACCAAAATAAGGTTTTCAATGTATATGTGTTTTTAATACTAGAATAATATTGAAGAATAGTGAAAAGAATAAAATTTTGAACTATTCCTAAGGGATGAAACCATTTGATATTTTTTAGATATCCTTAAAATTGTGGTCAATTCACATATAGAAAAGGATGAAGAAGTTGATGAGGAGTCCCATGGATTATAGTTATTGTTTAATAATATGTCACTATGATGGAATATAGAAGCTGATTTATGAGTTATTGAAATTTTCAGCATTGAGAAACCATCCTTTTGAGTATCTAGCATGATTCCTATTTTTATATTAGAATTCACAATTATGTAATATTTTATTTTACTAATTCATATGGAAATGAAATTGGTAATATAATTATTGGAATGTGATGATATCATTATTATTCCATATTTGAATAATGTTTAATAAATATTTGATATATGTGATGTGGTAGAATAATTCTAGAAAAAAAATTTTGAATTATGTCTTCAGAAATAAAAAATTCTTGAAATATACTCTATAAAATTTATTTTGAACTATTGGTATATGATCCAAAACTATTGGGTATAGCCAATATCAATGGTTCTGATAATTCCTGGTGTTACCTCTATAGATTTTGGAATATACCAATGGTTTGAAAGAACCCTTAGAATTGTTTACTAATGGTTCTAAACCATTGGTATAGTTTTCTAGTCGTTATAAACTTTAGTATACCATAAATAAAAATATTTTATTTAATATATTTTTCTAGATGGATACCAATTATTAAAAAAATCATTCATATAAGGGTGATGCTAAATTTTATCCCACCTATTCCTCTTATACCACTCCATTTTCTTGTAAAATTAAAATAGTTGCACCAGAATGTAAAATATGAATTAAAACCTATCACGACTTTAAAAATGAGAAAAATAATATATATATATATATATATAATGAATTAAAATAATTATTATCATTAAATTTAAATTATTATCATACAATGAGTTTTAGTCTGAGGATTCCAACTACAACAATAAATGCATCATAAAAATAATTTCATAAGTGTAGTGGATAAATATGTTGGTCCAAAAAATCCAATTTATGAGCACCACTTCCATATTATTCATCACTATCATCACCCTAATCATATGCATCATCACCAGAATCATTGCATTCACCAAATTCATCACCATCACCCCTAAGAAGATCATCACCCAGGCCACTACTAGGACCATCATAGATATCTCTTAAAGAATCATACAAATAAATATATCAAAAAATAGTGGTATCTAGTGGATGTGAGGGTCATTAATTTTCCATACCTTTCATGAAAAATGTTGAATTTTTTTTGAATATTTCATGCTCTCATATAGATAATTTTTTAATCATGGATGCTTAAGAATGAAATTACAAGAATGGTGTTTTAATTTTTTTAGGTGGGAATATATATAGTGGTCATGATAATCTTCTTGAGTCAATACTAGACTCTCCTCAAGTGTTTCTCGCCTAATACCTATCGTAAATGATCATTTGGAATGATTTTATTGCCATATATCTCATTATGTGACACTAAATCAAATCCTTGACAATATAAATTGGATATTTGGTTATGAAATAGATATTAAATTTTTAAATAAGTAGAATAATACATAAATCCTTTATTTCATCTCTTAATTAATAGTACTCTCGTCTTTCTCCTTTACACATGAGAAAATTAATTTGTTGGAGTTACATTCATTTCAATGTTCAATAGAGACTACTACAAATGAAAATGAATCTAAGAAAATGTTATTTATTAAAATTGTATTACTAATCAAAACATTATCAAATTTAACTACATCTACAACATAATATTCTTTATTGTTTTCAACTAAACTCCTAAAAACATTATCAAAATCAGTTGTATGTAAAAATACCTAATTTTCGTCATGTTCTTAAAAATTCATTAATCCCAATGTGTTCACATAATTCATTGAACTCATTTATTATTTCATTGTAAATATTTCATAAAAAATGAAATTTAATGATGTGAAAATAAATTAATAATAAACATTATTTTTTATATAAAACCCATTAAATTTAAAAAAAATACCTCTAACTCATCAAACTTATAGTATAAAATTATCTTTTTTATTATGTAATTATAAGATCATTTAATGTCGATATACCCTCTAACTTTATACCATGTATATTGGTCTGAACATCATATGAATTAGTGTTTTTTATGTTTTATTGAATTGTTTTTAAATGTATCCATATTAAAAAATTAAAAATAATGGAAAGGAAAAATAGTGGCCACCACTTTTTGGTTTTGTACAAAGGGGAAAGTAGGGATGCCTCCATTCACACAAAATCAAAATAAAAATCAACTTTTTATATTTAAAATTTTTATTTTTATTTTGTTTTGTTTTGTTAATATATATATATAATTATAAAAAATATTTCAGAATATTTTATCTCCTATTTAATATCCCATAGTACTACCATTAAAAAAAGTTGATTTTTGATAGAAACCCTCACCTAGATATCCCTTTTATATGAGGGTTTTCCCTAAAAATCTTTATTCATTTCTATTGTGGAATTCATGTTCTCCATTTCCTATACCGAACATTCTATATTTCTGATGTGGGATTTAGAAATGTTTCAAATATGTGGATTTAAAAGATTATAAAATATAAACTATAAGACCAATATAAGTGAAACTTAATACATGGATTAAACATATAATAATTAGTCAAAAATACAAAGAATTTTGTAACAAATATTGATGAAAAATAATTTATAAGCATTCAAATCCACATAATTTAAACATAAAAATGTTTCATGTATGTGAATCTGAAAGCCTATAAAATATTAACTATAAGATCAATATAAATGAAAATTAATACATTGATTAAAAATATTATAAATAGTCAAAAATGAAAATAATTGCATAAAAAATATTGATGAAAAAGGATTTATATTATTTTAAAACCACCAACATGAAACATAAAATTATTTCATGTATGTGACCTTGAAAGCCTATAAATTATAAACTATGAGAGAAATATAAATGAAAATTAAAACATGGATTAAAAATATATGAAATAGTCAAAAATGATAAGAATTTTGTAAAAAATGTTGATGAAAAATAATTTATATGATTTCTAAACCACCTACTTGAAACTTAAAAATGTTTCCAGTATATGTCTTTGAAAGACTATAAAATATAAACTATAAGACAATTATAAATGAAACTTTAAACTTGGATTAAACATATAATAAATAATTAATAATTAATTTGGTAATTAGTGATATAGTTATTAATTATATAATTATTAATTATAGGATAATTATTTAGTTATTTATTAATATAATTACTAATTATTAATTATATAATTATATAATTAATTATTTAATTAGTAATGTCATTATTAATTTTATAATATTTAGTTATTAATATAATTATTAATTATATAATAATACATTGGTTAGTTATTAATATAATTATTAATTATATAATAGTTAATTAGTAAAAAATTATATTTTTACAGAAAGGAAGCGGCCCTGCAGTTGCCTTTCCATCATATTTAAAAAAAATTAACCTCAACACATTTTAAAAAGATTCAAAAATAGAAAAAATTTACTTTGTCACTAATACTTATATGATCTCTAAAGTTCCTATAATTCCATATACTATGCAACCCTCACATCTTGACCCCAGGAACCATAATGACAAGATGAAAGATAATTATAAATTTATATAAATAAAATATTAATTTAAATTATAATTTAAAAAAATTTTCTTACACGTATATGAGCCTAAAATTTCACTCTAATTTTATCCGTGATATATCTCCTTGATATTGATTTCACAAAAATAATTTCCCTATATAAAACTTTTAAACTCCATATCAAGTATACCAATAATGGATTACTTCATTATAATCTAAAATTATTTGTGTATTATGGTTCCACAAATACATTATTTGAGTATTCCCATGTCACATATTCGAAAATCCAACTGAATATTGAAAAAAATAGAATCAGTACACTTTATAAATAAAATAAACTTAAGGTGATAGAATTTATTCTACTTGTAAACTTATACTTGGTCTAAGCTAATCAAATGGATTTGATTGATCAATATGATATGGAGGATCGATAGCCTGTGAAGGATGGGTAGGCACTAATTCATTCTTTGAATGGTCAAAATGTAATGAGGAAAAATCCAAAAGATCATGATCATAGAATCATAAATAGATATAAAAAGTGGGAAATATGGGTAGGAAAAAAGTGGGTGAAAAGGATATAATGGGTAAAAGGATATCCTTAGATATGGTAAAGGTATCTAAGAAGTATATCATATCTAAAATGATGAAGAAAAAATTATCAGAAATATACTTGATGCCTCAGGTGGAATAGTGATAAAATAAATTTTGGTAGATGGAATATGTAGTTGAAGGTCTTGGTGTGATTGGGTATGGTAGGTTCTATGACTGCCTCTAGTAACATTCTAACTTGATCAGCCATAATTCTCACCATAGTCAATAGTTTTACAAGATAAAAATAGTCTCTGAGAATGTTTTTACTGAAGTAAATTTAACAATTAACTATAAAATATTATATAATATATTATAATTGATTAATATTAGAATTATTATACTCACTATAGGAACCATGGGATGGAATCCCATATCCTTAATTCATTAATCAGTCTTAGAAAATATATTCCTTTATATTTATTTAATAGTTTTAATATTCTAAATGGGAATAAAATGTATGTTTTATATTAAATATTCTATTAATAAGACAAATTGGGCACATGAGGTGGAATAAAATAATTAAGGAATATTAATCAACTAGAATAACAATGAAGAAAAGGTAACATACATAAATCAAGGCATACTAATTAAAAATAATAATATAGCATGAAGGATAGAATAACATTCTCAAGGAATTTAAATTATCATGTTCAACATTTATTAAGAGTTTTCATAACCTAGTAAATAAATAAAATTTTTATGTTTTACTTCTTATATTTATACATCACTCTGAATATCATGTTCATACCAAAAAATATATCAAAACATTAATATATAGTATTTTTTTAAAAAAATAATTCAATTTCATTATATGATCACTAATAAAAAAAATTATTATTCATTTCAAATGTTATATATATCTAACATAAAATTAATCTATATGATGTAGTTTTTCATCAATATATGATGTAAAATACCAAAATGATTTACATTGTTGTATTATCTTCTTCAGATCTGAGATTGTGTAAACTGATATTTTTCTGATAATATATACTGTTATAACTATAAGATTTGAGTGATTCTTATTGATTTGGAAATATGAAAAATATATCTAATAAATTATACTATACCCATACCAGGATTAACTGATCATAAGGGGTTTATATACATCTTCCATCTACCCCGCATGTTTTTACACCACAAATCCATGTTTCTTCCCCTTCTCATGACGAATCCATCACTTGTCATTGATCCCATCCAACATAATCCTCATGTTATTGTACAAATAAATTTCCATTCAAGACTAAGATCTTGATCTATTATAGATCTAGAAGTCAGTCATAAAACTTTCACCTATGGTGAAGTTCAATGATGAAAGCATGATTGAAAGGGGAATGAAATAGAGCAGAAATAAAGGATTAACACCTATTATAATGTTTATGTTATTGTTCATTCTACATGATATCCCAACGGATAAATACATTAGGGTAGTAGAAAAATAATTTAAAATTTAAACCTATAGTGTAATCAGAAAAGTATGTAGGCTTGTGAGGTTGGTAAAAAAATTTCAAAACAAACATTAGATGATTAAAATAAATAAGAATAGAGAAAATAACTATGAAAAATCTATACCTCTCTTATATACCAATTTTTGATGATAAACACTTACATTTCTTATTTCATTATAGATTCCTCATTAAGCACGTCGAAGGATCTTTTATCTCTCCCTACAGTATCCTCTCCTTTATCTCTCCCTCTCTATCTAGACGGGATTGTTTGTGACTAACCCAATCAATATAGGTTAATAATGAATATAAAGGTGTACTTTAGGCCTATATTTCATGACTAATTAATTAATAAATCAATTCCACTCACGATAGTTTGACCCCAAGGACCCCAGGGTAAACCCCCATTCTGGATGCATCCATGGTAATGGACTTACCTTTCAGTGCTTCATTTAGTAAAAACATTCCATTCCCATGAACACTCATGCAGACTACAAAAAACATATTTTTTAAATATATTATTTATGAATCCCCACAACCAAAAAATTGATAATATGGATCTCTATAAAATCTCAAATATATAATTAAAAATACAATAAAGGATAAAATTATAAAAAATATAGTGGATATATTCTCCCTAAATTTGATTCTTTTCACACATAAAATAATTACCTACCTAATAAAGTTGAGGATAATAAATAAATATCTACATATTATACTACCATGATATATCCATTAGGTTTATATTCTACTAATGAATTGATACCAATATAATAGATGATCAAAGAAGATTCATATTCTTCCAGTCCTTGATATTGACTGTATACCATGAGAAGGTTTCACTATCCTCAAGATCAATCTCATTCCATTTAATGAAGCGGGATAGATCATGAACATATATCCTTAGTAGAGAAATGTACAAGACATCATGACCGGAATAAAGATTTGAGTGTAGCGTCAGGTGGTAAGAAACCTTTACCACCCAACACAACATCTAGAATGAACCAATTAACATTTTTTATAATATTTCTTCCCTGACCAAATATCCAAAAACCACATCATGGTGATACATTTATAAACATTTGATCTTCCTCATCATACTCTAAAGGCCTCTATAATCTTTCAATGTAGGAATTTTGATCACTCTGAGTGGTACTCATCCACTCCTGGATCACCTAATTTTTATTTCATCCCCCACAATAACTCCATATTAGTCAGCTATGAATCTCCTATATAATACTATTACAGGAGTTACCTTTATAGAATCTTGTATAATTCCATTAAATTTTCCCAGAAAATTATTGATTTCTATATGTTTTTGTATCAAAAAAACACTAAAAATTACATCCTCCAAGATTCAACTAAAATCTAAAACGAAAAATAAAAATATATATTCAATAACAAGGATAGTTCATAGGGTGAAACTAACATACATACCCTCTAAAAGTCTTTTCCAAGCATAATTACCACATACCCAATGGTATTTCATGATTTCCACAGTCTAGAGACTAACACCCATGCAGCAACAAAAAATAGATGGAATAAATTCTTCCATCCTGAGGTAACAACATGTAATATATATATATATATACACAATAGAATGAAACATAAGAGATAAATATTACATAACTGAAAGAATATAGAATAAAATATACGACAAAAAAATTAGTCAGAACAATGTGATGTATAAGTACAACATTAAAGGAAAACAAATATAAAATCTAACTATTCCATGCGATAGTGTGGGAATACTACCACCATCTCACCACTAGATACCCATACTTGGAGGAAAGCATCATTACTACCTCACTAAAGTGAATATCCTTTCCATACATAAAAATACATATAACGGTCTATGTACCACTAAAAGAGGTTATAGTGTGTCAGTGAATTGTCTCAATACGATCTCACCCAAGTGTTCCATAACAAGTGTTTGTACAACAATATAAACATGATCAACATTAAATAAAAAAGTCATGATAAACAGTTAAATAGGTTTCATATCTAAATAATGGAAAAACCATTAATTTTCTATTATTTAAAAGTTCAAAAAAAACTAGGTAAAACATTTTCAAATCATTTCATATACATGAAAGCAGTCGTATAAAATTGAATAAAATCATGTATCACATATCATTAAAAACATGTAATTACAAGAAAGTGGAGTAAAATCCAAAAGCATAGGTAAAATTACACTTGGGATTACTACAGATAATTATAGAAAAATAATTATACTAAAACCAATGACTTGTATAAAACCAATCCATAGAACACATGAATAAGAAGTAGATAAAAACTTCCAGAGTGAATCCACTAACAATATAAATATCAATTCTGTAGAACATTTGTAATAGGTAATAGAGGAAACCCCCATAAGTGACCCCCCCTGATAATACGTATATGATGTCCCTAAAAAACACCTTCCAACCAAGTACTCAATGCTTCCCATGTACTACGTTTACCAGTCCATTTAATTAAAACCATTCTCTGAAATACATTTTAGAAATCCATTTCACAATTATTTAAAAATAGTTATTATATTACCATTAAAAGGGGGAAACCATCTATTATAAAAACCTATTTTCTACACATAGAAATCCATTAATAAATTAATCCATTACATTTATAAACAATTTATAAAATTAGATAAATGTATTTCATCTAATATAATCTAGAGGAAGAAAAACCAAACAAAAAATTAGGTCTCTCACACCTAAAATGGAATCCACCATCAAAGAAGAACGCAAAGGAAACAATGGATGACCTAGAATCATTCCATGAATCTCATAATTGATTCAATTTAGAAGCAGAGTCAGCGAAGAGGATATGTCATGACATACCTCAAAGAAACATACACATAGTACGACAAAAAAAAGAATGGTTAGCCTCCATAAGAAGATCACATGACATATCTTGAATAGATCAATAATAATCATCACCATGGATCAAAGGATTAATAAAATCCATGTAATACCCTACTGTGATCAAAGACAAATAGGGAACTGTAAGGATTACTCACCTAGAGAAATGCACTGTGACCACATCGATGATTGATTACTGAAAGAAATGATCATGAAGGATAAAAGGACTCTAAAATCACCTTAGAGATAATATTGGTCGAGGGGGTAGAGGAAAAAATTATAATGAATGAATAATCACTCATAAAGGGCCCTAAAATCACAAACCATAAGAATTATATGGAATGAAATGCTTTTTCACATCGTGTAATCTATAAAACTCAAGTATGATGAAAACCCCTTTTACTTTTTTTAAAAACCCACTTTTTCATTTATGAAACATATAAACTCTATTAATAGCTCTTAATATTCATACCTTGTATCAATTCATGGAATCTTCCTGAGACCCATTACACAGTGTGTCAATAAGTTACATAGCGTAAAACTTATCATTCCCTATATCGGTTCACATCTTCTACAAAAAAAATAATACACCATGTTTAAACACTATAAACAGAATTTATTTCCCCTATAGAAAGTGAAAAGACTAGTTTAAGATCAAAATCAAAAAAAAAACACTTGAATTTTCCACAATAATGGAGAAACTTATATGGTATTTAACACATTTATACTGAAACTCTATTAGTTCAATCCAAAATATGCCTCCAAATATTAGGTAATTTTCCCCATTAAATGATCAACATCCTCCGGAACCCCAATTCAAACTAAAATATAGAGGGAAACAACACAAGATAAGAGAAATATCTAAAAGTAGGTAAAGGATGTTACAAACTCCCCACCATAAGACTTTATGTCCCCATAATGTCACGTCGGAGAATTCCATACTCAAAATAGGTGAGGCCATTTATCCCTCATCAATGATCACACTTCCATGTTTCTTGAGTAGATTATCTATGTCACCATGACAATCTAACAAATGGAATCAGTTTTCCACACAAGGCTTTCATATGAGATTCAATGATCTCCACTGGTTTCTCCATCATAGAAGTTTTTCGATCTTACTCAATATCTTATTAAATCCGCACATGAGAGGGATTTGGATTGTATTTCTTAAGTTAAGATATGTGGAAAATATCTTGAACTCAAATCTTATGAACCAGAAATGAAACTTGATAGGGAACCTTCCCAAGCCACTTAGCAACCTAAAATGTTCAAATAGATCCTTCATGAAACTTTCCATGTTTTAAAAGATTATGGTGGCCCAAATGAGGATAAATATTCAAGAAAACATATTCAAGAAATTAAAGATCCAAAGTATGACATTGTTGATCCGAATATGATTTCATCCAACTAAAATCTATAACCATAGGCATGTGTATTTCAAGAATCCCCACTAACATCTCCTGAATAAGTCTCATTCCCACAAAATTGAATTTTCCCACCTATTCCTAATAAAGAGATATATTTTATAAGAAAACATACAATAATTAAAAGGAACTATTTTTACTGATGGTTGATAAATAATGTTACAAGAAAACACAATCCGTCTAATATGTCTCTCCCAAGATCCTCCAAAAACCAAGACATTAGCACAGATCATGTCCTCTAGGATCTGAATAACACACTATATCTGACCGTATGTATATGGATGATAAGTTTTACTCATCGTAACATGAGTCCCAATAACCTCTTCGAGACTCCTCCTGAACCTCAAAGTGATCCTAGGATCATTGTATAATACAATGGTGTTAGTAACCCCATGTAACTACACAATCTCTTTCACATACATCATTAAATTTATTGGCTTCTCTGATCATAATAAAATGAGTTGACTTAGTTAACTTATTAGACACCACTCAAGTAATATCACTCCCTAAGGGAGACTATGGTAATCTAATAAAAAAATCCGTTGAAACCCCATCCCATTTCTAAACCAAAACATTAATATATTGGACAAAACTAGAATGTTTCAAGTTCTCTAACATTATTTTATAGAATGTGTAATAGTGGGAAACGTGATCAACAATGTCATGATTCATACCAATCTACTAGAATTTTTCCACATGTAATAATACATATTCATAGTTCCTGGATGAATATCCTCATAATAATGATGAAAAACAAACCAAACTAAGCACCTCACTGATGTTGGGATAATAAAAAAATTCCAAAATACAGTATACCATCTGAAGAGAGCATAACAAAAAATGGTCTCCCCACCATAAAGTTTTTCTTTAATTCCTATGAACTCATGATCCCTCTAATGATTTTACAGAATATACACAAGGATAGATGATAATAAATGAACATTTTCCAAAACCATACCTAAAACATTCTTTTGAGAATATAGATGAAAATTAGTGAAGAGCCCCATAAGGTTTCACTCCTTCTTCGATCCAAAATATCTTATGATGGTATTATCCAATTGAGATCATTTTCATCAAGATTCCTTTACCCCAGGATATAGTTGATATCAATGTAAAATGTATGAAGGTATTCTCCCCACTACCTGTGTCTATGATTCAATTCTTCATGAAAAAATATATAGCTGATATTCTTTTGGGTATAAAATAATATGAACCTTTCCCCATAGAGATAGTTCCACCAACACTTGAGAACATACATAACCACATAATTCTCTAAATCATGAGTTGGGTTATTATTATAATGAATTAAAAGATAACAAGTGATATAATCCACCAAAATATCCTCGATCATAATCATGAAACCCAATATAGCACTATAATCATCATAAAAAACAATATACCTCTTACCGATATCATGTAACATCAGAATAAGAGCTAATGATAGAAGTCATTTTAGAACATTTAAAGAAGACTAAAACGTTTCATCCAATATAAATTTCACCCCTTTCATTGGAACAACTATCAATGGTAATGCCAATATTTAGAAATACTTGACCAATGGATGCTATTATCTAGAAATACCAATTAATATCTAGGTCATAAAGATGTGTTGTGGTTCTTCTCAGGAAAAATGGAATTTAACTTCTTAGTATAAACTGATAATCCATGATCAGAAATCACATGCTCCAATAATTTCACTTCTTGGATCCCAAAATTAGATTCCAAATGATTTTTATAAAAATAGTGACTCCTCAGAATCCCATGAACCAAACTCAAATGGTGGTTGTGCTCATTATCATATCTTAAATAAACCATGATTTTATCCAAAAACACTACTAGAAAGCTGTCAAGATACTCATGGATTATCTGATTCATCAAATCCATAAAAACAGTGGGATCATTCGTTATACCATACGACATCAAAAGATATTATAAGTGGACATACATTCTCCTAAAATCCATCTTCACTGTATCAGAATAAAAAATTATGAGATGGTGATCACCCGACCAAAGATAAATCTTTAAAAACCAAATTACCCCCTCTAACTAATCAGACAAATAATCCATGTTAGTTATAGGATATTTTTTCTTAACCATTACCTAGATATGCTCTGATATTCCACACACAATCAGAGTGAAAAATCGTCCTTCTAGGTAAATATCACTAGGAATTCCCAATGTGAAACACATGGATGGAAAAACCCCTTCATGAATTGTTATTCTGACTAAATCTTGATCTATTTCAGCTCTATAGGTTACATACAATATGAATGTATCAACATAATTTGCATACCTAGTAGTAGTGAAATTGAAAACTTTACCTACCCCTATAGAGTAAGACCAAATAAATCATCTAGTAAAATTTCTATGAATTCTCTAACTATAATAGGAAGATCAATAATAAAATAAATTATATCAGGATCACTATCTACAATAGTAAAAATAATACGAAGATCTGGTCTAGAAATTCCTAAGAAACCGGACCTCAAATCGCACTCTCTTTGGAATACTCGATATATTTTATCAGATACATGAAATGAGACATGGAGAACATAAAAACCACATCATCATTATGAGGAACAATACAATTAATCATGATGAATAATTAAATATATACAGATCAATAACAAGGATATCCCAGACTACATCTACTTTAAATATTTATACAGAACTAGAAGGAAACTAAAACCACTCTCTTTCTGCATCCCAAGAGGTGGAACAAACTTCAACACAAAGGATATGATCATTATTGAAAATTTTAGAATATCGAAAAAATGGATGGTATAAATGAGTGAGATTAAACAATATCAAATAAACCAATTGCTACTATAGTTGAAATAAATATGGTGCCTCTCACTACCCCTGGACACATGTCGATCTCCTTCATAAAATCATCAAATTCATGAAGGTGATTCATTCTTGATACCATTAAATAGATCCTTATATTATTTGAAATATATTAATAAGATATTATAGCCTTTGGATTTGATAATCCCAAGCCATATCGAGGAGTAGACATATCCTAAAAAAAATTATACAGATGACCATAACATCCAAAACTATTATACATCTTCATAGGTGGGGGAAAATAATGTTTAGTGTGTCTAACCTTGGCATAATGATATCATGTAAATGGTGTACTAATATATATTGATGTGATTGTAGATAAGTACTATTTATGGGAACCACCTCCACCACTCTTGTAGTGATATTGAATCTTTTTCATTTTTCTGTGTGTGCCATAGAAGCTTCCACTGGGTTGAAGGGAAAGAGAAAAATTGCCAAATTTTATTGCATATTCATCTCTTCCATCATTTCCTTATCTATTATATTCACAATGTACTATAACTTAATAATAAATAAATATGATTTTTTATCTAGTCAAAAACCCTGTAGTTATTTTTGAGCCTTAACTAGTCAATATTTTCTACCTATATAGAAAATGAAATATGTCATAAAACTAATTACTGTAAATTGACACAAAATTCAATCCTTGATGAAAAAAGAATAAATCCATTTAATTCTACATCATCAGTGACTCTGGAAGAAACTACTTGAATAAGAGGGTCTTGAAACCCTTTTAGTGCAATTCCATATGCCTATATTATTATACCATGTAATTCCACCATTACTTTTTGGGACCCCTCAAAGATTGAACACTGCACACTTCACCTTGATACTCTCAGGTGTATCCTGGATGATGAAGATATGATCAATCATTTCCAACTAATCATTCGCCCCTTTATGTTCATTAAAACCTTAAATGGATGGTGGATTATCACTCAAGAACTCCCATGATCGGTCAATTTCTCCTTCATCTCCTAGTTATACTTCAACAACTTCATTTTTGAATTTTTTGTACATTTTGGTTAATATCATGATCTAGTTTCATGATAACCTCAACAAGATTCTGATTTATATGTAGATTAAAATGAGGATAATCTATTAAACCAACTTGAGGAACCTAGGGAACACATCTTAGAGGCTTACTACTACATATTGAAATCGAATAAATGATCATTCAAAAGAATAATATTAGTTCAACTAAAAAAATAACAAGAAAAAACTGAGATTAAGATCAATAACATGAAAATGGGGACACACATCCCAACATTCCACGTTAACTTGATTTTTGTCATGGTAAGAGCTAGAAAATAACTCAACACAACCTACCTATCAAGTCACAAAAATCATACCTAAAATATAACAAATTTCCCAAGACAAGGAATCTTATATAGAAAATGCCATTGATACTAAACTATGATGAACTCGTTCTAGATACCCTCCCAAACTGGTAGCTGAACTGAATTTTCGTGTACTTGAAGGGTGTTTTCGATCCCCATGGGCCATAGACTTTCCCCTGGGTACCAACTAAAAATAAAGTGAATGATTTCTCCCAACCTGAAGTGAGAACATGGAATATAAATATATATATATGTGTATATATATATATATATATGAGAATAGTGGAATAGAAATATTTTTCTTAACTAAAAAAAGTTAGTGGAAATGATACAACTCGAAGACAATTGAAAAATCCCAAAGTACAAGTCCAACATCAATGGAAAAAATAAAATATAAACTAACTACATCATATAATAGTGTGGGAAAACTCCCACCATCTCACAACCAACTACCCAGACTCAGCTAATAAAAACCACATTGCCTTACTGTGGCATCTTTACTTTACTAGCATTGTAAGACATTCAAAGGTATACGCACATCTGAAGGGGTGGTCAAGGTGTGAGCTAATAGTATTATTAGGATCCCACCTTGATGTTCTTTAACAAGCCACTGTACAATAATTTAAAAATTCTAAACAGTAAATAAAACAAGCCATGATAAACAGTTAAATAGTTTTTATATCAAAATCATTCATTTTTTCACATTTCCAAACAACTACAAGTAAAATAGTTTCAATGAATTTAATATACATGAAATTAGTTATATCAAATAAAAAAACTCATGTATCACATATCCTCAAACCCATGGAAGTAAAAGCTTAAAAATTTCTATCCAAAATCACAGGTAATATGATGCCAAAGATCGCAATATATTAGGATGGTGGACTAATCATACCAAAATCAATGACTAGTTTACAACAAAGTACATATAGCATGGGCCTAAGAAGTAGAGACTCACCTCATAAGTGAATCCCCCAACAATGTAAATATAAATTCACAATAACAAAGGGCCTATGTAATAGAGTAAAACCCCATGAGTAAACCCATCCCCCCAATAATATAAGGATTGTGGACCTATGGTATGAATTCCACCTAAGTAGAAAAGGCTTCCCATGTGATACATTTTCCAAAAAAATTATCCAAACCATGTTTTGAAAAAAAAATCATTTCACAATGCCTTGAAAATACCTTTTTATTTTACCAAAATAATGTAAATTCCACATTTTATCAAAACACATTTTACACACACAAAAAACCATCAATAAATCATGTCATTATACTTATAAAAAAATTTATAAAAATAATTCTATGTAGTTCATCCAACATAGGCTGGATACCGAACCAAATACCTCAAACAAAAGTCACATATTCCATAAATGAGATCCAGAAACAAGTAATAATTCAAAGAAGATAATGGTTTCCTTATAATTAATCCATAAATCTCATAATAAATTCAATTTTTAAAAATGGACGATGAAGAGGATATATCACAATGTAACTCAAAGAAAATCACGTGCTTCACAACAACTAAAACAACGGTTAGCCTATAGAGGAAGATAATGTGAAGAATATATAATGAATAATAAAGAATAAACACCATATATCAACATATACTTAAATTCAATGTAATGAAACTACCATGATTAAAGGAAAATAAGGAACCAGAAGGATTACTTTCCCATAAAGATGCACCAAAACCAAAATGACGATCAATCATTTAACAAAATGATCCATAAGGATCAGAGGTCTCCAAAATCACACATAAGATCTTCTAGGATGATAGGGAATATTACTCTAAGAGAATGAATTAATAAAAACATGTACATATCTATAACAATAACATCTTAAGAGACTTATATGGTATAAAACCCCTTTTTATGTCACGTATTTCACAAAAATCAAGTACATTGAAAAATACATCACATTTTTATTAAAACCCGTATTTACATTTACATGACATGTAAAATATATTCAAAACATTTAATCATCATGCCTTATACCTATTAAATATATCTTATTTACACCCATTACAAGGATATAAATATGTTACATGGCATTAAAACTTCTCACACCATGTACCAGTTCACATCTTCTTCTTGGAAACCAACACACAGTGTGTAAGAAATTTACACAGCTTGTATTTCCCCTGGAGATAGCTAAAATCCTAGTTTCGACTGAAAAATCCAAAAAAATATCTTGTTCTCTCAACTAATGGATAACCCTACAAGGAATTTAACACTTTTATACCCAGAATCCATTAATTCAAACAAACGCACATCCCCAATATTTAGTTCATTTTTTCTACAAAATTATATCTTCCCTCTGTATTCCCAACATGCACCCAAATATAAATAAAAAATATAAGAGAATAGATATATCTAAATGTATGTAGTGGGAGGTTATAGTTTACTCAGTCTAACTATCGGTTCGAAGGTTGAATCCTAACTAATCTATAATGGATTCCAAAATTCTTATAGTGACCTAAGATAGACAAGATATTATTTTACAACATTCTAATAAACTAATCATTACATATACCAAAAAACTATGTAATCCCAAAAATGAATGGTTTTGTGTCCCTGAAAACTGGCTATATAAGAAAATTATTTTACAACCCTTGTGAACATTTCCTTATAACTGAGCCACACTATTATTCATTCAATACTTATTAAATATTATAATCATCTCCATAACCTAAGGAAATGAAAACATAATAAAGGGGGAGACCATATTCTTAGTAAGGGTAAATATAAGTAATAAAAATTAAATATCATAAGTGGCCATAATATTTGCATATTGGTATAAACAATTCACATATGTAAATTCATATCAAACAAAGCATATATCATAAATAATGGGATATGATTTGGCATTAAATAATACATGAATAAAATGTGTATTGAAACAGTATTAAGTAAACATGATCCATGATATCATAACACATACATGAAATCAAGCATAAAACACTGAAATATATTTCAAATTTAGAACAAATGTTAGTATAGGGAATATTACATTCATGATCCACACCATCAGTTCCTATGCATAGAAGCAATAAAAATTTTCTTTAGAATACTTTCCTCATGTGATTTAAACATTAAACCAAAGCATTGGTGGGTAATATTAGTTCCCACTTGTCATCATCTATATTTGTCAGTTCCACATGAAATCAATTACCTATCACAACATAAATACCCTTGGAAAAAAATGAGTTTCATAATACGTTCCAAATTAATAAAAAATCACTTTTATAGAATTAAACACCCATGGAAATAAAATGGTGTTTATTCAACACATCATAAGAAACCCAAGGAAATAAAATGTTTTTGATATGGATTCACATAAAATAAATAATTCATAATTCTATTAATAATCATAACATGATAAACCCATGGAAAATAAATGGGTATCCAATGATATCATGTTACTATTTAGGATAATACCATTCAATAAAGATAATAATGCATATAGTATTTAAAGTCTATAGATAAAGTTTATATGGTTGAGTAAATAATTTTTCAAAATATATCGATGTAGGGAATCTAGGTGAACACCCTTCAAATAATTGAATCAAAATTAGGGTATTCACAAAGGAAATAAATTGATTGAAAATTTATGATTATAACAGTATATGATGAGGCAGAAAAAATCCAGTGATGGATCATTCCACCAAAAGATAAGGATATTACATAGATCATCGACACAAATAAGTTATATAGTTATAAAAGAATAATATCCCTTTTCAATAATATTGTATGTCAAAGGATGTGGATTTAAATGAAACCCATTTTTAAGAGAATTAGGCAAAATAAATTTGAAAATAAGAAACATTCAAGATATTTTACAAAACATAGTAGTATTTTATAAGGTGAATAATATTTTTATTAATAAAACCATTAAATCATAAGAAGTATGTATCATAGAATATAGACAATATAATGGAAATATTTTTTCAAAAGGAAAATATTAAAAATATATTTTTTAAAAAATTTAATGGAAGTAACCCATATGAAAAACTTTCTAAAACTAAAATGCTTTTTAGGAATATAAATTATTATAAAATGACTTCAAACAACTATTTTTTTATATATAAAGAAATTTTCAAAATCATCCAATGAATTAAGACATGTAAAAAAGGTAGATTCTTGAAAAAAAAGATACAGGGTTCGTTTCACTAATAAGAAACACTTCACATTAAATATTATATAAAAGATTAATGAAAATTTTAGTAAAAATATAAAAATAAATAGATATATAAAGGCAATTGGAAGATGTTTTATAAATAATACAAGTTACCTATATGGATTATCTTTTATAAACAATCATGATTTGATTATAATATTGGGAATGAAACCCTTATCGTTTGAGTAACAAATTAATCCAAACCAATTTCATGTTGGGTATATTTTAAAATGTTGAATATTTAATGAAATTAAAATTTATTTCTATTAAAACCCAATGAATATGGATAAATAAATTAATTAGGTATTAATCACACCATATTAAAGTTATAATAGTTCACATTAAGGAATAATCCTCATGAAATTAAATATCAGATAAAACCCCCTTATATTTATTCATGCTTATTCAAATATGAGCAAACCTCATTTATAAAAGACATAAATATCATAATATACTTTTTAAGAAACATATTCATAAAAATTAACCGATCATATACTATATTTATTATCATTTATTATGGATAAGTTATTTGGTTTTTACTTATTCCCACTATATGGTTTCAAACTCTTCATTCCTAGATCATTAATTATATAATAATAAATTTTCAGTGATTAATTAATTACCATTTTCATTAGGTGAAATACATGAATATGAATTTTGAAAATTGAAATCATGATGAACTAGTTTTTAGTGGGTTTAATGACTGAATGGTGATATATTTATAAATATTTTGAATATTAATAAAAAATATATAGATTCATTAAAGAAATATAAAATATATCATTATTATTTATTATTATTATTATATTATATCCCATAATCATTTATGATGTAATAATTAAAACATCATTTATAATGGTGGTTAAATCAACCCAAATAGTAACATGTTTTAATGATTGAATGAGTAATGGGATATAAAAGGTAATGATAAAGTGAATAAAAAGAATAATTAAAATTATAAAAAATTATATGTCCCCGTTAAACCCATTATAGAATATATCAATGATGGTTGGTGATTAAAAGTGAATAATCTTTCATGTGGACATCGTCATATGCATGTAAGAATGAATGATGATTTTATTTTTCTTAATTTATGGGATTAATGATTGGATAATTAATTTAAATAAATTATATTAGTATCATCATATTATAGTGGATAGATAAAATATTTAGGAAGATAATTATGAAGAAAATCTAAGTGGTTGTTAATACCTACTTCGGGGACATAAAATTTCATTAGAACTCTTCTTAGAAATGATGACCTTATGACTACTAATGGTAAAAAACATTTAAAAGGATATATTTCTATTATAATGAAATTTTTAGTGTTTAAATAAAAAAATAATATTATAGCTGAGTCTTTATGTGGTGGAAGTGTTACTCTTCTATAAGTGAAGGGAAAGGTAATTTTGGAAGTTACCATTACATCTTCAATAATGTAATGTTAATATTCAAAGTTAAATGCGTCCAAAATGAAAAAAAAGTATAGGCAAAGTGTTTTTGGGTTGAAATTATCCTCTTACACTCATTTTTAATACAATGTGGTTTTTTTATAATTTTCATATAACTTTTTAACTTTTACACTAATTTACCTTTACCTTAGTAGTTAATTTTTAAACATTGTAATTAATTTTAATAAAAAAATAAAATTGAACATATTAAATAAACATAAAATTATTATTTAATATTTTAAAATATTTTTATCAAATAAAATTAAGAAATTTTTGAAAATTCAATTTTAAATAAACATACTTAATCCTATAAAAATGATGTTTTATAAAATAATGTGTTCCAAAATTATATTTAAATGTAATATAATATTGTCATTGATATTGATTTTCATTAGATAAGTTGATTTATTATATATAAAATAAATTTTATTTGGAGTCAATGTAAAAAAACTTAATTTCATCATGAATAATATTTATTTAAAGAGAAGAAAAAACAGTTTTTTATTAAAGTATCATTTTAATTTACTCCTAATAATGATAGACATGTGTTTTTTAAGTTCAAAAAATATTTTTTAAAAAATATTTTATTAATTAATTCAATATTGTATAAATTTAGAGGGTTTTTATCTTTATAATTTAAAATTTTGATATAATAATAATAATTTTAATAAAATCTGTATTTTTTTACTGAAAACAACCTTTTAAGAAAACACTCAAAAATAATTAGTAAGTAAATATTGATATTTTAAATTGAAAAATTAATTTCATTTTATTATTCTCAATATATAATAGTCATAGTAATTTTTTACAAAATTAAGGAACAAGGTGTGGAACAAATTTTTTTAAAATAACGTATTTTAAAGTAGAATGTGAATGTATTATTATTTATAGTGGTGAAACATCAATTTGAATGATGATAAATAATTTTTAAGTATGTTAAATTAATAGATGAATTTATATAAGTTCATTTTAATATGTTAACTTATAACTCATAAAAAACATTTGATCCTAAAATTAATTTTATATTGATATGATCATTTGATTCTATAGATAATAATTACACATTGACATCATATATATTTCTACTTAGAAAACCCCTTGTAGTCTTAGTATAAGATATAATGGTATGATAATAAGTATTGGTATTAAATGGTAGTGAGTTGGATTTCATAGATTTAATAGTGAGTTATATAAGCTTGATATTTAATTGAAAAAACATTTATCCTAAGCCTTACATGTTAGAGTTCATATTTGGTTTGGTCTAGTGAAAACTACATCAATTCCAACTCTTTCGAAATCCCAAAAAAATAATCTTCATAAGGAAGAAACATGATTATTAATTTCATAATACTTATTTTTTAAACTAAATTTACAATATGATTACTTCTTTATATACCCTATAATTTAACGTCAATGTTTACAATGGTCATAATTTATAATTTATATTTTAATATATCATGTTTTTTTGTTTTTCATTTCACGTTTCATGACCCAAGAATCATATTATTAAATTAAAGGTAATTATATTCCAAAATAAAAGGTCTTTACATTCTACCTACCTTAAATAAATTGAATGCTCATAATTCCAATTATTTCTTACAAATTTAGATACCTAAGGAAATTATCAATCAAGGTATAACTTCAAATGATATCACTAGTTTACTATCTTCAGCAAGATCAAGATACTTATCTTACCATAAACAACATTTTACAATGATATTCTTTGGGATGTACATGTACTATTTATTTATTCTAAAGTTAAATGCATTCCCAAAATAATGTACATCTATACGGAATAAGAAAATCAAATAATCAAATATTATTCAAGTAAATAAATTATCTCTTCATTTATAAAATGATGTTAAATGCTAATTAAAAAAATATCATACTATCCTATATATACAATAATATAATAATGATATTTACCTCAAATATATCATGAATTAATTATAAACCCAATGTTACAAATATTATCTTAGTTATTCCAAAATCTATTAACACTTTTATACCACAAAATCAATCATATATTAAACTAAAAAGTTTTTAATCCCCAACCATGTGATTTTCAATAGTTATCTACAAAAACATGATATTGAAATTAAATTAATATTTAGGGTACTAATATTATAAAATAAATTTTTAAAAAACTTTAAAGTAAAACTAATGAAGAAAAATCCTTACACATTTTATATAATCTACACTAACTTTCTAAATACACCAGAATATCAGTCACAAATGAAAATTGATTAGAGAATCAATATTAAATTTATATTAATATATTAGCCTTACTACATTATATAAGACTATGAGACTAAATTTTTAATCTTATACGAATATTTAATCATTTTGGTATACTCCACTTTTTGTAAATAAGATATAGGGGTTTCTATATAAATACCTTATTCAACATTATTTTTATGATCCAATTTCATCCAAAAAATCAAACCAAAAAGGTAATGAAAATATCAAAAAATGTGAATACAATAACCACAATTCAATTATGTATTCTCCAATGACAAATTTATTTGTCTACATATGACACTTTTATTTAAAACTTTGACTCTCTTCATTAAATCATTGGTGTTCCAAGGTTATTTTCCAAATAGTTTCCCATCATAAAATTTCATATTAATATAACTGAATATTTAAAATGGATTTTAATTAACATTATAATTAACCAAATCATATACTTTTATATTTTCTATAAAGATACATAGTTGGGCCTAATTATCATGCACTAGGTCATAGTTGAGTTAATTTCCAACATGACCTCTTTGGGGTTATTACCTCTAGGTACATCATTTCAAGAATCACATCCACATTCAAGTATCTAAAGTTGTATTTTATTTCTCAGAAAACTACATAGTCTTTACTATACTAAAAAATTAGGATTTTTTCTTAAGATTGAGATTGTATATAAGGATTTATCTAATGTTATATCAACATAATCCCTGGAATAACTGAAAAAATACTCAAAATTAACTAAACTCTACAATAATATTATCTTTAGTGACATAGGTTAGACATGCCTTTACTTTACAACACTTCTGTATTTCAAATAGTAAATCTCACAAATAATCACATAATGCCAAGAACAGATGTTTTAGTGTTTTTAAGAACTATATAAATAAGATACCTTTTCACACCACATATAAAAATTTATCCATAATTGAGCCACAATAGAATCCCTCATATACTTATTATACATTATACATGTCTTCATAACATAGTAAAATGGAATAATAAGAAATGGGTGAGATAAAATTCTTAATAATGGTTAACATAAGTAATAATAATTTAATATATTAAGTGAACATATGATCAAAATATTGGTATAATTAAGATACATAATAAAACTCATTCCCAGACAAACATAGATCATAAATCATGGAAAATGATTGGAATAACACGAGTCATGAATCAAACGAGTCTATAAACATAATTCAAAAAAATAATCCATGAGTTCATAAAATATTCAACATAATATATATATAACTATAAAACATCTTTCAAAATTTTCATAATCAATAGTACCTGGAACATTATATTAATGAGCTACACCAACAACGTCCACAACAAGAAGAAAAAAAAACTACTATAAAATAAATATCTCATGAGATATAAACCATAAAATCATTCAATGGAGGCTAATTTATAACCCCAAATATTATAATCCTTCATAATTATAAGTTCCACTTGAAATCAGTCTCTTATCAAACTATAAAGAACCTAAGGAAAAAATGGGTTGCATTCAAAACACTATAAATAACCCAAGGAAAGAAAATGAGTTTCATATAGATAAAAAACGTGGATATCATTAATAATCCCATTAGTAATCCTAACATTGTAATTGTATGAAAATAAATGTGTATCCAATGGAATAAATTAAATTTCGATGTAAATACCATTTAATAATGATGATAAATCATATGGTTTTTACATTGTGTAAATAAAGGGTAAATGGTGAAGCCATTAATTTCTAAAAATCAATAGATGTATAAAATATTAGTGAAAATACTTCAATAAAATGAATTAAAAATAAGTTATTCACTAAGGAAATGCATTGGGAGAATAGTTATAGTCATACATTCTGGATTATTAGGAATGAAAAGGAAATGATAGATCAGTCCTCTAAAATAGAAGTATATTACATTAGTCATCCAAATAAAGAAGGTGGATGGTTTCACTGGAAGAATATAATTTATTGAACATGATGTATATAAAAGGATGTGGAATTAGATTTAACCCATTTTTAGAACCATTTTGAAATTTATCTTATGAAATAAGAAACAACCTTGTTCTATTTGAAAACATATAAAAATTATAAATAAACAGGAATAATATTTTCTTCTAAAAAACCATTAAATCTTAGAAAGGAAGTATCATAAAAAATTAAAAATATCATAGAAAGTGGTGGTTATAGAGAGAAAGTTAAAGAGATATTATGTTTACACATTGATGGAAATGACCCATATTGAAAATAAAAAAAATTAATATGTTTTGATGAAGATAAGGTATTAAAAAATGACCACAATCAATTTTTAATGTACATATAAGGAAATTTTCAAAATAATCCTATAAATGAAGACAAAGAAAAATATAGGTTCCTAACCAAAAAGAAGATATAAGGTTGGTATCACTTACAATAAAAAATTCAACAAAACTATTAGTCAAGGGGGAATGAAATTCCATGTAAACATATAAAACCCCATGAAAATACAAATTAAATTAAGATATTTTTGTAAGGAATAAAAAATTTCTAGATGTATTACCTTTTAAAAACAATCTTGATTTAGAAATTGGATTAGAACAAAAACCAATATAGTTTTACTAAAATCTTGATCAAAACCAATTTCAAGTTGTTTGTCTTCTGAATTGATGGATATTTAAATAAAATACATAATATTTATCTTCAATCCCCATGAATTTGGTAAAATACATTATTTTTATAGTAATCACACCTTATTTGGTTTATTATGGTACACATTAAGAAATAAATCTCATGAAATAATATATGAGAAGAGGATCCCCTTAATAATACTCCTGCTCAGTAAAATTTGATCTAAAACCTATAACAATTTTATACAAAATTATTAATATACTATTTCATATCCTTATTAATAAGAATTACCCTCTAATATACTTCATTTATTAACATTTATTGTGAATCTATTAGTTATATATTGCTTATTTTTCCATTAGTTGTTAGAACATCATGTTTTCTATATCATATAAACTTCATGAATATGGGTTCAATTCTCTTATGAGAGAATATTTTAGTTTATATATTCTTTTAAAAATAACAATATATTTGATAGCATGTAGCACATGCAACACAAAGATTAAACAATATGTAGAGAAAAATTATTTAAATGTTTTCTTTATAACCTATTCATTTGTTTGATGGTTATGAATAAGGAAAAATTATAAAACTATTTTTAAAGGTTTTATATAAATTAAATTTATTGATTAATTTATAATAAATAAGTACTCAATTTCCAGTAATGATATTTTATGCCTCAAAAATGTATTTTCTACAAAAATGGGTTTTCGTATATTTTAGGTGTGAATAATAAAATTAATTTTGTCCAATTTTAGAAATTACATATTATAAATATTATATACATATTTAAATCAGTATACCATAATTATCATATACTTAAATTATGTGATTTTTATAAAAATATTATTTTTCCAATAAAGATTAAAAGATATCGATTTTATAAAAACAGTTATTTTCATTTTGAGTATTTAAAAAGTACCATTTTTGAAATAATTTAAAAATATTATTAGTTAATTTTAATTCAAAATTTTACAATTAATTATATTTTAATTCAAATTATTCTTCATTGTTTTATAAAAATAATTTTATATATAAAAATTCATTTTTCTGGAAAGCTTTTTTTCATCATATTTTACATGTTTATTGAAAAATTAATTTATACAACTTATAGAAACTAAATTTGATAAAATAAAATCCATATTTTGAATTAGAATTTAAAAAAATTAATGACTCAACTTTAATTTTTGGTAATTAAGAATAGTAACTTTTATAAAATGTCATTTACCATTGAAAGAGTTTAAAGAGGTTTAAAATGTGAGAACAGAAATGATAAATGTTAAAATGAAACATAAACATGTCTTAATCTTATTTTATAGTCATATTTGGATCCTATATAATCTCTTATTAAAACATGATTAATTTTGGATATATTTTTCATGAGTAATACAATAATATATTTTAATATTTTTAGAAATCCCTAGTGTGTCATGTCACTAACTTATAAAAGGAAATCACCTGTCCTCCCTTCTCTTAGGTTGAGGATCCTCCTAACAATAAAAATCCCTGAAAAATACTTTCCTAACATGCCTCCCATAACCTATAGGTCCTGTTTTTATCAAAATATCATTATAATGTGCATTTAGGTATAAACCTAATCAGTTTTTTTGAAGAAGATGTATTGTTATTAACTGAGTGTTTTCATTTAATTTTTTATTTTATATAATTAAAACATCTCCCAAAATTGTGATTTAATAAAATATGAATCTACAAAATAACTAAAATTTATTTTTTTTATGTTATAAACATTTTCAATATAGTTATAACTCTAATTGAAATTGAAAACTTCTTTCAAAAATATGTGTGCACTACCGCCTCGTGACGATGATGTATTATATTTTTCATCATCACCTATTATGGATGGTCATAATGATGAATAAAAGTTAAATAATATTATATATATAAAATAAATTTCGATATTTTATCTTAAATTAAAATTAAAATTATTTATTTTCCATCCAATGAAAAATAAAAAATAAACTCATGCATACATACGGCCTACCATCTCTATAGAGCAGTGTAATTTGTTTTACATCGTCACTTCACTAGGATGGTTATAAAGATAAAAATGATGAATATATATATATATATATATATAATATATACCATTATTAAAATTATGTATATGATCTAGCTATGGTAAATATTCAAGGACCAAAACTACCAAACTGAAACATAAATTAAAAAGGGCACAGTAACCCCCCACAAATGATGATTTTAATAAACAAGTGTTAAAGTGTTATAAGTGGATAATATATGATATTAAAATTATTTATATAGTTGTTTCATATAATTATAAAGAATTTAATTTTATTGTAATGGAGGTTCTAACCACTTACTAGGAAAGTCAAACTTGAGTTATGTGATTTCTATTATAATCACATATTATTTTGGGATTATTTACATTCATATTTCCGTTTATGAAATTATATACTCATAATATCTCAAACTACTTTAATTTTATTATAATATGGTTATTTTTTTAAAATATTTATATTCCAGTTTTTCTCTTATTTTATTAAGTGTCATCGACTAAGTTACATGTAAGGTACTTTATTTTAAATAATTTCATCATTTAATTTTTTCCTTGAAAAATAATTTTTTCCATATCAAGGATATTTTAAATTTTTAAAGGAATTATTGTTTGAATTATACTTCATCCATATTTTACTATATTTTAGAAAATTAATAGGAATATTTTTGTTCTTTTCTATATGAGATACTTTTGGACTTTTTACAAAAATTGTGCAAGGAATCATTATTATAATGTTTACTGCAAAAATAGAATTTCACACTGTCATGACCATTCTTTGATTTGATGCTTAATATAAAATTTTCCATAATTATCTTCAAATAAAATATTTTTTTTCAATACTTTTGTAATTTTTATTCAGAATTATATAAAAATAGCATTATTTTATTAAATTAATGAAAATAATTTTTAAAATTGATTTATAACTCTTTTCGGAAATAATGATACAAATTATTCTTAATGCATTACTTATATTTTATTCACTAAATGGTTAGTTTTACCATAAAACCTTCATTATTGATCAATATATGGTATTTTATACTCCTTTACTAATAATGGATTATACTTTTTCATATAATTCACTTTGTTACTATCATGTACTCTATCACTCTCCATTATTCGTTGGAGATTATTATTATCTTTTATATATATTTTTTCAATATCTCAGATCATATTTAGTATCATTTAAATTAATTTGATTATGTCACATCCATATACCACGCCTATATATATAATTAGTTGATTGAATAATATTTATTATGTTATTTCATTTATTGGGGAGATAATTATGTTCTCTATTCCTGATGCAGTTTGGATAATTTCTAACTTTTAATAAATTTTGAGAATAAAATGTATTTTTTATTCATAATATAAATAATTAATAAAATGTGCAACTGATGGGTGGGGCCTGGTTGTAGAGATTCCCTCTATGCATTGACATGTCTCATGAGACAAAACAATGGCCACATTTTATGGTATTTTTTTTAAACTAACCATTTTATTATGAAGAATTTCTTGGTTGAGAGGTCCTAAGGATAATGTTCATGATATCTTGGTTGACTGGCCTTGATGGAAAATCAATGAATGTAAGGATAAATATATTTCACTTATTTAGAAAATATTTTCCAATGTCCATGTTATCTCTATGTTTATATTAGTAATGGATGTTCTGTGAAATCATGTTGTTAATTGAAAGGCATGTGTTTTGATTTTCCACTCTTCCATATTTATTGTACCATATTTACACAAGATAGATTACATTATACATAACCCTTACTCAGCATTTAAGATCACCCCTTATTTGTTTCATTTTCATAGGATATTAATAAGTAATGTGTGAATATTATTTCAAGGGTGAAAGAATTTTTTTCACACTATGTATTTAATTTCACATGTAATATGGAAGTATTGTTTGTATCAGGTTTTCCATGACTTCTAAACTAATTGTACGTGGGTGGTGTGATCGCCTATATCTTGTTCCAATTTAATAATTATGAATAAAATAAAGGTTAATGTAGTTAGGGTAATATAGTGGGAATTATATAAATTTTAAAAGTTCCCATGGGAACTAGAGTTTATATTAACATAGCTAACAAGACCATTATGATAATCCCTTAGAGTACTCTAGAATAGTTTTGGAATTTTCCATATATGGTTAAATATCCATAACAAATTCAGTCTAATAAAGTGAGTTACATTGTTTAAGGATGGGACCTAGAGTAATAAGGGGAATCCACACATGTGGTCAAAATAGGTTTTACCTTGTTTAGAATACTAATATATTGTGTGTTGTATCTTATAAAATCTAGGATGTATTAGGGAAATTTACTAGGGATATGATTGATAATGTTTCCTATATAGAGAAACCAAATAGGATATGATCTAGATTAAACATATAATTATCCCTATAAACTAAAACATATAATAGATAATAATATAAATCTAATTGAATTTCCTTTTAATAAGAGAAAATTTTAGTTTCATGAATGTTTAGGAGATAAAGTCTATGGAAGGAAAAATATTCAATATCCCACATGTCAATAATATGAGAGAGGCGCTTGGGTAAAATCATAAAGTGATAAAGATTTTGTTAAAAGTTCATAGAAAAAGGCCATTATTCTCCTAATTAAAAAGGTAACAAATAATCTATTACATACTAGTTATTTAACTGTAATGGGATTGAGCATTATAAAAACCAGTTCACCAGGCATCAAGGATTTCCTTAATAAATTTATTTATTTATGATATCTTCAAAATTTCATAAAGGTTATGAATGTAGGATCAAAATAAAATATGTAGATGCTCAATTACAAGAGGGGGTGAATTGTATGTTTAAAAAAATTACCATTTTAAACCTAAAAGAAAATAAATTTTTAAAAAAAGTTAAACAAGATGGATTCAAAAAACTTCGTTAGTTATTACCTAAGAAACAAACATGGTTAGGATCCAAAATATATGGATCTAGAAAAAAAAATCGGAAAAGATTACTTAGGGATAGATTTTACCTTAAATCCTATAAAATATTATTTATTAGAGTAAGTAAAATTACAAGAAAGTATAAGAAAATTATACTTTCTTTCTTTAACAAAATAAAGCAGAAATAAAACATGAATCATCAATCAAGTAAACAAGTAGTAAACCTTTTAACCCAAATTGTAGAGTATCCGACAACCTTGGATATTGGTACCTTGATTTATAATTTCAAGAAAGTATTTCTTACCCACACTAGGGTAAGCCCTCGATAAGAATATCATAGTTTGTCTTGATACCCCCACAATCCCTCAAACTTTAAGGTATCCCGCACCTCTGTCTTCTTATCTCAAGAAGTCCTAGATTGTACTCTGCAACAATCAGAGTTTCACTAATAAAGAAGAGCAAGATGGTCACGGTTGAACCAGATGTTCATAAAATGCACAAGGATTGAGAGTCATTATATCTATAGAAATAACTTCACAGCCTGTAATATCTAGGATCATAGATTTATTTTTTTATTTTTGAGCTCATTCAAAGGAGCTCTTATTTATAGGAAAAAATTCAACAGTGGGATCCCTCCTCTAACAGTCATACTTTCCATTCTATCTCATAGGGACATATACACATATCACTCAACCAATTGTTAGTTAGAAAAATTAATTTATGACATTTTTTTATTGTAACAAAACATGGGAAACATTGTTATACTTTAAAACCAATAATATCTAAGGAAAATAAAGTATCTTATCTAAAACTGGATAATAGGAATCTAGGAAAAATAGAATTTGGATCTATTTATATAAAATTTGGATTCTAGAAAAATGGATATTTGGATTCTATTTTTATAATAATTTGGAGTTTGAATTCTGAGGAATTTAGAGTCTGAATTATATGGAATTTGGAGTCTAAATTCTGTTGAATTCAGATTCTGAATTCAGAGGAATTCGGAGTCTGAAATTTGATGAACTTGGAGTCTGAATTTTGAGAAATTTTGATTCTGAATTCTGAGGAATTTGGATTCTAAATTCCAAGGAATTCAGAGTCAGAATTCTGATGAATTCAGAGTATGAATTATATGGAATTTTGGTTTGGAATATTGAGGAATTTGGAATCTTAATTCTGAGTAATTTTGATTCTGAATTCTTATGAATTCAGAGTGTGAATTTTGAAGAATTTGTTTTATAAATTTTATAGATTTCAGATTTTTAATTTCATAGAATTTTGGGGATGAATTTAAATTCTTTGGAGTTTGATTTTCATAGAATGTAGAGTCCCAATTTTAGAGAATTCAGAGTCCGAAATTCAGAGAATTTGAAGTCTGAATTTCAGAGAATTCATTATCCGAATTTTAGAGAATTCGGATTTTAAAAATCAAGAAGTTGGAGTCTAAAAATAGTAAGACTTAGTAGCATAAGTAACATTAAGATTATGTGGTTTTTGATAGGATCCAGATTTTTGACTTAGTAAAAAACTTGGGTTTGATAAGACATTGAATAAGTCATTAAAGACCAGGTAAAGGTAAAACATTTCATCAAGAAATAAAATTTTCCTTGTGAAAATAATTCTTTTGGAAAGTTAATTTTCTATAATAAAATGATTCTGTGAGAAATATATTTTTCTAATAGATTTTCCAATCCTTGATTTCCTTGTTTGAAACTATCTAATTCTATAATGAAACTTCGAGCGACATCAGGGTTTTAAGAAAACATGGAAAACTAAGCGATTGACTTGTAGTGGAGCAGATCTTCAACAGACAGAGTCTTAAAAAACCTACGTCAGACATATATTAGAGGGGCCTTTATATAGGCTTTGATAAAATATTTTGACTTCCTAATTCAATCCAAAAGTTGATATAATCATGATCTGATTTGATAGTTTAGAGGAATGATGAATATGGATTTGGTAGGTTCCGATCTTTTTAGGTTTTAAGGAAAACTTATATTTAAGGATTTTGAATCATATAGAGTTTTCTTATAACAATATAGAAATACCAACAAGTAAAAAAATACATCTATAGAGATTTATTTATGGAAACATACCTTTCAAGTTGCTTATAATAAATTTTCAGTTTTGATAGGGTTCTTGAAAAACACAGATTTTGGAAAAAAAAATTACGGAATTAAATATGGGGTTTCGAAAAATTTTATTAAGAAATATAAATTTTGTGTTCCGAAATATTTTATAAGAAAATAAAATTTAATGTTTCAAAAAAAGGTTCTAAGGAATTAAAAAAATCATGTTTTGAGAATTCAAAAATTTGGGTTTTGAGAAATAAAAAATTTCGGAAGGGTTTTGGGGAAAAATGTACTCCCCCTATGAAAAGGAGTTTCTTAAAGTAAGGATATAGTTTTCAACAAAACATTAATATGGAAGATTAAATTTTGGATATCATTCCTAAATTTTCTTTAATTTGTTCAAATATATTAGTGGGTAAATATTTTGATTAAATATAAGAAAGGTGATCTTATGTTCTGATAAATTGAAGAATGATATCTCTTTTTAGGGTGTGATCCCTAAGAAAGTGATGCCTAATATCTATGTGTTTTTCATGAGAGTGATGTATAAGGTTTTTCGTTTTCGTTAAGAAAATTTTATTATCACATAATAAATCTATATTGGTAAAACTCATTCCATAGTCTATGAGTGTGTGTTGCGTCCACAACACTTGAGTATAACAACTTCCAGCTAATATATATTCAACTACATCAGTGGAAAGTGCCACTGAGTGTTGCTTCCTTCCTGAAAAAGAATCTAATAAGTATCCCAAGAAATTAAACATTATCTATGTACTTTTTCTATCTATTCTACATCAACAAAAATTAGTATTTAAAAATATTTTTTTTAAAAATCAATCCTAGAAGAATAAAAAATTCTTAAGTCCACAGTTCCCTTTAAATAGTGAAAAATTATTTTCACTTATTTTAAATAAAATTCCTTTTGAGTAGATTGATATATTTTCAAATAAGAAAAAATGAAAACATTAAGTTTGGACGACTGACCTTTACGTATAATAAACTTCCTATCATACCTCTAAAAGATGTTTGATCTACGGGTTTCCCAGCTTCATCAAGATCAAGAGACATTGAGGTGCTGATTAGACTACGTATACTTTTAGTGTTGTCATATACATACTTCTTAATGAGATATTTAATATACTTATATTGATATATATACATTCGTTCTGATTTTTGAGAAATTATAAAACCAAAGAAAAATGTCAGCTCACCCATCATACTCATTTAAAATACATATTTCATTAGATTTGAAAATGAATTTGTTAAAGATTTTTGAGTTGATTCGTATATAATGTCATCAACATATATTTTAATAATCAAAACATTTTTCATATCTTTGTTTTTAAAAAGAGTTCGATCATTAATTACCTTAACATAATTATTTTGTAATAGAAATAGTTAGTCTATCATACCAGGCTCTAAGGGATTGTTCAAGTCCATATAAAGATTTTTTAAGATTGAAAACATGTTCAGGAAGTTTTGTGTATTCAAATCAAGGAGGTTGTTCAACTTAAAAAACCTATTGAACATATCCATTAAGGAAAGAACACTTCACATCCATTTGAAAAAGTTTGAAATTAAAGAATACTGCAAAATCAAGTAAAAACGAATAGATTCAATTCTAGGTACTGAAGCAAAGGTTTCTTCATTGTCTATTCCTTCTTGTTGATTATATCATCTTTCAACTATTCTAGATTTATTTCTTACTATTATTCCATTTTTATCACATTTATTTATAAAAACCCATTTTACTCAATTTACAGAAGTTTCCTTAGGTCTTTCAACCAAGTTCTAGATTCTGTTCCTTTCGAATTCATTTAGCTCATCTTGCATGGATTCAATACAATCATCATCACCCAGAGCTTCATTAGTGCTTTTTGGTTCTAATTGGGAATGCAATGATAGATAATATACTTCATTTAGTAAATAACTTCTATCCCTTGAAGTTTAATTTACCTCTTCAATGATACTATCACTTGGGATGATTCTCAAGAAACAACTGATTTGGGTTTCATAACATCTATTCATTAACATAGGGTAGAAAATATTCTAGGGTAAATACATCATAAACATTTTCTTCAGTATTTTCCTTATTAGAAGAATTTTCCCACAAAAGTTGATAATAATTTTTTGAAACCACATCTGAGGATGTTGGTTGGGGTTGTTTAAAAACAAAATTTGCAGTTTCATAAAATTTAACATTCCCCGTTTCTTCAATAGTACAAGTATTTTTGTTAAAAACCCAATACTCCTTATAACTAGTGGAATACTCTATGAAAATTCGTTCATCATATTTGGGTTTGATTTTATGTAAGTTATCTATAGTATTTAATATTAATACTTTGCATCAAAATACTCTGACGTAATAATGTCTAGGTTTTATACGAGTCCATAATTCATAAGGTGTTTTATTAAGAAAATGTTTGATTAAAACTCGATTTATAGTATAATAAGAAGTACTAACAGCTTCGGTCCAAAAATTATTAGCAATAAAATATTCACTCAATATGGTTCTAGTTATTTATTGAATAATTTTATTTATTCTTTCAACAACACCATTATATTCCGGATTTCTCAGATATGAGAAGTTACGAGTATTTCCTTTCTTACTTCAAAAAGTTTCAAAATCTGAATTTTTAAATTCTCCCCCATGATCAAGATGAATAGATATCAATGGAATATTTTTCTCATTTTTAACTTGGGATATAAATTTTTTAAAATAAAAAAGTCTTCATATATCTTTTCTAGAAAATATACCCATGTAAATATGGTGTAATCATCGAATAAAACAAATATATAGTAATTTCCTCTAATACATCCTATTTATGTTTGACAAAAAAATATCTATATGCACTAGCTGTAATGCATCAAAATTTGAGACTTTACAAATTGATTTAAAACATAATTTATGTTTCTTGACTAATTGACAAGTATCGCATACATTTTTAAAATCAAATATATGCTCTAGTAGATCATTAACAAGTCTTTTCTTTGGGAGTTTTCATAGGTTCCAAAGGATACAGTGTCCTAGTCTTCTATTCCATAACCAAGATTGATCTTCCATTGCAGCAAGGAATGGTATATCTTGGATCCTAAGGTCTTCTATGTTTATTATGTAAACATTATCATGCCTATGGGAAGAAAGGATAATCTCTTCCTTGGAATTGTGTACTTAGCATTTATCATTTCTAAAATTCACAACGTAACCTTCATCACATAATTGGCCTATGATAATGAGGTTGTGCTTAAGACCTTTAAAAAATAAAACATTTTAAATTAATGATTTTCCAAGAAGAACAATGTTACTTATTCCAACATCTTATCACTAATAATTATCTCCAAAATTTACTTTTCCTCATTTCGTCTTGATAATATTTTTAAAGAAGTTTTTTTCTGCCAGTCATGTGCCAAAGACATTTACTATCCATGTACCATATATTTTTGTTGGTAATTTCATTATTTTCCTAAAAATAAAATAGTTAGACTTTCGGAATCCAAAATTTTTGGATCTGAATTTTTTGGAAAGAAAAATCTTAGGAATCCACATTTTCATAGAAAAATATTAATTATGAAAACCTAAGGATTTGGTTTTATTTAAAGAATAATTTTTCTCCCAATGTCCACCATGTTGAAACATGGTATAAAAGGGACCAAAAATGGGGAATAAAATAATTATGACTAAAAATAGGTTTTGAATGAGTACAACCAATTTCTGAACTATTCCATAGAGGTTGAATTTCAGAATACATTAATTTCAATTCTATATTGATAGAAGTGAAATTTGATAAATGTTTCTTTTTGGAAATAATTTCATATTTTTGTATGATGACTATATTATTATCCTCAAAGTCATCAGTTTTATAACTTTAGTTGTCCTATAAAAGAAATTTCTTAAAAATAAAATTTTCAAGATCCTTAGAAAGATTATCCTTCTTAGAATTAATATCCATAAGTTTTTTAGAATCCCTTTCAAAATCAAGAGATTTTTATCAAGATCTTTAGAAATATCTGGTACTTTTATTAAAAATTAAATTCTAGAATTTACATTCCCTAAATTCTTTTTTATCTTACAATTTTCATTCTCAAGTAGTTTTTAAAATCTTGAAACTTATTCAAATAATTGTAAGGTATTATATTATGATGAAGAAGATTATTCATCTGAAGATTCATAATATTATTAATTATGAAAATTTTCATTTAAATAAATATTTATTAATGATTATTCATTGTGTACCCTAGCCATACAACAATAATTTTCAATGGGTACTTTGTAAATCAGATCAATATTCTTCTAACCAGAAGATTCATATTATAAATATTCATCTGAAGAGTCAACACCATTAGCACTCCAGGTTTCATTAACTTTCATGAAATTCTTAGCCTTATATTTGTAGTAATTCTTTCTATTCCTTTTAGAATGCTTCTCCATCCTGTATTTTCTATTAATCATATGGAAATCATGTCTGATGTGTCCATTCCTTTTGCATTAATAATAGGTTACATCATAATATTTCCTTTTTTTATGTCATTCTTATTATATCTATACTAAAAATAATTATTTCCCACAATATTTTTCATTCTTCAATAAAGATTGGATAATTCATTCTCAGACTGTTAACTCTAACATGATTCAAATATAACAATAGCATTCTTAGCATTAGAAATGGTTACCCTTTCCATAGTCTTGGATTTAGATGTATTAGTGAAAGCTAACATCGATTTCCATTTTTCATTTTGTGGAAATTAGAATCTCTATTCATTATTTTTTTATGTTGAAGAAGAGTTCCAAAAAAACTCATCAAGAGTAATCTTTGATACTTTTCTATTTTCATAAATAGATG